>CAMZMU010000063.1:161435794-162035794 GCA_947311845.1 Poa pratensis
GTTCTTGGCGGTCTAAATGTTGCTTCAACAATTGAGTCATGGCTTCTCGGTGCAAAAAGCCACTGTTGCAAATCCGGGACATCACATGATTCGATCACATCCACGCCAAACTGTCTAGGAGGATGCCCATAGAGAACTTCAAAAGGAGTCTTGCCCAGAGTCAAGTGTACCGTGGTGTTATAGCAGAATTCTGCGAGATGAACCATTGTGCCCATTGCTTTGACAGGAGCTAACGAAGCAACGGAGAGAAACCCTTCCAAACATTGATTGACGCACTCCGTTTGGCCGTCAGTCTCCGGGTGACGAGCAGACTCATGCGCAATTCTGTGTGTGTGAGGCGAAACAATTCTTGCCACAAGGTACTGGTGAACACCGGATCACGATCGGATACAATAGCCAAAGGCAAGCAGTGGAGTCTATATATCTCTTTCACATACAGCAAGGCAACTGACATGGCTGTGAATGGATGTTTGAGTGGCAAGAAATGAGCATACCTCGAAAATTTGTCAACTACTACCAGGATACAATCAAAACCAGAAGATTTAGGCAAGCCAGTAATGAATCCATGGTGACTACTTGCCATGCACCATCTGGGGTTTTCAGAGGCTCCAACAATCCAGGATAGGCACTCGTTCTGTTTTTGCTTGCTGGCACACCGTGCATTGAGATACAAACTGACGCACGTGGTTCTTCATACCCGGCCAAGAGAAAGTATGCTTGACTCTGTGGTATGTAGCATGAAATCCCGAATGCCCCCCAATTGGGCTTGCATGGAGCATGAAGGATATCTGTTGCACTTTGTTATTGGATCCAATCCAGATGCGGTTCTTGTGCTTGATGATTCCTTGTTGCAAGGTATACTTTCCTTGAGGTGATTGAACAGTCAACTGCGCCAATTTTGCAGCATCTCCGGGGTTTTGGAGATATCCTTGTGCCACCATTTCCAACCAAACTGGTCTGCATTGTGATACTGCAACAATTCTTCAGTATCTGCATGTATATGTCTAGAGAGTGCATCAGCCACTCTATTATCAACACCCTTTTTGTACACAATTTTGTATGTCAAACCCAACATTTTTGTTAGAGCCTTGTGTTGCCAAGGTGTTGTCAACCTTTTGTCATCCAGGTGCATTAGGCTACGTTGGTCCGTTCTGATCACGAATTCACCATGCTGCAGGTCGGCCTCCATTTCTCAACAGCCATAAGGATGGCAAGGCACTCCTTCTCGTAAGTGATAGGCCACGGTGACGTGGGCCGAGAGCTTTGCTGATAAATGCCATTGGATGGTTGTTTTGTAACAACACTGCCCCAACACCATTGCTGCAAGCATCAGTTTCGAGCACGAATGGTTGAGAGAAATCTGGCAATGCCAGCACTGGAGCTGAAACCAGAGCTTGTTTGAGAGCTTGAAATGCTGCTTCTCTTTCTGCGTTCCAGACATATGGCACCCCTTTTTTCAGTAATTCAGTGAGCACTTTACTGATTATTCCATAGAACTTGATAAACTTCCGGTAGTAACCTCTCATACCCAAGAAACTTCTGAGTTCTTTGATGTTCATTGGCGGCTTCCACTTCAGTATGGGTGCAATTTTTGATTGATCAGTTGAAACTCCAGCAGCACTGATTACATGCCCCAAATACAAGATCTTGCTTAGCAAAGGAGCATTTAGACTTTTTCACTTTCAGCTCGTGTTGCATTAGTATGTCCAGAACTGTATTGAGGTGTTGCGCATGATCCTCTAGTGTCTTACTGTAGATTAAAATATCATCTACAAAGACTAGCACATATTGCCGGAGTAGAGGTGCTAAGATGTCATTCATCACACCTTGGAATGTAGCAGGGCCTCCAGTGACTCCATAGGGCATAACCTTGTACTCAAAATGGCCATGATGGGTTTGAAAGGCTGTTTTGTATTCTTCTCCAGCAGCCATTCTTATTTGATGGTATCCGGCCCTCAGATCTAAGCTTGTGAACCACTTGGCCCCAGCTAACTCATCAAGCAGCTCATCGATTACTGGCAAGGGATACTTGTTTTTAATTGTCAGAGCATTCAAATGTCTGTAGTCTACACAACCTCCATGTGAGATCTTTCTTGCCCACCAGAGAGCAGGTGAAGCAAAAGGGCTAGAACTAGCCTGAATCACACCCTGCGCTAGCAGTTCCTTGACTTGTTTCTCTATTTCATTTTTCTGGATTGGACTGTATCTGTAAGGGCGCAGATTAACCGGACTGGCACCTGGCATAAGTGGAATGGTGTGGTCATATTTTCTATGTGGTGGCAGTCCCTTAGGTTCATCAAAGACCTGTGAGTGAGTATCCAAAACCATGCCAATAATATGTGTCGGGAAATGATTAACCCGCGACTTATTCGAATTTAACAAACAACGACTTAAGGTTGCGTTATCATTGTTGGGCCACGAAAGATGGGCCAATCTCGCATCGCGACTCGATAAAGGAAAGCTCCAGAAGGTCGGTGCAAACTTGCCTTGGAAGAAGATAATCAGGCTTCGTGTAGAACTCTTGTAACCTGACGAGCCTCTGTGTATATAAAGAGGACTCGGGACTTAGAGGTCAAGCCCTTAAACCTAGCTCATACGGCGAGTACCAGATCGGATCGCCTCCATTGTAACACCTCGATTATCATATCAATACCAATCTAGGGTAGGCAGGAAGTAGGTCTTTTACCTCACATTGAGGGGGCCGAACCTGGGTAAATCTGTGTTGATCTTTGTTCCTGCGATCCCAAGCTCGGAGATGCTTGACTCGCGTAATCCCACACCTACGAAGTCATCCATGACACCTGACGTGACAAACCCACGACAGTTGGCGCCCACCGTGGGGCCTGCGGTCAAGAGCGTCACGTTCCGCGCAGGATCCATGAAGGAGCTGAAGATCTTGTTGTTGGCCGTATCATCACGGTCAATGGCACACCTCTCATTGACGATTCAAGCTGGGGCCGGAAGCAGATTACTTAGAGACCGGCCACGTCATCCCGTTTGGATCCATCAATCTTCGTTGGCTTCATCGGTGGCAGGTCCATTAGCTCGGTCCAAGAAGGCGACTCAGTAGAAGAAGTCGCCGATGATGGGGAAGAATCCATGGAAAGCATGGACTCGCAAGAGTTTGGGTCCATTGTACCTGCCTTTGAAGAAAGTTGCTGGGGTTGCCCACCAGAAATCGCATTATCACCAGATCGAGAGACGGCGCAAGTCGCGGTTTACACGACCGGAGGAGCAGGTGCATCAGGAACTGCTGGAGAAGCCGAGGCATCGGCACCCCCAAGCAACCCACTTCTTGTCCCTGTGTCAGCCACAAACGCCGCCCTCCGTGCAACAGAAATTGAGGCCGCCAGGGCCGAGCTCCTGTATGAGGTTCGAAGGATGGAAGAAGAGCGCCGCAGGCTCGATCAGATAAACCAAGGAATCCAACAGGAGCGGCAAAGAGTAGCCGCGCTGGCTGCGACTCAACGACAGGTTGACTCGCAAACACAACTGCGCGCGACTCAACCAACAGTGGAAATCCCGCTTACTCCAGCGGGGGGCGAGAATCCAGACAGTTGCGGAAGGATGGGGACCAACAAATCAAGAGACCCAGCAACAACCAAGGAGGTTTCACACCCCGCAGGGCCATTACCAAAACCCTGTCGATAATATGTATGCTGCGGCTAATATCTTGACTCAGATGGTACCAACAGGCGATGACCCGGTCAATGCTGAGGCACGGCGCGCGATTCAGATGCTAAGTACAGCAGTCCTGCAACAAGCCAATAGGGCAGAAGCCGAAGGACAGCTGCCCCTCGTACCAGCCAATCACAGGATTGCAGCAGAAAGAAGCGTCCAAAGCAGGCCACCAGAGAACATATCAGGAGTCGCACAGAGGCAGCAGGAGCAAGTCGCAGAAGTGCAGGCGAATATGCCAGTGATGCAAACGCGGCCCGCAGAAGTCAACAATCCAACGGGCACATCCACAACCCTGTCCTCGCGCTCAAGGGCCCAGCATGTTTTACTGAAAGGATCAGATTGGAACCTTTTCCTGAAGATTTCAAAGGGCCACGCAAGGTGGCAAACTACAACGCCAGCATGGATCCAACCACCTGGCTGAACAATTACGAGATGGGGATGAGCATTTTGAACGCCTCAGAGGAAATATGTGCAAGGTACCTCAACATGATGCTAGAAGGTGCAGCGCACATATGGCTGCAAAATTTGCCTCCCAACTCTATAAATACTTGGGAGGAACTGAAGGATGCTTTCGTTAAGAACTTCCAAGGAACTTGCAAACGACTCTGCAATATAGAAGAAGCGAGTGTCGCCATTGGATGAAAAGGGTGGCAGAAATAATACACTCCTCAGATAATATACCACCAAGCTCAGCCGTCCTGGTAATGGAGAAAAACTGCAAGTTCGAGCCGCTGATTCATAAGCTGGGTCGCATGAAAGATAAAGTCAAGAGCCTCAGCGAGGTAATGGCTGCGGCTAACAAATATGCCGGCTCGGATAAAACCAGAGACGCGTCAGACGGAGAAGAAGAGGAGGTTGCTGCCAAAGGAAAGAAAAACTCCAACAAGCCCCAGCAGCAGCAAACAAGCCACAACAACGCGAATCAAAACAAACGCAAAAACGAAGATGGTCACTCAGGGCTCGTCGCCAATACGCGTGGAGGATTCAGAGGCCAGCGAGGAAGGGGCCGAGGATACGGCTCCCGTCCAATCAATATGGAAGAAGTTTTTAATCGGCCGTGCGACCTTCATGCAACAGGTGATGGACGGCCAGCGGACCATACCAAGGCACAATGCAACTATTACAAGAAGTGGAAAGAAGAAAGCCAGCACAACAGGGGAAATTCCCACGAAGGAAACCCTGGTACGGCTCATGACGCAAATGTTGGGCAGCACAGCACGAGCAACCCCAGGCAAACGGGGCAGTATCACACAATAGTTATCGACACCTCCAAAAGGGAAGAGAAATTGAGTCGCAGGAGTCAACAGGTGAACGCCGTGATACCAGCAACGCCCAATTGGCTAAGGTGGTCCGAGCACACAGTAACTTGGAGTCGCGACGATCACCCGCCACAAGTACGGGAACCTGGCAAGTTGGCGCTGGTTGTGGCACCGTACGTAGCAGGATACAAGCTGACCAAAGTGCTTATGGATGGAGGAAGCAGCATTAATATCTTGTACTACGATACGTTCCAGCGTCTAGGACTCAAGGATTCCAGCCTGCAGCCCACGTCAACCGTGTTTCACGGCATTGTCCCAGGAAGGTCCGCACAGCCAGCGGGGAAAATAACCCTAGGGGTAACTTTTGGGACAGAAGAGAACTTCAGAAGCGAGTTCCTATGTTTCGAAGTGGTAAAATTCCAAAGCCCATATCACGCCTTGTTTGGAAGAAGAGCTTTTGCTAAGTTTATGGCCAGGCCATGCTACGTGTACCTACAGTTGAAGATACCAGGACCAAAAGGGGTCATCACAGTGTACGGAGATAGAGAAAAAGCGATAGAATGTGAAGAAGGAGATGCGGCCTTCGCAGAATCTGCCTGTGCCGCGGAAGAGCTAAAAGGTTATAAGTCGCAGGTGGACCCAAATGACATGAGCGTAGTTACCACGGTCTGCCGAGCCACCAATGAAATTCAAAGCGGCCCAGGACACCAAGCAGATAAATCTTGTTCCTGGCGACTCATCCAAGCAAACCAGCATTGGAGCACACATGGAAGAAGAGCAGGAGAAGGCTCTCGTCGCTTTCCTTCAGGAAAATAAGGACATCTTCGCATGGAAACCG
Source organism: Poa pratensis (assembly GCA_947311845.1). Taxonomy (NCBI): domain Eukaryota; kingdom Viridiplantae; phylum Streptophyta; class Magnoliopsida; order Poales; family Poaceae; genus Poa; species Poa pratensis. The sequence goes on from CAMZMU010000063.1 coordinate 161,441,573, forward strand.
TCAGATATGCCAGGGGTACCAAGAGAATTAGCAGAACATAGCCTCAAAGTGAACCCTGCGGCTAAACCAGTGAAGCAGCCACTACGGCGTTTCCACGATGATAGAAGAAAGGCAATAGGGAGGAAATAGCTCGCCTACTGGCTGCAGGATTCATCACGGAGGTATACCATCCGGAGTGGGTGGCAAACCCAGTCTTGGTTATGAAAAAGAACGGTACGTGGCGAATGTGCGTTGATTACACCAGTCTTAACAAAGCCTGTCCAAAGGATCCATTTGCTTTGCCGCGAATCGACCAAGTGATTGATTCAACTGCTGGGTGCGAGCTGTTATGCTTTTTGGATGCCTATTCAGGCTACCATCAAATCAAGATGAAGAGGGAGGACCAAAAAAGACGTCCTTCATCACACCCTTTGGAGCTTTTTGTTATGTCAGCATGCCCTTTGGGTTGAAGAACGCAGGTGCGACTTACCAAAGATGCATTCAGAATTGTCTACATGAGCAAATAGGTCGCAACGTTCACGCCTACGTGGATGATTTGTGGTTAAGTCGCAAGTTGGCCAGGATCTTATTAGTGACCTGGCAGAGACATTCACAAATCTCAGAAAATACAACATGAGGCTCAACCCCACAAAGTGCGTCTTTGGAGTACCAGCAGGAAAGCTATTGGGTTCATAGTATCAGAAAGAGGCATTGAGGCCAACCCTGACAAGATAAAGGCCGTGATGGATCTCCAAAAACCAGAAAAGATAAAAGATGTGCAGCGACTTACCGGTTGCGTCGCAGCTTTGAGTCGCTTTATATCAAGATTGGGAGAGAAAGCACTACCTTTGTACAGATTGTTGAAAAAATCAGACACCTTCGTTTGGGATGCAGAGGCCGACGAAGCTCTAACAGCCTTGAAACATCAATTGACAAATGCTCCAGTTCTGGCGGCTCCAAAGGATAAAGAGCCCATGCTACTATACATAGCGGCAAATTCCCGTGCTGTGAGCGCTGTCATGGTTGTGGAGAGACAAGCCGGAAAGGAATACCCTGTCCAGAGACCAGTATATTACGTGAGCGAAGTCCTCACAGCTTCCAACAGCGTTACCCCAGTGGCAGAAGTTGGTGTTTGGAGTGTTCATGGCGAGTCGCAAGCTGAAGCACTACTTCCAAGAACATCAATAACTGTGGTTAGTTCAGCACCGTTAGCAGATATCATCCGTAATCGAGAAGCTACTGGAAGAGTCGCTAAGTGGGCGATCGAGTTGGGACCACATCATATCAGTTACGAGCCGCGCACATCAATTAAGTCGCAAGCCCTCGCAGATTTTATCAACGATTGGACAGAAATCCAAGTCGCTCCTAGCATGGCAGAAACCAAATACTGGACCATGCATTTTGATGGGTCAAGACAGTTGCAAGGCTCGGGGGCTGGAGTTGTTCTAACATCCCCAAGGGAGACAAGCTGCGGTATGTGCTACAGATACACTTCAACTGCACAAATAACGTGGCAGAGTATGAGGCACTGCTTCATGGTCTACGTATAGCAAAGGAGATGAACATCAGTCGCATACGCTGTTTTGGCGATTCAGACTTGGTGGCACAGCAGGTCTCTGGAACGTGGGACAGCAAGGATGCGAATATGGCTGCATACAGAAGAGAGGTGGACAGAATTGCTGGACACTTCACTGGATACCAAGTTGAACATATTGATCGGAGACAAAACGAAGCTGCAGATGCCCTGTCTCGACTTGGATCCAATAGACAGTCAGTCCCACCCAATGTTTTCCTGGATGAACTGCACAATCCATCAGTCAAACCTCCAGCAGAGATTGACATTGCAGAGCCAGAGGACGATTCAACTTTAGTCGCAGCCCTGCATGAACAGCCAGGATGGACAGAGCCATACATGGCATATTTAAGTCGCGGAGTGCTGCCAGACGATGAGATTGAGGCGCGCAAAATCATACGGCGATCCAAGGCCTATACAATCATCAACAACGAATTATACAAGCGCAGCGTGTCAGGAGCATTCCAAAGATGTGTCTCACCAGAAGAGGGACGAAAAATCTTGCACGAAATTCATTCAGGCGATTGTGGCCATCATGCTTCGTCAAGATCTTTGGTGGCAAAGGCGTTCCGACATGGATTCTTCTGGTTAACAGCATTAGCAGATGCAGAGCAAATTGTCAGAGTGTGCGACGGATGTCAAAGATACGCTAGGCAAGATCATATGCCAGCTCAAGCACTTCGCACAATACCCATCACATGGCCTTTTGCCGTATGGGGTTTTGACATGGTAGGGCCCTTCAGACGGTCTTCAAATGGAAAAACTCACCTCCTGGTCATGGTGGATAAGTTCACAAAGTGGATAGAAGCAGAACCTGTGGGAGATTGCGAGGCTGAAACAGCAGTCAAGTTCTTGAAGAAGGTCATATTCCGCTTTGGGTACCCCCATAGTATCATTACAGACAACGGGAGCAACACCTCTGAAGGAGCTACACAGATATTTTGCGCAAACAATGGGATAAGGTTGGACCTCACGTCAGTAGCACACCCGCAGAGCAATGGACAAGCTGAGCGAGCTAACCAGGAAATTCTCCATGGAATTAAGCCGCGCCTTATTGAAAAGGTTGAAGCATCTCCAGGATGTTGGGTGGAGGAATTGCCAGCAGTACTGTGGAGCTTAAGAACAACCCCTAACAGATCCACAGGGTTTACACCATATTTATGGTCTATGGAGCAGAAGCAGTCATGCCCAGCGACATCATACACGATTCACCAAGAGTTGCGGCTTACATCGAGACAGATAATGAGATAGCTCGGCAAGACTCGGTGGACACATTAGACGAGGTTAGAGACTTGGCAGCATCAAGGTCAGCGGTATATCAACAAGACTTGCGACGCTATTGTCGGGGGAAATACTTTCTGGATTAACCCGCGGCCCAGTGCGACTTACTTTACTCGCACGGACAAAGGCCCAATTGGGAACAAGCCCAGTATTGAACCGCCATAAGGGGAAAGATCTAGAAGATATATCCGGAGGACGTGAAGACCAAGTAGTCTCCAATTAGGCCTCGGTGGACGTATTCCTTGTGGGGAAAGTTTCCTTTGTAACCTGGCGAGCCTCTGTGTATATAAAGAGGATTCGCAGGACTTAGAGGGGTAAGCTATCAAGCCCTAAACCCTAGCTCATACGGCGAGTACCAGATCGGATCGCCTCCATTGTAACACCTCGATTATCATATCAATACCAATCTAGGGTAGGCAGGAAGTAGGTCTTTTACCTCACATTGAGGGGGCCGAACCTGGGTAAATCTGTGTTGATCTTTGTTCCTGCGATCCCAAGCTCAGAGATGCTTGACTCGCGTAATCCCACACCTACAAAGTCATCTATGACACCTGACGTGACAAACCCACGACAGTTGGCGCCCACCGTGGGGCCTGCGGTCAAGAGCGTCACGTTCCGCGCAGGATCCATGAAGGGAGCTGAAGATCTTGTTGTTGGCCGTATCATCACGGTCAATGGCACGCCCCTCATAGACGATTCAAGCTGGGGGCCGGAAGCTGACTACCTGGAAACCGGCCACATCATCCCGTTTGGATCTGTCCATGTCTTCGTCGGCTTTATTGGCGGCGAGTCAGAAGATCCATCGCAACATGGCGACTCAGAAGAAGGAGTCGCAATAACGGTGGACCAAGAAGAAGAATCTATCAACTACGAGTCGCTACCTCTTGAAGACGAAGAAGGCCAATCCATTGAGTATGTCCTTGAGGAAAGGCTATGCGGAGGCCCTGGGATGGCGACTCGCCCCTGTAGAAGATCGTCACACAGAAGGGGTCTACAGGACCACAGAAGCGGACGAAGGGCTGGGCATGCCACCAGACAGCTTAGCCCCCACGCCGCCAGAAGCAGCAGAACAGGTCGCGCCAGACGTATCAGGAGTTGCGGCATTTGCTACGGTAACGCCAGGAGTCGCGGCCTCAAGAGTTGCAAACAGAGAGACTCCACCGGAGTTGCGACTGCGGGATCAGGGTCAAGGGTAGCCCCCGACGCAGCGGTCACGCCGCCACAGGGAAGTGTGTTACTTACGCCAATATCTGCGGTTAACGCGGCTGCTAGAGTGACAGAATTGGAGGCTACCAGGATCGGGCTATATGATGAAGTTCAGAGAATCGCGGATGAGAGAGCCAGGTTGGCGCGCGACGAACAGCGCCTCCAACAGGAGCAACTGCGACTCATCGAGGAAACCAACACTCTGCAAGGAGTACATGCCACCTTGCCACACAGACGCCATGCGAGTCGCCTGCAGCTAGGAACAGTAAATCCTATGGAGCTGTTCCAATCGCCTACCGCTGGACCAACAATCGCGGTTCCTACGGTTGAAACGCCAGTAACCGCGGCACTACCAAACGCGATCCCATCAGTCGCCACCAACATAGTGCGCCCGGTCGCATGGTCAGGAGTCGCACAACCATCAATCGTGGTACCAACACACAAGACACCGTCTGCCATAGTTATGCGGTCCGTAGCGCCATTAGCCGCGCCAGCAGTTCAAGCGATCGCTGCACCATCAGTTTCACCAGCGGTTCCGTCTTTCGCAGCACCAAGAGCAGCGAAAATACCTGGATCAAGGGCCATAGTACAAGCTAACAACAGGGCCATCATGCCCCCGCCATTGCCGCAGCCAACCTTTGTTCAGCACGCCACAGCAGCCTCAAAGGTTCCACACGCCGCAAGGACATTATGTTAGCCCAGTGGAGAATCTCTTTGCGGCTACAAACATCTTGGCCAGGTTAGCGCCAGCAGGAAACACGCCAATGGACAGAGAGGCACGGCGCGCCATTGAGATGCTGAGCACAGCAGTAATACAGCAGGCAAACATGTCCGAACATGCGGGACGGCTGCACTCCACCCCCTACAATAGCAGAGCAACGGCGGAGAGAAGCATCCACGCGGAATCGCCGCACGTTGCGACTTCAAGTTCGGCTAGGCGACAAAGGGAAATCAACCTGCGGCTCAAAATCAACCTCAGCAAGTTCAACCCATAGAAGTTGTACAGCCGCGCGCGGCGGCTAATCCAATAGGAAGGCCAGCTTCATCCAATCTATCGTCGCGACTCAAAGGCCCAGTCTGTTTCAGCGAAAGAATCAGGTCTGAACCGTTTCCTGCAGATTTCAAAGGACCACGCAAGGTCGCCAACTACAACGCAAGCATGGACCCTGTTACTTGGCTCAACAATTACGAGATGGGCATGAGCATCCTAAACGCATCCGAAGAGATCTGCGCACGTTACCTAAACATGATGTTAGAAGGCGCAGCTCACATATGGCTGCAAAATTTGCCGCCAAATTCAATAAACTCTTGGGATGAGATGAAGGAAGCTTTTGTCAAAAATTTCCAAGGAACATGCAAGGACTCAGCGGTATAGAGGACCTTGAGCGTTGTGTACAGAAGGAAGGGAGTCGAGTCGCCACTGGATGAGAAGGGTCGCAGAAATCATACATTCCTCAGATAACATACCCCCAGTTCAGCAGTCCTTGTCATGGAGAAAAATTGCAAGTTTGAGCCGCTGGTACACAAACTAGGTCGCATGAAGGATAAAGTCAAGAGCCTAAGCGAGGTAATGGCAGCGGCCAACAAGTATGCTAGCTCGGATAAAACCAGAGACGCATCTGATGGGGAGGAAGAGGAAAATACTGGCAAGGGAAAGAAGGCCAGTAGCAAGCCTCAACAACAGCAAGCTAGCAATGCTAATGCGAGTTATAACAAGCGCAAAAACGAGGAAGGAAACTCAGGGTTAGTCGCAAATACGAACACTCGTTACAAGCAAAGCAGCGGCAGAGGAAGGAATTTTCACCCAGTTAACTTGGAAGAGGTTTTCAACCGCCCCTGCGACATCCATATAGGAAAAGATGGGAAACCACCCAACCACAAAAGGCACAGTGTTATCATTACAAAAAGTGGAAGGATGGGCAACCACTCAACACAAACAACAATCATCAAAACAATGAGGGAGGTAACCACGGCGGAGGCAACAACAGCAACAACGCCGTCCCAAATCCGCAGCCAGATCAGCCACAGTTCCCAAAATAGTTGGGTCAGTATCATACCATTGTGGTCAATACTTCAAGGAGGGAACAAAAGCTGCGACGACGCAATCAGGCTGTTAACGCCATAGTACCAGCCGTCCCACAGTGGCTAAAGTGGTCCGAACAGCCAGTAGTTTGGAGCCGCGAGGATCACCCAGGAGAAATAAATGAAGAGGGCAAACTCGCGCTGGTGGTTGCCCCTCAAGTCGCAGGGTACAAGTTGAGCAAAGTACTGATGGATGGAGGCAGCAGCATCAATATATTATACTATGAAACCTTCAAAAGAATGAACCTCCAAGAAAAGCAGCTACACCCATCAAGAACAACGTTTCACGGTGTCGTACCAGGCATATCAGCTCAGCCATTGGGGCGAATCAACTTGGAGGTCGCCTTTGGGACACAAAGCAACTTCAGGAGCGAGTACATCTGGTTCGAGGTTGTAGATTTCCAGAGCCCATATCATGCGCTGTTTGGCAGAGAAGCATTCGCAAAGTTTATGGCTAGGCCGTGCTATGTGTACCTGAAGCTTAACATGCCAGGACCCAGGGGAGTCATCACCATTAATGGCGACAAAAGAATAGCTCAAGAATGCGAAGAAGGCGACAAGGCCATGGCCAGAGCAGCTTGCATCGCAGAGAGCGCGCCCATGCGCGAGTCGCAGGAGAATTTTGATGACATTGTGAAGGCCAAGAGGCACCTGCCTGACTTGCGACTTCAGATTACGGCCGCAAGGGAGGCAAGGAAGTCGAAGGCTACAAGCCATCGCCAATAAAGACACATCCCAGGCATCGCGAGTTGCCATCAGCAGCTGCAACAAAATCACTAAGAGTTTACATCATCAAGCTGGCCACTCAGGGCTAAAAACTTCAATTCTGGTCGCCACCAAGGCGCGACCGACCCATTTCTGGTCGCCACTCAGGCGCGACCGACCCAATATAACATTCTGTCGCCACCAGGCGCGACCGACCCATTTCTGGTCGCCACTCAGGCGCGACCGACCCAATGTAACATTCTGGTCGCCACCAAGGCGCGACCGACCCATTTCTGGTCGCCACTCAGGCGCGACCGACCCATGTAACATTCTGGTCGCCACCAAGGCGCGACCGACCCATTTCTGGTCGCCACTCAGGCGCGACCGACCCATGTAACATCTCTAGTTGCCACCTAGGCGCAACCGACCCATTTCTGGTCGCCACTCAGGCGCGACCGACCCATGTAACATCTCTGGTTGCCACCTAGGCGCAACCGACCCAAGCATCACTTCTGGTCGCCACCTAGGCGCGACCGACCCTATGTATCATATAATGATTCTGAAATAAAGCATCTCAAACTACCAATTGAGTTGTGAGTCTTTTATTTTTTAATCATTGGTTCTTGGGGGCGCGGCAGCTTTTTAGCGCGGCCTATTCCTTGGGATCGCCAAACAAGTGGCATTTATCGTGATTATACTCAACCTCTCTTGGATGCGACTTGCACTATGCGGCCAAAGTACTGGGGGTGCGGCGTCAATCGAGTTTGATTGCCTATCATGGCCGCTCTCGACCCTGAACACGCACTTTTTACCTGGGAAATACTGAGCCGCGCAAGGGCCTAAGTGAGGAAAAACCGAGACAAATCATAAGGACCAGCCTATTGGTCGAAACATGTACTGCTGAGAGTACTTAAGCAAACCATAACATTGTCTTATGACACATAAATTCTAACAATTATTACAGGCCGCTAAGGGCCAAGATCATAAAACCATTGTTTCTCTTCTTCATTTGTGCGCAGCTTTTGACCTGTGGGAAGGAGGAACAGGCGGCTTACCAAGCTTGCCAGAAGGAGCAGTCGCAGGCTCGCTGGAGGCTTCTCCGTCGCGGGCTTGGGGGCTGCAGAGCTGGAAACACCCGGCGAAGGGTTCTTCTCCTGCGGGATCACCGCACTGGATGATGGAGCGGGTAACTTCTCCCATCTGCTTCCATCTGCATTATACTTGCCCATATAGGTCGCAAGATCTATCCCCTCCACCAGCTCAGTCGCGTGGCCGCGCATGTCCTTCCAAGTCGCCGAATATTCTGAGGCCTTCAGCTCGGTGCCGTCCACTTTCTTCGAGGGCATGCCTTGTGCAACCTTGGCAGCATCAAAAGAAGGATAGTATGTCTTGGCCAAAGCAAGAACATGAGCCGCACCGGTGCGAGCGGAGGATTCCTTCCAGTCCAAAAAATATTGAGGCGCCTTGAGCAATCTCTTCAATAGTCCCTCAGCATCAGCAGGAGCAGGCTTTTTCGGCAGAAGACAGGTGGACAGCGATCTCATGGCATCGCAAGCTTTTCGCGAAAACTCGCGGATATACTCTAGCTGTTCTTGAGTACTGCCGTGCTGCAACGTGGCATCTTCACCTACATCGAGGCATGTCTCCGTCAGCTCTACAATATACAAGCAAAGATAGTAGAGAAAACAGATGCAGACATGAGTCGCAACACATACCAGTCAACTCTTGAGTCATGATACAAACTTTGGCGTGGACAAGGTTATGGGCATCACAAACTTTTTTCAACTTTTTCTCAAGCTCGCCAATGGCAACACCCTTGAGCCTTGCGTCCTCGTTGGCTACAGCGATGGCGTCTTTCTGAGCATTGACTTGGAGGTCCAGCTGCTGGACCCTCTCTTGGAACTTTCCTTCAACATTTTTAAGCCGCAGCTCGGTGGCTTTGGCTTGTTCCGATAATTTGAAGCTTTCATCAGATAGCTCGCCCATTCTGGTTTCCCTCTTCTTCAGCTCAGCGTCACGCTGACCAAGGAGCTCGCGCAGCCTCTCCAGTTCAGAAGGAGTCTCCCCCAACTGCTTTTCCAAAGCGAGTTTGGCGACTATTATGGAGCTCAGTTCCTCCTACAAGAGTACATCAGCTAGTAAGTACATATCAACAGCTAAAGAGAAGCATCAAGTCTCCCTTTACAGTCAAAGAAGAAACTTGATCCTTGGGGGCTAGAGACAGATAAGTGGAGACAGAAGTTTACCTTATAAGCCGCAGACAGGTCAGACAGCGCCTTGCGGAGCTCCATGGCTTGCTTGTCATTTGAGGCAATGATGGCCTCTGACAGTTTCTCAGCGCGGCTCATGGAGGAGGAGGAAGCAACCTCAGCACGCAGAATTGGCGACCGCAGGCTATCAGCCGCTGGCGATTCAGTCACCGGCACATCAGCAATTATGGGGGAAGGATTGACCTTCTCCACGTCTTGGATCATGAGGGGATCTGTTCCGTCTTCCAGAGCCACCTCTTGGGTAGCTGTGTCAGGAACAGAGGCCGTAGCCAAGTCATCAGTGGTGGCCACGCCCTCCACCATGGCGGTATGAGCCGCAGGTGATAAGCGCGGCTCAACTAGGGTTTCAGAAATGACTCCAGGCTCAATCGCGGATTTAACCGCACTTCTTCAAAAAGCAAGGGCATTAGAAGAAGCACACAAGCCAGAATAAAAGTGTTATAAGCTCAAAGAAAGTCACTAACTTGGAGCCATCTTCACAGAGGCCATAAGGTCGTCACTTGACGGTGACGACAGACCTTGGGTCCCAGAATCTACGAGAAGAAGTTTGCGTGTCAGTAGTGGAAAAAGAATAAGCAGTCAAAATGTCAAGGCAGCAGAAATTACCAGAATGAGGACCCATGTCTTCTTCAGTTGAGGCGGTGGGTTTGTACACACGCCTAGCAGCGGAGGAGGCCGCGCCCGTAGCAGGCTTGCGGCACTTCGTGGCCTCAAAATTTTCCAGAGCATCAAGCTCTGGCTCCTCACGAGATAACCTCTTGGAGGCTCTACGGGGAGTTGGTCCAGCCGCGGCAGCAGAACTCGCGGCTGGCACTGGACTGTCATCCTCGTCCAGTTCAGTTTCTTCACCTTCTGAGGCCGCAGAGGCGACAGAGGGGCTATCAGCAGTTTCGCTGCCCTCTAGAGCGGGCAGCAACTTCTTTCGTGCGGCACGCTTGGGAGCAGCAGTGCCAGCATCAGTCGCAGGCAGTGACCAGTAATTCTCATCAGCCTGGATCAGGAAAATATAAGTCGCAGTATTAAGAAAGGAATGCGACTCAACTACAAAGGCAAAAAGATAGGGAAGAGAAGTTACCTCAAAAGGCTTGTTGTTAACACTGAAAGGGGCAAGCCCCACCTTATCAAAAGAGATGTTTTTCTCATCCGTCACACGGGAGATGAATTCCACCCAGTCTTCAGGCTCCCAGTCAGCAGCCTTGACACGATCAACGTCAGTAGAAGTGCCAGAGCACTCAAGGAAGGACCGTTGACGGGGACTCACTAGTTGGATACGCCACTTTGTCCAACAAGAAAGGAGATCAAGGCCAGTAAGGCCATGATTAATCAAGGCACGGACCTTGCTCAGCGACTCATTAACAAAGGGCATGGAGGCATCCCGTGGTTTGGATTTCAGTGCCTCAGTGGGCACGAAGAGGGTGTTGGATCAGGAGGGGAGACGAGTTTCGCCCTCCGGAGAAGTATCTTGGCAGTAGAAAAAGGATTTTTGCCAAGACCTGGGCCGATTTGCTAGGGCCAGCTTGGGAAGAACAGAGTTTCGATGACGTTGCAGAGAAATGGCGCCGACCTGAACATAGGCCCCGCCTTTGGAGGTGAGCTGGCTATTACAGGTGAAGGAAGCCAACCGTAGATCGATGCTGGGGGCTATGCCGAGATAATCTTCGCACAAAACATGAAAGTTGCTCACTTGGAGCATTGAGTTGGGGCCGATGTCGTGAAGACGGAGGCCTAGGCGCCGCATCAAATCACGGAAGAAGAGGGAGCCAGGTGGCGTGAATCCACGCTCCACGTGCTCCACAAACATCACCAGTTCGTTGGGCTTAGGGCGCGGCTCGATTTCATCGCCTGGCGCCCGCCAGATGTTGTCCTCCTTCGGCGGCAAGAAACCAGCTTCGGCCAGATCTATAAGAGTCTCCTCCGTCACCCAGGATCCTTCCCAGTTGCAGGAGATCTTGCGCTTATCGTCAGATGGCTTTGCCTTGGGCGCCATTGCGAAGAGGAGATTGGATCGGGAGGCTAAGCTCGGATTGAGGAAGAGGACGGCGCGGCTAGGGATGAGGAGATTGCAAGGACACGTGAATAATGACCTAGGTGGCCGCAGCTTATAACTGAAGGGATCCGCAACCAACGGCACAATTTGCGCCCGCAAAATGAGTAACGGTCCGCAATTAAAGGAAACAGAATATTTCCAGAAGAGGAGATGAGTCACACAGATAAGTCACGGCTTTGAGTCGCGTAAGTCAGAAGATTGGTCAGAACGTTTGCAGTGCGGCTCAGTGACCATTTTAAGAGTCAGAAGAATCTCACCACGAAGTCCTAACCAATCTTGGGGGCTAATGTCGGGGGGAATACTTTCTGGATTGACCCGCGGCCCAGTGCGACTTACTTTACTCGCACGGACAAAGGCCCACTTGGGAACAAGCCCAGTATTGAACCGCCATAAGGGGAAAGATCAAGAAGACATATCCCGGAGGACGTGAAGACCAAGTAGTCTCCAATTAGGCCTCGGTGGACGTATTCCTTGTGGGGAAAGTTTCCTTTGTAACCTGGCGAGCCTCTGTGTATATAAAGAGGATTCGCAGGACTTAGACGGGGTAGAGCTATCAAGCCTTAAACCCTAGCTCATACGGCGAGTACCAGATCGGATCGCCTCCATTGTAACACATCGATTATCATATCAATACCAATCTAGGGTAGGCAGGAAGTATGTCTTTTACCTCACATTGAGGGGGCCGAACCTGGGTAAATCTGTGTTGATCTTTGTTCCTGCGATCCCAAGCTCGGAGATGCTTGACTCGCGTAATCCCACACCTACGAAGTCATCTATGACACCTGACGTAACAAACCCACGACAGCTATCATGCCAGACGTATCAAAACCCGCACCTTTCAAGAAGGCGACCTAGTACTGTGACTTAAACAAGATCACAAGGGAATGCATAAGCTGTCCTCTCCAAGGGAAGGACCTTACATCATCAGCAAGAAGCTAAACAACGGATCGTACTATCTGCTGGATGTAAGGGAAGAAAGCAGCGAACGCCATGATTTCGAGGATCGTCTCGAGGCACCTCGCCCTTGGAACGTCGCACACCTGCAACCATACTATACATAAGAAAAGGCTAATTAGAGCCAAGCATCATCCTTTCCAGCTTTATAGCTGAGTATCATCACAGCCACTCAGGGCTAGAACTTCAACTTTGGTCGCCACCTAGGCGCGACCTATGCAACATCTGATCGCCACCCAGGCGCGATCGACCCTTGTATCAGAAACCGGCTGCCACCTAGGCGCGGCCGTAAACTTTGTATCATTTCTGGTCGCCACCTAGGCGCGACCGACACCATGTATCACCATGGATCGCCACCTACGCGCGATCCAACCCTATGTATAACACTCGGTTGCCACCAAGGCGTGACCTTATGCGTCATCATAATCAAATCTTATCATAGCTTAGCCTATCATGGCCATATCATTATGTTTCTTGGGGGCTTCGTTACCCTGAAACAGCCAACTTACTGGCAATTATCAAATTTACCTTAAGTTGGATTGCTACTCGCATTATGTGGCCAAAGTACTGGGGTGTGGCGTCAATCGAGCTTGATTGCCTATCATGGCCGCTCTCGACCCTGAACACACATGTTCCTAGGAAATACTGAGTCACGCGAGTGCCCACTTAAGGATTCAGATGGCCTAACGAGAGGTCGATGTACTGCTTATAGTACGGCAACACCAATTACAATTACGTGTATCCTAACAATTGTTTTATTCATGATATCAAGTTACAGGTGACGACCTTCAAAAATCTCTGAGAAGAATTGAGATGATTATCACGTTACATCCTCTCAATCCTTGGGGGCTACATCATATTATCATCAAAAATTTGAAGATGGATCGTCATCATGTTTTGAAGCTATCAGGCTACTCTAACAAAGAAGCTCACGAAGTCAGATGATCCTCCATGTGCGAGTCAAGGCCAATCCAGAACAATTATAAGTCGCGAAATAAGGAAAAGCGCGGCCTAAACATTCAAGATCAAGAAATCCTATGAAGTTCAGGCCACACTTGGGGGCTAATGTCGGGGGGGAATGATTAACCCGCGACTTATTCGAATTTAACAAACAGCGACTTAAGGTTGCGTTATCATTGTTGGGCCACGAGAAAGATGGGCCAATCTCGCATCGCGACTCGATAAAGGAAAGCTCCAAAAGGTCGGTGCAAACTTGCCTTGGAAGACAATAAAGATAATCAGGCTTCGTGTAGAACTCTTGAAACTTGACGAGCCTCTGTGTATATAAAGATGACTCGCAGGACTTAGAGGGTCAAGCCCAAAAAACCCTAGCTCATACGGCGAGTACCAGATCGGATCGCCTCCATTGTAATACCTCGATTATCATATCAATACCAATCTAGGGTAGGCAGGAAGTAGGTCTTTTACCTCACATTGAGGGGGCCGAACCTGGGTAAATCTGTGTTGATCTTTGTTCCTGCGATCCCAAGTTCGGAGATGCTTGACTCGCGTAATCCCACACCTACGAAGTCATCCATGACACCTGACGTGACAAACCCACGACAATATGAGGAACCGTCTTCTGGGTTTTTGCATCAGTAGTGAAATACACTTGCAGCAGGCGATACACTGAATCTTTTTCACAGAGTTGTTGTAATTCAGCTTCCGAAATCACTGTGCACTGAGATGTGTTTGCTGTGAGTCCATGAAGCCGACATTGTTTGCCTTCCCATTCAAACTGGAACCATTTTTGCTCCCAGTGAGTTTGCATCAGGCCAAATTGCTCAAGCCATGGCATTCCAAGGATGACATCATAGCACTGTAATGGCAATACTTTCAGTGTGGTCTTGAACGAATGTCCTTGACAAGTCCAAGTACAATCCGGGATTTCTGAATCTCCCAACAGTGTACCACCACCTGCCACTTTAACTCTGACTGAAGTATCCAGTTTCTTCATTCCTTGCAGTTTACTAGCAAATTCAGAGCTGATGAAACTGCTTGAGGATCCCGAATCAATCAAGATCAGAGCATCACGTCCTTGAATTTGCCCCAACAGTCGCATGGAATGTGCATGTTCCGCCCCTGCGACAGCATGCTTGCTAATGGAGCAACAAACCTCAGTGGTATCTGCTAAGGCGTCCTCAAACTGCTCCGTTTCTGCGCCGTTTGGATCAGGTGCAGGCTCAGGAGTCTGTATAAAAGCCAACAGTTCCTCGACAACATGCAACTTGACTGTGGTACTACACTTGTGTCCAGGGCCATATTTTTCTCCACATGTGAAACACAATCCACGAGCCTTGCGGTAAGCTTTCAATGTGTTCAAGTTGTTGCTCACATTGTGTGCTGAAGAATAGTCAGAAGCTTGAGGTTGCTTGGAGAAATTGCCCCCCGAGAGGTTATGACGATGAGTGGATCGAAAAACCATTTGCTTATTGGGTAATTTGGGATCATCATCTTCGATTTCTTCCTGCAATAAGGCGAGAGAAACAGCAGTCTCCAGATCGGTGGGACGTTGAATCATAACAACAGCTCTAATGTCTCGATTCAGAACTTCAATAAAGCGTGTGGTGAAGAAAGTAGGGTCTAAATCTGGCCTATATGCTAACATGTGATGCATGAGGTTATCAAACTTTTCAATGTAATCAACGACAGAACCATTTTGCTTGAGCTTAAAAGCTTGCCTATACAGTAACTGATATTGCCCTCTGTCGAAATGCTTATTCAACAATTCGCACAGGGTTTCCCAAGTGAAACTGGACAGTTTATCCTCAACACGCTGCAACCAGAGAGCCGCATTGCCCGTGAAGTGCATAGTGGCATACTCAACATGGAAACTGTCATCTACTGAAAACAATCTAAAGTACTTCTCAGCTGCTTTTTGCCACAACTTAAGGTTTTCACCATCGAACTTAGGAAAATCTGTCTGGGGTGGGGATGGTGCAACGCGAGCAACAGGTGCAGAAGTTCTAGCATCATCAACAGGTACAAGAGCTAGATTGGTTGGTTCAACCGAAGTACCTGTAACCGGGGTAGACACAGGTAAGGCAGGAGCCCCCCCAGTCTGGCCCCGGTGGTGTTGTTGAAGGCGGTGGCCATCTGGCCTGGAGTTTTCCGTCTGCAGCGGCGGCCCCGAAAGGTTCGCGAGTTGAAGTGCAGACGGCGACGCTGCTCATGGGTCCTGATTCGGAGGCGGCCCCAGGGCGCTGAGACCGACTCCCACGGCCACACGATCCACGTGTTTGCGGAGCTCGCCCATCGACGCGGTGAGATCTGCGACTTGTACGTTGATGTTGTCCTTCCAGTCGTGGAGCAAGCGGATGGAGCTCATCGCATCGTCCATGGTGGTTTGAGCCGCTTCCAATTTCTGCTCAACGGAGGACAGTCCCGACTTGACATCCAGCGTCAACGCCTCCAGCATCTTCTGAATCGCCTCCATATCGCCCGTCAGAGTGTCGATCCTCTCCGAGGTGGTCCACCGAGTTTGATGCGGCCGATCCAGGGTGAAATCCCAGCGCGCTCAACCGAGATCGAGCGACCAAAGTGACGGCGTTCCTCTCGGAAACTTTGTGCCGACCGCCGAAGCGATCCGCGCCAGTCAAACTGGGTTTACTGTCTCGATCGCGGGATTTTACAAGCGAAATCGAGGATCTCTGGCAAGCTGATACCAAGTGTTATGAACTCACTAGCAGTAGTGTTCACAGGATTCAGTGGCGATACCATTCAGAGGAGGAATTGGGGATCGGGAAGAGACGAAGTACTGAGAGGAGGAAGAAGAGAAGCAGAGGACAGGGATTACAGAGTCAATACAGGTTGGTCCAACGACAAAACCAAAACAACTACAGGAGATCGCTATTAGTACTCTGGCCGACCCAGGTGAGTTGGCACGAGCTGCGCGTCGACGTTGCCACATGGCCTCATGTGATTGACTTCAAGAAATCCATTCGGGCCCAGTGAGCCTAGCTGGCTTGCGTCCAGCTCTGCGAAGCCTCCGCCTCTGCTTTCCTGATGCTGATTGCTTCACATCGTGCACCAGGTACATGACAAACGGTATCTGTAACAGATAATTACGAAGGCATATTTTGAGCCGACTCGTGAAGCAATCTGCATGACGTAGTCGAGCAAAATGGGATTTGCCCCTCCATTGGGAGAGATGTTCTCCCCAGGTGACTTGATTCGGAAAACATTGTCATGCGACTCGACTAAGTAGTTAGTCGAGAAGGTCAATCAATGACAAATCCACATGATCACGGTTGGGCAAGGCCAAATACATATAAATCATGTTAAAATAGGATTCACCGAAGAAAAAAGTTAGTGAGACACGTGGACGACACAGTAGATAGCTAAACTGATAATACGATCGGTTTTGCTTATAAGTTGTATATTCTTGGAGTCTTTTGTGGAAACAGCACACTGAATATGGAAATGGTCTATTAGCAGAACTTTATCACTACATAACCTAAGAGAGAACGTACTTTTTTTTAAGATAAGGGGGTGCGGATCCCCGGGCTCAGCATCCAAGAGATGCACACAACCATCCACAATTACTCCCTCCGTTCGGAAAAATATGTCACAAAAATGGTCTATCTATAGTTCATTTTTGTGACATCCTTTTCCGAACGGAGGGAGTATTAAACAATCCAAATTCAGGTTTACAATTCAAGGATCACTTAAGGTGGCTACAAAAATCAACTACTCAAACAGCAAAGATCTAAGTGTGAAGATCAACGTAGGAGAGAACGTACTATGGATTACGCCGATCCAAGTGTGAAGATTAAACTTTCATCACAAATAATAGGAGAGAAGTTCCAGTGATCATCATGCTCCATGCTATAAATGGTCTCCAATGCGGCCGTGTTGGGGTCATAGTAGCCGAGTGACCAACCCGTGCTGAGTAAAATCCGTCCGTCCTTTGGGTCGATAGCCAACAATGTGGTATTCTCCGACGAATACTCCGGGTAGAACTTTGCGAGATCTATGCGATACTCCCTGAACCAACAGGTCTCATTGTCGTCCTTAATCATCCATACGTCAATCACGTTAATGCTCTGGTTCGAGCAAGCCACACAAAGCCTGCCTTGTAGACAGAGGATGGACATACGGCCGACAGGATGGCCGCCGCACTGTGGGCCTTGAAAAACCTCGAATTCCTCTGACTGAACATTGAAGGCCACGACTTCACAATTTGGAGGCGCTTCTCCTAGACTAGGCTCTACCAGCCAGCAGATTTTGCCATTGGCATAGGTGGGTGCCGTGCTAGCTAATATAGGTCTAGGAGGAGGGTCTATTGGACGCCATTCATGTTCTTCCACGTACCGGAGTTGGCACTCAAGTTCATACTCTAATGTTGTCAAGTTCTTCTCTCTGTATCTGGCCAGCACTAGCACATGCTTGCTAGTCTCGGAGTTGTAGCCCAACCCTATACGACCAGCAAAGGATTCGTCTTCATCATCTTCAAAATATACGTCCTGACTGTAACCCATGATAGGGTTGCAAACAAAACTCCCAACACGGCTGCTTCCAACACTGAGACCATGACAAGGCTGCGAACATGCAAGACTAGGACCGCCGCAGGCTGGCGCGCCCAGATCAATGAAGTACTGCAAATCGATGCATACTACGATGGGGGGGTTAATGATCATCCTGATCTTGGGGCTCTTATTCAGGTTTGCATGCAGGACATGCGATTGTATAAAGCGGTCTGTCATGATCATGGCATGCCATTCTCTGCAGACCAGGCTCAAGTCGGCGACCGAGCGCGCGGGCATCCACTTGAGGATGTGGAACCAAGCCTGCATGGCCGGCGATGAGAGGACCATCTGATCGACCGTTCGCCCCACGGGCGCCAGGCTCTCCTGGAACAATCCTAGCGTCGGGTGATCGTGGTCAAGAATGCTGCTACCTGTGATTGCGTCAGCGCTGAATAGGGTCTCCAGCTTGCCGCCATTAGTGTCCACGGTGAACACCTTGCAGTGTCCTGTCCCAAACATGATCTTTTGGTCCCCGTCCTTGTCGCTGCTGCCAAACATGTAGAGCGGAGCTATCCAGTCGGTCTTCATCTCAGGTTCCCCACTCCAGGCCGTCTCTAGATCAATGCAGCAGAGCTGCTCCCACCTCTGCGGGGGTTCGCCATATCCATGCAGCATCCACATACGGTATACGCCTTGGCGGTGGCCGATAGATCCATGGCAAACGCATAAGCTCCCATGCAGCTCCACCATGTCGAACTCGACATCATCGTCGTCGTCGTCCGGATGGGGCGGAGGGGGCCTAAGCAAACCGAAGGTCTCATTGCTGACGTGGCAGGTGATGATGTCACGGCCATCGCTATACAGGAAGTGCAAATACCCTCCAAGGAACACGCCTGGGTTGCCCTCCCAGACGGTGCGCATGAGCGGTGGAGGCTGTTGGGCGGTGGGCCTCCAGTACGCCGGCGTGCCGAGGACGTAGACCTCGGAGCAGGGAGGATCAATATCATTGTAGCTGTCGCTGAATACACGCACCACCTTATACTCAGAGGTGACCGAGCAGTAGCCCAAGCCGTAGGATACCCGGAAGAAAGATGGTGGCCAGGGTTGTGTCCCCGTGTCGCGCCGGCGAATCATCTTCATCGGCGCAATGCTGTCAGGAAGAACCAATGATGAACCGGTGCTAGGGTTGTAGACCAAGTAGCTCTTGCTGCGGATGAGGAGGAGGCCGCGGACAGGGCTGGTGATAGGAGCCGGGTCCTCCCAGAACTCTGTGGGCTTGGGCATGAGCTTCTTCACCGGACCACCGGGCTGCCATAGGTGAAAGTACTCGTCTTGTCGGCCGGGTGTCTCGCTGTTGTCTGGACAGAAGAAAAGCCTGGGCTGGACCGACCTGTTGGCTCGCCGGAGGTGGAGCTCGATGAAGTTCGCCGACGAGAGCGCGGCGAGCCACGCACGCGACACGCTGCGGAAGCGGCCGACCGACTTGGCCGGCAGGTAAGGGAGGATCTCCGTCATGATTGTGTCGTCCGGCAGCGTCGACGACGGGGAATCCTGCTGGTTTTCGTTCGCCATGTTGCTCATCGATCAGCCGGTACGTACGTGGGATGCGTTTAATCGATCTCTTGATTGGTAGGGACGTGCATCATCATGTTTGCATCGCGGCGCATATATAGTAGCTAGGATCAATTTGTCGTAAGAGGATAAGGACACAAGAGGAACCCCGTCGTGTTGATTGAGGCAAGCAAGCTGATGTGTCGTGTGCGTCACAGCGAACGCGTCTAGCTGTTGGTGCATTTTTTTTTTCCGCTAAATCTGGCCCTTTTTTCGCAAACTAATGACGGTCTCTCCCGAAAACTATTATCAAATCTGCCTTCTCAGGTCGGCGCCATGTCAGAGTAATCCTACGTGCGTATTGGAGGAAGCACACTTCGGCGCCACGTCAGATTTTTGCGGGACCTACTAGTAAACCTCGGCGCTTTAGTGACATGGCGTCGACCTGCACGATGTCGGCTCCATCGGGATTGGCGCCGAACTGAGATGCCAAATTTGAAAATAGTTCTCGGGAGAGGCTAGATACACCATTAGTTTGTGAAAAAGGCCAGATTTAGCAAAAAATACGCTGTTAGCTGAATTTGTTTTTTTACGGGTAGAGTTGGCTGAAATTTGTTCACAAACGCGATTTATGGTCTTTTTACTGGACAGCTGGGGCATTCCCTGGCAGAAAAGGCCGTCCAACAGATACTCTCCAGTTACTGTTTTGTAGTTCAAATGTGTTCAGGTTAATTACATATTCAAAACATCTGACGACATACAAAATCGAAAAGCAATATATTGTCCGTAGCCCTGTGAACATAATACACTACCTGTCTGTACTAAAAGTGCTTGGTTTTGAAACTGTGTGTCGTTCTCATCGTAATAGTGGTACCGCAAGGAACAATCAAGAGCATTGGTCCACGACGAAATGAAGCTTTTTACAACAGTGGCTAGACAACTTTTTCTATTTTGAGGCTAGTTAAGCTAACTAATACATTTGAAGAAGAGCATCTATTCGATAAGGTAAATAATTAATGGTATTATATCAGAAAAAATGTATTAGTTTGCACGCCTTTAAAGCTTCAAGTAACTTCATCTATTCTTAAACGAATGCAGCATTACCCTACAATAAAAGGCTACATACTTATGCAAGTACAAATACAAACAACCACCCATTCAATAAAGTAAAGCAGACTAATAAGAAAATGTACCATTGGCCCTTACACGTCGGAATCAGGTTTCCATCTGAACCTATCATTCTCTAACAGGGCAGTTAAAATCCATAATATTACTGAAAAACATGATCATCCTGTAACTCAGAATTACAATGTTTGTTAGGCTGCTATCTGTAATTTGGTGAAAAGACCAGGTGGATCAGATGGTAGGTACCACCAGGCCTCAACCTGTTGACCTCATATTTTAAGAAAAAATAAATTAAACAAGCGAAACTCCGGCCTCTTCATCCTCGGATACACAGAACAATAATATTATTGAAAAAAAAAAATCATCCGGCAACTCAAACTGTGCAAATCACAATGCTTGCTGCTACGGTGAAACAATCTGGTGTATAAAATGCCACCAGGACTCACTCAAACTGTCAGTCTCCTTTCATTTGATGGGCACATGCCATCAAAGCTTCTCCGTAACCAGAATCATGGAAGAACTGACTGCAACAACAATCAATGATGGCTGAAGCATGTCATGGAAATAAATCTACCCTGCTATTCTTAGGCTCCCTTGTTAAGCAAGCACAGATTAATGGTTTTAACCTCGATCACAGCACTCTCCTTCGAGTATATCCATCAGAAAGAAGCAGCACCAAAACTCAAAAAGGAAGAAGCAGTACCGCTCTGTGGGTAGCACGGCTTAATTAGCACTGTCCAGTGGGCTATCAAGTTTCAGCTACAGTTACTGTTACTTGGGCGGCTTGAAGTAGGCGTAGGCAGAAAAAAAACTCTGCATCATGGTGAGTGCAAGCAAAACGATGGCAGCGACGAGGGACATGACCACCCACGGGTTACTGAAGTAGTTGCGCACGAGAACGGCACGCCACCTCGGCCACCTCGACCGCTGGTACCTGTTTATCTCCAGGATCACACCAGCGAGGTAGTTGTGGTCGGCAGCCAGGTGGGCCTCTGCGCAGAGGCGGCCGAAGAACCCCGCCGCGTCCCGCTCGCCATTCATCTGGTTCACCAGCACGCCGCTGAGGTGCAGCAACCTCATATCCTCCGGCGAGGTGACGAGGCAGTCCATGAAGATGGCGTAGGCGGTGACGTGTCCAGGCGTGAAGGGGTATGTCTGCTCGAAGGCGATCAGGTTGCGGAACAGGGGCTCACTGTAATCGTACAGCTCCAGCTCAGGGATCTCTAGGACGCCTCCGTGGAACCTCACGTCGAGGAAGCTCTTCGCGTCCTTCCTTGGGCGGAACTTCACGCCGGCCTCCTCCAGTTCCCTGGCAGACGGTATCCACTGTGGGAGCTCCGACGGAGGCGTAGCATGCCGGCGGGGATCGTGGTGGGTCGCCGGCCCCTCTGCTTCTTCGGGTAGGCCGACAGAGAGGTAGAAGAGGTGAAGGAGGTGGTGCACATCGCGGCCGGCAATGGGTGAGGAGTGCAGCTTCCGCGGCCGGAGAGTGCCGGCCACAAGGATGTCGCTGCTCTCGTCAGGGTCTGTCCGGAGCTGCTGAAACAACTTCTGCACGACGAAGAAAGGGATCTGGTTCTCGAGCAGCAGCAGGTCAGACGTGACGAATCCCCACACCCAGCACCTCCCAAAAACCTGGGTCCAGTCGTCGTCCTGCTCCTCGATGTTGTCACTGGCACCACATCCTGTGTGCTTTGCAGCTTCTTTCCCGGCGATGCGCGTGTACTTGATCAGGCGGTGGAGGATGAAGGATCCGTCCCGCAGCATGATGTTCAGGATCGACTGCCTTAAGTTGGGGTCATACTCTACCTGATGGTAGGATGAAATGATACGTGGAAGGACACCCTCCAAGGTCTCCAGGCACCGGCGCAGAAGTATGGGCGTCCGTTCTGGCTCTTGGAGAAGGTGATGCCTGCTGATGAGCCTACGGAGGCAGCACCATTTGTAACCCTGGACTACGCCGCATGTCTCCTTGTCGTCGTTGAACAAGCCGATCCAGACCACGATCGGACTGTAGACCTCCTTGTATCTTCCTTTCATCTCTTCAGGGACTTTGTAGATGGTTGGTGGTTTCTCTGAATCGGAGCCGCCATATTCTGCAAGACGCACGCCCTTCATAAAATCCTCGACCTTCTTCACAAAGGTTTCTGATACATCGGTGCCAGCTGGGAGAAAGGAAATTAAAGGGAATCAAATACTAATGAACAAGATATATATAATATTTGCTGTTCTACTTGGGGAGTTCTACTCATTTGCAACCAAATCTAACTCGTACAGGATGACAGCTGTGTGTTCCCTTTTATTCTCGAAAGCAGAACTTTTAGCCTATTTTTGCCAGGGGAACACGATTCAAAGTTTAAATAACATTCATTTGTATTAATGAAATGTATGAATCAATGGGATTCCAAATTATATGAGAATGTAGTTAAAGAAAGAGAGGCAATAGTACCCAGGTACTGCATCTGGAAAGGAAGCCAGACAGTTTATACTTCTAAAAAAAGAGAACCTTGGGGCCGCGGAGGACTGGGGAGCCTGAAGAGAACTTCTCTCATGGAGTCTTGCTCCGGATGGTCATCCAACAATCGTGATTGCTTGATAACTTCTCCTGCAAAATACATGGAAATGCCTCTAGAATTCTTATACCAGACAAGCCATATATAACCTCCCACTGTGCAAGTGGAACTGTTACGTATTAATGTAAATCCTCGTACTTAATTCTTGATGGTTGTTAATATGTGTTATTCTCTTGCTTTATTTGGCCACATCTTGAGTTTGCGAAGAACTATCATACTGCTAAACCAGATTAAACTGAAAAACACTTTTCTTCGACTATTCATAGCAGACTAATCTAAGCAGACATCGCACCATAGAGCAACATAGTATAGCAACAGTTCATATGTGTTGGAAAATAGACGCTTTATAGTATGACATGTATTTACGAATTGTAGTTTATATACTTGTTTAAAAGTTTCTAGTTAGATCATCATTATTATGTCATCATTATTCCTAGATACCTATAATGAGTAACATTTTTTCCCTCCAACAAACATTATGTATGTGAATATCTCCTTACCATTCCATTTGGATGACAAAAACTACAATTTTTTGTATGCAAATGGTTACATTTCTAATTTAGTAGACAATAAAATACAAATGTGAATCTAATTTACATCAACACAGGCCCCAAATGCGACTTTTGGCACTAATTTCTGTGAAGTCATATTAATGAAGCCTGATAAGATGATAATGAACTTATGGATCTAAGTGCAGAAATGAAAACCACATTTAGACCAGAAATGCCAAAATCGATGCACGAGATAACCCGATCGCCAAAGGTTGGTAGCTACTACTATGGTACTGTCTACTGTGGTAACCAAAAAGGACGCAAGAGGAAGTAAAGTGCAGGTTCGTAGATGGAAGCCATAATTATTCACCCGCTGATAAGGTAGACATAGGCTATAACAATTCGTAATAATTCACTCTTACCCATAACTGAAGAACGATCTTGCCCTTCTTCGAAATGTTGGGAAGGGAACCAACCAAATCAATTGCCTAAGAAGATGTTCTGTGGCGCATAAGAAACAGGAAACTTCTTAATTTCTTGGAAATCCTTGCCCAGCTGCCCGAGCATAGGAGTGGACAAGAGGTTACATGCTCATATACATCACTACATTAGAAAAAAAAATCCTATCTCAGCGGAATAAATACTTACCTTGTCCGTAGAAAGAACCATTCTAATAAGGTGTGGCAAAGTAGAGGGCAGGAGTGGATCAAATTCTTACCTTGCTGGTAAGAAGTGGCATCCTCGAAAGAAATGATAGGATATTTCCTGACTTGTGACCGAAGAAAGCATGTATATGACCTACATTTTAGAATGCATTTCTGTACTGGCGCCTTTTCTGAACTTCCTTTGAAAAGAAGTTTCCTGAACATACCCTGGGATCCACCTCTGAGAAAAGAAGAAAAATGTGAGATACCAACGAGGAACCATGGGACCATATATGTTGCCGTAACAAAGGATGAAAGTGTTCTACATTTCTTTGACAAAAGGTCATCTAGCTGGGGGTCATCTAGCTGAGATACGGATCGATCAACCAACTCAACATGTTGTTGTCCATGACTAAGGTGCATGGGTATCGCTAATCTGCATCTCCTGTGATGTACCAGCACCTTGATACTAATTACAAACAGCAAATTTAATCCCCTGCAAATAGATTTACTGAGCACAACAACCTGTGATTACAGCCGACACTTTTTTTCAGAATGTGGTCGGTCAGCCGTTTCGACGAGCAGTAAGCCAAAATGGGGAAGCCAGGCACACATGAAGGGTAGCTGCGAAGCCGAACCAGGCGAGGAACAAGCGCACTAACCTGTATGCTGCTGGGGGAGTCGTCGGGAGTCTCCTCAACGGGCTCCGGCCGGAACGCGCGCACGGCGGCCAGCGCGTGTCGGCTGGAAGCCGAAAAAGCGGCGGCGGCTGCGGCGACCTGCGCGCGCGCGGGGAAGCCGGGAGGTGAGAAGAGCACGCAGCGGCGCCGGCGGACACCGGCGGTGGAGAAGCAGCAGCGAGCGGCGCCGGCATCTCCCTTCGCTGCGACATCGCGCCTCCATCCGTGGCGGGCTGGCGGGCCCATCGTTTTCCCCCGATGCCTCAATGTCGTGTCTTTTTAGACCGGCCCAGTGCAGCCTTCTGTTTCTTCTTGTGGGGCCTAGTACAGCTTCAGTTTCTTCTATAGGGGCTCAGTACACTTCAGTTTCTTGGCCCCTTGTTTTCCCGAAACCACTTTATAAAAAAAAAAACTTGCGTACGCGCCGGTAGCATACATTAAAATTGTATTGATAATAGTATTGATACAAAGTTAAAAATAAATAGTACAAGTAACGGAAAACTGGAAGAATACAAACGAGATAAAGACTAGATCTAGCTTGATAAAGATCATCGGCCGGAGGTGCCCTCCGAGGCTCTTCAACGTCGGATCCAGAACCAACACCACTCCACACTTCAACAGGCGACCGGATAGTCTTTCGTAGATCCACAACAACCATTACCGTTGCACTCCAAGAGCATCCATTCCCCGTCGTCACGCTAAGACGCGACGTTAGATAGAAACTGATCCAACATCGTGGACTAAACAAGCCTCTCGCCAGTGCTAGAAACACCTGCGGCGAGCGAAAGCATGGGATGGAAAAACATTATTCCTATTAGCACCACCGACATCAGCCCCACCATGACGTCGACGGAGGAAA
Organism: Poa pratensis; assembly: GCA_947311845.1. Classification (NCBI taxonomy): domain Eukaryota; kingdom Viridiplantae; phylum Streptophyta; class Magnoliopsida; order Poales; family Poaceae; genus Poa; species Poa pratensis. Next base: position 161,467,061 of record CAMZMU010000063.1, read on the forward strand.
CTCAAAAACCTAAAACGATTAGGACGAAAACACACACACGAATGAGATCCAGAGCTCCCCTTCTCCTCGTTCTACCAAGGCGCCAGAGGAAGGGGAGCGACGGATTGCCATCGGGAGCGCCTGGAAACTGTCACCCGATCGCCATCCGATCGCCCCGAGGGAGAGACAAATCGGTACAATTTCTTCCGCTTGTCTTGTCGAAATCTGAAACAAAATCTCAAAAGCCCCAAAACGGATACGCAAGCGGAAATCGCTGGGAATAAATACATAACATATGCGGGAGGGATACAATACGAAACAGTATTGGCTAGAACACAATAGTTATATAATATGTTGGCCCTTGCATAAAAAGGGTACACATAACAAGTAGCTGGTGGCTCTAAGTTGACGAGGGAATATCTCCCCGGCAATAGTGCCAGAAACAATGCTTGTACGTCACACGTCAGTTGGGAACCCCAAGAGGAAGGTATGATGAGTGCAGCAGTAAGTTTTCCCTCGGTATGAAACCAAGGTTTAATCGATCCAGCAGGAAAACGAGATTTGCTTCGAAGGTGTTGGTGAAGGAGTGTAGTGCGGCGCAACACCAGGGATTCCGGTGCCAACGTGGAACATGCACAACACAACCAAATTACTTTGCCCCAACTTAACAGTGAGGTTGTCAATCTCACCGGCTTGCTGAAAACAAAGGGTTAAACGTATCGAATGGAAAATGATGTTTGTTTGCATAAAACAGTAGAGAACAATGATTGCAGTAGATTGTATTTCAGATGTAAAAGAATGGACCGGGGTCCACAGTTCACTAGTGGTGTCTCTCCAATAAGATAACTAACATGCTGGGTAAACAAATTACAGCTGGGCAATTGACAATTGATAAGTGCATATAACATGCATGTGTGATCTGTGGTGTCTACTATGAGATTCATTTGTGCATTACGACAAAGTACATAGACCGCTATCCAGCATGCATCTATGCCTAAATAGTCCACTTTCCGGTTAACATCCGTACCCCTTCCAGTATTAAGTTGCAAGCAACAGACAATTGCATTAAGTAATGTGCGTAATGTAAACAATACATTCATCCTTGAATAAAGCATTGCTGTTTTACCCCTAGTGGCAACAACACATCTACAACCTTAGAACTTGCTGTCACTATCCCAGGTTAAATAGAGGTTGAACCCAACTATCATGCATAAATACCCCCTCTTGGAGTTACAAGTATTCACGTGGCCAAGGCTTCAACAAGTAACGGAGAGCATGCAAGATCACAAATGACATAGACATGATAATATAATATTCAGCTCCACATAGGTATCAATATAAGTCAGATCCCAGCAAACACAACATGTAGCATTACAATAAGATGATCTTGATCATGATAGACAGCTCACAAGATCTAAACATGATGGCACAAGTGGAGAAGACAACCATCTAGCTACTGCTATGGACCCATAGTCCAAGGATGAACTACTCACGCATCACTCCGGAGGCGGGCATGGCGATGTAGAGCCCTCCGGTGATGATTCCCCTCTCCGGCAAGGTGCCGGGAAGAGCTTCAGGAACCCCCCGAGTTAGGGTTGACGACGGCGGCGGCAACGAATATGTTCTGGATGAAAGGCTCGGTGTTTTAGGGTTTTCGCGTCTCGGGCAATAAATAGGCGAAGGGGCGATGTCGGCGGACCCCCGAGGGGACCAAACCACAGGCAGGCGCGGCTGGGCCCACTGCCGCGCCACCTGGTGGTTTGGCCACCTCGTGGCGAGTCTTCGTCTCTCCTTCGGACTCCGTGATGGTGCTGGAAAAATAGGGACGTGGCCTTTTGTTTCGTGCAATTCCGAGAATATTTCCAGAAGTAACTTTCTGAAACCAAAAACAGCAGAAAACAGGGAACTGGCACTGTGGCATCTTGTTAATAGGTTAGTCCCAGAAAATGCATAAAAGTGATATGAAGTGTATATAAAACATGTAGCAAATGGTATAATATAAGCATGGAACAGCAGAAATTATGGATACGTTGGAGACGTATCAGTAGCTAACAAGATAAGAAAGTATTTTCACAACCTTGAACAGTACTAAGCACAAAAAGTTCAAAAAAAGTTTCACGTAGACACTAATTAAGACATTTATTATGCTGATAAAAATATAGTCTTGGAAAAATGTATGCTTGATCAACAGTAATGGACCTAACTAGTATACCCAGTCATCCTTCAAAGAACTAAACTCCCTAGAAATGGAGGCATGTGGTTGATCCTATGTGTGAACATGGGTGGTCCCCACCTGTAAGTGACTAACACTAAAAAAGTTGATGGTTGTGGTTGCTCCTAGGTGTAAATGTGGGTGACCCCAAACTCTTTTAAAATAGAGGGATGTGGTTAGGTGTGACATGTCTGGTCCCACATATAGACATATATGTGAGTAGCACCACTTTGCTGGTATGATGGGTCTACGTATTGATCTTGTGTGATTAAGGACGTCATTGGTCCCAGTCCACCCTGCACCGCCTCTCCGACCTTCGCGCGTCGGCAGCTATACCACCCTTCATCCGGATAGCTTATCCATGATGTTGTACCAGGCCTCCACGACGTTGGTGTCGCCATTCTCCCACATCCTTCAGTGTCGCCTTCGACACCAAAGTAGCAAGAGCAGCCAACATACTCTCCGCTCGTGCTCCCAAAAAACTCCTTTGGAAGCATCACTGCATCACGCACAGACGATGATGACGCACGCGAGCCGTCCAGCCTTTTTGCCGACCACCTTGTTGTCGCTGCTCACAGTCGGCGTTCTCTTCTCCAATTGTTTGGTCCACTGCCAGCTTCGGCCTGAACCCTAGGTCACCCTCAGTTGCGCTGTCACTATACACCACAAGACGGTGGCTCAGACGAAGAACGTACAAATATGTCAGATTATGGTCGGTGATGAGTAGTGGAGCGATTGCATCGACTTGTGAGATGAATTTCGCCCTGAACATTAAGCGTGTGTTGGCCACTCGCCTGTAAGAACTTATCACCATGAACTTAAACTTTTTTTTTTTTTCCATTCTACAAACGTGCGCGGCAAAGCGCGCCTACCTCTTCTAGTACCTAATTGCATGTAGGCCACGGTCTTGCATGGTTGCAAGAGTATGCAGGTCGGCTGGGCTGTGTATGCGGAAACTTTCATATTCAATTTTTTTCCGTAAAGTAATAATTTTATTTCCGTTTTTGGCTCTTTGTTTTCTATTTCTACGAAATGATCAAAAACTTTCCTTACCATTTTCAACCCTGTTGGAGGCAGCTTGCTGAGCATTTGTTATGCTATAGGTGGTTTGGACTTTGGACCGTGTAACGAAAGCATAAGTCCATGAGGAAGTTCTCCAAAACCCACTAGCTACACATTGTTTTGTTGGAAAAAAATATCTGCCATTTCACCAGGGAAGTGTCGCACTAGTTTGACTGTTTGAGGATACAGAAATCTCAAAAAAAAATGAGGATACAGAGCAAAGGGTGGTACATATTGCCTCTTTGGCAACATATTTACATGACTACTGGTTAATCAGGGAAGTCGCCAGATCACTAACAATCAAGCCACGTCGTATGTTCTCTTGAATGTTTAGAATGAACGTAATAGACGTACTTTCCATGGGGTTTAGACGAATCTAACTGAGGTAGGCAGGTAGCCGCATTGGCAAAGCAGGGTATAACTAGATTTAGGTCATGACACTAGGGTAATGCCGGTTGGCTAATGTCCTTGGGTTAGTGTCTCTTAGTCGATCAGTTTGTGGACCGATTAGTAATGTTTCTATTCGCCTACTATAATGCAAAGGCAGAGCTCCATCCATTCAGCTAAAAAAGAATTGTTAGCTCCGACACAAAACTGTCACCAAGTGGTAAGATCATCTAGGCGTTGGATGCCACCTCATGAGAGTTGCTCAAAATATATGTGGATGGTAGACCCTGCTGTTGATGATTATTGTGCATCATTTGTGGAGATAGCTAGTAATGGAGTACACCGAGTCACTCCGGTGGTTTTGCAAGGTATCACTAATGTTGGAACTTATGAAGCTCTGGCTTATCGAGAAGGTCTAACATTTGAGATAGATTTGGCAGTTATTAGGACTCATCTAGCCTGAGAATGTAGGTTGTGGTTGATGATATTTTGAGGAGCTCCATGGGACTATATGGCCCTATAGTCAAGAATACAGAGAATGTCAACGTCCTTCGACTCACGTAGTTTTCATCATGAAATATAAGTTCAAACCCTGAATCTCACAATCTCTCTAAGTGTGGCCTCTCGCTAGGACTTGACTGACATGTTTGGTTAGGTATCCCCGATGACGATCCTATTGGGTAATCTACAATGCAATAGGGAGTGTTTAGAGAAGAATCGAATTTTTTGTTAAGCATATATTTCTTCTATAAATAAGCGCCAATGATTAAACAAGAGCCGGTTTATTTCCCTAAACATCTCGATAAGCACTCTGTAGTGTGCATGCACTTACCGTAACTTTAAACATTAAGATTGTCTGATACTTAGTCGACTTATATTTTACTAAATCTCAGTCAGTTACACAAAAAAAGTTTTAATGCAATTTTTCGTTCTACCACGAATCACGACACAAAATTAAATGGTCAAAGAGTCAGACTAAAACTTGATTATACCTCAAGTAGAATAAGCAAAACCGGTAAACATTTGTGTTGATCAATCCATAAAGTGCGAGATTCCACTAAAAAGGCACTAACCGCCTCTCAGCATAATCCCCAAATCCCCAATCGAAATCCATTTCTGCTTTGTCTGTCAGTGATAAATAACCACCCGCCTGACCTCATCTGCCGTCATCCCCAAGTCCCAAACCCAAATTCCGTTTTCGTCGCCCCTCTGTCGGCCAGCCTGGCATAACGGCCGCCACGCCCAACAACTCGGCGGCCATGGCGGCGAACGGCGGTGGAGGCCAGGGGCCGCCGGAGGAATGGGAGGACGACGGGCTCGCCATGGTGGTGTCCTCCGGCGGGCTGGTGGCGTGGGTCCCCGCTCAGGCCATGGCGCACAACGACGGGGAAGACGCGCTGGCGGCGGCGGTGCGGCAGGACGCGTGGGTTCCCGCCGAGGCGGCCGCGCGCACGGGGTGGGTCCCCCCGCCGGGCACGGTCATCCTCCTGGTGGATGACCGCGCGCTGGCCGTGGCGCTGCGGCACGGGTGGATCCGCCGCTCCGAGGCCGTGGAGCGCGGGTGGGTTCCCCGGAACAGCCAGGAGAACCTGGCGGCGGCGAGGGTCCTCGACGTCGCCGGCGTCTACTTGCCGGCCCAGGAGGTCGCCCGCGGCCGCGGCGTCTGCAGGCACTGGCGGTACTCGACGCAGACGCCGGACTTCCGCTCCCGCCACCAGGGCCACCGCTCCCGGACGCCCATGCCGCTCTTCCTCTACGTGGACCCGCCCGCCGTCGACCTCCGCGCCGTCGACATCCGAGGCCGCGTGTCCCGCCCCGTCCTTCGCTTCAACGCGGCCCACAGACGCGAGGTGGTGATTATCCACGGCTCCTGCGCCGGCATCCTCGTCCTCTCCGTCGGCGACAGGCTCTACGCCTGCAACCCTTGCACGCTCCGCTGGGCGCGCCTCCCGCCGCTCCACGTCGCCCCCCTCGCCATCATCGGCTTCTACGCCACCGATGGCCCCGCAGGTTTCAGGTGCAACGTGCTGTACCAAGACCGCTATGACTCGTACTGGATCTTCACGCTGGGCTCGCCGGCGCCGAGGAGCATTGGTCGTCCGGGCCCCTTCGTCCTCGAGGTTTTCCTGCTGGACGGCGGGGTCGCTTACGCTTACGAGCTCCCGCCCGTCTTGTTCCGCGACTTCCTGCACTGGCTGCCTCGGCCTTCCGTTCCGACTCCGGGAGGGTCGACATACTCAGGTTCAGCACGGTCGCTGAGACCTTCTCCATGATTCCTCCTCCAGACATGTCCGTCGTGGACGGCGAGTACGACCCCGTCCTGGGCTATCAGCTGTTTGAGATCGACCAACACCTCGCCATGACCTCCATGCACCGGGAAATTGCAACAGTCTTTGTCTGGGTCCGAAGCAACATCGACCAGGTCTGGAGGCGCTGGTACATCATCAATCTGCCGCTGGAGATCATCCGGTACAATGGCAGGGTCTTCGCCGTGGCTCAGGACCGAAATGTCATGGTGTGCTTCATGCGCGTCCTGCTGCAGTGCGACGACACGGGGGCTGTGCTCCAGCGTTACCGGATTGCTCACCACCTCACACGCCTCACCTGGCATACCATCGAAGAAAGCCTCCTTCTACATCGGCTCATTCTCCCGATGAGCCACAGTGATGCTGTCGACGGTGAACCGCCTTTCCTCCAAAACCAATAGCAGCATGCTCACAGTGAGTGAACCAACCAACCTGATGCTCCTCAAACTTTCAGCTACTTTCTGAACTTTTAGGTGGTGATCCATGCTATTCACTGTGACTTTGATGCAAAGTATAGCACCTATAGCTCAAATTGACTTGCTGCTTTTGTCCAATTCAAGAACAACGGTGCTTGGTGTTCATCATCAAGTAGAGCAAAAGCTTGTGGTTACTTTCTCTGGTAACTCTGAAAGTTATATCGTCTGTGTGTTTGTGATTACTTTCTCAGCTTAGGGAAATACTAACTCAATCTCTCCATTCAATTGGTAGTTGAAGTGTGCTCTTTTTTACCTATGAGATACCTCCAATTGTGGATGAATAATAGCAGGTTTGACAAAATTTATCCTCAAGCCTGCTTAATTGTGGTACTGCTCCATCTGCTTCCCATAGTGCTCCAAATGCTTCCCTTTTTGCTCCATCTGATTCTGAATCTGAACATTGCTGCGTTTCAGACTTGTCTGCATTTTCATTTGTGATACTTGGTCGTTGAATTTGCTGGCTGAAATTTTTGACAAATACATTGAACCTTAAATTGCTTGCAGGTCTACATGGGTTGAGATGCTGTCAACGATGAGCCGCCTTTCTTCCAAAACCAATAGCAGCATGCTCAGATGGTTTAGCATCCCAGTCAGTGAGTGAACCAACCTGCTGATGCTCCTCAACCTTTAAGGGAATGCTTGAAGCTACTTTCTGAACTTTTAGGGGGTGATCGATGCTATTGACAGTGACTTCGATGCAAAGTATAGCAACTGTAGCTAAAAAATTGACTTGATTCTTTTGTCCAATTCAAATAGAATGGTGCTTGGTGTTGGATCATCTAGTGTACTTGGAATGAACAGAAACTTGTGGTTACTTTCTTGGGTAACTCTGAAATGTACATCTGTGGAATTTCTCAGGTAACTCCATGCAATTGGTACATGAAGTGTGTTCTTTGTTACCTGTTAAATGCCTTCAGTTGTGGATGGCTAATATCAGGTCTGAATTTTTTTTGTTTTCAAGTCACGCCGGCCTAATTATGCTACTACTCCATCTGCTTCCAGGAGTGCTCCATCTGACTCAAGAATTTGTGATACTTGAAATTGCGATAGTGATGGTTGAAAAAACATAAATTGCTTGCATGCTGATATGGCCAGTTTCACCTTACTATTTGCCTGCCACGCCCGCTTGTGTGCTTGTCTGTCACTGCTTGTTTGTATGATAAGATAATACTGCATAAATTGGTCTCATAATTTCTGTCAATGCATATTCTAGATTAACCGAGCTTCTGAACATAGTTGCTTGCCTTCAACAATTTTGACCTGAACTCTTGACTTCTGTTTCATAGTTTCATCTAGCTAAACTTCATCAAGCTCGTGATGTTATTTTTATGTTAGACTATGTCAGTGTCTTGATAACGAATTACCTAGTCTTAAGCCTTAACAGGAGTTGTCAGAATAAAGAAAAATTCCATAACTATCCAAGCTCTATTTGGTATTGCTTGCCAATTTTAACTGACACAGGTGATGTGTGATGTTAGTCCGTATTTTATTTACAATTTCCTAGTGTATTCCATGTATCTTATAACTAGTATATGGTCATGAAGCTTCTGGACGGCCTCTTTATCTGATCACTGAACTATCATCGTGAGCAGAGAATCGATAAAGTTTCTGCGTATAGAATTCATAACTGAAGAATCAACATATATTATGGGTGTGTTGAGGTTTCCAAATGTTGTCTGACCATATGGTATTTGTATGTGACATGGTTACACATGTATGTCCTGGTAGAAAAAGGGTGTCCAACAGATACTCTCCAGCTATTGTTTTATTCAATCATGCCGTGCTAATTATGCTACTGATCAGCTTGCCATCGTGAAGTTGCAGCTCCTGAGATTATTGGCATGTAAAGTTTGCAAGTGCCTGCATTCTCACCCCCGGCGAGTAGCTATGTTGCCACCGAACCAGTTACTTCTGATCTTTCTCCATACAATTTATAAACACCTAATAATATTAGTTTGACAAGATTAACACAAAATGGCCTAAACTTCACAGTTTCACAAAAGCATCGCACTTCCAACATCAGTCAACAGCTACAAACACACAACAAATTAATTTACTCATTTACATCTAATCAATCAGAGCCATCCCTAAAATTTCTCCTGGAAAGATAGAGGAGCAATGCTCCTTCAAAATTTCAGTGGACTTCGAAATTTTCATTTCGTCTTACAAAATTGTTGAACTTCACAAAAAGGTCACGAAGTTCATGGAGCTATACATCAGCTTTCCTTGACATTCATTACTCTTGTAATCCATATTTCTATCTTCTATACAAATAAGGTACGCGATTGCGTACTCTCCAAAAAAAAATACTCATTAGTATTCAATATTGCAGAAATTCGCAGTTACAAGATTGACAATCGGTTCCGACCCGAACGCCAAGCAGCTACCCTAGCAAGGCTCCTACCAAAAAGCTTTCCTTCCATTACAACGAATTAATTTCTTCTTACAATCATGGGCAAAACTGAGAATAACTTCCCGACAACGCCGCATAATCTACGTTGCTATGTTCATCGGCTCAGAGGCTTTTTGCATTCATGTTCCTCGCACAGTGGGAAACAAAACTGCAGTCCTAGCGACCGAGGAAGAGAGACTAAAAGTGTCGCTGCGGCATGACCCTTCCTTCTGGCATCCTTTTGTCAATTCGGCCAATCTTTCTAGGCGGCCAGACTACATGCGTGACTCTCCCCTGCACCAGACCCAGAGGAACCTGTAGATAAGATGAAGAAAAACATGAGATGTTCATTACCGATACTATGGATTGAATGGAAATTCATTTCGCTATCATGGTGTGGAGACAAGTCTCACACCTGCTCAATCAAATATGGTCGTGTCGCCAGATGGTTTGGGTACACTCTTCTCACAGTTATCAGGCACTGATATACCAATTTTTAGTCATCTTCTTGTTCTAGCTAAGTCTCGTATAACCAATCAGCAGAACATTGATACCAAAGATTAAAGAATATACATATCATTACTTGCAAATTATAACTAATTGCCATAGCATGCTGGTACTTGTTCAACCATGACTACCAGAAAAATAAAATGAGATACTTGAACCGAAAGAATTTCAGATTGTAGACCAACTGTAGTTCATCAACGGTGACGGTAACCAACTGAACAAGAATCGTAGCTGTATCAAAATTGGCTCGAAGTCAACCGCGAGCTCCTCTATTGCGAGGTGCCGCTCTGCTTAGGCCGATTAGGCGCTTGTTCAATGAAGCCAGTGCAATATGTAAAATGCAAGGATGCATACAGTGATATACTCTCCCAAGTTGTGTTCTACGAGTACGGGAAGAGGTCGAATGTCTTACAGGGCCATAACTTCTCGAGTCCCAGCTGACGCTGGCGTTGTCCCCTTCGACCCAGCAGTGCCCCTCCGGTATCTTCCGGATCTCCTCCGTCTCCGGGACGCTGATCCAGTCGCCGGGCAACCCGATCAGCCTCTTGACCAGCGAGGTCCGGTGGTCCTCCGGCGACCTGCGTGGCCATTGACATCAAGAATCATCAAGACCCAGCGAATATCCCCAGCGCATCGATCCGCCCGGGCGGCGGGGGCGGAGAGCATGGGCTTACACGAATATGACGACCTCGCCGCGGGAGAAGCCGTAGCGGGCGAGGGCGGCCCGCTTCACCAGCGCGTATTCGCCTGCCCTGTCCTCGAAGGTGGGGTGCATGGAGGAGCCGTGGACGGGGGCGAGGAAGCAGTACCGGTCGGAGACGCTGAGGCCGACCAGGGAGCCAACGATGGCGTGCTTAACGTACGGCCTCAGCGCCGCCCACACCCCCGCCATGGCTGCGGCGCGATTGGTCGCCGCAGGTGAGGAGGCAGCGGCGGCGGCCGGCACGGGGGTTCCAGGTCGAAGCCTCTGGGATTCAGGCGTTCAGCTGTAGGTTTTTGTTTTTTTTTGAAAATTAGGCGTTCAGCTGTAGGTCGCCGACGCAACTTGGCCTGTCGCCTCAAGCGACTGCTTCGTGGGCCGGCCCTACTAAGTACTGTTCGTTTTTTCTTTAGCGCTTATAATTACTTTTCAATTTTGAAAAACTTTCAAAAACGAACAAAATTTAAATCCGAACAAATTTCAAACCCGGTTTATAAATAAATTTGAACCATTTTCAAATTTTAGCAAATATCAAATCCAATCAAAATTTAATCCGAACAAAAATTACACCGAACAATTTTTAGATACTATTTTTTCAAATTTGAAAAAAAATTCAAAACCGCCCAAATTTCAAAATTCAAATCTGATTTTCTAAAACAAACAATTTTTAAAACAGAACAATTTTCAAAATTAAAAAATCAAATCCGAACAATATCAAAACTGAACACTTTTAAACAACTTTCAAATCTGAATAATTTTTAAATTTGAACATTTTAAAATTTAACAAACATTTTAAAATTTAACAAAATTTTAAACAAAATCAAAGTCGAACAAAATTTGAAAAACTAACACTTTTAAAAACTGAACAATTTTCAAATCCAAACAATTTTCAAATCCAAACAATTTTAAAATATGAACCTTTTTAAAAACCGAACAATTACAAAAACCAAACAGTTTTAAAAAATCGAACAGTTTTTAAAACTGAAACTTTTTCGAGATATGAAAAAATTTCGTAGATGAAAATTAAATGAAATATAAAGAGAAAACAATAAAAAAAATACAGTAGTGAGAAATCCTAGTACCTAACGGAATTACACCAAGACAAACGTCGTCCGTGAAAGCTATACTTGATGACAGCTACGTCCCATCAAGTAAAAACTGGTTTCAAGTATGAAATTCTTCAGAATGCAAAATCAGTCGGTAGCAACTCACGGTCACATTTCCCTTTGTTTCATTTTAGCATTTTCCACATTCACATGTACACTCATTTTCGTCCGAATCTAGACAATATATGAAACATCTAAAACATTTTATACTGTGGAGCGGTGGAATTAGTTATATGAAAAATCTGTTCAATTGCCTCCATCACCATCTAGCTGTCCACTACAGTAAGGGCATCTCCACTCGTTCGCCCTTCCCCCCCCCCCCCCCCCTTTTTTGGTGCGACGCCTTTTTGCGTTTGTGCCGGTAGCATCATCGTCGAGGCTGATGGACGTGGTCGTCGGAGTAGGTGCAGAGCTCGGAGTGGCCGTAGGGAGAGGTATATGTGGAGAGAAATGGAGGAAAATAGCAAAATTATGGAGGGAAGAGCCAAATAATGGAGGGAACTCGCCTTCCTTAGCCGACAAGTCTGGCCCACTGACGCCTTTTGCCCCCAAGCGAGACCCGGCGCACTGGGTTTGGCTTGAATGCGCCGGTGCAAAACAGTGCTAAGCGGCGCTAAATGAAGTCTTGTAGGAGACGCCTGGTAAATTTTTCTTCGCGCCGACACTAGGAAGGCCTCCTGGGAGCGATAGTTGTTCTAGCCTCATGAACATGCTCGTTGACAGCATCAAGCATGGAATAGCCCGGGTCTCGTACGCCCGGGAGGCATCGCTTTTCTGCTCCTTCAACACGACCCTTCAACACAGGAAATTGTAAGCAACAGATAACAGTTCCGTGCGCAAAAAAAATCAACAAGAAAAGGCAAGTAGTCGTTGGCACAAAGTAAACGCATCAGCAACGGGAGTAACGACTTGGTTTCCAAGCGTCATCTTGACCGCGCACTGCATTCATCTATAAGACTAATCACAATGGGGAGTAACATAGAGTAGTAACATGTTGATGTTACTAGTCTATGTTACCACCTTCACAATGAGGAGTAATGTCGTGGTGGGATCATGCAGATGCCTAGGGGTAGGCTTATTCTGGGGCCGAACGGACGCTAGAGGATTCGGGGAGGAATAGCGCACTGAAGAGCGCACACAGAAGAACACTGCAAACACAAAGATTTACCCTGCTTCGGGGCCCTCGTGAGGAGGTAAAACCCCTACTGCAGCATCTATCCTACTTTGGTGTATTTCCCTCTGTATATGCAGTGTGTACAGATGCTCCTTGAGCTGGATATGTCTGAATGCCTCTAATCACCGCTAATTACGCTACTAATCACCGCTAATCTCAGAGAGGAGAGCTCCCGCGGGGGGAAAATGAGCTCCCGCGAGTGTGTGGGCTCCATAGTAATTCGGTCGTCTTTGCCATGCCTTCCAGGCCCATTGCGACATCTGGTTGACCGAGCTCACCCGAATCAACAACGAGATGGACAGTTTCTACTGGAAATGTGCTGCCTGCATGGTCCCCGGGTCAAGACATCTTGTCCCGGGTAGAACAACTAATCAAAGCAAGGTAGAAACGAGGGGCCAGTCCCCGAGTACTGTTTGAGACTATCTAGAAGCATGAGCAGACATATACATGATACTTACACGGTCAGGTTGTAGGAGAAGTCTTAACTCGGATTTCAGAACACCACGGATTTCGGAATCAGCTCGGATTCCAGAACACCTCGGATTCCAGAATCAGCTCGGATTCCCAAACACCTCGGATTCCAGAATCAGCTCGGATTCCAGAACACCTCGAATTCCAGAACACCTCGGATTCCAGAATCAGCTCGGATTCCAGAACACCTCGGATTCCAGAACACCTCGGATTCCAGAATCAGCTCGGATTCCAGAACACCTCGGATTCCAGAATCAGCTCGGATTCCAGAACACCTCGGATTCCAGAATCAGCTCGGATTCCAGAACAGCTCGGACTCGCACTGTAGCCACCTCGAAAATGAGTCCACACACGGGGACGATGTCGAAGTTGAGTCCCCGAGTTGATGACGAAGGTCCCATCCGAATTAATCCAGCAAGCGCCACTATCAGCCCCACGGTGGGCGCCAACTGTCGTGGTGGGATCACGGCAGATGCCATAGGTATGGCTAAGATGGGGCCGAATGGTCGTTGGGGGAATCCGGGGAGGGTTTATGCACTCAAGAAGTGCACACGCAAGAACACGCAAGAACACGAACGAAGAACCAAGAAAACAAGAACACAAAGCACACCACGATGTACCCTACTTCGGGGCCCTCTTGTGGAGGTAACACCCCTACTGCAGCTCTATCCTACTCCGTGTACAGCTCAAAGTGACAAGTACAAGCTGCTCCTCGAGCTGTATGATGCTACAATGGTGATAACTTGAGGTAAAGGTGAAACTAAACGGGAGGAAGAAGGCACTCCGAGGTGAATCCGAGGTGTTTCCGGGGTGTTCCGAGCTTACTCTCTCTCTTTCTTTCTCTCTTGATCAACTAGTTCCAGCGCGGGGGGGGGGGGGGGGGATTTCTCTAGCAGGAGGGGGTGAAGCCCATTATATAGACCAGCCGGGTTACCATTGTGCCCCTCGCCGAACACTGTTGCCATGCCTCTGCAACGGTCACCACCGTACCTCGGTCAGGGACAAGACGTGGCTTGCCCATCTCCTGTAGCCTAACGGCAGAACTAGCATGTCCCCTCTGACCGAGACAGGACGTGGCCTGGCAGAGCTACCTCGTAGCCTTTTCCCAGATCCCGCGTGGTCAGCGGTCAGAGACGTGCAGGCCCGCCGAACCCGGAGCACGCCTCTGCCAGGCTCCTTGACAGACGCTCCCGTGTCAGGCGCTCTTGTACCCGGCTGGAAGTGACAGGAGCATTGACTCCTGCCCGACCTACAGCCCATCACCTCGGTTAGCTCGGCACGGATGTGACGGGCTCCGTACCTCGGGTCTTGCGCTTAAGATCTTCACCAGGTCGGATCTTACTTCCTCCCCACAGCTTCTCCTGCTCTCACAACACTAACCACTGCACTGAGGTAGTTAGGTCGGCTGAACATAGCTCGGACAGTGAACCTCGGCTCTGGCCAACAGTATACCTCGGACCCCTCTGGACCAACAGTATACCTCGAACCCATCTGGGCCAAGATAGGTCGGCCTGTATTCTCCAGGTCAAGATGAAGCTCGGACATTCCCAGGCCCAAACAGGTCGGCCCTTTCCGTACCTCGGCACACCTTCGAACTCCACTTATGCCAAGTCTCGACCCTACCCGGGGATACTCCCCCGACAAGTAACATCATTGTGGTGTCATATAAGATCTTATTTATTGCACTATAGACTCATTTTGTCTTGATAAGTGTGATGTTACGGTAACTAGCTAAGTTACTCCAAACAGCTCCCTCCTCATTAACTACATGCCACATAAGCAAAATGGTCTTGAGATGTGTGATGTTACTAGCTAAGTTACTCCCATTGTGACTAGTCTAAATATCATATCATCGATACCGACGCAATCTACCAGTTACGCACACGCATTGTCCAATCGATCGATCCACTCCTCCAAGCTCCAGCAAAAAATCAAGGACACACTTTCGTCGAGCAAATGGCGGCCTACGCGATCCTGAAGCCGCAGCAGAAGTTTCACCTGAGCGAGCCAGCCCACCGCATCCCGCCGCAGCCGGCGTACAAAGCTCCTCCTCCCCCACCCCGTGTCCCGTCCCAGAGCGGCTCCGGCTGTTGCCTCTTCAACGCCATCGTCATCGTCGTCATCCTGCTCGTCGCCGCCACCATCCTCCTCTGGCTCATCCTCCGCCCGGGCGCCGTCAGGGCCACCGCCATCTCCGCCACGCTCTCTCGCTTCGACCTCGTGGACGGCCCCTCTGGCAGGGGGATTCTCCAGTACAACCTCACCGTGGACTTCCGCGTGCGCACATACCGGAGGGAGAGGACCGAAGGGTTCTACTTCCTCAAGGTGGGGCTCTCCCCTGTCCTGAGCTTCAAGATCAGGGCGTCCAGCGTGCGTCGCACGAGTAAGATCAGCTGCACACTCCGGCTGCCGGTTCCAAACACGAGCGCGACGCCAACAACGACGCAGCTGGGGAAGACGTGCGATGTAGACTTGGAATTTTTTAACTAAATAAAAATATCATTTTTTTTTCCTTTTGGAAATTTCAGTATACTAATACATAGACCGCATGTCAGACATAATTTATGAGCATAGAATAATTATCATACAAGAACATTTTCACCGCCCCAACTGCTTTCCCAATAGGGCTCTTGGGTGCGGCGGCACCAAAAATGCTTCTAGCGGCGCGCCCTAGAACAAAACTTGTCGGCACGTCTCAATACAGCATCCGGCAACCCGCTTCGCGCCCAGATTTTACGGATACAAGCGGGCATGCCGGCAACCGTGACAACGCGAGACACGTCGTCGGATCCCGACTTGCGAGTCCGACACGTCAGCGACATACCGGTCATAGGCAGATTTATTGTGGCCGGCCGTTTTAATGACGCAACGCCCCAAGCAGGCGCAGATGATGTGACGCTTGGAGCACAACACTCAAAAGGTGGTGACGCAGAAGACGCGACACATCGATCACTCACTGGAAGGATAGGCCGTCGTGCGCACGCGTCGTCGGCGTCAATGCGCGTGACAAACAAGCCGATGGTGGCATTAATGCAGCGCCAACCTACCCCGCTCCTCGCCGGCTTTAAAAGGACACCCGACGAGTCTCTCTTCTCCATACAACACTTCTCCTCCAAACCCTCACAAACATGCCTGCAACTGGAAGCCGCGACCGTTGATGAGCGAAGAGGAGATCGCCCACCGGCAGCGGATAAGTGCGGAGCGCCAAGCTCGGCGCGAGCGCGTCGCTCGCACCGCAGCCCCGAGCACCGGCGCCAGGAGCAGCTGGAGCAGCGCCGCTTTCTCAACGAGGAGCGAGAGATGGAGTCCGCCTTCGCCCGGGAGATGCAGCGCGAGGAGGAGTGGAGCGCCTCAAGGCACATCACCTCGTCCTCCTGGAGGAGATGTGTCTCTTCGAGTAGGGCAGCTCATCCCGAGGGCCACCGCCGCCGGACGCATACCCTCTGTCGTCTTTTTGATGTGCGTCCAACGCGGCCAGCTCCTCCCGTGTTGCCTCCGCCCACGGAGGTGGAGGCGGAGGACCACCGCCGCCACAACATACCAGTGACAGACGGCGTCCAGCTACCCGAGGGGTGGTGCTGAATGACGCACGCACGAACATATTTGCTAGGACATACTGATACCAGCGCCAGACGGCATTACTCTACCACTACTTTAAAAACTCCTTTAGGCCCCGCTTGGTTCGCCTTTAAATTTTCCGCCGGATAAAAACGACGGAAACCAGCAGGAAGTTACGCACGTTCGAGGTTCCGTAAATTATTCCGACGAATTACGGTCCAATACCCGCAATCCAAGCGAGCCCTTATCGGATTTGAACCGATGACTTAGACTAAGGCCCCGATTTTATTGCCAGAATTTTAGACACAACGGGCGTATATATTCACGGATCTGTGCTATGGACGGAGCACGCGTGCATGTGCACCCATCGCCTACATATCATGATGGTATCAAGGAAGATTTGACAACATGATGTGACGAAACGAACAATGTAATCTAGCCAAGGAAAGAGCAAACTCGTGAAAAAAACATTTTTAACACCGCATGTCCCCACTGAAATAACATCATTTAAGATATTTGTTAAACTTGTAGTATATTGTAAAGCTAGCTATATCGAGATATTTACAGATGTCACAATATACACAAACGCCTGAGTGCATGAATTTGTATGTATATTAACACTCTCTTTGTCATAATTTTATGTTTTGCCTAACTTTAGTAAATGTCCCAAGCACAACTCGATAAGACAACATAATTAATTAAGAGAGCTTGATTGTTGCATCTTGAGTGATACAAATATGTCTTTATTAAGTAACAACAAACTTTAAGTTATGACAATGTACAATGTTATTAGTTTTTTGATACAACATAAAATTATTAAATCAGATGTCATATACATCTAGCCTAAGATAGTAACAAAATGATCTAAAATGTAAAAATATTCAGTATAAATATGCGGGTTTCATTTGTTTTAGCTAGCTTTGGGCTAACAACTATAAGAAAAAGAATGATGTATTGAGATGACTTTAACCTAAGAAAAATACATAAAAATTATCGGGCAACATTTGTAGTCCAAAGTAGCATCGATGGTAGCAGCATGTTAGAGATGAGAATCACAGACATGAATAACAACATACATGGAAAACACAAACAAAATTATAACTAAAATACAATCTTGCTTATGTCATTTGCGTGTGTGGTGCAACAAGATCATCTAGTTTATTTGACAATGTCAGTCTTCATGCTTAGATACATGCCACTTCTTTTGTATGAGTTTGCTATTCGTGAAAAATAAAGAAGTAAACAAGATGCACAGTATCATGCACCCATATGCTAGTTGGTACTTCTAGAATTTTTTCTTCTATCTTCTAGATTTCTTCAAAATACAAGTTGACGCAGGTTTGTGTAGTTATTTCTTTAACCAATGTGTTCATGTGCGGCAACTTTATAGACCACAAGTTTGTTAACTCTTACATATGTGGTGCAAATCTTAAAGTAAAACTAACGGTGAAAACCACTTCGACATGAGTGGCGTCGTTAAAATTTTCCCGGTTGTGGGTTGAGCGGGCGGAGATCGGAAAGATAGGCCCTGTAGGAAAAGGTGAGAGCAACATAGACCAGAATGGGAGGAGACATCAATGTATGAAGATTTCTAGTTCTCCCTTGCGAGTGTGAAACATGACACTACCCACAAAACGCAGTTATGATTGTGTGAACATTCCGGATAAAATTGTTTCAAAAAAAATCCAGATAAAATAACAAGTATTTCCTCCGTTGTATATTAGCTGTCTTTTTTTTGCGAGGGAAATCGCAGTTACATCCAGCCCAGCTTCTTACAGAAAAGCCCAGAAAACAAAGAAATTACAAGAAGGTCCCTCTGAGCTCTGGCATCGTCTTCGTCGAGCAAGACGCTACGCCGGCGAAACCCGCCGCACCACCTCCGATAGCTTGGACTGGGAGGCTCCCCATCGCGGACAGGAAGTCGGCGCTCCTCGGTACCTGAGCACCTCCACCCTGCGCGACGGCCGGCGATACCACCTTGGCCTTCAGCAACCGCAGCTTCCAGATCGTCAACCGCCAGATCCGCCATCTCACGGACTCCGGCGAAGGGGAGACCCTCTCGAGCACTCCGAGGAGCCACGAACGAGGGCAGGACGGCAGATCCGCGGCGAAGCTCCACCGGAGCCGCACCATCGGAGGAGAGGACCACCGCCACCAAACGCCACTCCGGCACCACCGCCATCTCCACAGCACCGCCGGCTAGCACACCACCACACACACCTAGGCTATATACACACTGGGATCCGTGGATTCCCCGTCCTCCCGCTGCCAAAGCGGCCGCCGGAGGGCGAGGGATCCGACGAATCGCCGGCGGCGAGCTGGTTCGCGCGGTGTCGTTCAAGAAATCGCCTTTTCTACTGTAGATGGGGAAAAGGGGAGAGGTCCGTATATTAGCTGTCGTTGAATGTTGATTTAGTACATAACTACATATATACAGTACTCCGTAACATAAAACGAATTTTTATTTGAAACGGAGAGAGCTAGACGACACCCTGAACAAATTCTTTTTTTTGAGAGCCTCTCCTGAGAATACAAGTTGTAGTATCTTGATCGGACATACAGACACGCACACCACACGCACACACACCACACACACACCCACCTATATGTCTAAACTAGACCTACAACCTATATCCCTAATACGTCCTGAGAGACCTATCTGAAGACCAGCGCTCCGGGACCGACGGGCACGTCGACCTCGCCTGTGGCACGTGGACAATGAGAGGCACCTGCGATTTTATTGCACTGTTCATTGAACAGTGTTGCTACAGTGCGTAGGTGAACAGTGCAGCGGTGAGACGCACAGAAATTCGCTCCAGCAGGAGTCGAACTCTGGCAGGCTGGGTGCTCACCAGTGACCCCAGCCACTCGAGCTAAAGCTCGGTCTCACCCTGAACAAATTCTTGAAATGGGGAATGATCAAGCTGACGAACCAAGTCAGTCACCACCAGATCGCATCGTTTGCCATAAACCCCACACACACCTGCCTGAATGCCTGATCTCCGCTATGAAGTCTATTTCCTACCGAAAATTTACAAAGGGGTCCACCGGTCCACCCTGCATTGAACACGCCCTGCCGGCCGTCTCCTTCCCAGGAAGCTTCCTCGGACAAGGACAATGTCATGTCAGCCCCCCTCCGCCGTTCACATCATCCCTCGCTGACGTGCGCGCGCGTTTGCCGTCGTGCATCCCGTGCCGTTATGCACACAGTACAACCGCCACGAGTGCCCGCCTGCTGGCCGTCCATCCAGATATCCCGCGCAGCTTCCCGGAAGCTTCTCCCCGTCCCCGCGATGGGGTCGCCGTCGTCATCCTCGACCCCGCCGTCCTATCCATCGCAAGCTCCCAACATTCTCCAGCTCTCCTCCTCCCCCTTCGCTTTATAGAACCGACTCTGTTCGTCCACGCTCGCCCAGATGTCAACACAGAACGACAATAGCGGCCGCAGCGATTCTTGCCCGCTAGTCCCGACGGCAGAGACTCGATCGAGCTCGCTCGGAGTCGCGGCGCCCATGGCGGACGGTGTCGCGGGCGGAGCGTACGAGGACCTGCTGCCGGTGATGGCGGGGCGGCTGGGCACCGCGGGCCTGCTGGAGGAGCTGCGGGCGGGGTTCCGGGTGCTGGCGGACCCGGCGCGGGGCGCGATCACGGCCGAGAGCCTCCGCCGGAGCGCCGGGAGCGTGCTGGGCGTGGATGGCATGACGGCTGAGGAGGCGGCGGCGATGGTGCGCGAGGGTGACCATGACGCTGACGGCGTGCTCAGCGAGCGGGAGTTCTGCGTGCTCATGGTGCGGCTCAGCCCCGGGATCATGGCCGACGCCGAGGGCTGGCTCGAGGACGCCATCGCCGAGGAGCTGCTGCCCCCGACCCGCTCCCCCTCCCCATCACCGCCGACTCCGTCGTCGGGCGCGTGATCAGTCAGCTGGTTAATTAGATGCATGCCGGTCTCTCTCGATTTGTTGCGTGCGAGTTGAGTTTACCTTGGCGATCAACTCACGAATAGTACATGGTACTGTTATTAAAGCAACATGTGTCGTGTTGTTTTTTATTTGTTGGTTTCTTGACCTGTAGTCCTGTACACACTATGTTCTTTGCTTCTGTTTCACTCTGCAGCCGTACCATGCGAAGTTGGTTTGGAACCCGCCCATTTTTGCTAAACCTTGCCGAGATTGTTTAGAGAAAACAATTTTGCCCCCCTTCATCCTTCATTCCTTATGTATTTAGATTTGGAGTCACTACGTGTAAAGTCGGTTTGAAACACGCTGGCTTCTTCCTTAAACTATACGATATTGTTGTTGGAGAAAATAAATTCTACAGTATATTTGTTCTTCATTAACATAAGTTATATTTGTACTCGACATGTTGGACTTACAAGCATTGTGGTTGTCTGAATTAAGATTTGACATTTTGACCACACGAGCAATGCCATGTAGCAAAGATATGAGCATAACTTGAGGATAAACCTTCTCACGTCTTGCAAAATCTAGAATCTACTCTACAAATCTCTGTTATGATATTTGTCAAGTACATTGAAAAACATCCACTCAAGACTTAAAATATAATATATTATAACATGTCGGGACACTATATTCGACATTAGGTGCACCAATTGTTCTCGAGACAAATGTGATTTTGTCTTATTTTATGACTTCATATTACACACACTTCAAATAAAACAGAATCTCTCGAAATAAATGCAAGTAAATAAAATAATTTATTTTTATTAGCAAAGTAGAGTTTTGTGTTATTATGTATATAAACATCACAAACATTCAAATTGTATGAAAAAAACTGAATTTATATTTGCAGAAATAATGATATGAAAACATGTAAAAATGTTTAGTATAACTGTGTGACGGTCAATTGTTTCCATTCTACATGGTCTCACATAATTGCTCTAATATAAATGAATCTTCAGAAGGGTC
This sequence comes from Poa pratensis, assembly GCA_947311845.1. Lineage (NCBI taxonomy): Eukaryota > Viridiplantae > Streptophyta > Magnoliopsida > Poales > Poaceae > Poa > Poa pratensis. Next base: position 161,488,316 of record CAMZMU010000063.1, read on the forward strand.
GTCAGATTTGATATTCTGTCATAACCATTTATACTCTTGCTCGCTTTTTATTCAAGAAACGTTGCATAAAACATAGCACTATTGCGCACTAGTTCATTCTACACAACATGGCTCTCCGGAACAATTATCAAACCGTACTTGGTTGTACCAAAACAATGTTATCCTGGTACAGAATGTTAGATTATTAGTGAATACTTGGTGAAATGAAGTCTGGATGAACTATCTATTGTATTTGCTGACTATTTGTAGAGTTGCTAATACTAGGCGATATCACTCATGGAAAAGGTAATACAAACTATCAAAGAATCGACAAATTTCCTACCGAACTATGTGGATACACCAATGCTTTCAATATTATTATTTACACAAAAACCGGCTCACTTCGTTCTTTATTTATTTTGTATTCAAGTTCAGTAAAAAAATGTGTGGTAGAAACGCACAAAGTTTGCTTCAAACATGTCAAATCTTTCGAAACATTCACGTTTTGTTTTGATCATTTTTTCCTTTCTTAATACCAAAATTTAATCTTGTTCTTGGGATTCAAGTTGGAATTTTTGCATTTGAGGCGCAAAAAGCTAGTTAGATTTCCTTGTCCATTAAAACAATTTTAACGTTATGAAAATTTGCTTGCATGGCAAGCTCTTCAACACAAACGTTCAGAAAATCAGGAAATATATATAAAAAACTGACATAAAAACTAGAGCTTCTATATTATTTCTAAACTCAACCTATTTATAGCAAAAAGAAAATTTTCGAACTCAAATATGATTTTTTCAAAAGAACCTTATTTAAGAAATAAAATATCTTTCATAGAGTTCCAATAAATCTATGGAAAAGCAATGTGGAGGAAAATCCCAATTAATCGCAACGGGCTACTTAGATACGAGGTTTTAATTACTGAAAACAAGAATGAGAACAAAACGTTTAGAACATTTAATAAATTTCATGGTTATCCATATTCAGTTTTCTGCATTATCTTGGTTCCTACTAACCTGGACCAGATGGCTTCAATGGATTTTTCATCAATAAATGTTGGAACATTATTAAACATGATTTTATCACCTTGGTCAATGACAATTATTCTGGCAGATTGAACTTGCAAGCCATCACCACTGCTTTATCACTCTAATTCCCAAATGCAATTACCAGATAATATGAATGACTAAGGACCCATCTCACTTGTAATGTTGCCACTGAAATTCCTCGCTGACGTGCGTGCTCCGCTCCGTCGTGCATCCCTTGCCCAGCTCAGTGTGCCGTTATGCGCACAGTACAGCTACCACCCAGCTCAGTGTGCTGATGCCTGCCTGGTGGCCGTCCATCCAGATATCTCCCCCGCCCCGCGCAGCTTCCTCGAAGCTTCTCCTCCTCGCTGAGATGGGGTCTCGCCCGCCGGACGTCGTCGTCATCCTCGACCCCGCCGTCCTATCCATCCCAAGGTCCCAACATTCTCCAGCTCTCCTCCTCCCCCTTCGCTTTATACAACCGACGCTGTTCGTCCACGCTCGCGCAGATGTCAACACAGAACGACAATAGCATCATCATCAGCAACAGCGATTCTTGCCCGCTCCCGTCACCGGCGGCAGAGGCCCGATCATCGCCTGATCAGAGCTCGCTCGCAGTCGGAGTCGCGGCACCCATGGCGGACGACGGAGCGTACGAGGACCTGCTGCCGGTGATGGCGGGGCGGCTGGGCACCGCGGGCCTGCTGGAGGAGCTGCGGGCGGGGTTCCGGGTGCTGGCGGACCCTGCGCGCGGGGCGATCACCGCGGAGAGCCTGCGCCGGAGCGCCGGGAGCGTGCTGGGCGTGGACGGGATGACGGCGGAGGAGGCGGAGGCGATGGTGCGGGAAGGAGATCATGACGGCGACGGCGTGCTCTGCGAGCGGGAGTTCTGCGTGCTCATGGTGCGGCTCAGCCCCGGGATCATGGCTAACGCCGAGGGGTGGCTCGAGGAGGCCATCGCTGAGGATCGGGCATCGGCCATGGCAGCATCCTGTTCGGGAGGGAGCTGCTTCGGCCGGCGTGGAGTTCGTTGGGGCAGAAGGACGACCAACCCAACATTAACGTCGTGCCGTGCATTCCCCGTCGGCCGTTGTGCATCCCGTGCTCCGCTCCGCTCAGCTCACCGTGCCGTTATGCACACAGTACAACCACACCACCACGGGTGCCTGCCCGGTGGCCGTCCATCCAGATATCTTTCCCACCCGGCGATGCTTCGCAGAAGCTTCTCCTCGTCCCCGAGATGGGGCCATCCCTGATCCCGCTGTGGCGCCGTCCTATCCATCTCTTCCTCCTTCGCTTCTATAGAACCTCCGGATCGACCTTCCAGCAGCCTAGACGGATTTACAATTTCTAATTCTGATATGTAATTCGTCTATTTTATTCTTCAGCATTGGGTACTTGTGAATTTGTGAACTTGTGGCTGTGTGCATCCTAACTATGCAGAGCCCGGGTGTTATGCTTAAAACTCTTAAGTAATAAAATCACTTTATCTAAAAAAATAGAACCGACGTTGTTCGTCCATGCACAAGCAGATGTCAACAGAGAACAATAGTAGCAATTCTTGTCCGCTCCAGGCAGCAGCGGAGACCCGATCGTTCCAATAGAGCTCGCTCCGAGTCGCGGCATCCATGGCGGACGACGGCGCGTACGAGGACCTGCTTCCGGCGATGGCGGGGCGGCTGGGCACCGCGGGCCTGCTGGAGGAGCTGCGGGCGGGGTTCCGGGTGCTGGCGGACCCGGCGCGTGGCGCGATCACCGCCGAGAGCCTGCGCCGGAGCGCCGGGAGCGTGCTGTGCGTGGACGGCATGACGGCCGAGGAGGCGGAGGCGATGGTGGTCGAGGGCGACCATGACGGAGACGGCGTGCTCAGCGAGCGGGAGTTCTGCGTGCTCATGGTGCGGCTCAGCCCCGGGATCATGGCCGACGCCGAGGGCTGGCTCGAGGACGCCATCGCCGAGGAGCTGCTGTTGCCGATCCGCTCCCCCTCCCCGCCGCCTCCGTCGTTCGCCGGCCGCGTGATCAGTCTGCTGGTTAATTAGATGCATGCCGGTCTCTCTCGATTTGTTACTTCCATGGTAGTGTTAATAAAGTAACAAGTGACATTGTGACGTGATGTTTTTCTGTGTTGGTTTGTTAGCCTTGGTTCATGGAAATGGACTTGCAGTTCAGTCCTCACTATTTACTTAAGTGCACAAATGTTACCGAGATGATTAAATATATTTCTGCATATTTGATATTTTATTTAGTCTGCAGAACTTCTTTTTCATAATAATATTAACATATTGAAACAGTTGATTTATTTATTTGCCAATTTCATAACAGAAGTGTGAGGGCCACCTTACTTGTTAACTTTTTTTTTTGTACTTGACCTTGGACTTGTCAACATTGTAGTTGTATGATAATGGATGGCACACACATGTATGCTCAACGACATCGAGCCTTTTTTTGCGAGAATGACATCGAGCCATGAAGCATATGAATCGAGATTTCACCATGAACAGTGCCAATTAGCAAACACAAAGAGGATAACGATGTGAAATAAACCTCTCAACACCTCACAATCTAGTCTACGAATAATATCTATTAGGATATATGTTAAACTCGAAAATTCAAAGACATCCTATCAAGCTCTTGATTATACTAAAACTGAACATATACATATAAGGACACTATTATATCTGAGTGCACAAATTATTATCAGTTTTTGGCTTAATTAGATTAGACAGATTTCAGTTAAAATGAAATAGTTGAAATAAAATTGTGAAAACAATCAAATTTAATGTAATACGTCAATATAATTCTATTGTACATGTTTGTATTGTATAATAGTGAAGTTTAATTTATTATATTACACATATTTAATATTTTTAGAACTAGTAGAAAAAATATTCACATGTTTAATGTGTTGAAATAAAGGTTATCACCAAGACAACGTAGTTTATATTTGGTGACAAAGTGATACAAAAAAGGTTAAAAAGTTTAGTATAAAGGTGTGATGGACGATTATTTAAACTAGGCATGAGCGCATACAATTGATCGTACAAAAAGTGACCAACCGGAGAACCCTAACCATATTATACTTTTGTTATAATACATGCGAACATTTTTTCGCATAGCACTGGAATTGTAAGGAGTTACTCCCCCTCAAATGAAAAACTAATTAGTTTTAGCTGAAGATATAACATCAATCATATGTTTTAACATAAAATGCTATACATAAGTAAAATATTTATAATAAACATGTTAGTAAGTAGTTGTTTTTGCGGTACCATGTCGACATCATGCTCAGTATGTGTATGTGGCGTCTCAACCCAATTTTTTCTCTTGTTTTGTTACGTGTTTATATGTTTGAATCAATGTTTGGTCGAGATATGAATGTGCCACCATTGAATACTAAAAATATGAATAATCCAATTTTATGACTAACTAAATAGGGATGTCTTCAAACAAGAATATATTGTTGCACAAGGTACCAGCACACCCGATATTCAAAAAGTTTTAGAAATTTCTAAATTTTCAGTCGGACAAAGATGAACAAATATTGTTCCCCTATGAAAATATTCGCCAGAGAATAAGTTTAATTTCACCCCGGGTCTAAGATTTTCACTATATACATGCTACATTCGTCATAGATTTGTCTTATTTACCCTGATTTATATGAGACTCATTCTTGGACAAACTTTTTGTACGGCTACAGGACTTAATCATCTTAGAGTGCAAAACAGATTCTGATTTTTTGACCTATTTAAAATTTAAAATTTGTTTTGCATTTGTCAAGTGCTCTGGTACCCGTGAGCCATTAGTCTGCGTCTTGTTTTTAATGCCACGCAATAGATTGCATCCTTGGTTGTAGTACCATATGTAGCCAATTTGGGTGCAACACTATTGCATCCTCTTAGGCACTAAAGAGTTAAAATGTATTAAAAAAGACAACTTTCTCCCAAGTAAAATTCATTTCATCAAGTGACATCTTCATCTGAGAGATGTATAAGATTTAGTCATCGGCTTCAACTGCAACTCTCATCTTGCAAATTTTAGTAGTAGTTATATGTATGTGTTTGAGTACAAACCATCATGCCGCCTCTACAAGCATCTTGTAAACTTGAAGGGTTATCTTCATTCTAGAATTTTTTTAAAATAATATTTTTTTTAAAATTTATTCGGAATCTAGCACGCGATCTGGGGAATTTTCAAAAGTAGCGCGGCGTCGTCACGGCCCGTGCCGAAACCAGGCTGTTTCGGCATTGGTGACGCCGAAACCAGCCTTTCGGCACCGGTCGTGCCAAAAGCAGTCTCCTGCATGTCGCGGCAGGCGTGGCCCACCTGTTTCGGCACGGGCGCGGCCGAAAGCAGGGTTTCGGCACGGGCGCTGCCGAAATCACGGAGATAACGACGCTGCGCCCGACTCGGCCTTCTTTCTTCTTCCTTCGCTCGAGCCCTCTTTCTCCTCTTCTCTCCTCTTCTGTTCTTCCGTTTCCAGAGAAAACACCACCGAATCTTACCCCCAAAAAATCCCCACAAACCCACATATTGAAGAAATAGAGTAGAGGAGGGTTGGGGCATCCCCGATCTGTTGATGGGATAGTTGTTCGTGGAGGCGTTTGGGGGAGTGGAGGTGGAGCAATGGTGGTCAACAATGGTGGATAGTGGTGGTGTGTGCCGGTGTTGGGGAAGCTAGAGGCGTGGTGCGGCGGCGGTGGTGCTAGATTGAAGCTGGGCAGCGGGAGCTACGCATGCGTCAAGGGTAAACCCTAATCTCTAGATTTATTAGGTTAAATGTTAATATAGTTTGTCGGTGGATGTGTTAGGATTAGTGTAGATATATGTTGTCGGTTAGATGTATTGTATATTTTGATTAGTCTTTTTTTATCGGGGGTCGTTGATACGTGCAAGGCACACGTTCGTTGGGAGACCCCAAGAGGAAGGTATGATGAGCGTAGCAGCAAGTTTTCCTCGGTATGAAACCAAGGTTTAATCGAACCAGTAGGAGATCAAAGACACTTCTGAAGGTTGTTGGTGAAGCAGTGTAGTGCGGCGCAACACCAGGGATTCCGGTGCCAACGCGGAACCTGCACAACACAATCAAACTATTTTGCCCCAACTTAACAGTGAGGTTGTCAATCTCACCGGCTTGCTGAAAACAAAGGATTAGACGTATGGTGTGGAAAATGATATTTGTTTGCAGAGAATGTAAAAGAATAGTGCTTGCAGTAGGTTCTATTATCAATGTAAAAGAATGGACCGAGATCCACAGTTCACTAGTGGTGTCTCTCCATAATAAATAACTGACATGTTGGGTAAACAAATTACAGCTGGGCAATTGACAAATAGAGAATGCATACCAATGCATGTACATGGCATGATGACTACTATGAGATTCATTTGGACATTACAACATGATTCATAGACCGTAATCCAACTGCATCTATGACTAATAATCCACCTTCAGGTTAGCATCCGCACCCCTTTCAGTATTAAGTTGCAAGCAACAGATTATTGCATTAAGTAAAGTGCATAACGTAAGCAATACAATTATCTTAGACAAAGCATCGCTGTTTTACCCCTAGTGGCAACAGCACATCCACAACCTTAGATGTTGCTGTCACTCCCCCAGATTAGATCTTGTGAGCTGCCTATCATGATCAAGATCATATTATTGTAATGCTACATGTTGTATTTGCTGGGATCCGATGAATATTGAGTACTATGTCAAGTTGATTATTGAATTATCATATACATGTTATTTATGATCTTGCATGCTCTCCGTTACTAGTTGAGGCTCTGGCCAAGTTGATGCTTGTAACCACAAGAGGGAGTATTTATGCTAGATAGTTGGTTCGGTCTCCATTTAATCTGGGGGAGTGACAGCAACATCTAAGGTTGTGGATGTGCTGTTGCCACTAGGGGTAAAACAGCGATGCTTTGTCTAAGGATAATTGTATTGCTTACATTATGCACTTTACTTAATGCAATAATCTGTTGCTTGCAACTTAATACTGAAAGGGGTGCGGATACTAACCTGAAGGTGGATGATTAGTCATAGATGCAGTTGGATTACGGTCTATGAATCATGTTGTAATGCCCAAATGAATCTCATAGTAGTCATCATGCCTTGTACATGCATTGTTATGCATTCTCTATTTGTCAATTGCCCAGCTGTAATTTGTTTACCCAACATGTCAGTTATTCATTATGGAGAGACACCACTAGTGAACTGTGGACCCCGGTCCATTCTTTTACATTGATAATATAACCTACTGCAAACACTGTTCTTTTACATTCTCTGCAAACAAACATCATTTTTCACACCATACGTCTAATCCTTTGTTTTCAGCAAGCCGGTGAGATTGACACTCTCACTGTTAAGTTGGGGCAAAGTATTTTGGTTGTGTTGTGTGCAGGTTCCAAGTCAACAGTCAGAACTTCAAGCAACCTTTTCTGGCGCCGTTGACACCTTCAGAAGTGCGTTCTTCTCCTACTGGTTCGATAACCTTCGTTTCATACTGATGGAAAACTTGCTGCTGCACTCATCATACCTTCCTCTTGGGGTCTCTCAACGAACGTGTGTCTTTCACGTCATCAAGCACTTTTTCTGGCGCCGTTGCCGGGGAGAAGAAACACTTTTTCTGGGAGACCAGAATTTCTGCAAGGGGATTCTCTCACTTCCAATATCTTTACTTTGTTATTGTCTTGCTTATTTAATTCTACTTTGTCTTGTTTGCTTCTTTTTATCAAAAACACAAAAAAAATTAGATTCTTGCATTTAGTTTATTTCGGTTTGTTATTATGTCTAGTTTTTTATTTGCTATCAATGGCTTATCTCTCTGAAACAAAATCTTATTGGCTAAGTGGGTTCACTATGGAACAACAAAATTATTATAAGGAATACCGCTTGTCTCAAAAAGGGAAACACTTATGGGAACAAATAAGTAGATTGAATTATTTTGCTAAGAACTTGTGTTCTGCATATGATGAATCCTACTGCTTTAATGAATTTTTATGTTGTAGAAGGCATAAACACCTCCCTTTCCAATGTGATTATAATGATAATGAAACCTTGGCTGCTTATGCTAAAGGAAACTATGACTTCGTTAATCTTGAACGAATTGAAGAATTTTTTGTTTTTAAGGGTGCCTATGAAATTGCTGGTTATATTCAAGATGATGATGCTCCTTGTAGAACTGAGATTATGCTATACTTGGTTATTGCCTTGAATATTACAATGATAATCCTTATATTACTGAATTTCTTGAGAAAACTTATTCTCCAGAACAAGTTGCTTCCTTTCAGGGACCTATGGAAGAAGAAATTGCTGAAACTGTCATCTCATTGGATGAAAAAGAGGAGGAGAGTGAAGAAGAAAAGGAGGATCTACCTTCTAATGATAGTAACTCTTTAACTCTTACATTATATGATTACCCTCCATGCCTACCTAAGGAGGAAAAATGCTATATTGTTGAATATCATGATTCTATCGAAATATCTCCTTTTGATAAAATTGAAGTAACAAATAGCTCCTTGACTCAAATGAAAGTGGAAATTGCAGAAAGTAAAAATGTGCTCCCTAATGTTATATATGATAATTCTCTTGATGATGGTCCTATATTGCCTGATGATATTAATTTTACTACTATTGTCAAAAGTGGGTTTAATAACCTCACTGTTTTTAAGCTTAATAAAAATTATGTGTTTGTAGACCATGAAAAGCATGCTTTATGTGATAGTTATATTGTTGAGTTTGTTCATGATGCTACTGAAAGTTATTATGAGAGAGAAAAATATGGTTGTAAAAGTTTTCAAGTTACTAAAACACCTCTCTTTATGTTGGAAGTTTTGAAGTTGTACTTGTTTCATTTTTCTATGCTAGTTGCTTTATGCTTTGATAATTTATTTTGTTACAAGATTCCTTTGCATAGGAAGTGGGTTAGACTTAAATGTGTTTGATATTTTCCTCTTGATGCTCTCTTTTGTTTTTCAAGTCTTATTCTTATGAGAGCATCATTAAAATATTCAAGCCTAGCTAAAAGGCATTAAAGAAAACGTTTTTGGGAGGCAACCCATTATCTTTTATTTTCAGTTTTAGTCAAGGAGCTTGCTTACTTTTGTAACAACTCCTTTGTATCTTTATTTTATCGCGTTGTTGTGCCAAGTAAAGTCTCTAATAGAAAGTTGATGCTAGATTTGGATTTCTGCGCAGGGACAGATTTTTGCTGTCCACCGTTTTGAGCTGTATAAATTCCAGACAAATTGAAAAATTCTGAAAAAATTCACGCGTGATACTCAGATATGTACGCTAAATTATTTGAAAATACTAGACCACATTGAAATTACAAATAACCAAATGGTCGCGTGTCAAACCGTTTCCATCTACCTCTCGTAAAAAAGAAAATTTCATTTCGATTCAGCTGGAACGGGGTCAAATTTGAACTACAGGTGCCTCGTAGTTTTCTCATGATTTTTTGCAAAAATCATATTTAGGTACAAAAGTACCTATTTCATCAGAGATATAACAAAATTTTTGCAAGATTTAACACCTAGCTACGAACGGTCATGTCCCCCGATTTGACCGTATATTGAAACCGGCATGCGAAATTCAAAAAAAATCAAATAAATGGAAAACCTTCGCGTGGTGTCATTATATGTGTCCTAGTATCCATCAAAAATAATAAACTTGGAGTACGGCAATTTTCTTAAGAAAGTGTTCTCAGAAATGAGGTATCATCTACGAAGATTCATGGCTTCAGGGCCAAATGACGAATGTTATGTCCATATTCATGGTATAGTTTGCTTAAATATGCCCGTGTTGGGCACAAACGTGTATCTTGGAACCGTGAACAATGTTGCCGAAAAAACTTTTCATTTTCCTTTCACGACAAAATCATTTTTCAATTTTCGAGTGCGAAAAATGGGTTATTTTGTGACGCAACTACCAAAAATATGTCGTAAAATATGTCGTAACATGGGAAATATATTGAAAAGTTTTCTTAGAAATATATTGAATTTAAAAGAATAATCCAAAAAAATTCAAATTCTTCAAAATACTATGTAAAGCAATATATAAGGTTAGTGGTATTTTGTTATTTTATTTTGAAAAGAAACAGTCACAAATAGCATTTAATTATAGATTATGTTATTACAACAAAATTCAAAATTTGTTTGGTTGAAATTGAAGTTCGAAATCAAAAGTAATAAACGAAATTATAAAAGAAGAATAAAAAGGAAAAAAAATAGAACCAGCCGAACCGGCCCATTAACATGCCGCACCAGCCCAAGCCTTTTTCTCTACCCGGTAGCAAAACAATAAATGGGCATAGCTTCTATTCCCAATCAACAACTGGTAGATAGCCCAGCGGTAGAGCTAACCTCCAAGGAAAGGACGACCCTGAGTTCGAGTCTCGTCCGTCGCATCGTTTTTGCCAAATATTTCAGGGTTGTGGGGTGGGACCTACACGTCAGTACACGAGTCCCACATGTTAGGGCGGGGCGGGTCCCACATGTAAGGGCTGGGTTGGGCGGTTCCCACATGTCAGTGGGTTGGGGCAGGACCCACATGTCAGGTTGGGTGGTGGCGGGTCCCACATGTCATGGGGTTGGGGTGGGACCCACGTATCAGGGCTGGGTGGTGGTGGGTCCCACTGGTCACACGGGGTCCCACATGGCGGGTCCCACAGGTCACACGGTGGGTCCCACATGGCGGGTCCCACATGTCGGTTGGGCTGGGCGGGTCCCACCGGTCATTGTGTGCTACTCCTGACAGTGGGTCCTACATGTAAGAGTGACACGTAGGCAAAAATGACACCTAAACACTGACACGTAGGCGAGACCGCTGAGTTGGCTGTCCAGTCAGAGTGACACGTAAGCGAAAGTGACACCTAAGCACTAACACGTAGGCGAGATTGCTGAGTTGGCTATCCACTAATGCGAATGACCATTTAAATTGGTCGTAGTCGTCTAGAAAAAAGGTCATATATTAGTGCTAGCTGGCTTATGACCAATTCATGTTAGGAAAAAAAGTCCTTTGGTCACAAATTGGTCATAAGTTTGTGGTGTTTACACCCTCAAAACCAGCGTGTGACCAACTGATTCAAAATGGTCATAGATCTATGACCAATATTTTGGGCGTCACTATAAAAGGTCACATTATAGCATATTTCTTGTAGTGTAATGTGATCAAGAAGAGTGAAAAGCCTAAGCTTGGGGATGCCCCCGTGGGTCACCCAAGCATATTTCAAGAAGACTCAAGCGTCTAAGCTTGGGGATGCCCAAGGCCTCCCCTTCTTCATCAACAACTTATCAGGTCATCTTTAGTGAAACTATATTTTAATTCTTTCACATCTTATGTGCTTTACTTGGAGCGTCTGTGTGCTTTTATTTTTGCTTTGTTATTTTCATTTTCTGAGTAAATTGGATCCTAGCATTCTTGTGTGGGAGAGAGACACGCTCCGCTTTTTCATATGAATACTCGTATTCTTCACTTATATTTGTTGAGTATTCTTGTCTAGCTATTGCAATGCTTTTAGCTCCTGTTTTTCATGCATCTCTTGTTCAGAGCTGTTAGTTCTTGTAGAAAAGTACTCTCTTGTTTCATTGATGAATTATTTGGAGAGTTTTGTGTTGAAATAAATTGATTGGTGTTTGGTTGGAAACATAAAATGCTGCATGTGGTAGATGGTATATTGAAAAGACATACTTATTCTTGTAGATCATTGTCTTGGATAATTTGATACTTGGCAATTGTTTTGAGCTCTCAAGTAGATCATATTTAAGCTCTTGCATCATGTAGTTAAAGCCTATTAGTGAAGAACTACCGTAGAGCTTGTTGAAATTTGGTTTGCATGTTTGGTATCTCTAAGGTCTAGATATTTTCTGGTGAAAGTGTTTGAGTAACAAGGAAGACAGTGTAGAGTCTTATAATGCTTGCAATATGTTTTCATTTAAGTCTTGCTGTACCAGTTGATATCTTGTGTTTGCTTCAAACAACCTTGCTAGCCTAAACTCTGTACTGAGAGGGAATGCTTCTCGTGCATCCAAACCTTGAGCCAAAACCCATGTCATTTGTGTCCACCATAACTACCTATTATGTGGTATTTCCTGCCATTCCAAGTAAATACTTTATGTGCTACCTTTAAACTATTCAAATGCTATTATCTCTTATTTATGTCAATGATTTACAGCTCATGAGGAAGTATTGTGGGTTATTCTTTATTCAACTTATCAAACGGACTTTACCACCGGACTAGTGGCATATACATCCGCTTATCCATTAATTTTGCAAAAAGAGCTGGCAAATGGGGTGCCTAGTACCAATTAATTACAACTTTAACCGCTCAATTCTCTTCACATTTTTGCCCTAATTTATCAGTCAAGCAATGACAAATAGTGAAATATCTGCATGTGTAAACCAAAGAGAAAAAGGGATGATCTGCCTTTCTGGTAGAAATAACGTCCTTTATGGGAGCCGCTCTTAAAAGTCTGTTTGATGGGGGGAATACTGTTTTCATCCGCTGCCATTCGTTGACAACAACAAACACCTCTCCAAAACTTACTTTATGCTCTCTTTATGATTTCAAAAACCTGAAAAGCTCTAGCACATGATTTAATCCCTGCTTCCCTCTGCGAAGGGCCTTTCTTTTACTTTTATGTTGAGTCAGTTTACCTACTTCTTTCTATCTCAGAAGCAAACACTTGTGTCAACTTTGTGTGCAACAGTTTTTATATGCTTGCCTATTGCACTTATTATATTACTTTGTGTTGACAATTATCCATGAGATATACATGTTGAAAGTTGAAAGCAATTGCTGAAACTTAAATCTTCCTATGTGTTGCTTCAATGCCTTTTACTTAGAATCTATTGCTTTATGAGTTAACTCTTATGCAAAACTTTTTGATGCTTGTCTTGAAAGTACTATTCATGAAGAGTTTTTGCTCATATGATTCAGTTGTTTACTCTTTATCTATCTGTTAGCAAACTATAGACCATTGCCTTGAGTCACTTCATTCATAACATGAGCCTTGCAATATTATTTGATCAAGATTGTGTGGTAGCATGTCACCTCAGAAATTATTTTGTTGTTATCGTTTTACCTACTCGAGGACGAGTAGAACTAAGCTTGGGGATGCTTGATACGTCTTCAACGTATCCATAATTTCTGATGTTCCATGCTTATATTATACCAATTGCTACATGTTTTATTTACACTTTATATCATTTTTATGCATTTTCTGGGACTAACCTATTAACAAGATGCCACAGTGCCAGTTCCTGTTTTCTGCTGTTTTTGTTTTCAGAAAAGTTGTTCCAGAAATATTCTCGGAATTGGACGAAACAAAAGCCCAGGTCCCTATTTTTCTGTCGCGTACACGGAGTCTGAAGGAGACATGAAGTGGGGCACCGAGGCGGCCACACCTGGTGGCGGCGCGGCCCCACCCTTAGCCGCGCCGCCATATGGTGTGGGCCCCTCGGGTGCCCACCGACGCCGCCCTTCTGCCTATATATTTGCTTCCTCGGGAAAACCCTAAGCACCCGAGTCATATTCCACGAAGAGTTCCAGAGCCGCCGCCGCCGTCAACCCTAACTCGGGAGGGTTCTGAAGCTCTTCCCGGCACCCTGCCGGAGAGGGGAATCATCACCGAAGGGCTCTACATCGCCATGCCTGCCTCCGGAGTGATGCGTGAGTAGTTCATCCTTGGACTATGGGTCCATAGCAGTAGCTAGATGGTTGTCTTCTCCTCTTGTGCCATCATGTTTAGATCTTGTGAGCTGCCTATCATGATCAAGATCATATTATTGTAATGCTACATGTTGTGTTTGCTGGGATCCGATGAATATTGAGTACTATGTCAAGTTGATTATTGAATTATCATATACATGTTATTTATGATCTTGCATGCTCTCCGTTACTAGTTGAGGCTCTGGCCAAGTTGATGCTTGTAACTCCAAGAGGGAGTATTTATGCTAGATATTGGGTTCAGTCTACATTTAATCTGGGGGAGTGACAGCAACCTCTAAGGTTGTGGATGTGCTGTTGCCACTAGGGGTAAAACAGCGATGCTTTGTCCAAGGATAATTGTATTGCTTACATTATTTACTTTACTTAATGCAATAATCTGTTGCTTGCAACTTAATACTGAAAGGGGTGCGGATGCTAACCTGAAGGTGGATTATTAGTCATAGATGCAGTTGGATTACGGTCTATGAATCATGTTGTAATGCCCAAATGAATCTCATAGTAGTCAGCATGCCATGTACATGCATTGTTATGCATTCTCTATTTGTCAATTGCCCAGCTGTAATTTGTTTACCCAACATGTCAGTTATTCATAATGGAGAGACACCACTAGTGAACTGTGGACCCCGGTCCATTCTTTTACATTGATAATACAATCTACTGCAAACATTGTTCTTTTACATTCTCTGCAAACAAACATCATTTTCCACACCATACGTCTAATCCTTTGTTTTCAGCAAGCCGGTGAGATTGACACTCTCACTGTTAAGTTGGGCAAAATATTTTGGTTGTGTTGTGTGCAGGTTCCAAGTCAACATTCAGAACTTCAAGCAACCTTTTCTGGCACCGTTGACACCTTCAGAAGTGCGTTGTGCTCCTACTGGTTCGATAACCTTGGTTTCATACTGAGGGAAAACTTGCAGCTGCACTCATGATACCTTCCTCTCGGGGTCTCCCAACGAACGTGTGTCTTTCACGTCATCAGTTATATACAAGGCGTTGTACTGGATCCATTCGTGGTCCTTCCTGTTTCCTTCCTGTTTCCTGTGGATTGATAACCCACAAGTATAGGGGTTCGCAACAGTCTTCGAGGGAAGTAAAACCCAAATTTATTGATTTGATACAAGGGGAGACAAAGAATACTTATAAGCCTTAACAACAGAGTTGTCAATTCAGCTGCACCTGGAAAAGCACTAGTAACAGGGGTGATGTGAAAGCAGCAGTAATATGAGAGCAATAGTAATAGTCACACAACAGCAGTAGCAGTAACACAAAGGCAATGGCACCAGAAAATATTCCGGTGCGTAGTTGACGGTAGAGCAATGATGATGACAGATCGACCGGGTTCCCAGCTATCTACACTAGTGGTAACTATCCAAACAAATAACATGTGTTGGGTGAACAAATTATAGTTGGACAATTGATAATTGTGAGGGCATGAGAATGCATGCTATGATAAGATAAAGTTTACTGTAGTATTTAATTGGGCATTACAACAAGATACACAGACCGCTATCCAGCATGCATCTGTGCCTAAATAATCCACCTTCAGGTTAGCATCCGCACCCCTTTCAGTATTAAGTTGCAAGCAACAGATTATTGCATTAAGTAAAGTGCGTAATGTAAGCAACACAATTATCCTTAGACAAAGCATCGCTGTTTTACCCCTAGTGGCAACAACACATCCACAACCTTAGAGGTTGCTGTCACTCCCCCAGATTAAATGGAGACTGAACCCACTATCTAACATAAATACTCCCTCTTGGAGATACAAGCAACTACTTGATCAGGGTAACCACAAGTACCGGAGAGCATGCAAGATCTTAAATAAACAATAGTATGATAACATGATGAACAATCTGATCACAATTCCACAATTTATCAGATCCCAACAAACACAACACCAATTACATCATATGGATCTCAATCATGTAAGGCAGCTCATGAGATCATTGTATTGAAGTACATGGGAGAGAGTACCAACTAGCTACAGCAAAGAACTCGTAGTCCATGGGGGAACTACTCACAATCCATCATGGAGTCGAAGTGGAGGCGGTGGAGTCGATGGAGATGGCTCCGGGGTCAATCCCCGTCCCGGCAGGGTGCCGGAACAGGAACTTCTGACCCCCGAAACTTGTCTTCGATGGCGGCGGAGCTGCGAAACTTTTCGTGGAATATGACGGATCGTTTCAGGGTTTTCGGGACGAAGGCATTATATAGGCGAAAGGGCGGCATGCGACTCAAGCATGAGCTGTATGTACTGCATCGCAGTTGTCGTTGAGCCACGTTGGCATGCGACTGCCAGCCTGTAATCTTCCAACCAGCCTGATGGCTCTTGTTTGAAGTTGAATTTTGGTGTTGATGTTAACCCGAACTTCTTTGGCATCCGTGACTCGCGAATACGTCGGGTAAAGCATCGAGCTCCGCAGAGTCCGATATCACGCTCGGAGTCTGAGTCGCTACTTTCAGATCTTCTAGATTTGTGACTGCCAGATCGGTGATGACCTGAATCTCTTCGCGATCGATCCCTACGAGGGATGTGGCTGTTATGATCACGGCCGTCGCGGCGCGAGAGGATTATGTCGCGATCGCGAGTCCCTCCCGAAGGATGAACGACAGGCTGCAGCGCCTGTGCTGCGAGTGCGAGTGATTTGATTTGCTGACGATGCAGGGCTGCTTGCGGTCTCCTGCTGGAGGTTCTGTTGCTTTGAGGTAGGCTCCTAGTGAGAGCAGGGCACCTGCAGCTGTCTTGGGTACGGGTATGCCTTCTTCGTCCATCGTCATGAACGAGAACTCCAAATTGCGAGTGACCCCCGACCTTTCCCCTTCTGGGATATTGGCGAATCTTGACCTGTGTCTGGGTTCTGAACCGTTTGTGGAGCCTGCGCACACTCGAGATGCTGGCATGTCTTTTGCGTTCTTCGAGTGTCGCTTTGTATGTTTGCAGTCGAATCGACTCCTGCCAGTTGAAATACTGGTAGGTCAGCATCTCCTCTTGAGTTGCATCTGCCGGCATCATCGTACACTCCTTGATGGCTTTATCTGCTTTTGCGGCCATGGCGGTTGTGATGGTCAAGGTTGTGACCCCATCCGGGAAGGTTACTGTGCAAGGGAACTCTGTAGGCCTGCGGCTGGCTGCCGCCGCTGATGTTTCTGCGCTGAACGCGACGTAGACCTGATGAGGTATGTTGCGAGGGTATGTATGTGTGTTGTCGATGCCCTTCATGGACTCGAAGTCGCCATCGAGGCTCATGTCAGAGTTGTTTTGTTTATCGCCATGTTCGTCGGAGTCGACGTATGTTTCGAGTGCTTCGTCAAAGCTGTTTGTATTGTTGATGAGGAACTCTTGATCAGCATAGATCTCTGGACCGACGAAGTCATCGATGCTGATGTCGTCGTTTATGCCTTCATTGGATGTGTTGTAGTTGTTGTCGCAGCCGAGCACCATGTCGAGTGGTCCCGCTGACTCGATGTAGAACCCCCACCTTTTAACAAAAGTTGGGATTCCCCGTGTAACGTGCTAGTACCTGGATCGACTTGCTAGCACACACAGTTTGAGATGCAATACCATCACATTGTATCAAAGTATATTACACGATGATCCAGAATTTAAAAGATTAGATACAAGGTGCATAGCCGAAGGCTAGCTCAAACCAAAGTAAACACACAGCGGAAAGCAAATGATACAGTGAGCCCATCATCTTCATGTGCCACAGGCAAGCATGTTGGTTGTAGACTCGAAACCCTGTCGAAACCTCACTCATCGTCTGACGGACCTGCAACGGTGAGTTACAGCCCAACTATATGGGTCAGCACAATTGAATTGTGATGGCAAGATGACACTTATGTGGATATAAATGGCAACCTATATTCTACATGAATATTTGGCTAAGTGGAGTTTTGAGGCTAATTTCCATAAAGCCAGTTTTATCCTATCATTTGTAAAACAATTTTCATCATAGACAAAGAGTACCACTGATAGACATCAGTGAACACCTTTGACAACTACTCATGGCAAGCACCACTGATAGACAACAGTGAGCTCCCATCCCTTGTTCACCCTCAAGTTTTAATTTAGAAATTGGGATGAGGAGACCTTCAACAGCTTCCCGGTCTAGTTGCTCAAAATGTCCGTAACCGGGGACACGGCTAAGTATACTTAGTTTTAACTCTCGCGAGGGTGTGCACTTTCACCACAAGACCCAATCATTCCATCCTCCATTGCAACCAATTATGCAATGGAAAAGAGAAGACCGAGACGAGATCTTTCAGAAGTAATTCCCCGAAGTCAACGCCGGACCCACTCCAACCTATCACCCTCTACATCAGCTGGTCACGACAGAACCGGGGTCTCACAACCTAATTGATCAAGACAGAGCCCATATGACATGTGGCTGCACTAGAAGCTACTGAACAAGGAGAGTCTACAATCTCTTTAAGCCTGGGTGACTTTCCACAATTGTGCACTTCCACCAAGGGCAAATTACCATAGACATGAACCATAGACATGGACCCCCTGAGTAGTCACCCACCATGGTCCTCCAACCAGCACCCAGGTAGTTCATTGATTAGTTATTAATTTTCATCACTATCCAACTAATCAAAACCTTTTTCATAGCATGACTAAGCATCTTAAATACCAAGTTTCATACTACAAAGTTCTGGGTGGGGGATGGCTACACACTAATAGGAGCATAGCATAATATAGTATTCAGCAACAAGTCTATCATGCATACTATTGAAAACACTAAGTGCATAGTAGTAAAACTAGTGGGACATTTATGGTGTCACTTGCCTTGGCCAACTGAAGAGTTGAAGTTACACTCTTCACGACACGTAAGGCACTCCGTACAATCTAAACATAGAAGTAACACAATAGTAAACAAACAATTCAACAACATCACTAAAAACAATCATGCACATAAGGTCTTCACAAACTTTGGTCGAGGATTATCACATAATTCAATATGCAAAAAGAATTAATGTGATTAGGTTTAGGATTTTCCATTGTGGTTAAAGGTTGGTCAAGCAATTAAGTATGATCATCATGGATGTCATATATAATTTTCTAAAAGGTTGGTCTTGATCAAAATGATCACATAAGGGGTTTAAAAAAAATGTTTAACACATTTTTAAAACAGGGATTTTTGCATACCTCTTTTTAGTAAGGCCTTAAACACAAAATTTAATAGTTTGAGTTGACAATTAAATCTAAAATTATGGGTTTTGGCCTTTCTGGCCAGAGGCAACTAATTGGGTCACTTTTCAAAAAGGAACCATATTAAAATAATTTATAGGATTTAAACCAGATCCAAAATACTCCAAATGAGTCTCTTGTTTTTGAATTGTTTAAAAAGTATTCAAAAATATTTCTACAAGTGACTAAGTTATTCTACAGAACCTAAGGTTTCCAAAAATATTTTATTTGCAAATTTTGGGCTTATAAAAATTAAGTTATGCCAAATATACTCAAATCCCTCATTTGAAATTTGAATTATTTAAACTATGGCAAAACTGCAAACTAACAGTTCTAAAAGATTCTACAAGTCCATAGCTTTTCAAAAATATAAAGTTTGTAAACTTTGGCCAAACAGATAAAAAGTTATAAAGGTTCTAAGTTACAGGGGCTTTTCTGCAAAACTACTAAATTAAACAAATCGGGATAATTTCTCAGAAAATCCCGGCCACGTGGCAGCTTCCTATTGGACGATACCGCTTCGCCTAAATGATCTAATCTGGACCGTGGGTTTCAGATTGGACGGCTGAGGATGGGTTGCTCACCGGGCGGTGCTGGAGGTCGCCGGAGAAAAAGGAGACGGCGGCGCTGGCGTGCGGTGGTCGACGGGGCCGGCGTTCCGTGGTGTTCCGGCCTCGGGAGGATGACGGCGGGGTGCGGCGTGGCACGAGGGAGAGGATGGTAGGGTCGGGGTCGCCGATTGCTTCCTTGAACGGCGACGCGACGCGGACGGAGGTGCGGCGGCTCCGCCGAGCTTCAGTCGAGCACGGGCTCGTCAATTGAAAAATTCGGGGCGGTGTTAGGGAGGTGCGCCAGAACGTGGGGGAGGGAGGGGACCAGAAATGGGCGGCGGGGACTCACCGCGGCGGCCAGAAATGGAGGTTTACGGCGGCGGCCGTGCTCAACTCCGGCGAGCAATTTCGCGCGATTGGAGGCGTGGTTCAAGATGGGGAAGGAGGGGAAATGAAGCGGGGGAAATGTGCTACACCGTCGGGCAGAGGGGTGGGGTTAAGAGGCCTCGGGGAAGTGGGGATCGTGCTCGGGATCGTGGGCGCGGGCGCGGCCATGGGCAGTTACGGGGGTAGGTGATGACAGGTGGGGTCCGCGTGTAAGAGAGAGGGAAGGGTCGCGGGCTGGGCCGGTTTAGGTGCTGCGCGCGCGCTAGATAGATTGGGCTTGGCCCAGTATTTTTTTTTTTGTTCTTTTCCTTTTTCTTTTCCGTTTTTCTTAATTCTTTTATAATTTTTGTTTTTAAAATCCAAATCCATTCAAACCAATTTCTATAGATTTGAAAAATCAAAACCTTTCTTTTAAAACTTACAAACATACTTTTCCAAACCTTTTTAAATTTGAAATCCAAAATAATTCATAAAGGTTTATTAGAACCTTTATGTTCATTTTATAAAATAGGATTTTATAAATTCCTTTTGAACTAAAACTAAAATCCAGAAAAATATATGAGTAACATCACTAAATATGATAGACTCAGTAAAAATACTTCGATACAAAACATTTTGTTTTAAAAAGAGTTTGGTAAATCATTTTAAATACAAATAATCATTTGAAATACCAAAATAGACATTTCACTTCAAATCTTTAAATCTTGAAAATAGAAGGTAAGGAATTATTTAAAATTACAAGTACTCATTCATATCATGGGCTTTATAAATCCCAAATTGAATACCACAAATACAATTTTTCAAGAGGAGCTACAAACTCATTTTAAAATCATAGGAATGGATCAAAACAATTTTTGAAAATAGAGTATGTTTAAAAATAACTCTAAACAATTTGTAAATAGGGTTTGTTAAGCAATTTAAAGTAATATATTAGATTTAACTTCAATTCCGAGTAACTTATTTTATTCAAAACAAAAGTTTTAAATTTTTAGTGATTTTTAAAACATTCTAAAAATCTGGGATGTTACACTCGATGATGCTGTCATGGTATGCAGACTCACCTTCATCATCTGGAAACTCGTTTGCCAAGAACTCATTGAGCTCCGTTGTTGACATGGTTGCAGCAGACGAGTGAGCCGGAGAGATCGGCCTGATCTGTGATGAAGTTGCCGCCAAGATTGATGGTGGTGCAGATGCAGTCGATGGAGCTTCGAGTGTCTCAGTCGCGAGCGGGTCCATCAAGTCCTGCACACCAAATTTGTCGACGAAAAAATTGAATTTCCCAACAGTTATATCCAAACCTGAATCGAGACCGGAGAAAGTCTCCTGAGCTTCCGTCGAGTGCGGTTCGATCCTCCTTGGCGATGCGATCTTTGTTGATGAGGTTGGCGAGTGGTTGCCCATCGATCTGATGTTTGCTGATGTTGCCGGTGACTGGTTGCTGGCGGGTGCGATCGGCGAGTTGCCGTTTGGCGATGAGACCGGCGAGTTGCCGTTTGCAGATGCGATCGGCGAGTCGCCGTTTGGTGACGGAACCGGCGAAACCGTGGATCCAACACTACCTGTTCCCACAGACGGCGCCAATTGACGAGGGGTGTCCTCGGCAATACCCATGGTTAAGGACCTAGGGTTAAGATTATGGGGTAGAGAACGTGTAGTGTTAGTAGTATCGTCGGTTGACAAGCGGGATTTACCCAGGTTCAGGGCCCTCGATGAGGTAAAACCCCTACGTCCTGCTTGTCTGTATTGATGTCTGGAGAATATGCGAGCTACAAGGGTCCAAGCAAGATGTCGATCTTGCTAGGGTTCTGGTGCGAGAGTATTGCGTGTCCGTGATCGGTCGCCCTCCCAGCCTTTATATAGGAGGCTGGGTCTCGGGTACGTAACCGACTAGGATTACATGTAAGGTAAATTCGAACCGACTATGCTAACTTGGGAAGTACTCCTTCATCTTGGGCCTTCCTTCATGGGCTTCGATAGTCTTCTTTGTTGGGCTTTATTCATTACGTGCACCAGGTACCCTCATGGCAGGGTACCCGAAGGGTATATCCTTGTCAGCGGCGGCTGGAGGCGCCCGTGGGGCCCACACCATGTCCCCGCGTGGCCAGAGGGGGGCCGCGCCACCACATGGTGTGGCTGGCTCGGTGCCCTCCTCCGTCTCTGCTTTGGACTCCGTTGACGTGTCGGGAAAAATAGGAGGTTGGCTCCTTGTTTCGTCCAATTCCGAAAATATTTTCTTAAGTAATTATCTGGAATAGAAAAACAGCAGAAAACAGGAACTGGCACTGTGGCATCTTGTCAATAGGTTAGTCCCAGAAAATGCATAAAAATGCTATGAAGTGTATATAAAACATGTAAATTGGCATAATATCAACATGGAACATCAGAAATTATAGATACGTTTTGGACGTATCATGGATCAGCGTGGCCTTATGGGTTGTGGGGGCTATCTTCAGTCGGCATGGGTGACTACATACTAGATGCTTAGTGAACTTATTTTTGCATGATTTATTTTTGTAGCCACTTTAAGTGACCCATGAATTGTAAATTTTGATAAATTTGGAGATTAATAATTGTGGAATGTTGTGTGCATCTTTTTGATTCAGAGACTGGGGAGTAGTTTGAAGCGTACCGACTTCTTTTTATAAACTTCCATTCATTCAATATTTGTACTCGAGAACCGGGACTTCATACACTATAATTGTATTATAGTGGATGGATCAAGTTTTGAAGGACATGATTGGGATAGAATTTTAACCACATAGCGCAATGCCAACTAGCAAAGATAAGAGCATAACTTTTTAATGCCCCCACAAAATCTAGAATCTACTCTACAAATCAATATTAGGATGCAGTTAAACTCGCACGTTGGAAGACATCCTAACAGAGATATTAAAATGTACTAAAAGAGAACATACACATATAAGAACACATTATATATGAGAGCACCAATGATTACCATTGTAAATGAGTTTGTTTTGTGACATACTTAGGTTAGAAAAAATCAGATAAAACAAAATGCCTTGAAATGAAGTTTAGAAAACAACATAAATTATTATTTTAACACAAACATAGAATTCTTATGTAGCATTGTTGTGTTTGTAATGAGACATGTTTTTGTTGTATATTAGTGAAAATTAAGTTATTATATTACACTTGCACATATTTAATATTGTTTGAACTTATAGTAAAATTATTCATACTTGTTTGTTGAAGGTTGTATCACTAAGCTAACCTAGTTTATATTTGGTGAGAAAATGATAGTATGAAAAAATGTATAAAAGTTCTGTATAAATGTGTGATGGTCGGTCATTTTAACTAAGTGATGACTATGTTGTACAAAAATATGGAAAAGATGTAGTAATTCTATTGACATGTAGTAGTACATTCTCTGTTTTGATTTCTGCTGAGATATGTGTTGAATTTGAAAATGATGTTCATGACCTGATCAACATTTTATTACCTACATGGAACTAGATTTAGCCTCAATAGCATTATCACAAGTAGAATTTTCCAATTTTAGATCATGAATGACACACTACAAGAGCTTCTGTCATGTCATTCTTGTTAACGATGCATCATGTAAACTTGGAGGATACCGTTCCATTGTTATCCTGCACAATTGCACCAACTGATTCAACTTGCTCATGTTGAAAGCAACATCAAAATTATTTATAGGAATAACCAAGGATTTCTGCCAAGTACGCTCGAATATATCTAGCATATCACTTAAAAGGGTATCAGCCTTAAAATGACTGTTATTTTTAGGATTCCGGCAAAAAAAAAAAAGATCCACCCGGATCTTGTATATCCGGCAAAAACAAAAAAAAAGTGCTCCCCGATACGCGGCCCTAATTAACTCAAAGCTTCAGTTTTCAAGACCTCCTTTCCAGTTTCCCCATCCGCCTACTCTCCTGGAAATTTTTGCGCGATTGAAATTTCTGCCAACCGCCTTCATTCTGCCAAGTCGCACCGCATGCCGCTGTCGGTTTGAGCCGGGGCTTGCATAATACGGTGCTATGACATCACATATCCTAATACAGTATGAGCATACATTCTACTCCTAGTTAATACCTAGTTACCTACTATACTATATTAGTACATATGGTAGTGTTAAATATGCAGGTTTTATCGACATCATTTTCCGGACGGAGGACGCGGTCGGCCTAGAAGAGCCATGATGGCCGAAGAGAACACCACGAAACAAACCCATCGCTCTCGGCCCGGAAGACGCCGGAAACCAGCCCAGCTAAAAACCCAAAAGCGCTGGGCGCGCGCGTGCACGCCACGTCCCCTCCCTCTGCCTATCTTCCCGACCACCACACCGAGCTCACGCTCGCTAGAGCAGAACACACCGGCTAGCTAGCTCGTCCCCTCCGCTCCGTCCGTTTCCTTATCTCCTCCGTCTCCACACCCCCACCACCACCACCAGCCACACCTCCGCCGACCGATCACGCGCATGGCCGCACCGATGACCTCGCCGCTCGCGGCCGTCGTCCGCGCCGCCCGCCTCCACCCCATCTCCTGCTCCGCCTCTACCTCCACCTCCAAGAACCCCAAACCGCAGGTGCCGCGACATTCTGCGGCTCCTATGTCCACAGCGCTCGTGGCCGCGGCGGCGCCCCTGCTGCTGGCGGCCCTCCCGCCGCCGGACGCGCTGGCCGTGGGCGGCGAGCTGGGCATCCTGGAGGGCACGACCGTCGCGCTGCTGCACCCGGCCGTCATGGGCGGCCTCTTCGCCTACACGCTCTGGGCGGGCTACCTCGGCTGGCAGTGGCGCCGCGTGCGCACCGTCCAGGACGAGATCAACGAGCTCAAGAAGCAGCTCAAACCGGCCGCCGCCGCCGTCGCCGTCGGCGCCGGGGACTCCCCCGCCCCGCCTGTCCCCAAGTCGCCCACCCAGATCAAGATCGACGAGCTCACCGAGGTAACCAATCGCCTTCGAGCTCCTTCAGACATGTTGCATGCCATGGCAACTAATAATCGCGCCGTGTCTGATTCCTCTGCTCTGCTCTGCGCCGGCGACATGAACGAATGCAGGAGCGGAAGAAGCTGGTGAAGGGGTCGTACAAGGACCGGCACTTCAACGCGGGGTCCATCCTGCTGGGGCTGGGCGTCACGGAGTCCGTCGGCGGCGCGCTCAACACCTGGCTCCGCACGGGGAAGCTCTTCCCGGGCCCGCACCTCTTCGCCGGCGCCGCCATCACCGTGCTCTGGGCGGCCGCCGCGGCGCTGGTGCCCGCGATGCAGAAGGGGAACGAGACGGCCAGGAGCCTGCACATCGCGCTCAACACCATCAACGTCCTGCTCTTCGTCTGGCAGATCCCCACGGGGCTCGAGATCGTCGGCAAGGTCTTCGAGTTCACCAAATGGCCATGAGCGCCGGCCAATGGGTTCCAAGCTTGGTCCGTCCGCAACAGGGTTGTTTGCTTCGTCTCTCTGTTAAATTAGCCGACTTTTAACTGCAAAGTTTTGGTGTCACGACTCACGAGTAAATAAAAAAAATATGGTTCGTGTTCTTTACCGACTTAAAGGAAATCGCCATTGCTCAACATCTCAAAGTGTTCTTCTCAGTTCTCACCATGGGTTTTATTTGAAAAATGAAGATCCGTGCGATTGCAGTCCTCTCTGGTGCTTTGCACGGTTGTCCTTCTTCGGCATCTTCGATAAGAAGTTTGTTCCCGAGTTCAGCGTGTTTTGTCGAGATGTACGTGAAGCCTCGGGCGATGATGTCCAACATCTCGCGACGAGCATGGTGGTGCAGAGATATGAGATGATGAATGTTATAACTTTCCTTTTAGAAATGTAGATGTAGTTTTTCCGGTAGGGTTTAATGATTGTATGATGTGAATGAGGATGGTGAATACCCATGGATAAAGATTGTGATAATGAGAAAGGATTTGACTAGAAGATGTATAATCGAAAAATAAAAAAGTTATGTTGACGCAAAGCACTAAACCCTACATATGCAGAATTTCATGATAAGGTGTTACCGATACAATTTTCCTTGTAAGGGTTTTTCTCTCCTCAGTGCGGCGACCCTGGCAGCGAGTCCATGTTGTCATTGGTCCATTCTGATATGGTTCTGGTCTCGGCTTCCGTTTCAATCCCTTACTTGATCGTGTGCTCCGCTCCTTGTTTTTAGGGATGTTGTCCAAAGTGAAGACATGTAACTATAAGGATGTTCGTTGTGCTTTCTCGAGGTGTAGTATGATTACCCCGACTCTACTTCCTCGAGGTGTAGATAAGCCTTCTCGAGGTGTAACAAATTCTCTTCTGCAGTTCGTTCAAGCGTTACAGCTACAACTCCTCTAAGATATCCACACGCAAAGGCG
Source organism: Poa pratensis (assembly GCA_947311845.1). Lineage (NCBI taxonomy): Eukaryota > Viridiplantae > Streptophyta > Magnoliopsida > Poales > Poaceae > Poa > Poa pratensis. The sequence continues at coordinate 161,514,518 of CAMZMU010000063.1, forward strand.
GATTGCTACATCGGATTACTCGACTTCTACGTGAAAAATGACGAGATGGTTTCCAAACCCCTAGAGCCGTCAAAAGTTAATCATGTCCTCAAATCCCATTTATATAGATTAATAGATGTCCACATATGGATTTTGACACTCGTGGATTCTATGCTCAAAATTACCTCAGTTTGCAGTCAATCGGTTCCAACCCAACAAGAAATGCGATCACATGAGTTCAAGACCACTTGGTCACGACTCGGGTATAGTCCAAGTACCAATTTGCTCCCCGAGTACCCATCTTGGGTCGCAAGTACTCTATTCGAACCACAAGCACTCGTACTCAATCGATAGTTGGTAGCATCCTCTATACCAACTCTCAAGGGCTCATCATGTTTTAATTAAAGACTAAAATATCTTATAATGTGGAACGGATGGAGTACTGATCAAGAGACGACCACCATGGCCGACATTAAACCCAAGCTAGCAGATCCAACAAGTTGGTGACAATATTGTGGCCTTCTATGAGTTCGACATACCGAGGTTTGGCGGGAGGTTGGGCGGTACCTCCTAGCGCCACTGCAGAATAAAGTCGTGTTGATTAAGCGGATTGATCCCCTGTTCAAACAAAAACCAAGGCGATTACCTGCAGAGCGATCATTCCGTCGGAGGTGCGGAAATAACCACTCATGAGACAACATGAGTATTATTATGCACGAGGTCATGAAGGCTGTAATGCTCGACGCCTTGAACTCCACATAGCTTTTTGGATATTTCGACAACATCACGAGATCACCAGCTTGGTTATCGTTTGGTCTAGTTTTTTCATCCTGGCATGTTACGGCTGAGGTTGTCAAGTGATACGTGTATTTTATATCATCATTTATACAACTTTTAGTATCATATTAGGATGTTATTTGCATTGTTATATCATTGTTTTTACATGTTTTAGATGATTTAGGGGACTTTCATACAAAGTTCCTATTTTTGGTATTTAATTTCTGGGAGGCAGAAAACCTCCTTTTTCTTGTTTTTATTGTTTTAGGATCTATATGGACCCAAATAATAAAAGGAAAAATACCACATCAGTTTTTCATCGGGAGAAAGGCAGTGGGAAGAAGACCGAGAGGAGAGCCACGAGGCCCAAAACAAGGGGGCACGCGGCCCATGTACCTGGCCGCGTGGGACCCACCAAGTGGAGCCTCGGGCACCTCCTCGCCTAGGGTTTTTAGCATCGCCTTCGTCTCGCCCGAAAAATTACGCACTAATTTTTCCCAGTCCATCCGAGGCCGCGGCGGCGGCGAAACTCCTGATTCCCTCCGAGGGGGATCAGATCCTGCTGCTCCGGAGCTCCGGAGAAGGGGAAATCATCGTCATCGTCATCACCTCTCCTCCTTGGCGTGGGAGGAGGCCTCTACATCATCACCCTCATCAAGACCAGCACCATCTCCATCATCATCACCGTGATCCACTCTGTTCCCCTCGTAGTTTGAGAGTTGCTATACCCTAGATACTTGTCTTGTGCTACCATTCATGTTTGTGATTGAGTACTTGTCATTATTTGGTGGTGAAGTTATATTTTCAGATTGTGTTGTACCACTTATGCCACTGAATATCATCATGTTTGCACGTTGTGAGTAGTTCCCATATGTCCCTGAGGGCATAGGATGAATTGGCAATGATTTATATATAACATGTGTTGGTATTTTGTCAAGAGTTTATCTTTTATGTGATTCTATTATGGTGTTGTGCGAACGTCGACTGCACAACACTTCACCTATATGGGCTCATAGGAGAACACCGTAGTATAATGAATTGAGGGAGACTTGGAAGGACATGTAAACCTGAGACCGAGTTATGAAGTTGTATTATGAGGGTATTAGTATCGGGGACCTTAGAGTGTAATGCTATGGTGGGACTTTATGTCTTAATAACTCTTGTGCAGTCATTTACTTGGCCACATGATCCATCATAAGGGGTTGTAGTTTATTTATTTAGCTATACCGAATTATGGCTCCGTCCAAAGAAGATTAAAACTTGACAAGATATTCAATGTGTTGTTTAATAAATCTCTATGCCTAGCAATATCCATGCCGCCCTCGAGAACGTTTTCCACATATAAGTTACACATCACTTGAGCTTGTCCTCTTGCCACATAAGAGGATTGGGCTTTCTCTCATAGAGAGATTTCACTTGCTACTATTTATTTCCTGCATTGCAACTATACAACCAAAAATACAAAAAACACCTGCATCTTTTATTGTTTTATTTATCAATCTTACTAACCAATACCTTCAGCTTCTCGTGGATTCGACAACCCTTTCTAATCGAAAGGTACTACAATTGATCTACTGTACTTGGGAGTCATCATCAAGCAGGATGCATAGGCTGCCGTCGTTGGGGAAGCTGGCCAGAACTAGCAAAGAGACACGAGTGTCTTTGATCCATTTTAACCGAGATTGCAGAGGCGAAAGGCGGGACAACGAAATAATATATTTCCCATCTAAGCCCTCCATAAAAAAATCTTTAGGATTTGCTTCCACATGGGAGGCGGGGGCCAGTGCCCCCCTAAACTAAACTAAACTAAACTAAGCTCTGCATCTGCTTGCACACATGATATGTTGAGAGCTTAATTTATGCCACCATGTTTAAGAGAGAGATCCGCAAACAAGTTAATTTACCGGCTTCTACAAATTTACATGCTTCTACAAGTTAAACTACACTAAGCTCCTATTTTAACATAGTAAACATTTTTTTACTTAATTTAAAGGCTTCTACAAATTGCACACTATATTTTGATAGTACAAAAACATGTATTGCATTTCTCTCTATTTTACTTTACTTTCACTGTCAACAACATTCTTACTAAACACCGTTGTACCCGAGAACTATATATCACGATACAGTTGGGTATAACAAGGTAAATACTTTTAAGTTTTATAGATTGCTTGAGGAGGTAGAAGAGAGTCAATAGGTTCTCTTGTTCTATATTGAAGCCTGAATCGTTCTTGTTGGGAAATAACTACTTGGTACAAGATTCCGCGCATGGAGTTCCAACGAATTTGTATGTGTAGTCTGTTGACGTCAACGATTGTCAGATATTGTTATAAGTATCCAAAACTGTGTGGCCTATAGAGAGATACCAAATGGTAACAACTATGAGAATACGTAATTCATTCAAATTTTATCCTTTTGTTTCTCTCAACCAACACAAGGGTGTAACTTATTGATACATATAAGGTGAAATCAACGGACTGAAAGAAAGAATGATGTGGATAGTTTGCATTAAGATGCCATGCACATTACATCATAATTAATGTTCCTAGAATTTTGAGCGGTTACATATAAGAGCACAAAGTTTCGAATAAGAGTAATTTGGGTGTTTCACTTGCACACGTTTTAATTTTGTAGTTATATAATGTGGTTTTGTCATCTTATCCTTTAAATGACAAAAAAATAACGTGCACAATTTGTTAGCTGAAGGAAAAGATGATGTAGATACATGCATGTAGAGATGAATAATAATTAATTAATATTAGTGGGATGATGTGGACAATTGATTTGCTAAAAGAGTAAGTGATGTGGATAACTTTCATGTTGAGATAGACACATTAGTTGTGGTTAGTGGGGTTTTATTTTATAACAAGTATGGATAATATCTCTAGCTAACGTTGGACATAAAGCTCGAATCTCGACGAGCTTAACAAGCACTCGTTAGCTCGACTCGATTTCACTATCGAACCGAGGCAAGCAACAATTTTTACACGTTAACGTTGATGAGTTAAATGAGATGATCCGGCAAGGCTCGCGAGCTGCTCGTTAAGCTCATTCATTTGGAGCCCATCATATCGAGTCGGCGAAATCAGCCTAATCTACCAAGCCTAATCAAGACTTTCACAATTTTATTTATGAGCGACCGAGTAAGAGCGAAGACACCACATACCCTTCCGACTTCTTATCTCATACACATTACAAAGACATGCAGCGACGCCGCCTATGATTTTGAGTTGAGTTCAAAAAAATAGCGAGCATATAACGATCGAGCCAATCTTCATTTTTAGCTCGCTAAGAATAACGCTGGTGGATAGATAGAAGAAAACACTTTAACAGCGGTAAACGCAAGAGGTTTGACGCTTTTTGTGGTTTCTGGCATGTTAATTACTCTGGAAAAAACAAGAATGTGTGGGTGTTCAACAATGTTAGGAGACAGAGATCACGTGCAGACATGTTGCACCTAGTTATAGAGGAATTTAAACTTTGGAAACGCATAGGAGTAGGAGTGAACACACATTGTAGAGTGAATATGCTTTAGTTTCTCTTGGACGGGTGAGCTATCTGTCATAGCCAGTTGGCCATTGACATGATCTCCTACTTTGTGCTATCTTCTATAAAAGCTGGTCGCGTACTCTAATAAAAATGATATGGCCCTTAACGATCACAAGTCATATTGAGTCGAGTTTTAACAAGCCGAGCAGCTCGCTAGTCCAGCTTTATCTCTAACGAGTGTCTCCAGACACCAATCCAGCGCTTGGTTCTCGTAACGCGGAAGAGTACATATTCATGTTTTTTTGACGGGACCAAAAAACACGAAGAATGATTTTATGGACACGGAGGGTAAAGGTCAAGCGCCAAATTCTCCCTTTTCTTTCCACAGTGTCGCCGCCGCAGCAAACCTATCCTTTCCCCAACGCCGCAGTATGTAGTTTGTGGGAAAAATCACATGAAATTTGTACCAAATGAAACTTGGAGCTCCATGAGTCGAGTGGGGATCCGATCATCGGTGGTGTTTCCGATGAAGTTGGCCTTGTCTGAGGCTTCGGCGGTGGTCTCAACGCCCACTCAAGGCAGTGGAGGAGTGTTGACTCCTATCTTTGACGCCCTTTTTGATAGAGTTTTGTGCCTTAATCACCTGTTTAGAGGCAACTAGTCCTGGTTATGGTAAGGACATTGCTTGCGTTCGGATAGAAAAAGCTTCAGAGGACGTAATCAGGTTGGTAGGAAATCTCTGTTACTATCGGGGCAAAATAAGAAACAAGGGAATAACAAGGAAAGATTCAACGGCTGTGTGGTACTAGAATATTCGCCAGTTTGCGGTTGTTTAGGTAGAGGAAGGTTGTCGTTTTGGGTTTTACTTAGGTGTTGTGTTGGCTCATGTCGTGTTGTTAGTGTTTGTTGAATAATTTTCGTCTACTTTCTTTCACGAATAAACTGGGTATCATCTTCTTTTCTTTTTTTGAATTTTTTCATATATATTAAACCAACAAAGAGTACACGATTATATCGATTACAAAGACAATACTAAGAAAGACGAGCAAGTCTATGAGATCTTTAAGGCTTTTCTTTCTCCATGACACAATCTTGTACTTTTTTGAAGGCAGCCGTAGAACAACGCCGAAAACTCCAAACCACAAACCTGCGAATACCAACGAAGGTTGTCCCCTTTTAATTTTGAGCCGCAATGCCAAATCTTGATGCACGCACATAACTATTAAATTAATCAAGCAACATGGCACGAGCACCACCAACCAATCCATGGGCAAAGTTTTTACCCCGTTTAAAAAAAGAAAAGTTGTACCAAAAATTCAGAATCGGCAGCATCAGAGCCACTGCACTGCACTGCACTGCGCGCAGATCAGCTCGCACAGCACACACGCAGGCCGCGGCGCTCCCTCCCCCGCTCCTAAACCCCTCCTCTCCCCCGCCGCCGCCGCCGCCGCCGGCAATGGAGGGGTTCCACAACCTCCTCGCGCGCCCCAACTCCGCGCCGCTCGCCTTCTCCCTCCCGCGCCCGCGCCGCAGGCCACAAACCGACACCTTCGCCTGCCGCGCCGGCGCCGCCAGCCGCTGGGCCGACCGCCTCTTCGCCGACTTCCACCTCCTCCCCGCCGCCGCCGCCGGGCCCGAGCCGCCCGCCGCGTCCCCCTTCGTCCCGCTCTTCCCCGACGCCGCCGACCGATCTCTCCCCCTCCAGGTCGACTTCTACAAGGTTAGGCCCCACAACATTTCTCCACGGGCATCTCGTGTGACCTATTCTGGGCCTTAGAGATGATACCACACGATAGAAAAAACAGCATTAATCATGTGAATTCGATGATGCTTTGTCGTGGAAATGCTGCATTGTTAGCCTCCTGCTTGGAAATTCCACTTGTGATTTGGCAGCCCTCTGCTAGGTTCCTGGCTTCCTGCTTAGAAAATCCACATGGAGATGGAATTTGTCGTGGATGAACAAACTATCGGGTGGATTTTATTGAACCTCTGGTTATTCTGGGAAATGATTTGCTTGGGTTGTGCTGCTCAGGTTCTCGGCGCAGAGCCGCATTTCCTCGGCGACGGCGTCAGGAGGGCGTTCGAGGCGCGGACAGCCAAGCCGCCGCAGTACGGCTACAGCACGGACGCGGTTGTCGGCCGTCGGCAGATGCTGCAGATTGCCCACGATACTCTCACGGACCAGAGCTCCCGCACCGAGTACGACCGCGCGCTTGCTGAGAACCGTGACGCGGCGCTCACGTTGGATGTTGCTTGGGACAAGGTGAGGTGTTAGAGGCAGTAATTACTGCGCACCTGGGGATCTTGTAGGATTTGAAATAGCACTAGGGATATAATCGGTCTCTGCTTAATCTGAGTGGCTTGCCAAGCAGGTTCCGGGTGTGCTCTGTGCCCTTCAGGAGGCTGGGGAGGCACAGGCAGTGCTTGCAATTGGCGAGCAGTTACTGGAGGACCGGCCGCCCAAACGGTTCAAGCAGGATGTGGTGCTAGCGATGGCTCTGGCTTATGTGGACATATCAAGGGATGCAATGGCGACAAGCCCGCCAGATGTAATTTGCTGCTGTGAGGTGCTTGAAAGGGCTCTCAAGCTCTTGCAGGTTTGTTGTTTTCACCCTCAGACTTTGTATTGCAGATTTAACATGCCTATGGTGACTTTACACAAGCATCTCTTTATTAACCTTAGTGTCATATGTTCACTTAGGTGAAAAACTATGTAATCTAGATTGATCTAATTGGTATTGATGCTGAGTATTATTTATTATTTTATTTGGCTAAGGAAGTTCCTTTATGGTAAATAAAAAAAATATAGTTTGATTTTCGGTAGTTCTGTATGTGATTTCCCTTGGTTAGGATTGTCAATATCTTGCTTCCATGCTTCCAAAATCTTGAAATTGGATGTATAGTATATGGTGTACTAGCGTACTAGATCCTGGAGAAGCATGCATAAAGTTCGTGAAAAGGTCTAGAAAATCAGGACGTAGACACAATGTACATCTTTCATGTCTGAAAAATCCATATTCAAACTCTTCTCACAGCTTAAGAAACAAAAAAAGAGAAACCAGAGTATCAGATATGAAGTACCCAGTTTCTGGTAAGTTGTATTACACTGATACTATCCACAGTTGGATTTGTTATTTTTGTTTCTTGAGCTGTGAGTTGGAGTTGGATGTGGAATTTTGAGACATTATAGACACATATACTGTCACTGTTGTAAAAAATATATATCAGATTTTTCATTATAGCTAGATATGCTAATCAATCAGCTAGTGCAGCGTGTGTGCTTAGTGCATCCAGTATGGCCCCAGTTTGAACACAGCTGAAAATGAACATTGCTTACAGATAATGAATGATACAAATTTTTCTCATTCCCCCTTATCGCAGTTAAATTAATCAGGACAACTTTGCCACAATCTATCTTGCTTGGAGAAGAGCAGGAGCAGATCCTACTCAATAACTTCTATATAAGTACTAGTATAATAAACTTACAAGAACTCTACAAGATCAAAGTATAAAATAGGAGTCTTACATTGATATTTTCATTGGGGCGATACCCGAAGTCCTGAATATGATAGAATAAGATAATATGTGAAGACTAGCTTGAAATGCATATGCTGTATGTTGCAAGAAATATATATCTGGAAGCAGTACTAACAGATGTATCTTCCTTTAGGAGGATGGGGCAAGCAATCTCGCGCCTGATCTGCTGTCACAGATTGATGAAACTTTGGAAGAGATCACACCTCGTTGTGTTTTGGAGCTTCTTGCCCTTCCTCTTGATGAAAAACATCAGAATAAGCGCCAAGAAGGTCTTCGAGGCGTGAGAAATATTTTGTGGAGTGTTGGTAGAGGAGGTATTTCTACTGTTGGAGGAGGATTTTCCCGTGAAGCCTACATGAATGAGGCATTTTTGCAGATGACATCGGCTGAGCAGGTTTGTAATTATCGTCAGTTTTCATGAGGCAGTAGCCTGTTCATGCTGCTGTAGCACACTTTTTGCAGAATGTGTTGATTCATTTTGTATTAAAAACTGCAGATGGATTTCTTTTCAAAAACTCCGAATAGCATACCACCTGAATGGTTTGAAATCTATAGCGTGGCACTCGCCAATGTTGCTCAAGCTATTGTAAGTAAAAGGCCAGAGCTCATCATGATGGCAGATGATCTTTTCGAACAGCTCCAGAAGTTCAATATAGGTTCTCAATATGCTTATGATAACGAGATGGATCTTGCACTGGAAAGGGCACTTTGCTCATTGCTTGTGGGAGATATTAGCAACTGCAGGATTTGGCTTGCGATTGATAATGAATCCTCACCACAGAGAGACCCAAAAATTGTAGAGTTTATTGTGAACAACTCTAGTATCGACCAAGAGAATGATCTTCTTCCAGGGCTGTGTAAGCTTTTGGAGACTTGGCTTGTCTCAGAGGCTTTCCCTAGGAGCAGAGATACTCGAGGTATGCAGTTTAGGCTTGGAGACTACTATGATGACCCAAAAGTTTTAAGCTACCTAGAAATGATGGAAGGTGGTGGTGCTTCTCATTTGGCTGCTGCTGCCGCTATAGCAAAATTCGGAGCTCAAGCTACAGCTGCTCTTGGTACCGTCAAATCAAGTGCTCTCCAAGCATTCAACAAGATTTTCCCATTGATAGAACAGCTAGATCTTTCAGCCATGGAAAATCCTGACAATGGCATTGAGGAATCTCTTAAAAATTCGATTTGAATAATTTTTTTGGATATAACATACATGATTCCAAAAATGCGGCCTTGAAGATCGTCTCTGCCAGTGCATTGTTTGGTCTGCTGACAGTAATAGGCCTCAAGTACTTGCCTCGTAAGAGGGTGCTCCCTGCTGTCAGGAGCGAGCATGAGGTCGTGGCAGTTGCCAATGTTGTTGACTCCGTTGATGGTAAGGAGATACTCTTTTACTATCATGTTTCAGCTAGTAAATCAAAATCTCCACAAAAAGATCTGCTCATATGTTTACTGGCCATGCTTGAATTACATTTTCGAGATAGCAGCTTTGGGTTGTTGCTTTAGACAAAGTTGTCTACCAAATTTTGATGCATTTATAAATTTTCTTCTGAAAACCTAATGTAATCTTTGCATATTTATCTATTGAAGATCACGCATTCGACGAGCCAATACAGGTTCCTAGAATGGATGCGAAGTTGGCAGAAGATATTGTTCGCAAGTGGCAGAGTATCAAATCCAAGGCCCTGGGGTCAGATCATTCTGTTGCATCATTGCAAGAGGTGAGGTTCAAAACGTTGACCCGGTTACTCGTTTGTACTTCCATTCAATGAGCTACCTTACGCAATCACAGACACTTTGCATGCTGTTAACTGTTCAGGAGGATACTCGCATGGTACTAGCCTGCTTATCTTGCTTGTGTTTTAACTCTTACATTATCACGTTATAATTTCCCGAAAGCCGTTTCCGCTGCCAACTTATCTCTCCCCTGTGACTGTAACAAAAGAACTGGTACTTATTATTTCCCCAATTCCAACAGGTCCTTGACAGCAACATGCTAAAGATATGGACAGACCGAGGGGCGGAGATTGAGCGCCATGGCTGGTTCTGGGACTACACACTGTCCAACGTGACGATCGACAGCATCACCATCTCCCTGGACGGACGACGGGCGACCGTGGAGGCAACAATTGAGGAGGCGGGCTGGCTCACCGACATGACCGACTCAAAGAACAACGATTCCTATGACACGAAGTACACCACCCGGTACGAGATGTCCTTCACCGAATCAGGAGGGTGGAAGATAACCGAAGGCGCGGTCCTCAAGTCTTAGAAGAATCGGTGTGCAGTAACCTTCTTGGTTCCTTTCCAGCTGTGTAAATAAGCAGTGTAGGCTCTGTTCAGTCTGGGAAAACTGATATTCTTTGTTAGTGTGATGTGATCAGTGATGAGTTTTTTTTTCCGTCTATTTCTAGGTTTAGATCCTTGGAGATAGAAAATTAAATGCATTGTTATAGTTTCATATCAGAACATATTTGACCTTCTTTTATGCTTGCTTGATATTCTTGATTTTCTAATTCGACAGCACGCGATCCTCCTGCGTGTTCTTAAAGATTGTATTGTCATAATATTTCCATTCCATGTCAGGTCCTGTTTGTAACACTTGAGCTTTTACTTCTATTTTTAGAACATAGTAAATGAGAGATTATTTCCAAAACTTAAACCAAAGAACCTCTTTGATTCTAAGAAATCTTACAGAATCCGAAACCATAATTACAAAGATGTGTACAATCTTTTTATCCTATTATTTCCAATCCAAGTATAATAAGGATCAGTATCTTCTTTGATCCTAAGAAATCTTAGAAAATTCGAAACCATCTCCTTGAGTATTAGACAAGATCAGCAGGAAAACATTCTAAGAATCTAAACTACACGATTTTCTTGACAGACAACTTATTACACGAGTTGATTTTTTCCCATGGATATGCATGCCAGGCTGGAAGGGCGGAGAAGGTGACACGTGCACCATCCCATCCTGCAAAAGAAAGAGGAAGCAGGAGGGGCCGTACGTGGCATGTGAGGACGGGCGGCGTGGGCCCCACGTGCCACTCTCTCCACACCGCCGTCGTCGTCGCCTTCTTCTCGGTAGCACCGAGGGAACTGCTCACTTGCCCCTATCTATCGCTTTCCCCATTCCTTCTTCCTACACACACACACCCTAGCGACCGAGCACTGCACCTCCCTCGTCGTCGATTCGGCCGGCCGCGAGCTCTCCTCCCGATCCAGCAGGTCAAATCCATGCCTTCCTCTCACGCAGCCATCCCCTGGCCGGCCATCTTGCCTAATTGCCTTCCCCTCTTTCATTGTTTTTCCTTTCTTGGTTGGTTCCATGAATGAGTTCGTTAACTAACCCATCAGAGCCGCCTCATCGTCGATCGAGATCGATGCCTTTTTTATGGTTCTGCTTTTCTTCGTTCTCCTGCCTCTGCTCTTAGATTTGTTTGTTCTTCCGCATAGTATATCAGCCTAGGCTAGCTAATACTGTAGGACACGTGGTTACTGTAGGAGTACTTACTAGTAATAGTTGAGAAATTGCAAGCACAAGAACATATGAAAATGAAGAGGCTGGCTGGCTATTATCCAAATGACTCCCAGTTCACCCTGCAGTGCAAACTGGTTTCTTGGCGCACATTCTAACCAAAATAATACGAATTAACGCCTAATTTTTCACATCATGAAGGCCCATGCATACTTTTGTGGAGCAGCAGATAGAAAAGATACTCAATTGACCTATGCTCATCGATCTTTGCAGTCCCTGTCATGGGGTCAAGGAGGGGAAGACAGCAGCATCCTGGCACTGGCACCGGTGAGGGCTCACAGGCTCCGCACCCGGAGGAAGAGGAGGCTCGGGCAGAGGTGGCCGTGGCCATGGCGGCCAATTCCCTCAGCAGCCGCCTCAAGGAGGCGCCGGAGAGGACGCAGGCCGGGGACGTGCCCGTGGCGGCGGAGGCGGCCGCAAGCAAAAGTATCCGGGTGACGCCGGTAGAGGCGCGTGGAGCTGGCGCCGGACCGTTGAGCCGTCTGGCTCCCGAGCTGCGCCAAGCAATGGAGGAGGCATCAGGTGAGCCTTCGCCGGTTCCGGCAGGCCCTTCGCAGCCAGTGCAACAAGGTCTGCCTGCCGAGCTTGGCAAACAGGTGGCTGTGCAAGCTGAGTCCACCGCGGGCCAGGAGGTTACAGCGCCGGCGGTTCCGTTGTCGAGCAAGGCGATTCGGTTTCCCCTGCGGCCGGGGAAGGGCAGCGTCGGCACCAGGTGTCTGGTGAAGGCCAACCATTTCATCGCCCAGCTGCCCAACAAGGATCTTCATCAGTACGATGTGCGTTTATATTTCCTTGTTATCCCCATAATTAATCACACTCTTTCTCTTTCTTATGAGCTACGTACTACCTCTGTTCCTTAATGTAAGACGTTTTGGTAGAACAGAGGTAGTACATGTGTCTTCCCTGTCTTGCTAAAATTATGCTGTCTTAATCTGATCGTGAACAGGTTTCGATCACTCCGGAAGTTACCTCGCGAGTCGTCGGCAGAGCCGTGATCAAGGAGCTGGTAAATCTGCACAGGGCTTCTTATTTGGGTGGGAGGCTGCCGGCATATGATGGTAGGAAAAGCTTGTACACGGCTGGCCCATTGCCTTTCACTTCCAAAGAATTTCAGATCACATTACTTGATGATGATGATGGCTCTGGTTCCCAGAGGTTAGCCTCTCCTTAACAGTACGGTTTCCCGGTTGTATGTATTCAATGTTCTTTTTAAAAATAAAAAAATGTGTTCAGGGTTCTTCAACTGTTTTGCTTCCTTTTGATTTAGGCGGCAAAGGAATTTTAAAGTGGTGATCAAATTCGCTGCACGAGCCGACCTTCATCGCCTTGGGTTGTTTTTAGCTGGGAGGCATCCAGAAGCTCCTCAAGAGGCACTGCAAGTTCTTGATATTGTGCTGCGAGAGCTGCCCTCCGCAAGGTAGCAACGACGTGCCCGCCCTAGTTATATTCAGATGTGGCCACTTAAGAAATGAAGATCGATAACTTTCAAAATTGTTTTCTTTTTCGCACAGATATATGCCATTTGGACGGTCGTTCTTTTCACCTGATCTGGGCAGGAGGCAATCCCTTGGCGATGGATTAGAAAGCTGGCGTGGGTTTTACCAGAGCATTCGACCTACTCAGATGGGCTTGTCACTCAATATTGGTAAAGGCTCTCCCTCCTCTTGTCTCACACACACGAAAGAATCTCACCATTGAAATTGTCATATCGTATTATGCTATGCATGATTCTATTGCTTTGTATTTTTCTGTTCCGTTTAAGAGAGAATGTATTTATTTATCCTAGATTTCCTTTTTGTGCTTTTCCAGATATGTCAGCCACAGCTTTTATTGAGCCATTACCTATAATTGATTTTGTCACGCAACTACTGCGTTCTGACATTCATTCGAGACCACTCTCAGACGCTGAACGTGTGAAGGTATTCTTACTAAACTAACTTTTCCTTTTTAAGATCAAAATCTGGATTTCGAGCTGAAATATGCTCTATGCCTGCTTTTCCAAAATATAGGATTCTTCTACCATGTCCATTTATTGCTAGTGTATTTTTTATTATACACACTGCTTGAGTCTTTCCTAGTATTCTCTCTTACATTAAGAAAGTAAGATTGCAATCCACCTTGCATGCAATATATAAGGAAGCATAGATTTTTTATGTGTGTGTGGCGGGGTCTGCGATGTCATGAACTTGTTAAGAGTATGAAAGTTTTGTCTTATATACAGTACCATAGTCTTTGACTTAGTCACTTGTCCCATGTAAGAGATATAACCCTTTGCCATCCAACAGACGGGGCTACAACTGAATTTAGCGTTTTATTTTCCTAACCTGAACTGTTAGATAAAATGTATATCGAAACTGTTGTACCGATCTGTTGGAAAATACATTTTTTTTGCATGGGTTATTTTGAAATAGAAGCATACACATGCAACTCATACCGCAAATTTAAGAGTTTTCTTGATACTTATTGGATTTTCGTAAGATCATGCAGCACATACTTATACTTCCACAAATTTATTTCTGCGCTCCTGTTTTACTCACACCCTAGATCAAGAAGGCACTGAGAGGAGTAAAGGTGGAAGTTACTCATCGTGGCAATATGCGAAGAAAGTACCGGATATCTGGTCTTACAACTCAGGCAACTCGAGAGCTAACGTATGGAAGCTTGTTATGATATTTCTAGAAGATGTTTATCGGATGAAACCTTAAGATTCTGTTTCCATATCCTCTGACAAGGATCTGTTGTTCTTCATCCCGCAGTTTTCCTGTTGATGAAGGTGGTACAGTAAAGTCAGTTGTACACTACTTTCAAGAGACATACGGTTTTGCCATCAAACACACGTACCTTCCTTGCCTTCAAGTTGGCAATCAGCAGCGTCCAAATTACTTGCCTATGGAGGTAAAACAAGTGTCAAACCAATCTGACCTGTCTTTCTTTCTTGTAATTCATTTCTGCAGTATGACTCCTCACTCCTTGTGCAACACCCCATGCTTAAATGCTTGCATCATATATTAACTATTTTCACTTGGATACATGCCGTCTATTGTTGAGCTTATTCAGGTCTGCAAAATAGTGGAAGGACAGAGATACTCCAAGAGATTAAATCAGAATCAGATAAGAGCTCTCTTGGATGAGACATGCCAGCACCCACGTGATCGGGAGCGTGATATAATTCAGGCAAGAAATATCTTGTTTTTCATGTCTGATGTGTTTCTACAATTGTTTGTGCAACTTCAGTATAACTCTTCCCTCTACTTCTATTTTCTTTCTTTGAAACACAGATGGTTAAACATAATGCCTATCAGGACGATCCTTATGCAAAAGAGTTTGGCATTAACATTAGTGACCGTCTGGCATCAGTAGAGGCGCGTATTTTACCAGCTCCACGGGTAGGCTGAATCATTTGTGTAACTTTTGCTCGCTGTTATCAGCTTAAATGCGACTTCAATATAACTCTTCTCTTAATGCAGCTTAAGTACAACGAGACTGGTCGAGAAAAGGATTGCTTACCTAGCGTTGGTCAATGGAATATGCTGAACAAGGTAACCACAGAAACATTTCTGTTCACGAAGTTCACTCATCTTTTGCTTTCGGAACAAAGGCTACCATTTATCTTTATTTGATTAATGCCTGCCTCACTCTAAAGTGGTCTTATCTCTAATATATGGAAATAGCCGAAAGGGAACTAGAAGGAAACCGACCAAAGAATGGAAATAAACAACTATCCTAGATTCCTAGTTAGATAATTTTTTGCAGGGAACTATCCTAGTTAGACTAACCGAAGGTTGAATAAATAACCTGTAGCATAGTTGTGCGCGAGCAACTTGCTGCAGAAACAGTATTGTGCATGTCCTAGGAACCACGCCCTTTGCACCTTTCTCTTATGATGTACCTGCATGATAAGTAGCATTCCGGCTAGAAAGTTTGACCTCAGCTGCTCCTGGTTCTGATCTGCTTGTATCTTACTTTTCTCCATCTTAGCCATACAAAACGGGAGTCACAAGGCCGTGCATGACTTTTCTGCCGAACTGCACAATACGACACAAATGATTATTGAAAAAAGAGCTTTCTGTGACTGCCAGTTAATTTTTTTCTTTGAAGTTATCTAATTTTTTTGGGGGCGTGGAAGTCGACTGATTTTCAGTATATGTCTTTATTCTCCATGGATCTTTAATGTTCATTTTCCTTTTCTTGTCCAGAAAATGGTAAATGGTGGCAAAGTCAGAAGCTGGATGTGTGTCAATTTTGCCCGGAATGTGCAAGAAAATCTTGTTCGTGGTTTCTGCCGTGAACTTGCTCTAGTGTGCCAAGTCTCAGGAATGGCAAGTATTCTTGACAAGCTTCCTGCAAAACGTGCATATCAGCATGAAGGAATCACACCAAGATAAATAACTAAAAGCAGCAACATGATAGGCTTTGTACTTCAGTCTTCATCTAGTCTTTTGCAACAGTAACAGTATTATCATCATCATGATAGGACTTCGCTCTGGAGCCTGTTCTTCCACCTCTGAATGCACGTCCTGATCAAGTGGAGCGAGCCCTCAAAGCTAGGTACCACGATGCAATGAATGTTCTTGGTCCCCAGCGCCGGGAGCTTGATCTGCTTATCGGAATCCTACCTGATAACAATGGCTCACTTTATGGTATCTGATGTAGTCTTCCTATCTTTACTGTATCCACACTGCTGTTGTGCAGACAGTGTTCTTTGTTACATTTACTTGTTTCTTCGTCTGATGCTAGGTGATTTGAAGCGCGTGTGTGAAATAGATCTCGGAATAGTTTCTCAATGCTGCTGTACGAAACAGGTGTTCAAAATGAACAAGCAAATTCATGCAAATCTCGCGCTCAAGATAAATGTCAAGGTTAGTGTGCCCTGATATTGCTTTTCTTCACAATTTACATTTTTGTTGTATGTTCCTTAACTTGCTGTCGCTTAATTTTGTAAGGTGGGGGGCAGGAACACTGTACTGGTAGATGCACTGTCAAGGCGTATTCCTTTGGTCACTGACAGACCTACAATTATATTTGGTGCTGATGTGACCCATCCTCATCCCGGCGAGGACAGTAGTCCCTCAATTGCTGCTGTAAGTAAAATATTAGTACATGAGTATGTGTTCTCAGAGTCTTGACTTCAAAGACTTGAGGTACTTCTCTGAGCAGTCACTCTATGTTGTCTTGTAGGTTGTAGCCTCCCAAGATTGGCCTGAGGTTACGAGGTATGCGGGGTTAGTTTCAGCTCAGGCACACCGGCAAGAGTTGATAGAGGATTTGTACAAGGTCTGGCAAGATCCACAGAGGGGAACAGTCAGTGGTGGCATGATTAGGTACGCTGCTAATTAATTTCAATAAGTAGTTCTTCCTGAATGAACATCTCAGACAATACATTATATTGCAAAAATGCAGGGAGCTACTTATATCCTTCAAAAAATCAACCGGTCAGAAGCCCCAGCGGATAATATTCTACAGGTTTGTACCTAACAAGAGGACACCAGGTCTTGTGCTGTCTATCTTTCACTAAAGACTAATCTTATTTACCTTTTTATCAGGGATGGCGTTAGCGAGGGACAGTTTTACCAAGTTCTGTTGTTCGAGCTCAACGCGATCCGAAAAGTAAATATATCTACTTTTATCTGGTTCTTTGTTTCTTCATGTTCGGATGTTTCGATGAAATTCTGGCCTCCTTGTGTCAACTCAGGCATGCGCCTCCCTGGAGGCGAATTACCAACCGATGGTGACTTTCGTTGTGGTTCAGAAACGTCACCACACTAGATTATTCGCGCACAACCAGAATGATCGTAATTCAACGGACAGAAGCGGGAACATACTCCCCGGTAAATCATATAAACGACAGACACATATGGCTACTATATTTTATAACAATGTACTCTGCTGCTGCTGATTAATACAAAATGATGCTTACCCCTTGCTCTATATCTGAAGGTACTGTTGTAGATTCGAAGATCTGTCATCCAACTGAATTCGACTTCTACTTGTGCAGCCATGCTGGCATCAAGGTGAACACCTGGTTTTCCTTACATCTGAATTTGATTTTTTGATTCAAGAGTCAAGCAATGATCTAATACCATATCCTCTGTCGTCCCTAGGGCACGAGCCGCCCCGCTCATTATCACGTCTTGTGGGATGAAAACAACTTCACCGCTGACGGATTGCAGACGCTTACCAACAACCTCTGCTACACGTAAGCCCCCTTTCATTGGTGAGATTTCTAGTGAAATCTAACTTCTAACTTCGATCACTTCTGTTTTGCAGCTATGCCAGGTGCACTCGTTCGGTGTCCATTGGTAAGTTACCTTCTTCCGTATTTAGGGCGAAAAGGTTCTACATACCGGACACGCTGTTTTGGCTCATAGGTCTAGATACACCCATGGAAAATGCCTTCTAAATGCTTCAAAATGTCAAAAAATTCTAAACAAAAATTTCGGGTGTACATATGGACACTATGTTCGCACACAAAGTTTCGTGAACTTTTACCTATGAGCCAAAGCAGATTTCACTTGTCTCCTTACTGAACCCATTTTTTTTCTTCTTCTTTTTCATTACAGTTCCACCTGCATATTACGCTCATCTGGCCGCTTTCCGTGCCCGTTTCTACATGGATCCCGAGACCTCCGACAGCGGCTCCGCCACGAGCGGGCCTGGAGGACGTGGATCGTCGACGTCACGGGGTACCAGGACCCCTGGTGGCGCGGCTGTGAGGCCTCTTCCAGCTATGAAGGATAACATGAAGAACGTCATGTTCTACTGCTGACACTAGGTCGAGCTTAAATGGTTCTTGTGTCGGCGTGCTGCGGTTGCCTGTTGTCATTGTAATTATGTGGAGAGAATACGTAGTGCTAATAATCCGCCCGCTGCTATCGCTTGTGATGTATACTATGTTTGCTTAACTACCATCTATGTGTGTACTTCACGCTGTATAAACGTTGAGTTCAGAAACTTGAGCATCTCTTGCGCTATTTTTCTTCTTCCTTCTGTTGCTTTAGTAAGATCACTTGGCTCTATCCTGAATACATGTAGGAAAAATGTCCAGTGAACAGGTGTCAGGTGAAAGTTTGCAAGTTATTTATTCTGCAGCTGTTCTGTGAAACTTTTTGCTAACTCTGCTCTGCAGCCGATGTTTTTTACTCTTTATGCTGTCTCACCAGCATTTTCCTTGCTGCTATAAGGTACAGGACTGGTTAAACTGATATTTTTCTCTCCCAATTCCTTTTTACATGGAAGATTCTTCACTCTGCTGCTCTCACAATCATCATGGACAGTTCCAGTTTCATCAGAACTTACCCAATCAATGGCAACCACACAATGAATAATCAATGGCAACCACACAATCATCATGGAGTAGATCAGAGCACCTTTGATCTACCTTTTGTGCTTGAGATTTTTGCTTTCCTAATTCGAAAGCACGCAATCCTCATGTGTGTTCTTAGAAATTGCGCTGTTCCTAGATGTGATCACAGAATTTCACGATGGATTAAGGACAGGATCTCGTTTTTTCTTATAAAAAAGAGGGGATGGTTGAGGATGGTACCACCAAAACTTATCTAAGCGTACCTGACTTAGAAAAATCACGCAAGAGGCAAAAATAAAAATAATATTAGTGTTACAACTTTGGTGAAGTAGATCATGTCCTGCTTGTAACACTACAGCTTTCACTTTTATTTCTGAACAATCTGGGAGATTATTTCCGGTAGAAATTCAAAGAAGTTATTTGATACTAAGAAATTTCACAGGAAATATAAGAACTCACGAATCCAAGAAGCCCCTCTCTTTGGTGAAATTTAGTATACTCTTTTGATCACTTCTCTTTGGTGAAATTTAGTATACTCTTTTGATCACTTCTCTTTGGATTGTACAAAAACCAAGATACTCTGATGAAACGTTCAAATTTGGAAACTACACGAATTGGCGCCGAGGTGTGTGTTTGATGGTCATATATACCACAGGGAAAACATATATACGCACCGGCTAGTGCATTCTTAGTCAAGAGCTTTAGGTCATGTTTGTGTTGGAGAGATTTGGTAGGAGTTTTCGAGAATCCTTGTTTCTTCCATTTTATAGGAATCTCAACATGAATGAATTTAGACCTCTTATTATTTTTCTTCTGTGACCACCAAAGCACTTGTACTTTGACTCTCTTGTCCCTACTTCTCTAGCAAAACTTACGTGTAAGAATTTATGCAACATGGATGTTTTATTTTGAGATGGAAGATATAAGCTTTTTTCTAGATCAACGGGCTGCACTAGTGCACTTTATTAATCAACGACGGACTCAGCTGTCACTAGTGTGTGCACAGAACCTAGTGGAACATAGATGCTTAATTATGTGTTTTCATGTAGCAAGTTTTCGAATTTTCTGCGATCGAAAGAAGTCCATAACTTGTTTTCTATTCTCCCTCCCTCCCTCCCATCATATAAGATGTTATTACAAGCAATTATACGAATATATATTGGTTGTAACAATAGACCGAGGGAGTATTCCTAATCCTAGATAGAATCAGACAAGCTCTATAGATAATACTCCACCTGTTTCAAATTATAAGATGTTTTAGATATTTGAATATGAACTGAATACATACAGACTGGAACGAATGAATCTACACATCAAGACACGGATATGTATAGGTATATTTGAATCAGAGAAAAGTTAAAACATCTTATATTTCGGGACAGAGGTAGTAGTAATTTCTAAGAATTCAAAATTTCCTTGAAACTCCTTTGAACAAGCCGTACTGCAACCCCAAAGCCCTGACCGAATCGTCTTCTCGCACGCACGCACGGCACATATACCCATCGCCGCCCAGTCAGAAACCAACCACACCGCAGTACGGACCCGAGCGCAACGCACCAAAACACACAGCCAGGCAATCCTTTTCCCCTCCCCCAACCCTCCAGAACCTTCCCCCTCCTCGCCGCCGCCGCCGCCCCTCGCCGCGGAAACCCTAGCCCTATCTGCCCCGTCCGTTCATCTCCGCCGCCGCCGACGACGCCAGCCGGTTTCAGATCTCGAGGACTTCCGCCCACGATGGAGGACTGGGGTGAGCGCCTACACCTTCTCTCTCACATCCCGATCTGCGTGGGTTTCGCCTCGCCGGAGGCCTCTTCCGACTTTGTTTACCGACGTGAAAGTCGAGCGCGTGTTCCGATGTAACCTTTACCTGCTAGTCTGGCGCTACCAGCCGCCGAATCTCGGGCGCGGTTACTTTTGTGAGCACGACCAGTCCGTCTGCTGATTGGTAGACTACGTTTGAGGGTAATTGCTAGTTCTGAGCGCTGTGACTGTGCGAGATTGGGCCGTGGTGCTCGTGAAATCGGAGCGCGGTTAGGAATATGAGGGTGCATTACAATTGCTGGGATTCTGGGTTCTTGGCTTCCGTAGGATTTATCTGTTTATTATCTTGTAGCTCTGCGGGTCCATGTTTTCTCTACCCTGGCACGGCATGTAACTAGTTAGTCCATTGCATCTTTCCTGTTCGGTAGCTTCAGTGTAATGATTCGGTCCTTTCATCTATTGTCTAGTGCTGCTTTTATCTGTGGAGTATTTAGAATACTTGTACCCAGTTAGTCCGTGGCACGTAATTGCGATGACATGTGTGGTTCTTGACTGTTCTTTTCAAAATGTGACCAGTGTTGTTTGAACTTGATAGTTAAATAATTACAACCAAAACATTTCGATGGTTTATTTGATATTACGAGTCTGCTGCTAAGGGGTCCTGCAGAATGCCTATTCGTACAAATATCCTGGGCAGTTAAATTGTTGTGTGATTATGCTTGCATTGCAGATTTGTATAGTACATCATCAACATTTGTTCAGGTCGTAAGAACTAAGAAGCATGAATTTGTTAGGATTTATCTCTGTTGAGTCACCCGTACTGATGTTGGTTTGCTGTGACACTTGTTTGTTGACGTGTTGAAAATAAATCTAAATGACATTACAGATGCTGAAGAGTTTGAACCAGTTGCACCTCTTGTGAAAGCTCAGCCTCTTAAAAGTAACTGGGAAGATGAAGACGTGGAAGAAGACGATATAAAAGAGTCTTGGGAAGAAGAGGAAGAGGAGGTACTGAAAAGATTTACTGTATTTTTAGTGCACATACCCTCCTCCTTCCTGGCCGCGCATTTTTTGTAGTTCATTTTGTAAAGTAAAAGGAAATCACCTAATTATTCAGATTTTGTCTTCTGTTTCCGGGTATTGTTCTGTACCACTGCAATACGTGCAAACTAGAAAATAACTTACTACCTCAGTTTATAAGGGACATGTGTGGCCTGTGCCCACTTGCCAATATTAATTCCAAAACACATAAATTATGTATTCTTGCTAGAAATTTCCCAAGTAACCTTGGATTGAGTGCTGTCATGAATCTCATTTGATATCACTATGAAGTTAATGAAATCAAACAGCTGACCATCTGCTTCCATTTTGCATTATGTTCTGTAGTGTGTGTTTGCCTGGTCTATTCTTTTCACCTCAACTAGTATACGTTTGGTGAAATATTTAGTAGTGCCCATATGCTCATTTGTGTATGGCTGGTTCTGATGTTTAAATTAATTATTAAAACTTCTATGTTTTATGTTTAGCTTCCATTTTTCTGTTAAATAATAGGAGTAAGCTCTTCTTGGATACATGCTAAAATATTTAATTGTCACTGATTCAACGCTGGTGATTTAATATTTATAAATTGCAGAAACCTAAACCACCTCCTGTAGAAAAGCCTGCTCCAAAACCTAGTGCTAAAACTGCTGCAAAAAAAGGTAAACAGCCAGCAACGAGTGCTGAAGTAGTAGAAGATGATGTTCTGGATGATCCTGCTTTAGAGAAGCTTCGCCAACAAAGGTATGCTATTTCTCTTTTGTTGCTTTGACCTTCTGTTTTGATGAAAAGCCAATGCATACCACATAGTGCTGCTTTGTTGTGCCTACCATTCAGTTTCTTCACCCTGATGCTTTACTTGTGACAGGCTCGTGGAAGAAGCTGACTTTAAGTCAACAGCAGAGCTTTTTGCAAAGAAGGACAGCAGTGAAAAGTCACTAGAGACTTTCATCCCGAAGTCTGAGAGCGACTTCGCAGAATATGCAGAGCTCATCGCAAACAAAATACGTCCCTATGAGGTCTGTTCCAACATTTGCAGAGCTATCTGCTTGTTTATAGGGATCCCCTGTTTATATTGAGACTCCCTTTCCTTCCAGTAACTGATCTCCTCTTGGCTTATGTACACAGAAAAGCTTTCACTACATGGGTCTCCTTAAGAATGTCATGAGACTTCCATGACATCGTTGAAAGGTGCGGATGCGAAAGAAATATCTTCCTCCGTCACGGCTATTGCTAATGAAAAGATCAAGGCTGAGAAAGATGCTGCAGCAGGCAAAAAGAAAGGAGGTGAGATTCTTTGGACCTAAGATGCTTTCTGTTTGTAGACAAACGTGATATCGAACACTAAGATAGGAATACTCTTTTGGCCATGTGCTTTTGATGCTGATGTTGACTACAAATTCCCAGGAGCGAAAAAGAAGCAGCTCCATATAGAGAAAGGAGAGGAGGACTTTGTCGCTGGACCGGGTGCATCGTATGATGATCCGGATGAGTTCGACTTCATGTGATCTGCTGGGAGGGGATAGCCTCTTCTATGTAGTAATACCTCGAGGCAAGCTGAGATTTAGAGTTTGCGGCAGCCTGTGTTCCCTTCGGAGGCACCTGAACGCTTGGAACTGCATGGGAACATGTCCATATATTTTGAGGTTGATTTTGACTCACGGACTAAAGAGTAAAACGGTTTGCGGCATCAATCTGTAAGCCGTCCATCTGTGTCTTTTGACTTGTTCTGTGGGTTGGGATCTATTCTTTTTTGCCAACTGTACTGTAACGCTTGTTTCTGGTCATATTGGAGTCGTGCAAGTGATATTGGTGGCTGTGTGATGATTTCATATTTTGTTCTTGGATCATTGGATGTCTGAGTGAGTCGCATGCTGGGATACTGCAAGGATTGTCCTACACTAAGAGCATCTCTACCAGCTTTTGTGTACCATCGAGAGGCAAAAACAAAAGAACGCTCTCCAGAGGATTGGCTAAAGAATCGTCTAAATTTAAACATCATAGGTCGCCGTAAGCTGCTGGTAGAGCTTTCTGCATGATAAGCCATGCGTGCAATGGCGACAGACTTTCAACTCTGCTTCTGTCATTTGGCATATACTTTGGTTAACCAATGCTGTAAACTATCACACTTCCAGCTGTCACTTCTCCTCTACTTTGGCTAATGCATCAACTGTTTGGTTGATTTGTTGAAACCGTCTTGCCATCTCGCCCTGCTCAAAGCTCTGCCTCCACCAGTCCGCCACTACCCCCAGTCACCCCTCTAAAATCCGCTGCTGGTGACCCGCACCCCCATCCCATGAGGTTCCTTCCTCAACAATGTGGAGTCACTGGCTCCGACTAAGTGGTCCTATCTCTATCTACATGTTTCTGTCGCAAAGAAGAAGGGGAGAGATGAGGAGATGTGGCGACGAGCGGATAAGGTGTGCCCCAACAGGACGACGATCAACTGCTTTGGTTGTAGGAATGAGTTACCACCTTCCATCGCTCAAATAATAGCAGTGAATCAAATAACAAATACTAAGCTAGTTTCCTTAGGCACGTTGTGTGAAACTTTCTGCTAGAAATTACTGTTGCCCAATTACATTACATTGTGGTTACAAGAATGTGTATTCTCAAATAGGAAAAAAGATACACACACACACACACACACACTTGGAACTACATGTTTTATTTATCTAGAAGAATAGACGGTCCAAATCCAAGTCGAAAAGAGGAACAAGACTAGAACCTGGGTAGTGAGTTTATACAACAGTTGACTAACTATTGTTAGCGGATTCCATTGGCTGACAGCAAGTGCAATCTAGGACTGACAGGACTCAAGAGCATCTATCTGAACTAAACTATCCGGTGCTCCACTGAACTGAAAGGGTTACTTAATATTTTATTTTATAAGGAAAAGTGAAAGTGTTTTCACAACAAGAAAAGGAGAGGAGTAAAATAAGGGAGCCACATGGTACATAGGAGATGCGGACCAAGGAACATCACTACATGATCGAACAGTACCACCAGGTTCCAGATTTAAGTCCAGCAAGGTAATATACATAACTAACTGCCAACAAAATTGTCACGAAACAGAGTTCAATATATATTAGACATATTTGTACGTAATGACATAGATACCAAGTCATGAAACTAGATTTACTGACTAACTACAAATCATAAAAGCACCCCTTAGCAGGGCATGCACAAGACTAGACAAAACACCACGGCAAGCAAGTCGGTCTTTCACTGGCTGCCGCTGCCGTAAAACAAGCTGGGGAGCACCCAAAAGTTCTCCAGACGATACAGGTCTCCTCTTGCAATGATGTACGAAGCGGGGTGGGTTCTGCTGCATAATGACTTGCCAAGCTCTACCGCAATCCAAGGTTCAGTGGGATCTTCGGATTTGCTCGGAACGTAAATGCAGTTACTTTTCCCGCCCCATCTCTCCGGGTTCATGCAAGAAAATGTCTGGCTCCTCCTATCAGCGCTAACAAAGAGAGCCCAGTTCTCCAGCTTCTCCACCTTCACCCACTTAGCTGGTTTGGCTGATAAGTCGAGGCGGAAGACACGAAAGCATAATTTCTTACCGGAGCTATTGGATGTCTGAACAAGTCCCGCAATGTCAACCACGAGAATCATGTCACCACAGACAACTAACCATGGATGTTTACACAAGCCAGCAACCATGTCCTCTCCCCAGACAACTGGTAATTCCTGCATGCCAAGCTGAGGTGCCAAGGATATTATATTGAGCTTCTGATGAGAGTTCATGGCAAACATCTGACCTTTGAAGGATACAATCTGGCGAATGCATTCAGCAACAAGGGGGTGTTCTGTCCAGGAGTTTGCTCCAACTTGCCACTGGAATACGGACTTTCTCGAGAAAAGGAGCAGGCTCGAGTTGGGTGAACTTAGCGGAGCCATAAGGATGCCATAGTGGATTTGCTGGTGGTTTCTACATTGGAATTTGGGGGGCTTCACCATAGTACTAGTGTACACATCAACAAGGAGGCATTGCTCGCCACAGGTGAATAGTAAATACCCATATGAGCATCCCATATAGCACACATAATATCGAGTATTTCGGGGCGCTGAACAACAAAGGGATAAGTTTGTCTTGGCGGGGTCATGAAACTGCCATTTGTAGTTAGACAAAGGATAGGTGAGGGATGCAGTGAGTGAGTATAATGAACACCTGTTTTGACATAGAGAGGCGGGAAGGTGAAGTTATAAATAGATGGGAAGGAAGAAACTGCAGCACGCCAAGCACGGCAGGTGCTAGTAACACCAAGGAAGTCATGAAATGAGCTAAATAGAGCAATGATTAGATGAAGCAGGCTGTCCGTAAGGTCTGCCCAAACATGTCGTTCAGATGAGGCTGAGGAGATAGAGCCCAGGCAGTGGCAGATTTTCTTAGGCGGCCTCTCTCCGACAGCAACTTCTCTGTCATACAGAAAATTTAAGAATGATATATTAGATTCTAGGAACCAGAGATCACAGAAACATAAGTAATACGCAAGCTCTTACGGCCATACATGTTAGGGGAAACAAAGATAATTATTTTACTAAACATTAACTCTTTCCACGCTAATATGTATATCAACATGTCACGTTCCAATCATAATAAGCTACACCAAAACAACCAATGGCTTGTTCGATACTACAGCATAATCTCTTTATCTTTTGAAGAAGTAAAGATAACCTTTTTTAGTGAGCTATAATACATATTTCCAAAGCATGCCAGAGGGGATGATATTTGCACTTTGTAGAGTATTCTATAACACATCAAGTGACAAGAATAGCCTTTTCAAAACATACAAGTGCCACAGATCCAGTTTCGGAGGACGAAGTACGATTTTGGTATGGGATAACCGGTTTTATGGATCGATGAGTATATGCAAAACTGAAGTAGAACAGACGCTGATAGCAATATGTGACATGAAAATCTATAACTGGTTGCCAAACCGCCAGTGCA
The DNA here is from genome assembly GCA_947311845.1 of Poa pratensis. Lineage (NCBI taxonomy): Eukaryota > Viridiplantae > Streptophyta > Magnoliopsida > Poales > Poaceae > Poa > Poa pratensis. The sequence goes on from CAMZMU010000063.1 coordinate 161,540,891, forward strand.
CAAATCCTGCAGTATACTCCCATCTTCCTCCAGACAGCATCTATAATTTTTCATCACAAAAAATTCTCCAACCCTGCTTTTGCACATCACTGATTTATTTTATTTTATTGAAATTAATTTCAGTAGCTAGCTAGTGTCGCCACAATATCAGTGTTTCTGTCCCGAGTGCCCAATTATTACGCAACGAAGCGATTTTATGTTCAATTCGTCGTCTCCCCCAAGGCACATAGTTCCACGCTTTTCCACTCCACCAAAGCCTATGACTAATAATCCATGCCGTAAATATGGTTGATTAAGGTCTGGATCAACCACACTCAACAAACATGCATCGATATTCGCGAAGAGGAGAAGAACAGGTTAGGGTTTTGCGGACCTGGGGGTGAGAGCAAGAGCGGAGGGTGCCGCCGACGAGAGCTCGGCCTCCTCCGACGGGTTTGCGCCTCCGTCCATGAACGTGGCACTTTGGCTTGTGTCTACACGTGCGGGCTCCTCCGCCGCGCCGCCTTTCTTTGTCGGACGCGTCGGGGACGAAGAGTGGAGGAGGAGTCGGCGGCGGAGCTTTTTTTTTTTTGAGAGCCTCCGCTCTTAGGCGCGCCTGTTAAATATTTGGTCGCAGCCTTCCTGCTAGGCCCAGCCCAGCCCAGCCCAGCACAACTTGCCGTGTACTGGACGTGCCGTGATTTGCTAAGCCCAGGTTTCTTTTTTCCTTCAAAGAGAAAGCAAATCAGAATCTTTTTTGGACTATTCGTGCCTGAACGCTTGGAGCTGCATGGGAACATGTCCATATATTTTGAGGTTGATTTTGACTGTCAGACTAGAAGAAAAGCGGTTTGCGGCCTCAATCTGCAAGCCGTTTTTTCGTATTCTCCATCTGTGATTTTTTTTACTCTTGGTTCTGTGGGTTGGGCCTATTCCTTTGGCCAACTGTACCGTAGCGCTTGTTTCTGCTTTATTTGAAGTCGTGCAAGTGATCTTGGTGGCTGTGTGATGATTTCATATTTTGTTCTTGGATGTCTGAGTGAGTCGTATGCTGGAATACTGCAAGGATTGTCCTACACTAAGAGCATCTCTACCAGCTTTTGTGTACCATCGAGAGGCAAAAAAAAAATGAACACTCTCCAGAGGATTGGCTAAAGAATCGTCTAAATTTAAACATCATATAGGTCGTAAGCTGTAGAGCTTTATACATGATGAGCCATGCGTGCGGGTGCAATGGCGACAGACTTTCAGCTCTGCTTCTGTCATTTGGCATCTATACTTTATGCAGTAAACTATCACACTTCCAGCTGTCGCTTCTCCTCTGCTTTGGCTAATGCATGAACTGCTTGGTTGATTTGTCGAAACCGTCTTGCCATCGCGCCCTGCTCAAAGCTCCGCCCCCTGGCCATCCCTCTAAAATCCGCTGTTGGTGCCTCGCACCCCCCTATCCCATGAGGTTCCTTCGTCAACACTGTGGAGTCACCGGCTCCGACTAAGTGGTCCTGTATCTATCTACCTGTTTCTATCGCAATGAAGAAGGGGAGAGATGAGGACATATGGCGACGAGCAGATAAGGTGTGGCCCAACAGGACGACGATCAACCGCGTTGCTTGTAGGAATGAGCTACCAGCCTACCACCTTCCATCGCTCAAATAATAGCAGTGAATGAAATATAAAATACTAAGCTAGTTTCCTTAAGCAAGCTGTGTGAAACTTTCTGCTAGAAATTACTGTTGCACAATTACATTACCTTGTGGTTACAAGAATGTGTATTCTCGGATAGGAAAAAAGATATAACACACACACACACACACACACACACTTGGAACTACATGTTTTATTTATCTAGAAGAATAGACGGTCCAAATCCAAGTCGAAAAGAGGAACAAGACTAGAACCTGGGTAGTGAGTTTATACAACAGTTGACTACTATTGTTAGCGGATTCCATTGGCTGACAGCAAGTGCAATCTAGGACTGACAGGACTCAGGAGCATCTCTCTGAACTAAACTTTCATGTGCTCCACTGAACCGAAAGGGTTATTTAATTTTCTTTTATAAGGAAAAGTGAAAGTGTTTTCACAACAACAAATGAGAGGAGTAAAATAAGGGAGCCACATGGTACATTGGAGATGCGGACCAAGGAACAGCAGTACATCATCGAACAGTACCAACAAGTTCCAGATTTAATAGCAAGTCCAGCAAGGTCATACACATAATTAACTTCCAACCAAATTATCACGAAACAGAGTTCAATATATATTAGACATATCTGTACGAATGACATAGATGCCAAGTCACGAAACCAGATTTACTGACTAACTACAAAATCATAAAAGCACCCCTTAGCAGGGCATGCAGAAGACTAGCCAAAACACCACGACAAGCAAAGACGGTCTTTCACTGGCTGCCTCTGCCGTAGAACAAGCTGGGGAGCACCCAAAAGTTCTCCAGATACCGGTCTCTGCTTGCAATGATGTACGAAGCGGGGTGGGTTCTGCTGCATAATGACCGCAATCCAAGGTTCAGTGGGATCTTCGGATTTGCTCGGAACGTAAATGCAGTTACTTTTCCCGCCCCATCTCTCTGGGTTCATGCAAGAAAATGTCTGGCTCCTCCTATCAGTGCCAACAAAGAGAGCCCAATTCTCCATCTTCTCCACCTTCACCCACTTAGCTGGTCTGGCTGATAAGTCGAGGCGGAAGACATGAAAGCAGAATTTCTTACGGGAGCTATTGGATGTCTGAACAAGTCCCACAATGTCAACCACGAGAAGTATGTCACCACAGACAACTAACCATGGACGTTTACACAAGCCAGCAAACATGTCCTCTCCCCACACAACTGGTAATTTTTGCATGCCAAGCTGAGGTGCCAAGGATATTATATTGAGCTTCTGATGAGAGTTCATGGCAAACATCTGACCTTTAAAGGATACAATCTGGAGAATGCATTCAGCAGCAAGGGGGTGTTCTGTCCAGGAGTTTGCTCCAACCTGCCACTGGAATACGGACTTTGTCGAGAAAAGGAGCAGGCTCGAGTTGGGTGAACTTAGCGGAGCCATAAGGATGCCATAGTGGATTTGGCAGTGGTCTCTACATGGGCTTCACCATAGTACTAGTGTACACATCAACAAGGAGGCATTGCTCGCCACAGGTGAATATTAAATACCCATATGAGCATCCCATATAGCGCACATAATATTGTGTATTTCGGGGCGCTGAACAACAAAGGGATAAGTTTGTCTTGGCGGGGTCACGAAACTGCCATTTGTATTTAGAAAAAGGATTGGGCGGGGTATAAATATGCCAGTGAGCATAATGAACACCTGTTTGGACATTGAGAGGTTGATACGTCTCAAACGTATTTATAATTTCTGATGTTCCATGTTGATATTATACCAATTGTTACATGTTTTATATACACTTCATAGCATTTTTATGTATTTTCTGGGACTAACCTATTAACAAGATGCCACAGTGCGAGTTCCTGTTTTCTGCCGTTTTTGTATTTCAGAAAAGCTGTTCTGGAAATATTCTCGAAATTGGACGAAACCTGGACAGGACCTCCTATTTTTCCAACACGTACACGAAGTCCAAAGGAGAGACGGAGGCGACCGAGGAGGGCGCCACACTCTAGGGCGGCGCGGCCCCCCTCCAACCGCGCCGTGGTGGGGTGTGGGCCCCCCGGGTCGCTCCAGCCGCCGCCCTTTCGCCTATTTATTCATCTTCACAGGAAAACCCTAGACACCCGAGCCTCCATCCACAAAAAGTTCCGTAGCCGCCGCCGTCGTCAACCCTAGCTCGAGAGGGTTCTGAAGCTCTTCCCGGCACCCTGCCGGAGAGGGGAATCATCACCGAAGGGATCTACATCACCATGCCTGCCTCCGGAGTGATGCGTGAGTAGTTCATCTTTGGACTACGGGTCCATAGCAGTAGCTAGATGGTTGTCTCTCCACTTTATGCTATCATGTTTAGATCTTGTGAGCTGCCTATCATGATCAAGATCATCTTATTGTAATGCTACATGTTGTGTTTGCTGGGATCCGATGAATATTGAATACTATGTCAAGTTGATTATCAATCTATCTTATATGTTATTTATGATCTTGCATGTCGTAATGCCCACATGAATATCATAGTAATCATCATGTCATATATATGCATAGTCATGCGCTCAATATTTTGTCAATTGCCCAGCTGTAATTTGTTCACCTAGCATGTTAGTTATCTTTTATGGAGAGACACCACTAGTGAACTGTGGACCCCGGTCCATTCTTTTACACTGATAATACAACCAACTGCAAGCATTGTTCCTTTTCATTCTCTGCAATTAAACACTATTTTCCACACCATACGTTTAATCCTTTGTTTTCAGCAAGCCAGGAAGATTGACACCCTTCCTGTTTCGTTGGGGCAAAGTAGTTTGATTGTGTTGTGTGCAGGTTCCACGTCAACAGCCGAACTCCCTTCCACACGCAAGTACTTTTCTGGCACCGTTGACAACCTTCAGAAGTGCTTCTTGCTCCTACTGGATCTGATAACCTTGGTATCTCACTGAGGGAAACTTGCTGATGCACTGCTTCATACCTTCCTCTTGGGGTCTCCCAACGAACGTGTGTCCCACGTCATCAGAGGTGGGAAAGTGAAGTTATATATGGATGGGAAGGAAGAAACTGCAGCGCGCCAAGCACGGCAGGTGCTAGTAACACCAAGGAAGTCATGAAACGAGCAAAATAGAGCAATGATTAGATGAAGCAGGCTGTATGTAAGGTCTGCCCAAACATGTCATTCAGATGAGGCTGAGGAGATAGAGCCCAGGCAGTGGCAGATTTTCTTAGGCGGCCTTTCTCCGACAGCAACTTCTCTGTCATACAGAAAATTTAAGAATGAGATATCAGATTCCAGGAATCAGATATCACAGAAATATAAGTAGTAAACGGATAGAAATGCAGTATGTAGGCTCTTACGCCCATACTACATGTTGGGAAACAAAGATAACAATTTCACTAAACATTAACTCTTTCCACGCTAATATGTATATCAACATGCCGTTCGAATCATAATAAAAATAACCTTTTTTAGTGCATTATAATACATATTTCCAAATCATTCTATAACATATCAATTGACAAGAATAGCATTTTCAAAACATACAAGTGCCACAGATCCTGTTTCGGAGGACGAAGTAAAATTTTGGTATGGCAGAACGGGTTTTATGGATCGACGAGGATATGCAAAACTGAAGTAGAACCTACTCTTATAACATTACATGACAGAAAAATATATAGTTGCAATCAGTGTACCAACATAAATATATGCAAACTGTGGTTAGCTTGCACTTTACATGACTGGTCTACGTTTCTGATTCACCCCAGGAAAATTGTTGCCAAACCGCCAGTGCAAAGATCCTGCAATGCACTCACATCTTCATCCAGACAGCATCTATAATTTTTCATCACAAAAATCCAACCCCTCCTTTTGCACATCATTATTTTTTTAATTTTTTTAAAAATTCAGTTCTGGCTAGTGTCACCACAAGATCAGTGTTTCTGTCCCGAGTGCCCAAGTACTACGCAACGAAGCAATGTTATGTTCAATTCGTCGTCTCCCCTAGGCCCATAGTTCCACACTCTTCCACTCCACCACATGAGCATTATTCAGGGCAGGCAGGCCAAACCAAAGCCTACGAGTAATAATCCATGCTGTAAAGATGGTTGATCCTAGTCTGGATCAACCACAGCGGAGGGAAGAGGAGAACAAAATGTTAGGGTTTTGCAGACCTAGGGCTGAGAGCAAGAGCGGAGGGTGCCGCCGCCGAGAGCTCGGCCTCCTCCGACGGGTCTCCGCCTCCGTCCATGAACGTGGCACTTTGGCTTATGTCTACCAGTGCGGGCTCCTCCGCCGCGCCGCCTTACTTCGTCGAAAGCGTCGGGATGAAGAGCGGAGGTGGAGTCGGCGGCAGAGCTGTTCGATGCGTGTAGGCGCGCCTGTTAAATATTTGGTCACAGCCTTCCTGCTAGGCCCAGCCCAGCCCACAGCTCGCCCGTGTACTGGACGTCGATTGCTACCAGATTTCTTTTTCTCCTTCAGACATTTGATTTAAAGAAATATTATAAGTAAGATTATTGAAGGATAGGATCTTATAGGAATTTTTCTATAAAATTTATTTCAATCATAGGATCATATCTCATAGGAACTAACGACATAAAAACCTCTTGCAGTGTAAATCCCATAGAAAAAAATTAGTTCATAGAAAATGGATTCAACTATACATGACATCTCAGTCCTATAACTTAACTATTCCTATATATTTCCTATCCTATGTCAAAAGAGCCCTCAAGAGAAAACAAATCCAAAATCTTTTTCCGACCCCTCGAAAAGTTAGGCTTGTAAGACCATCTCTATCCGATCCCTCGAAATGGTCTAGAGTAGCAAACAATTCATTTTAAAGGACTAAACCGCACTTATTGGTTCCTTACCGGATTTAGATGAGTAAATTACTCGGCCACTTATATTTACACATCCATCGACCCAATGAGGATAAATTTTTATCTTCCCCTCGCTCGGCTTCATCCATTTCGGCGCCTGCCTCTGCATGCCACCACATGTCACCGTCGACAACCTGTAGCAAACCGCATAAATCCCTCACAATTTTGCGCCGCCTAAATCGACGAAAGCTACGCCACACCCCGCTACAATGGAGGAGATATGTTGATGTCGGGGGAGGGGGGGGGGGGGGGGGGGGGCGCCGGCCCCCCAGCCCAAATTTTTTCTTGGTTACTACTTAGCCGCTTGCTAAGATTGGAAAAAAAATCATAGCACTTGGCCTCGGAGCTGCAGCTGTGCGATTAGAGAACTACGCGCTATTAAAATTAAGTTCGTAAAAGAACCAGAGCATGAGCCTCCGAAGCAAAAACGACCAAAGGACGAACGACGGCCATCAGACTATGCAGCTCCACCGTTGAGTCATCAGTCACGGGTCTCATGGCATTTATCCCCTCTACCGGTTCACCTCTTCATGCTTGATTTGGCAACAAATTATGTGTAAGTGGTGAATAAGCAATCTAGTTAGTTTTTTCAATTTTCAGTACGAGCATATTCTCCTAATCCCAGGTTCCTAATTGGGGAATTTCTTGTTGTTTGAACTGCAAAAATAATGCCTTTTTTTGTCATTCGCCCCCCCAAACTTTCTTTCAAGCTTCTCCACCGAGCACAATGTTCAAGATTTAAGAGGCAGAGAACCGTGCAAGCTAGAAAAGCCAATGGAGAAGAGCTACAATGTAGGTGATGAACATAAGGAGATGAAAAAGTATTGATCGGACTTGCAGGAGTAGTCAAAAAAGTTGTGTTTTTATTGAAGCTTGTAACTTTTCGTATCTTTTCTTAATTTGGACAAGTTCTCTTAGTGAGAAACTGGTGAAGATGTGACCAAGATGCCGTTTAATAATGAAGTAGTTGAGTAGCGGAGTTTAAATCGATGGCCCAAACGTAAATGAATTTGTGTCAAAAATATTAAGAGTTAAGTTTTAGGTTTCACATTTCTTTTAACGAAGCAATATAAAGAGTTAAGAGAGGCCATATACTCGTCTCAGTTTTAGGGGATCGGCTAGAAATACCCTAAGTACAGAAAACACCCTGACGATCTCGCGCGTCACAACATGCAACAACATACATGCATAGGTAGCCTCGATGTGTGGTCTTGTTCACGCTGAGCTTTCGTTTTGTCTGTCTTTCATCCTTGTCGTCCTCCACCTCCGTCTTCCAGGCTGACATGCCACCATGAACTCAAAACTTTAATGCCGTGCCGTATATGAAATACTCCTTCTAGAATGTAAGATGTTATAGCATTTTTTGACCCACACGTATGTAGACATGTTTTAGTGTAAGATTCATGTGAAAGGAGAGAGTTTACGTAAATGACCATCTCATTTAAACTTAACTATAGGCGCAAAGATTCCATCAAGGTGCACCGTTGGTATTTATGAATTACACGTGGTGTTTCTAGTTAGCTCTGGAATTGCTTGTTATCCTTCCGTGTTGTATGCACATGTTGACTTGGTTCCATAGACTAGCGGCGGGGATTTTGCTGCACACTCAGTTTTTGTTGTTGCATGTTTTTTTGTTTGCTGCATTGTTGAAATGATGCCTACATGTTTTGACCCACCACGTGAAAGAAATGACATCAACTTTGAAATACGGAGTATAATTTTTTCCGTGCGGTTAGAGTTATGCTGCAAGGTTCCGACAACCGAAATTTTAACTGTAGGAGCCGTACGGCACACTCGCAAGCAGTAACAGCTACAGCAACGGTATACACTCGCAAAGTATCATGGTTATTTAGGAAATATGAGATAGAGTTATACTCCTATATATATGCCCATAGGGCTCAAGCAATATACAACGATTCCACCAATCCCTCTCTATCCTTCTACATGGTATCAGCCTTACTTCGATCCTAAACCCTAGCCGCCGCCGCTTCCGCACCGCGCGCCCCCGGCGAGGTCGATCTCCATGATCTCCGCCGGGGGCCGCGCCGCCCGTATCTAGGGTTCGTCCGCCGGTCCTGTGGACCAGCTACCCTAGAGTCTTTTCTCCGATCGCTTGATCGAGGTTTTTTTTCTCTCACGCCAGTCGCCTTTGTTCGGCGTTCTTTTTTGGTTTTCCGATCTAAGATCGGTTTGCGTTGCCCACCGCCGTCGTCGTTCTCACGCGCCTCTACTCCGACACCGGCGCGACTACCGGCCTCTTCCCCGACACGGCGGCTTCGCGCGCGGCCTCGGCGGCTTTCGCGCGATGCGGCGACCCGTAATGGCCGCCTTCCGCGCTTCAGCTCGCCCGTCGCCCTCGCCGGCTGTCGCCGCCCCTGCTCCGATCGGGACTCCTCCGCTCCTCGCCGCCACCATAGTCGCCTCATGCACGGCGCTGCATCGGCCGCTCGGGCCGTCCGCCGCGGTCGCCCGGCTGCCCGCTTGGGCGCCGGCGTCGCGCCTCGCCCGCGTCGACCATTGACGCCGTCTTCTGCTCGGACGCCTCCGCCACCCCGCCTCCATCGTGGCCACCTCACGCACGGCGCTGCGTCGGCCGCTTGGGCACCTCCACCGTGGTCGCCCGACCGCACGCTTGGGCGTCGACGCCGCACGTCGCCTGCGCCGGCCTACGCCTTCATCACCGAGCAGCACATCCACCTCGCGGGCGATCGTATTGGCCATCCGCCCGCCCGCGATCAGCTCCATCCACGCAATGCCGCCGACCTGATCAGTCGCCCGCGTGCGCCTCCGCGGGATCCCGTGAAGATCGTCCAAGTATGAACGCCTATCCACCGATCGAGCAAAGGGATGCCGCTGCGTCGCCCCTTCAGGCCGCAGCGCCGCCTCCCGTGGTTCTCAGGGTGGCTACCTCGACCTGCGCGCTGCCGATGCGTCGCCCCTACGGGTCGTATAGCTGCGGCACGCGGTCCACGCCGCCGCCCCGAGGCCGTCCCCGTGGCTGCCCGACACGCACGTCGCCGCTGCATCGCCCCTTCGGGCTGTAGCGCCGCGGCACGCGGTCCACGCCGCCTCCCCGAGGTCTTCCCCGCCGTCGCCCCCGATACGCGCGCCGCCGCTGCGTCGCCCCTTCGGGCCGTAGCGTCGCGGCACGCGGTCCACTCCGCTGTCTCCGCGCGTCGACTTCTACGTGGTATGCGCTGCGCCGCCTCCCTAGGCGCGGGAACGCCACCATCCGCGCTTGGTCTTCGTCATGTTGTCGGGTTCTTCTTCGCCTACTTCGAGCACCGTCGCTGCGCTTCTACACGTGACCGCCGTGGCCCTTCACAGGCTACCGCCGCCGTCGCCGATCGCATCTTCGTCTTCGTCCAGTACCTGCTCATCGCCAGCGTCGCCGTCATCTTCCCCGACCACTTCATCTACTCCGAGAGTCGCGGGCGACATCGGCACCTTCTACCCCACGCCGATTGACGCCGCACCCGTCGTCGAGTCCTCCTCTGCTGGCCCCTTCGACATGGCGTACAGCTTGTACTGGTCCCCGTCTACGCATGCCCGGTGCTGTTAACACCGCCGTGTGAGGTCTACGATGTGTCCCCGGGTCTGGCAAGTCTGGTGCGGCGCCTCGTCAACATCGACTAACTTACCATCATCGCGCCGAGCCACGCCGCTTCTTCCGACGCGCCGCTGTGACTCGTTGATCCACACCGCATCCTCTCACCGCCCCTACGCATGCTCGGTGCCGGCAACACCGATGCGTGTCTTCGTCCACGACGTGTCCCCAGGCTTTGCGAACCCGGCGCGACGCCTCGTCCACATCATCTACTACCCGGCGCCACTGCGCCCTGACTACCGGCGCACCCTTGTGCCCGCGGTTCCACGACGGCTCCCTCGACACCGGCAACCCCGACTCGACATCGACCACGGCGCCCCTCGCACGGCTACCTCGACCACGGCTACACCACCCTACGCTCTCGGCTACCTCGACTTCGGCACAAAAGGGCTACCGCCTGCTTGGGAACCTCATCGGCTACCACTCCAGCCACAACTTCTGCGATGCGTCGACCGCTACGACTGTGGTGGGGATGTCCGTCGGCTCCGTTTTCGGATCCTTCTCCAGTCTCACCGTCTGCGTCGCTACGTTGTGACTGCGGGGGATGTTGAGTATCATGGTTATTTAGGAAATATGAGATAGAGTAGGATTCTATTCTACGTTGCCTTGTACTCCAAGTAGATCATTGTACTCCTATATATACGTCCATGGGGCTCAAGCAATATACAACGATTCCACCAATCCCTCTCTGTCCTTCTACAACGGCAACGGCCTCCATCGGCCTCATCACCATCCACACGATCCCTTTCAACAGCTACCACTGTACCACTGTACTTGTACCACTCCACCGCGCGCGTCCCGGTGCACGCTTGGCGCTCCGCAGTCTCCAGCCATGTCCGCCCACCTCCGCCTCCTCTCCGCGGCCGCCCTCCCCTCCCCTTGCCCGCCTCGACCTCCCTCCGCCGCGCCGGCCTGCTCCCTCCCGCGCCCCCGCTCCCTTCCACCCGCCTCCTCCTGCGCCCGCACCTCTTCCCGCGCGCGGCCGTCCGCTGCCGATGCGTCGCCGTGGAGAGCGCCGCCGAGCGGGATGGGGGCGGGCTGGAAGCTGTGGAGGAGGAGGGGGTGATGGCGCCGGACGCGGGGATATGGGAGCAGGCGCGGGACGTGGCGGTATTCGCGGGGCCGGCGCTGGGGCTCTGGATCTGCGGCCCGCTCATGAGCCTCATCGACACCATGGTCATCGGACAGACCTCCTCCCTCCAGCTCGCCGCACTAGGGCCTGGGACCGTCTTCTGCGACTACCTGTGCTACATATTCATGTTCCTCTCCATCGCAACCTCCAACATGGTGGCCACCTCCTTAGCGAACAAGGTGTGTACACCTCTTGTTACACTATTAACTTGCAGGGTTGCAACGAAATGTACTACGGGTGCTTCGGCAATAGCATGCGGCATGGATTTTCATCACAGTTATGACCTTTCAGTACAAGTTGTACTGTATCTTCGTTATGTTACTTTTTTGCTATGAAAGGAGAAGGTGACTAAAACTTGCCCACGTATGAACTCCCACAAGAGAAATTTTACGGAAGCTAGAGTGCACTAGTCTTTTTCGTTGATATGCTTGTGTTCTCTCTGTGAACTATGCATGCATGTGTTTTGCTGCCTACAAGAAAAATAACACCATGAACACGTAATATGTTGATTGGAGGTTTAATGGTTTATAGACAAACAGAACCTCAAGTCTCTACACTCTGCAGATATTTATCCTGTCGTTGCAGCAAAGTAGCACACACACACATACCTTCTTGCTCTGTATGTAATCTAATTCAATTGCAGCTACTGTACGCAGGATGAAGAACTTGCACAGCATCAAGTATCTATGCTGCTATTTGTAGCTCTTGCTTTTGGGATAGGAATGCTTTTGTTCACTAAGATTTTTGGGGTTCAAGTATTGACCGGTAAGTCTTGGAAAGAATATGGTCCATGGGCTTTAAACTATCATCGTATTTCGAACCAAGCGCTGGAGGAATTCTATTCTATTATCTTCTTTCCTGTTATTTTAGTTGAAGAGCCACTCCTCCTAGACTCAAACTAAGCTTGCAAACACTTCAAAGTTGGGGTTATGTAATGCTTTTATCTCAACTGTATTCTTGCTCTAACTTCATTGGAAGATTAGGATGTGTACTTACGAAATAGATGCCCCTGTCTTTCTTCTACCAATTTAGAGTTTCACATGCATGATGCAATAGGTTTTGTTCTAACCATTAGATTATTGAAACTGTTATGTGGTATCTTCTACTATTTTGCCATAACATGTGCTTACTTGAATTTTTTTTTCAGCCTTTACTGGATCAAATAATTATGAAATTATTTCTGCTGCCAATATATATGCACAGGTCCGTCTATGATACTGTCTTAATAGTTTCACCTTTTAGGCTGTTTCTCCATTGTTCCAATTGACTGACGAAGGGAGGTCATGTTTCTCTCATGTATAAGTAAACTGCTACTTATGATTTTCCCTTTCTTTATTCGGGTAACCAGTCGAACATCTGCTAAGATAAATGGATATGACTGAAAACTTTAATACCATGCCATATATGAAATACCATCTAATGGGTTTGCACAAGAATCTAGGAAACATGAGAAATGGGGAGAGGTTACGTAAATGACCATCTCATTTGAACTTAACTAGAGGTGTAAAGATTCCATCAAGGTGCACCATTAGTATTTATGAATTACATATTTGCATATGGCGTTTCTAGTTAGCAATGGAATTGCTTGTTATCATAATCTCATTGGTACAACCTTTTTTTGAATTTACCTAGTTGGTTTCCGCTATACACATTTGATTATTTTGTGGTTGGACAGCCTGCATAGGTCCTTTTCCTTTCATGTTAAATGACAGAAACTCACTTTCAGATTCGAGGCTTTGCATGGCCTGCAGTTCTTGTTGGCTTAGTTGCTCAAAGTGCTAGGTACAAACTGTGCCCATTCTTTTCTTTTATTGCATTGGATATACTTGTCTGTTCAAATTTCTGTTTATTGCATGCCTTCTTTCTTTGACCATTTGTTTTGCTAAACCACAAATTGTGAAAGTACATATCACTACTATTGTTTTCTTCCAGTAATTTATGCACAAAAGGATGTAACATTAGAAAACAAAATCAAACTTAACTCAACTCAGGATGCATCTATCTCAAGAGCAGCTATAAGAAAAAATGGAACTGTACTGTTTTCTGGAATATTAGTAGACATCTGTTTTGAGCTTGTGATATCTTTGACAGTTATATTTCTAAGAATGTGTTTGCCTTTAAATGCTACTCCCTCCGTTTTTTAATATAAGATGTTTTAGGTATTCTACATATTGTCTACATGCATACTAAAATGAGTGCACATGCACACTAAAATGTGTCTAGATACATTTGTATGCATGTGCATGTGGACAAATGCTAAAACATCTTATATTAAAAAACGGAGGGAGTATATTTAGTTCAATCTTTTTATTGCCATCGAGTTAGCAGATGCTGATAGCATACCTACATGAGTACAATAGTTCAGGCAATAGTAAATACTTCAAAGTCTTCTGTTTTGATGTCAGATTACAATATCTTTGATTGGATGCTTCTCTTATCATATTACATGTTTGCTATAACTCAGTCTAGGCATGAAAGATTCATGGGGTCCTTTGAAGGCATTGGCAGCTGCTAGTGTAATAAATGGCGTCGGTGATATATTTCTTTGCTCTGTATGTGGCTATGGAATTGCTGGTGCTGCCTGGGCTACTATGGTTTCACAGGTACACATATTTCCTAGTCTCCTACTCTCCTCAGCATGTCTCCATGCTGGCACTTCTTGACTTGAGCATAATTCTGCGGAGTCGTTTGTCCAATGTGTAATCTCAATGAATACACAATCTTATTTACATGATTGCATTCATTTGAACGAAACACCACACAGCTGAAAATCAAGTTTCCACACCTCTACGAAGCAACAATACCTGGTTAATCCATATTCTTAGAAGTACATTGCTTATGGACGCAGACTGCACCCTGTCCAGATGGAGCCACATGCTCTGCTGTTATCAATCATATTGCATGTTCCAGAAATCCCAGCATTTCCTTATTCATTTATTCAGTCTTCATGATTTGTAATTGTGGTACACAATAGCCCTCCAGCTCTAGCTTTTTTGTGATGTTTGATCACATTACCAATTTCTCTGCAGGTTTCAGTTATTTCCTCACATGTTTTTGTATAAGTAACTACCTTTTCACACACACTCAGATTGTTGCAGCTTTTATGATGATGCAAAATCTAAACAAGAGAGGTTTTCGAGCTTTCTCATTCACAATCCCGTCGACAAAAGAGCTTCTGCAGATATTTGAAATTGCAGCTCCTGTTTTCGTGACAATGACTTCCAAGGTAGTATTCTTTTGGGGTATAATGATCTGCGGCATTTCCTTGACTTTGCTGTAACTAATTGTTTCAATATTCTTCAGGTAGCATTTTATGCATTACTTACATACTCCGCGACTTCTATGGGAGCAATAACTCTTGCAGGCCACCAGGTTCGTACATTTTAGCGCATGGAATGCTTCCCTATGGGGACATGTCTACAAAAACATGACAAAATATATTGTTTACTTGATCTTGTAAAGGTTATGGTTAATATCTTATGCATGTGCACTGTTTGGGGCGAGCCGCTGTCACAAACTGCACAGTCGTTCATGCCAGAAATGATATATGGAGCTAAGCGAAATTTGATGAAGGTACCTTTTCTAAAGTGCTCATTTTCGTGTGAATATCTTACCATTTCATTTTGTCCATGTTGATATTGTTAGCACTACAAACAGGATATATCCAAGAATTTGTGCAAACTTCTGTTTAATGAACATATGTTCTTGGGCACTTGATTTTGAGTCTTTTCTTTGATCCGGTTAAATGAATTAACTAATATGAGAAGCGTCTCTTCACCTGTTCAACAGAGTGATTTTCACAAGGCCCTCCATTTATCTTCTTCTTTTTGAGAGATTTATGAAAGGAACATCCTTTTCTGTTTTCTTCTTTGAAATATTTTGCATGGAGTGCTGATACCAGCCGACAAGTCATTATCCATTTATTAGGGTCAAGGTTCATCTGGTCAAGACAGGACTGCATGTGACTGGCTAATACAGTAATATACTTATGCCATTGATAAGACATTTCGTATGCCTAGAAATAAAAAAAATCAACTAAAGGATGGTGATATCGATGAAGATGTGAGTCATCGAATAAAAGCTGGTTGGATGAAGTGGCGCCAAGCTTCTGGCGTCCTCTGTGATAGGAAAGTGCCACAAAAGCTAAAAGGCAAGTTCTATAGGACGGCGATTCGACCTGCGATGTTGTATGGCGCAGAATGTTGGCCGACCAAGAGACGACATATCCAACAGTTAGGTGTAGCGGAGATGCGCATGTTGAGATGGATATGTGGCCACACAAGAAAGGACCGGGTTAGGAATGATGATATACGTGAGAGAGTTGGGGTAGCACCAATTGAAGAGAAGATTGTCCAACACCGTCTAAGATGGTTTGGTCATATAGAACGTAGGCCTCCGGAAGCGCCATTGCATACCGGACGGATAAAGCGGGATGAGAATGTTAAGAGGGGTCGTGGTAGGCCAAACTTGACATGGGAGGAGTCTGTTAAGAGAGATCTGAAGGATTGGAATATCACCAAAGAACTAGCCATGGATAGGGCTGCGTGGAAGTTAGCTATCCATGTGCCAGAACCATGACCTAGTTTCGAGATCTTATGGGTTTCAACTCTAGCCTACCCCAACTTGTTTGGGAAAAAAGGCTTTGTTGTTGTTGTTGTTGTTGTTGTAAGAAGTCTAATTATCTTATTCGATGAAATATATCAGAAGCTCGATACTATTGCAGTTTTGGTAGATTAATATTTTTTGGGACATCAAGTGTATTGGCAGTTGGCAGCTACTGTTACGCAGTATTTGATTCTGACCTGTGCATGTTGCATTACAGACTTGAATACGTTTGGTTGGTTTACACCTACCTTCTTTTCCCTGTAATAGAGCAAAAAACTGCTGGTGGACCCAGCACCACTATGCATACTTAACACAACTTGCATTTTACTGTAGTTATTTCTTCATCAATTATATGAATTTTATGTTCATTACTCTGAATGATAATGAAGGTACCTTTAATCTAGGCAAGGATGCTACTAAAGTCACTTGTTATCATTGGAGCTATAGCTGGAGTGACTGTGGGAACAGTTGGAACGATTGTTCCATACCTTTTACCAACGATCAACTGGTTGTACAACAGGTTTGACAAACTGCTTTAGATGGTTACATGATCTGGAAGTACTTTCGAAATAGATAGTTCCTCAGAAACTATCAGTATGTCAGTTGTCTATGTAGATGTTGTTTCCACTTTTGACATGGATTGCTCCTCAGACCATCAGTGTGCCAGTTGTCTATGTAGATGTTGTTTCAAGTATCTGTAACTTGCTGTAGAGGCTATCTTCACCATATACTGTATTGTATGTCTAGAATCTACATCTTTTAATCATACATTTGTTAATAAAAACAGTACTTCTGTACCTGTTGTCTAAATGATACCATTCATGATTTATATGTTACTTTCATTGTATAGCCTTTTTGATGCTTACCATTAGGGTGGTTGCATGTGGCAACGTAGCTGAGTATTGCCTGACTGCCCACTCGTTCACTGTTTGATGGCACCTGAGGACTGGTTTGGATTAGCTGCGTCAGAGATAAGAGTACAATGTGTCGTCAGAAAATTAGAGATGGTCTCTTAAGGGTTAAGCCATCCCATTCTATAAGGATGGGGGTGGACCTCTTATGGATTGAGGAAGCAATGAAAAATATGTCAAACTAGTCCTGATTTTGTCTCCTCGCCTCTATGCTGTGGCTTCCGTAACGGCGTGGTTGCACTCAGATCCAGCACCATTCTTATTGTAGTCCATGGCATTTACGAATATCAGTATAGTTAGGAATTGTTTCCTGTACTATCTGGAGAACTGGCTTGCATGTCATCCTGGAAATCTCCTGTGGTGACGCCTCACATAACTTGTTTTTTCTGCAGAAAGTTTTATGCTTTATTTCCATGATCAGCATTCTGTCTAATCTTCTGAGTTTTATCTGGAACTTAGTGATTCAGCTTTTATTTATCAGATGCACAAAGTGCTGATTCCATATTTCACTGCATTGTTGGTGACACCTTCAGTACACTGCCTTGAAGGAACATTATTGGTAAGCTGGTATACTTATTTGGCTGGCTCTAGACCAATTCTCCTTGAAGTATAATGGAGTCCAGGATGTAGCCTTATCAAAATAAACTTGCATGCATTACTTCTGCAGTAAGCATACAACTGGGTAGTGGGCAGTAGGCCTTATGATACTGCAGTAACAATTAGTACAATAAAGGGCCTATTCTGCAAAGTTCACGAGATCAGCACTTGCGAACCTAGCATTTGCTGGAAAATGTGATGAAATGTCTGATAGTCCTCTTTCTGTTTTCAGGCTGGAAGGGATCTCAGATATTTGAGTCAATCAATGGGTGTATGCTTCTGCATTGGAACCCTTCTACTGTTGGTATGTCTTTATCCTTCTCTCGAGTGTATTCTTTTTTTGAAAAGGAAGAGAAATCCTCTCGGGCTCTGCATTCTCAGATGAACACAGCCATAATCTCGATTGATTTCTGTGAGACAACATTGGGTTTTCAGTTTTTATTTTTCTTCTTTAATTAAGGATAACATTCATAAATGACATGTCAGCTGGAGAAAACAAGGTCTGAAATTTTTAGTCACGAGGTCTTGAACCATGACAGATAGGACCACCATCTGGTGTATACAGTGATCTATCTACCTTCTGGTCACTTGTGAATGCTGTCAGTTGATAAAGCTGTGTGATCACTACCAGCAGTAAAAGAGGGAAAATCCAAGTGCTATCTTGAGCAGCCTTTTGTTTTCTGTTATTCTTTGTAGTTTAGGGGACTTGTATGTTACGAGTAATATTCTTCTAATAATGATGGTTTTCCTTTTCCTGTTTTTGTCTCTTAAAAGCTTGTCCGCGACAAATTTGCTAGCTTGCAATTATGCTGGTGGATTCTTGTTTTCTTCCAGTGGGTATGACCATTTCTATATATGAAGTATTATGTTTAGATTGGAGTCACAAATTATGATGGTACTAATTCGGTCTTTGAACAATGTTCCCATTCCAGGGTCGGTTCGGAAGTGGTCTACAACGGCTTGTTTCTCGAAATGGCATGTTGTATAACGAAAATTTCAACCAGCCCGAGTATGCCAAGGTGAAGGCCACATAAGGATGTATTAATGGTTGACGTGGGGCAAATACATGCATATCTGCCATCCTGGAAAGATCACGCTATTTCTTGTGACCACCATCTGTTGTACTACGTCGTGGTCATAGCTGAGCTAGCTGCACATGATGATATTTGAAGCAAAAGTTCAGGGTCTTGTCCAAGGCGGTTAGGACTAGGAAAGTCATTTGGCTCTAGTGTAGGATTCAATATCTTTTGTCCTAGAAACCTGTATCTCATGCATTATTATTGCGGAGAAGGCTACGATGCCAAACACTCGGTCCAACTGTAAAAGTGCAGTCACTCAAGTGTATAAATATTAACTAGGGGAATAGGTGCGGCATCCGCCGCACCCGTGGATTTGAAATTTATTTAGTTTTTTTGAAGGACTGAATTTGAAGGAAAAATATTTGAAATTGTGAAGCATGTAAATGTGGAATTTGAATTGAAATGATCAAATGGACTTTAGGTACTGAGCAATTTGAAATTCATATTGGTATTACCTTTTTCTTTTGCTTAAATAATACTCCATATACCTGTGTTTTTTTAGATAGATGAGTTCAAGAAATTGTAATTTGGAGAAATTTGTTTGAACTGATTTGTGGTTGAATTTTGGAATTTGAATTATTTAATGATAAGTTTGTTAGAAGTTAAAAATTGCGTAGGCTGTCGTAAAATTTTCGGAATTCAAAAATTGTCTAGGTTGAGAAATTGTTTAAATCTTTGGAATGGTCAATTTGGGGAGCTATGCATATTTGAATTGTTTTCATGGATTTAAAATTATTGTTTCACACTTTTTTGGGGTAAATTATATGAATTATTTGGGATATTTGTTCGCAAAAAATTGTTTGACACTATTTAGATTTTCTCACAAAATTATATGTATAATTTGGGGTTTTTTTTTTGCAAAAAAAAAACTGACAGGGTGGGTCCAGTGTGACGTCGGCATGACGTCACAGTGGGGAACCCTAGCTGCGGGGCCCGCGGCGGCGTTGGGCTCGCCGGCGGCGCGCCCGTGCGCTCCGGCACGCGGGCGTGGGCGCGTCGGACGCGGCCCGTCGCGGCGCACCTGGAGGTGGCGGCGCCGCCCGCGAATGGTCGCCGGAGCGGCCAGGACGGCGCGCGGACGACGGCGAGCGCGGCGCGTCGATTCCGGCGTCCCAGTGGCCTCCCGGCAGGCGACTGCGTGCGAAGAGGTGGAGGCGGCGGCGGCGCACGTCGCCGTGTGCTCGGATCTGAGCGTGGAGCGCCGGAGCGGCGTGGCGGGGCGGCGGCGGCGGCGGCGACCACCGCGTCGCGCGGGAGAGAGATGAGGCCGCGGATGATTTTGTAGAAACGACCCCGAGGTTTCGGGCATTTGCGTTTAGGTCCATCCGCTGTAGAGTCCGTTGATTTCGTGCGAATTTTGGAAAACTGGAGGGTTTTTTTGAAAAATGGTCCGGCGACCGCGCGGGTGACCGGCTGGGTCGCGGGCGACCGGCTGGGTGACCGGCGACGTGGCGGCACCTGATTGGTCATAAATCGAGATGAACAGTTTCTCGCGGGTTTGGGGGCGACGTGGCTTCATCCTGGCCGTCCGTCGCGCGGATCGGACGGCCAGGGAATGGGGGGCGACGTGGAGGGCTGGAGAGGGCAGGGATCCTTCGGCCTTTTATATATAGTAGGATTTACTTGGTTTAGAATTAACAAAGGGTCAAATGTTGTCCAAGGTATTTTGTCACGACATGAGAAAAAATATTGATGTTCTAAGAAGTCTAGGAAAGCAAGACTTGCCAATTTTGTAGCATTGGCGTCCTTCAGTTCTAACTACTGTGGCCAGATCATGGTAACATGAAAGTGTACCGGTTACAGTGAACTCATTGCAGGCTGCAGCTGGGATACGTCCTACTGAATCAATTTCCTTTGAAACAAATCAACATCTCATCTTCTACCAGGTACGTGCACCTGGCCCAATCTCCTCTTTTCTTTAATGCACCCAGTTCATTTATTTACTCTGTTTACCAGAAATGTTCTAGCAGTTGGCTACCTGAACCTTCACTTCGTGGCAGAAATGTGATCTGAAGTTTCAGGTATTTTCAATGATTCAGGTTCGTGATTGTAGGGCTTGAAAAGAGTAGCGCAAGGATCATCGTCATGCTGTAGGATGGCAGCGGCTCGCTCAAACTCCTCCCTGATGATCCTGATCGTCTGTCTATCGACTACACGGCCCAAGTCATGGCCAGTCTCGAAAGGATCCTCGATGCACATCAGATGGCGGTCGTTGCCGACACGAGTCGTCCAGTTCTTCTCCTTCTTGCTACATATCGTCGTGACATAAAATCGCACCAGGTGAGAAAAATGTGTGTCAAATTCTTAACTTAGATGAAATTATATACTGACACTGTGTTCTTGGTTCAAAAGAGGATTGCTGGTCCTTAATTACCTGATTATCGTCCCCATGCGAATGGACACGACATTTTTTCTGTAATCGTGCTGGAATGCCCAGTAGTGAAAAAATGCCCAGAGTAATTCTGCGACGCTCTCCTTGTTTTCAGCCCCAAAATCACGAAGGTGGTGAATTTCATCAAAATAAGCACATTCAGTGTCATCGACAACCATGGTATATGTTGGCTCTATATCCTGAAAATGTGGGTAAAGGAGGGACCATTAGTTGCAGGAGGATGAAATTGACCAAACCAGTGCATAACATGAAGCTGAAAAACAGGAGCTTCGATGTTCCTTCTGACTTATCTAGTAAATTATAAATACAACAAACCAAAAATGAGAAAATGTATGGAAAATTGAGCCTACTAATCAGAAAAAATGTAGAAAAATAAAAAAGAAGGAAACAAGAAATTTGACCAACCATAATTGTACGATGATTAAGAGCCAGCCAAATACAATCATGCATATGCAGGCACAATGTCAGATGGAGAAAATCCAGGATGACTAGAGAGCATATAATTCTACCATCAAATAAAGTAAAGAGAAGAAGGTTATTTTAAAAAGAAAATAAATAAATGCAAAATGTTGGATTTGTAAAATATTATAAATTTTACAAAATGCTCTCAACAGTTTAGTATGTTTTGCATTGGCACAAAGAATATGATTTATTCAGAAATTGTTGCGAAAAAAGTAAGCTACCAAACCTGCAAACATGGAAGAATTGGAGGCTCTCGCAGCTGCAAGAAGCTGATGCACATAACCACATATCTGCAATTTTCATATAAACAAGATAATGAGGCCCCAATTTTCCAAACAACAAAATCATACGAACATAATTATCTAAGGACCAATTATCCATCATAGTTGTTTAACTCACGCGTAGCTGGAGAGAGTTCCACGGTATGTCTCATTGACAGCCCTCAGTTTGGCCCAATGCTTCACAATGGAGGCCAGCTGAAGCAATCTACCGTCTATCTGGGCGTAATCCTTGAGAAGCCTTGTGTTGGCAACAGCAAATAGGTTGTTGACGCAAATGTCACAAGAGAAGCCACTCCCTGCATCCAACATCCTCACGATCGGGACCCTAGCACCGGTAATTGCCTGCGTAAATCAATTTAATCGAGAAAATGTATCATGAGATCACACCAGCAACCTCAGTTTACAGTGGATTTGACAAATAATTTTACAGTTGCAGCAGAACCAGATATACGGAAGGCTTACCTCCACGTCGTCAAAATTGTCGGCGCGCAAGATCTCCGCCAGCCGCAGGAGCAGCTCCACCACGCTTCCCTCTCCGATGTCGATCTCGAGGCAGACGTCGACGTCGCTGTGGGATGTCCCAAAAGAATTTGCACATGATCCGTAGAGGTGAAGCTGTGCGTCGGGCCATTCTTTGATCACTGACTTCGTCAGGGAGTCTATGAGCTGGCTCTGCTTGGACCTGTGCTCCTCTGATGGCTTGAGGGACTCGTAGATAGAGAGCAAGCCGGGAGCGAAGGCGTCGATGTCGTCGCGGCATTCCACCCAGCCTGCACGCATTTTGACTCGCAAACGCGATGATCGCGTCACCGGGTTCTGCAGAGCAAAGAAACATGAACGATAAAAGCTAAGAATGTGTTTGGGGAAATCGAGCGTGCTGGCAGTGTGCATCAATTTCATGATCGACTGAAGACGCACATGATTTTTTAGGATTTTCTCAGTACCTCGCTTGGCTGCTCGCCGCCGCCATCATCGTCATCAGGAAATTCGTGATCGCCGGCGATGTTGAGAAATTCCTCCAATTCCTCCCCAAGAAGGTCGCCATCACCGTCCAGTTCGCTGTCGTCCGGCTCCGGCTGCTCGTCCCCTTCGAGACTCCCCTCGGCCTCGTCCCCACTGGCGTAGCCTCCACCGCCAGCCGCCTGGTCGTCGACGTCGCTGACGGCACTCCCGCCCTTCTTCTCCACGGGGACCCACACCTTCCTCTCCGCCGCCCGCCTGGCTCCCGCACGGGCCTCGCCGTTGCCTCGGCTCGTTTTCAGGACAGAGAGACCCCCACCCACATTCCGCCTCCCGGGACCCGCGCGAGGACCGTTCCCGACGAAATCCCCAGCCTTCCGCCTCACGGGGCCACCCCGGCCAGCGGCGAAGCGGCCCGCATTGCGCGCGCGCCCTGGGTCGGCGCGGTCATGGCCGGGAGAGCGCGCCGCGGCGGAGGGACAGGGGAAGGGGGCGGAAGCCAGGAGGGGCGCGTGGGGGGCATGATGAAGAGGCGCTCGTCGGGGAGGTCGCTGGGAAGCGCCGGCGGCGGGGCGAGGCGGGCAGGAGCGGAGGAG
The DNA here is from genome assembly GCA_947311845.1 of Poa pratensis. Lineage (NCBI taxonomy): Eukaryota > Viridiplantae > Streptophyta > Magnoliopsida > Poales > Poaceae > Poa > Poa pratensis. The sequence continues at coordinate 161,563,980 of CAMZMU010000063.1, forward strand.
GCGGCGGGCCTGGTTTCCGGGGCTGGCGCGGGCTTGGAGGAAGGGAGGAGGAAGCGGAGGAAGGCGCCGTCGGACAGGGGCTTGGCGTCGCCGCCGGCCATGGCGCGCGGCGCGGCGAGGCTGGGTGGTGGTTTGCGAATTGCGATTCCCGAGAGCGACAGTGAGAGCGTCAGGAGGAAGGCGTGCAGTCGTGGGGTGTGTCAGTGCGCGAGTGAGTTCAGTACTTGAGTTCGCCTCTTCAAAGCAAAGCGTGCCACTGGGTTCCCGGGTTTCGGGTCAAGCCCCACTGCCCGTTGAACTATACTCCTTGAAAAATAAAAATAAACGTTTGGACAATTTTTCTTGTGAAGCACATTTGATATAGTTTCTCAACTAAATTTGCATGTACACACATATAAAGCCTCTTAAAAAATGTAACTTTTCCCTTCCTAAGGATGTCATGTTGGTGACGATATTCATGGGCAATAATTGATCGAACAATCCTCTGAGCCAGTTGCGCAAGCTCATGAGCAGTTTCGTTACATTCTCTCGATGCCTTTGAAACCTGAATACTAGGGGAGACCCTCTCGTTCACCGAGTTTAGAAACGCTTAAGATTTCTCTTAAGATGTTTTGTTTGGACACTCTAGATGAAAGTTTGTAGGAATTAGGAGATATAGAAGGTATCTATTTTCCATGAGGCTAGGATTCATACAGAACTGGGTGTAGAAAAACAACCATGGAAATTTTGATGTTCTCGGTCCTTTGACCAAAGCGGCTACATTAGAAAGTATCCTTATGTACTGAATCACCTCAATATTTTTTTTGGAACATTTCAAATCACAAGACAAATGTTTCTCACAAGCATTGCATCTGGAGTCTACAAGCAATTGAAAAAACTCATCTCGAGAACTAACGTCTTGTTTGATTCACATGATTCTGTGGTCGGTTTTCGAGTCTGGCGGTCTGGCCCACATTCCAGGGCTTATAGCAAAGTAAACTATTTTCTGGTTATTAGCCCCCACGTGTTTTTCGTCAAAACCAGGGTGGAAACCAGAAAAGTTTAGGGTTTTTTTGTCTCGCTTCCAGAGAAATCTACGCCGTCGACTCCACCTCCTCCTTCCTCCACAACCAACCGCCCCTCCCTCCCCGCGAAGAATCCGGCGGCCGGCGGCCGGCGGCGAGCGGCAGGTCAGCCCCGAGGTTTCCTTTGCTTCCAATTCGTAGGTTCTGGGTCCCAAAAAAGGTGGTAGCCTGACGCGTTTGCTCTGTTCGTGTCGCATCGATCTCGGCAGAGTCGGGGCAGGCGGGAGTTCTAGCTTCCCGAAGGAGAGAGATGGCAGGGATGGGCGACATGCCGATGAGGCCGCGTCCAGGCCCGCCGATGCAGCACCGCGGGCCGCCTCCCATGGCGCGCGCCCGCCCCGAACCCATCGACCGCGAGAAGGTCAGGTCCCCGCAACCCTAACGATGTACTGCTGTATAGTTCTAGCATGCAGCTCGGCAGCAGTATGTTTAGGTTATTATTAAGTTTTGCTTTTAGAGGATTTGCGATGGCTTGGCCACTGACTGACTTATTTACTTGCTGGTGACTGAATTCCTGTGCAGACCTGCCCTCTTCTGCTCCGGGTGTTCACGAAGGTAAAGCATACCGATGTCTTTTCTCTTTACCCTCTCGTGTTTGATCAACAGTTCCTGTTTGCGTGTTTACTCTCGAGAGCGCGTAGGACACCCTCGATTCGCTTGGTTTGCGTATGCTGATGCGATCTCTGATTCAATTTTGTGGTGTATGGATATTGAAGTAACCGGGAATTTGTGTCGCTATCTGAATGATGCTACCGAAACATGGTCCATTACCAGTGTGCTCGTGTTGTGTGTTGCTAAGGATATATAACTTGTAGTATATGGCTAGATGGTGCTGTATAGATTAGTTCACCCTGTGGACCTGCAGTTGAATATCACTTGATTAGGTGTTGAACTGGTGAGTTCCGGGCAGTACTAGCAAGTATCAATGATACAGCAGAAATACCCAAAACTTATTATCATAATGTTAGTTCATCTTTCTCTAAGAGGCTTTACAGTTTTACTTCAACATGTAGCCTGGCTAATAGATGGCTGAAAGGATTATAAACATATCTAGACCTACTATTGCTGAGAAAATTTAAAGATTTAACATATAAATCACATATAAATCTTAGTTAATTTTTCATTCACGAAAAAAAGCTCTGACTTATTTATCATGGCTGAAGGTATGCAATTTGACGATTCCGTAATTCTTGAGCATTCCAAGTCAGTACTCACTATATGTCATACACGTTTCGAACCTGGCAATTTGAACATCACATATGTTCATCGTTGAAACAGTATTCAGTTGGTGTTGGAACTCTGAGCTCTTTAAGCACGAAGTACTTAGCTGCCCTGTTGAGTTCACCATCCTTGGCTGAAAATATGGATGCTAGTATTTTAGAAAGATGGATGCCATTCTATAAACACTGGACTATGCATTTTGATTTTCAAGTCAGTTATGGCTATTCTTAATCCTTTCCAGAAAGAATGGTAGTAAGCATGTAGCGCTTAAGAAATCTGAGATTTTTTTTGTCCAGGCGATCTGGAAAATAAATAAATTTTGGTCCTTATGCTCTCCAGTTTTTATCTTTCTAACAGTTCTGAACGACGCCTTTTCAGTACAGTCTACAGATTTGTAAATAAATACACGGTTATACAGGAAACTGATTCTGCTGGTTTTTTCCAGGTTGGTGCCATCACGTAAACGAAGAATTTTCTGAGAGAGGGAAGGAGCCTAAAGACGAAGTTCAGATTTACACGTGGAAGGATGCCACACTCCGCGAGCTCACTGATCTTGTAATATTACATTCTTTGTTTTGAATTTTGGGGAAACATTTAAAGTGAATTTTCATAGAATATCACTAGATGTGTGAACTATAGCTGGGGCTTGGGCCTATATGTAAGTCACATCTTAAGTGCTATGGATAGTAGTCTAATGAGCACAATTATTGTTATATTTTAGGTCAAAGAGGTTGCTCTTCCGGCAAGGAGAAGAAATGCTAGGCTATCTTTTGCTTTCGTATACCCGGATAAGAATGGTCGCTTTGTTGTCAAACAGGTAAGAGTTTATGTACATCTTGAATATCTTGATGTCACTGATTTGTTTCTTCAATGCAATTTAAAAAAATGCCCAGCAAATTAATTGTTGATCTGGATATCAGTGTACCCAATGGTGATAAGCTAGCAAATTATTTGTTTCTTCAATACTAAATACAGAGCACCTTGCCCAAATCCTTAATTCCTGATACATCACTCATTCATTCATGGATGACAGGAAGTGTTGGTTATACTTTGCATTTATAGCATGCTAAGTAAGCTATTTTTTTAAAGATAAAAGGGCTCCCGCCCCTGGTTCCATTAACATGCAACCAACTATTAGCTATGTTTCGTGAGTTTTCTTAACACATACTTCCATTTGGTAGTAAAACTCTAGCGCTGGCTCTTAATTCTTGGTTGGCCCTAATATGTTAACTATTAGCTACTACTTTCAGCTTGCGTCATTAACCTACTGCGTTTTCCACTAAGCATTCCTAAAAAAGTGCAACAGCATAACACTAGGCCATGTGTCCTTTACAAAGAGTTCCATGTACATTATGGCAATCAGCTTATTCTTCTGAAATGATACTTGTTACTGGTTCATCCAGTGTGACGGTTAAACCACCAGTTATATCCATAGACATCCCTCGCATGACTTTCTTTTGCGCTTGTGACTGCTCATGTTTCAACCTTTGATATTGTGCAGGTGGGTACAACCTTTTCTTATGGCCACGGGAGAGGAGGGGATGATGCCAAATCTCTCGGAGATCTGGGCTTCCAGGTAATGCATTAGTGCTGCTGTGTTCTTCTATATCAATCCCTTTTGATTGCCACACATTGTTATTTATCATGTTACCTTTGTTTGCAGATAGGTGATTACTTGAGCGTTTCGATCCAGTGAGCCGCGCCGTCGTGCAGACTGGTTATCTCTGCTGCACACCTGTGATATCTCAAGCTGTGCTTGCGAGGGATGAAATTCTCCTTAGTACTAGGGAACTGGAACTAGAATGCTGTAATAGTGGCAATTTCGAATTAAAATCGGTGTTTCGAACACTGCGTAAGATGCCCAATGTGATTGCTTGTTATGTACCTGTTCTTTGTAGCGGTCACCTTTTTAAACGAGAGTACCCTTTGAACTATGTTTCTAGCAGAACGGAAACTGGAAAGGATATTCACGAGATGCAGGATTTGAGACCGGATACAGCTAAATATGACATTAGCATGATCTCAGAAGCCACCTGAGGGCAAGTTCCTGTTTAGTGACACCCTTTTGTCGGGAAAATATTCTCCCCATTTTACAGACTAACTCCCACCAAGGACTTGAATCAATTCCGAGCGAATTACCTCCATGAGCCTGCTCCCAGTCATATCGCTAGGGTTCACATCATCCACCGGCGCGCCTGCATCCTGCTACTCCTCGCTTGGCTGCCTCCAACCGGCGCCTCATTTCACTCTTGTCAACCTCCTATTGCCTCCTTGACCTTTGGTTCCTCTGCTCGAGCGTAGGTCTGGTGAAACTGGCTTGAAAGGTGGGTCATGGAAGAGGGAATGCCCTTATCCTATCCTAAGCTTGCTTCCAATGTGATTAGCGGAATCATTGCACGCTATGTCATGTGGATTTAACGAAAGTCAAGCCTGGTTCTGTATAGTGAATCATTGAACTCTCATATTATACAATGTACGAACTCGGTCGTGATATATGGTGGCGACACCAGTTTGTCTAAGGGCCGGAGTAATACCTACTCCCTTAATTGTGTGCTTAGCTGGATGAGTGCACGATATAGACCTTAGCCTTGTGTGTGTGATTAGCTGGATGAGTTGCATGCACGACGGCAACGAATTGATAATCAAGATCACTGTAGTTGAATATATGAACCCAGTTCAGGTCTAAGATAAGTACTGTCTTCTATATAAACATATCAAGCCCTTTAAGAAAACAACCACCACGCAGAAGGCAACAAAGCAAGAGAAAAGAGATCCACCCAGAGCCATGGATCTCGCTACGGTGGCCATGGCTAGCCTGCTCCCCAAGCTGGTCGAGCTCCTCAAGGAGGAGTACAAGCTGCAGGAGGCGTGAAGAAAAACGTCGAGTCTCTGTTCCGAGAGTTGGGCAGCACACACGCCGCCCTATGCAAGGTGGCCGAGGCAGTGCCAGGAGACCTACTCGACGACCAGGTTAGGATCTGGGCTAAATGCCAGGGAGTTGTCGTACGACATGGAGGATGTCGTTGACAGCTTCTTGGTGCACGCTGAGGGGTCCGTGCCTGCCTCTAGCACGGAAACCATGGAGGAGCTCGTGAAGAAGATGATGGCCATGTTCGAGAAGGGCAATACTCTCTCGCCAATTGCCAATGCGATCAGAGGCATCCAGGAGCAAGTCCTGGATGTGGTTGATCATGGTGATAGTTACAAGATCGATGAGGTTGTTGCTAACCAGTTAGCACGACCAACACTTTCGACTCTTCCCAGTTGCACACTCTGTGCAAAGAGCAGAAGGAGATTGTTGGCATTGAAGGGGCAAGAGAGGAGGTAGTCAGAAGGCTGACGGATGGGGACGATAACGATAAGAAGCAGCTGAAGATTCTCTCCATTTTTGGATTGGTGGATTGGGCAAAACAACTCTTGCCAAAGCAGTGTATGATTGTCTTCGAGGGCAGTATGACGATGGGGCCTTTGTTCGCGTGGGTCGTACCTCTAATATGAAGGAAGTATTCAAGGATATTCTCATCGAACTTCGAGAGTATGACGAAGATGCATCATTGTTGGATGAAAGTCAACTTATTGACAAACTCCGAGACTACTTGAGAACAAGAGGTACGACACCACTCTCCTTTAGTAACATTCACGTTTGCGTATTTCAAACCATGGAAATTTGCTCAGTGCAATAGAAAAAATATATCTAATGTATGTAACTACCACATTTATATATAAAAATAATCATTATTCTTGGTTTCCTCTTTAGATATATACATACTTTTCGTAGTTAACTTATGGTTGTTCTAATGCTGATAGGTACTTAATTGTCATTGATGATATATGTGATATAGAATCATGGGAAACAATCAGATGTGCTTTGACACATGATAGTGCTGGAAGTAGAATAATCACAACCACTCGGGTTTTTGATGTTGCCACAAAGGCCAGTGATGTTTACAAGTTAGAACCACTTTCCCATGACAACTCTGAAAAATTATTCTGCAAGAGATTATTCACTGGAAAAGAAAAGCACACTTGTGATCAGAAGGCAGAGGTACTTAATAAGATTTTGCACATGTGTAGCGGGGTACCATTAGCCATCGTCACAGTAGCTAGATTATTGGCCTGCAAACCAAGACAGGATTGGTCAAAGGTGTACAACTCTATTAGATCTGGGTATGGAGATACTAAAGATGTTGTTAACAACACGAGCAAGATATTGTTATTTTGCTATTATGATATGCCTCCTTATCTCAGGATTTGCTTGTTGCATCTAAGTATATATCCAAGAAATTTCATGATAGCCAAGCAAACTTTGATATGGAAGTGGGTTGCTGAAGGTATTATCAATGAGGAACCAGGAATAGGGTTATTTGAGCTTGGGGAGAGATATTTCAACCAGCTCATAAATAGAAACATGATACAGCCAGAAGAGATCCCCTACAAAGGAATCATACATGCATGCCATGTCAATGATACGATGCTTGATATGCTATGTTCTTTGGCAAGCCAAGAAAGCTTTGCCACCATTGTGGAAAGTAACAAAACATGCACACCTCCCCAAAGCAATGCTCGCAGGCTAGCCATCCACAACGGTGACACTAGGCAAGACCCTCTGGGTAGCATGATCATTTCACAAGTGAGGTCATTTCATGCCACCATGTGCCATTTTAGTACACTAATGCCACTGCTTTCCAGCTTCCAAGTGTTACGTGTTCTAGCAATGGAAGAATGTAAATTCATTAAATACCAATTCTATCATATAGAGAGTCTTGGGAGGTTGCTCCAGCTGAGGTATCTCGAGTTGGGTGACACGCCTATCCGCGAGCTCCCGGAAGAAATAGGGAACTTAAGGTTCTTGCAGGTACTTGATGTACGAAGAACTTATATACAAGAATTACCCTTGAGTGTTTGTCTTCTAAAGAAACTCAAGTGTCTGCTTGCAACCATCAACTTGACTGGAGTGCTAGACTGGATAGGAAATCTGACATCCCTAGAAGAGCTGTCGCTGGGATACGTCAATGAGTGCCCGAACTTCATGGAAGATCTGGGCAAGCTGACAGAGCTGAGGAAGTTAAAAGTCTTGATCCAAGAGTTGGATGAGAGCTCGAGCAGAGCTCTAACCAAGTCTTTGTGTAACCTTCAGAAGATCCAAGTCCTGAACCTGCACCGTGGTTTGGGGGCCATCTGGGATAGCTACGTGCCTCCTCCTGGCCTCCGCGACCTTAGGATCCACATCTCGTCCTCCAGGTTGCAATCATGGATAACCTCCTCACTCCTTCTTGGGCTCACCCACCTGAAGGTGGACGTGAGCTCCTTGAAGACCGCTGACCTGGAGATCCTCGGCAGGTTACCGGAGCTCGTCATGCTCCGACTGTGGACGCCGAATAGAGTCAGCTTTCCCGCCGCGACCAACGGTGCATTGTTCCCAAAGCTCAGGTACTGCAAGATGGACTTTCCGCTCAAGTTCCCGCCAGGAGCGATGCCCTGCCTTGAGTCCATCAAGTTTTGCCTCCACTTGTTGGACTTGAAAGATGCCGGCTTTGACTTCGACGAGCTCAGTAGCTTGGTGAATCTCCAATGCCTTGAGAGAGTTGGCGTGTGGATCTACTCGATGGAGCGCACGAGAGGGACTTTGTCAAGGCGGACGCAGTGTTGAAGCACGCTATCCACATCCACCCCAACTGTCCCATCCTTGAGGTACTTGCATGCGTGGTCTATTGATTTGTTCATGGATCTTACAACTAGTTTTTATCAATATGTATCTCTTAATATTTGGCCTTCCGTTAATTCATTTTTGCAGATTGACTGCGACTACGAGTATGATGAGTCTGACTCAGACGATGAAGGATCAGACCCTGACGAGACAGACAAAGAGGAGGTATGTGCTGATCCTACTCGATCATCCTATCCATCAATAGTTGTGCCCATACTACGCATTTGTCAGAGAAAAAGCAATTTTGAGTTTCATGCACCAATGGTGTGTTGCTTCTTTTAAAGTGTATGTCCTCATTTATTTCAGACGGACGGTGAGGATGATGAAGAGGAAGATATGCATGCTCGCCGTGTGCGAAGGCGATCGATCTAGGTAGATCCGTACCAAGCAATTTCTCGAACTTTTGACCATGTTTAGCAAGATCAGTGCTGCAGTGGAGACGTGTTCACCTGAAGCCTGAGCGAGAATTTGAGGCCTAGGATCTTGGTTGTATTTTCCCTTTGCTTAGCATTTTTCTACTTCCGTAGGTTTAGCTACCCCATTATGTGGTAATAGTTGTAATATGATATTCTCTTTGTCTAATATAAACCAGATTTAGTTTCATAAAAAAGAAAGCGAAGTGGTCTACGTGTTCTTTTTTAGGATGTAAAGCAACTAACATATTGAATCCTTATGTTGATATTTATTTGCTCAAAATTCAAAAGAACAGTGCTGATCAATTTCCAAATGTACATACTGCAGTCTATGCGCCCTAGGTACATAAACTTGTCCTCTAGGTGCATTTGCATACACAAACTTGCAAGATAAGGTACCCTGTTACACAAATGATAAGGGTGTTCCTCTTGCATGTATTTTTATACAATATTTTTTATTTAATTAAAATAAAATATGCTAAAGGAGCATTTTGTGATTGTAATCGGTCACTTTTTTTAACTGGATCTGTTCATTTTAACATTTGAGTGTTTTTCATGGTCGATAAATTCTTTATTTTGATGTTTTGCTAAGTTTATCTCCTAGTTGTGCGAGAAGAACTTTGCAATGACAGATGCACTCTCTTTAGAAAACTGTATTCAGTGTTGGTAATGCCTTTCCCTTCCTTGGCAAATGTAGCAACAAGTCAACAACCATTACTGTACTTATTTGATATGGCGAGTGGAAAAGAGTAAACTCACCAAGTCTCTATAGCTCGATATTTTGCTTGGATGATTATACCATGGACACACAGTTTGATCTCTAGGAGTTCTGCTCTTTAAAGTCTTTGGAGAAGACGTGCTGTCTCGTTTTTAACACATTTCACTTCATCGAAGAGATAGACCCAGTCACCCAGCAGCCCTTGACAAAGAAATGCACCAGATCCTGACAACTTTATAACATCGGGTTCTTTGTGTCTCGAGGTCTGGCCATCCAAATGGCCCAAACAAACCATTCTACAGATGATCTAGATTGATTTGATCTTCCATCTGCGTTCTTATGACATCTAACATTCCTTGATGATCCCCTTCTGTCATCGTACAGTTGATCAAGCCACCATGCCTAATGGAAACCGAGCCCAACTTCTGTTCTCTGCTCAAGGCCAGAATGCTTAATGTAAACTGAGCGTTCATAGAGCATCATAGAGTTTGCACTGGTTCCTGGAAAATGTTAGTTCTCAGACCATTTGCCTAATTCTGGCAGCTGCACGCCTCATCTGTTTAGCAACAAAGTCAGCTTCTTTAATTTTTCCGTCTTCTTCAAGTGCATGATGAAGTGCCACCAAACTGCGAGGTTCAGCAGCAGCAAAACTGCTTCCGTTCTCGATGAGTTCATAGAAAAGCCGGAACGCATCTGAAGCTCTACTAGTTGTGCAAAGGCCATCCAGGACCATACTGCATATCGACACACCCAAATCATGACGCTTGTGGAAGCTAAACAAAGTAAGTTCTGCTGCCTCTGTGAACTTCTTTTCCTCACAAAGGTCCCCAATTACCTTTTCCATCTTGATGTAATAGCCATGGTCATATAGAGATGTAATAATTTTGTAAGCACGGTCATTTAGGTTGCTTTTGAACAATGCATCAATCATATTTGTCGAAAGATCCAAATTCTGCCGGATCTTCCGCTCCAGCATTATGTCAATCAAATCCGCAGCTTCTTTTGCACAGCCTTCTTTCTTCAAAAGCCCCAAAAGAACCGAGTGGAATGTGCTTGTGCTAGGCCGGAGACCACTGTTCAGCATCCTGTGTAGGGCCTCCCATGCAATCTTCATCCTTCCTTTTTGCGAAAATCCTTCTACGACGGCAAGGTAGCAATCATCATCAGGCACAAGATCCCTCTTCAACATTGAGAGCACCAGCTGGTACCCTTCTTCAAAATCTCCCTCCTTGCACTGCCCTAGAATTAATGTCTTGAAAGCAGCAAAGTCGACCTTGCTCCTCCGATCCAATAGCTGCCCAAACAGCACCCTTGCCTTCTTTGCCTTCCCATTCTCGCACAAGTAGACAAAAACTGGGTTGTATGCCGCGATGAGCGGTACACAGCCCCCTCGCTTCGTGAGCACTTCCTTCTCCAAAAGCTCATCCACAAGCTCTTCAGCCCGCACGAATTCCCTGTTCTCGCACAATGCCCGGATAACCATGCTATAGCTCGCGGAGTCACGACTCACACGGAGCTCCACCATCTGGCTGAACACCTCCATCGCCTCCTTGATCCGCCCTTCCCTACAATGCGTAGCCATCAGCGTGTTGAACGTGCACGTGTCCGGCTTAAACGAGTCCGTCTCCAGCAGCCCCTTCACCAGCTCCATCCTGCCGGCCTCACAGAACCCCTGCAGCATCGTGTTGTAGGTGATCCTGTTGGGCGCCACGCCGTCCGCAGCCATCATCTTGAAGACCGTGAGCGCCTCGTCGGCCAGGCTCCTTGCACAGTACGCCTTGATCATGGTCGTGTACGTGACGACGTTAGGAGATACTACGGAAGCTTTGCCTCCGTCTTCGCCGACGCGGATTCCGTCGAACAGCTTGCGCGCCGTGGGCAGGTCGCCGGCGCGGCAGAGCGCGGAGAGCAGCGAGTTGTACGAGATGGCGTCGGGGGCGAAGGCGTAGGTGCTGGGAAGGAAGCGGAAGAGTCTGAGGAGGGCGGGAGGCGAGGGGCGCGGGGAGGCGGTGGTGAGGCCGTGGAGGAGGGTGTTGAGCGTCGCGGCGTCGGGGGAGGCGTGCGGGGAGCGGAGGAAGGCGGCGAGGACGGCGTTGGCCGCGCGGCGGCGGCCGCGGACGAGGAGCGCGGCCAGGAGAGAGTTGAAGGAGTGCGCGGTGGGGTTCGGGATGCGGCGGAAGAGGTCGGTGGCGGCGCGGACGCGGCCGGCGGCGGCGAGCGCGCGCAGGAGGGCGTTGAGGGCGTGGTTGGGGAGGAGGGTGAGTGCGGAAGGGAGGGAGTCGAGGTAGGCGAGCGCTGGGCGCAGGTCGCGGGAGCGGAGGAGGAGGTGCAGCTTCCTCGCCGCCGCCACCGAAGCGGGCTCCGGCTGCGGCGGCGGCTTCACCGTCGTGCCCATTATAGCTGGTCCGCGTGGCTACGTTGAAAATTCATGCGACTTACACACAACACTCGCTGAAGTACGAAGTACTCGCTCCCTTCATTCAGGGGTTGACCATAATTTTTTTTAGGGAGTGACTCTAGAATTAAGTTAACTCTAGAATTAACTCTCACTCAGATGACTCTATCCAGTTACATGTGCAATTGACAATTTTTTAATTGTAACTCACGAATCACGATGCAAATCTGATGGGATTAGAGTTGAGTGAGCTTTAACTTAATTCTCACTCGAGTGAGGAATAGCAAAACCAGATTTTTTACCAGTGCCACAAAAGATATACCATTAAATTCATATCTAAAAATATTTTAGATAATATAATTTGTATGATGCACAATTCATGTGAAATTGATCAAATAGTGGTCCAAATGCGCCCAAAAATTAAATTGCAATGTCCGGAACTCACCCCGAAAGAAATGGTCGGAATTGCCCAAAACATCCAGCCTGACCCGGAATATCCGGACTACGCAAAAAACAGTCGTAATGGTTGAATTTGGGACGACCACTATAAAACCCACTTCTTCCCCACGAGTGGGGAACAAATTTCCCCCTCTCCTCCCATTGTTGCAAGAGCTCAAACCTCGGAGAACTTCCTCCTTGTTGCTTCAATCTTGTTGATTCTTTAAGGAAAGATAGAGGAGACCCCGATTTACCATTTCACTTAGAACTTTCCCTTGCTATCCGTTATGGATCTTGTTACTCTTGGGTTAGTTTGTTACTCTTGGGTTAGGTTTTTGGTCACCCTAAGAGATTGTCGCAGAGCTTCACCTCCGTGAAGGGAAACCTTGTGGCAAGCTTGTGAGGCTCCAATTGAACTGTGGAGATTGCCCCAAGCAAGTTTGTGAATGTTGAATTGCCGCCTCCAAGGACACCAATCAGTCGATCGAAACACTTTGCATCATATGAAACCTCAATGAGAGTATGGTGAGCCATTGTGGCTATTGGTGGGCATTGTGTCACTACACTGCTCCAATGAAGATTAGCATCCCAAAGGTGTGAACTTCGGCATACATTCTCGTATACATTGTGAGGTTATCTCTAAACCTTTACTTAGTTGTTACTAGCTATTTATCTTGTTAATCTTGTATTATCTTGCCATATACGTTTCTCTTATCTAGTTGCATGTTAATTCCTTATTTGTTGAAGAAAATATTAAAATTTGTAGTCGCCTATTCACTCCCTTCTAGTCGGCATCTTCGATCCTTTTGAAGGTGGTGCTAGCCCAAGCTCCAGAAGGCGGCTCTAGAAGGCTAGGTGGCACTAGTGGGGCGACCTCTAGGGGATGTGGTGTGGTTGGGCGACCTCTAGGGGCTTGACACAAAAGAGGAGTGGGACGGTGATGTACGATCTTTGAGGGTGTGGCGACGATGCCCGGCCAAACTCCGCGGGTGTAACGACACACACGCTACAAAACTCTATCCATGTCGAGTTGAGTTGGTTGGACGATAAAGAATGGTTCATTCCAAAGACATGGCAATCTGGATGTGATTAGGGCATTTAGGGGAAGACAAAAAAAATTACATAAAAGGAGAAGCTGGGGAAACTATCCTCTTGCAACTTAACAGGCAGGGGCAGCGATGGCTGAAAAGTTAAGCTTGCTTCTTATTTCATGTTCTTTTAACGCTTGGGTTAATTTCACAACTACGCTGGTTGACAAACCGGAAAGAATTGGGCTTATACCTGTTGGTGTTTCACAAACACCTTTAGTTTTTTCTAAGGGAAAGCCATGCGACATGCTTTATTGATTTTAAAACATAGTTATATTCATAAGGGCATTCAAAATAAAACTAGGGGGTTCATTGACCAAATACAAGAAGAATTTGAAATAGAATCATGCCTAGCTAGCTCATGTGCTACGCCGTTGCCCTCCCTATTACAATACTCGATCGCCACATTATAAAAAAAGGCCAACTAGGACTAACCCTTGGTGTTTTTTTTATAGAAGTGGAATAGTGGAATCATCAATGATAGCTGCTGTTGAAGTTGCCGATAAGCCTCCTTGCCTCATCGTATCCACCACCTTGGACAAAATCATTGTTTGAATAGTAAAATTGTTCATCCCCAAACTTTGTGCCAACATATGACCCTCCCTGGAGGATGCCACCATGTGCTTATTTCAATGGCTGTGCTACAATGTGGCATCTTATGGATGTCTTTTTGATTTCACCGGTTGGCGTGTGAGCGGTTCCGGACAAGTTAAATATTACATGACACATAGATGATCCTTATCACAATGTAGATGCACAAAGCAGTATGCTACCACATAATAGAGGTACATCTCAATCAACAAAGAAAGTAGTTCAATACTTTGATAGAAAAGTTCAAACCTTCCCTAACAGGAAGTCCACCAGCTTTACACGTTTGGGTATCGATTTTTTGGGTGGCTGGCGATCTAAACATGGCTTGGGCAAAGGCCATATGATGTCAAAATTTTAAAAGTATACTCGTCAATTAATAAATTCACGAGGAAACAACGTCAATAACTATTTCTAGATGTGTAAGAAAAAAGTACCTGTATGCTTTATCTTGCAAGGAACATTGTTTATATTGCTTGCACCTACAAATTATACGCCAAGAAACACAACAATATGAATTAGCTTTAACCAGCAAAACATCAGCTTAATGCATAAAAAATGGACAACTCTATATTTTTGGAGTGAGGCGAGGGATAATGACTGTATAGTACAAAACTTGAATTAGGGAGAACACCGTTAGATTGAGAAACAAGTTCATAATCATGCAACCATGCAGTTTTCTTACATAGAAAAGTGCATAACATGATCATAATTGTCATGTCAGACCAAACAAGATAAGCCTAAATAATATGATAATAAAAATGATCCAAGAAAGTGAAAACAGAAAGATATCAGACTGTAAACATTTTATTAGAAGAAGGCTAACGTTCGAACTGGCAAAGACTAATTCCATAGACATGGATAGTAATGCCTTCAAAAGTACTTTGCACATAGTGTACAATGTAAATACAAAGCCATACATACCACTGAAAAAGCATAAGTTTATCTGTCGGGAGGAACGGAGTTTCTTTGTGATGATAAAAGTTCATTCCGAGTAAATTCCCGTAACTATCAATAAGAGGGCATCCAACCCCAGCCTAGCAAAACAAGTGACACGAGACAAGGGTTACATAGGGAAAGATGACAGGGTCATACATATGCAGTTTGCTACAATTTTGTTGATAATGTTTTTTGTTTAGTTGGGAGTGCATATAAAATCTTGGTGATTTTACAAGTGGAAACACAAAGTTCTGTGCAATCGAGTTTGCTTCGGCGGCCGACCGACATTACCCCCTTCATAGCCATTATCTTGAATCCATCAAACGGGCAACCCACATCTATTACATCTGTGTGAGGACCTATGTAGGTGGCCCGAGATCCAACGCAAGAAGATTCTAGTACCCCATGATCTCAATGTAAGCTAGATTGAACATTAAATTTTATGTTTTCAATATTCCTATGACCCTAAATCCATTTCGGATGCACACTTCAATCTCAAATGATGAGGTTATGGTTAACATTATCCTAAGTAGAAAGCAAACAAATAATGAATAGCGATAATCAGTAACAACCCTCAAGTTAGTATTAATCTTCTGACCATCACCAGAAATTCTAACCAAACTTGTTGAAGTGAGAATGTTTGCGTGTGACAAATCTCGTGCAAGTAAAAAATGTTGCATCTCCTGTAGAGATCATATTCCAATCATGAAGTAATAATCAAATAAAAATATACAAAATAGTGACTAGTGCAATCACCATCAAATGAAGCAAGCGAGACTACACTCCGAGAAATTCGTGAAGCAATGCGTTTACGAAGTTCACCCCATATATCACGGTGAAATACATCCTCGTAGGAATTAATCAGACATGGAAGTACTGTTGAAATAAGGATGACACAAAGTGGTTGATGAGCTTTGTTCAAATGTGCAACATATGGGAATGCTCAGCAAAATCCATATCATACATGTTAGATGCTTTAGCATCTTACAGTTTCATTTAGAAAATTTAGCAAATAAATAGTGTTGTCTAATGGACTATATTCCATAAGTATATGACTACATACCAAAGTCAGTTAGGTAGTTTGGATTGCTAGGCCTATATAATAGGAGAATTTGTGTGGCAAATAAAGTAAGCAAGAGGATATAAACCCTTACTTCATGTCCCCTCTTTCGTCTTACCCCCGAGGTGCAGCGACCGGTTAAAGGCACGGCCAACCCTCACCCTAGGCATTTATTATACATATAATAGTTTTGCTCACCTCTTGTTGATGAATTACTAGGTGTGGAAGATTTTGTGTCTCGCTTGTACTTCCTTCTCCTGTACCATCAGTCATTTGCTTAATTCCCATGTTGCAGCACAATTGTCAAAAAAGTTCACCATGATACATTCAGAAAGAAAAGATATTGGAGACCACACATAAAATGAGCTATATTAAGCAAGGGAAATATAGAACATGGAGAAAGTGGAGGCATATGGTTACCAAAACACAAATTTACGGATGCTAACAGTGCAAGTTCCATTGTCTATAGGTCTAGTAGAAAAATGCATTAGCCCCAACACTAAAACAAGAACCCTAATCTAATATAGTACAGGGGGTAGTAATATTGTGCGACACAAGGACCTGTTTACAGATGCAAAGCAACTAGAGACTCCAAAAAAAAAATTTGCGGGGAAAACAACGAGTTATTCCTCTCTAAATCAGGGTTACAGTCTGCCAATAATTAACAACTCAGCGATACAGACTGGTATTTGACGCACCCAACAATTGGTGCTTCCTCCAGTTCTAACTTCTAACTACATTGGCTAGACAGTGAGCATGGTCGTCGTCGATCTGACAAATGTCATAGTTTTCTTCTGCACTGCAGCCACAACTAGCTAGAGCTAGGTGTCCTATTCCTGCAGGTACAAATGAACCCAAGTCACGGTCACATGGCACGTGAATGTCTCGATCTCACGCGTGCTCCGGGTGGTGTGGGCATGGAAAAGTCTCAGATGCCTAGCCACATCGTACGTAGTACTCCCTCCGTTCCAAATTAATTGACTTGACTTTGTCTAAATACGGATGTACCTATACTTGTATAGTGTCTAGATACATTCGTTACTAGACAAATGCATGTCAATTAATTTAGAACGGAGTGATACGTGTGACAAAGACTGACAGCGAACGTATGACATACTGAGAGCTATACGCAGCATGTAAAATGTGTGTATCAAATTATCTAAGTCATGCATAATAAACAACACTAATGCAGAAATTAAGTTTTTTCTCTGATATAATTACATTTTGTCCAATATATTACTCGATATGTGATACACCAAAACCAAACCGGTATGAACTCGATATCCTATATTTTAAGCTTTTGGGTAATGCCACCCCCATCTCTTTGAGCATTCTGAAAAAATACCATAGGAGTGAGGGATTCTATGTACAAGAAAATATACATATACAGGGAGTGATGTTTGTCTAGAAAATAGGAAAAATGATATATGATCAGATTGCTTCCTATATACAATCGGGGTCGCTAGCTGGTCCCGAAATGATATTTCCAGCCCCAGGAAAGGACAAATATAAACTCCATGGCATCCATTCATTTCATTTCGAGTGAAAGGTTGTGTTTTTTTACCTTCTACTCCCTCCGTTCCCAATTGTAAAATGTTCTACCTTTTCCTTGAATTTATATAGATGTGTTTTAGTGTGTTTGTTTATATTGAAATATCCAAAACATTTTATATTATAAAAACAGGAGTACTAAGCTAGAGGTCAAGTATGTCATGTGATTGTTACATCCATGACAGACCGTGTGTGAAAAGTATCCCAATATAAAATCCAAATCTCTAGCTATATAGGTGCGGAAAGCATGGTTTGGCTCTACAACTAAAGTCGCTGTCTCCGATATATCCCTCTCTCGAGAACCTGCGGTTCAGAAAGCAGTTTGTTTCTCGGAGCTGTACGGTCCCTTTATTCATTTCTCGTTTTTAATATATGCTCATGAATACGCGCTATGTTTTGATAGTTGATGAAAATGTATAAGTACAAAGTACAAAGATGGTAGCCGTACGGATAGTTGATAGCAAGCACCCTGCAACAAGCAACATAACGTAATGCGGGCACCCTGCAACAAACAAAAATTACATCATGTGTTTCACTGATTATATCGACCAAGTACTAGGGGCTAATCAGAACATTTTATATGGGCTGGGGAGAGGAGCCGGGCAAAACGTTGCTTGTCCTGCAATAAGCTCTGCAACTAGCAATTAATGCAGCAACTCTTATCAAGAGTACACTACATCTACATAACTCATGTAAAGTGTACTGACTGGCCATGTCATGCATGATTCAAAAGAGGAGCATCCTAGTGTAATCCTCGAGGACGGGGAGCCTCTGCTCGCTGTCGTAACCATACATGACGCCGACCATCCTCGCACAGTTGAGCGATGCACCGATGAAGCTAGGCGACAATGATGATTTTGCTCCCGAGAAACACACCCTGTTGAGTTCTACCCACTCATCCTCGATCATCTTCAGCATATGCTCCTCCGCATCGCCATTAGGGTTTTCCCTTAGGTAAAAATCTTTGTACGATCCATCGAGCCCTTCTTGCGCTTCATCCTGCACGGACAAAGAAAACATCATGGTGAGATAAGATGACGCTCTTAGTAGATGTCCATGTCACGGTCACATGGCAGGTGAATGTCTCGATCTCACGCGTGCTCCGGGTGGTGTGGGCATGGAAAAGTCTCAGATGCCTAGCCACATCGTACGTAGTACGTGTGACAAAGACTGACAGCGAACGTATGACATACTGAGAGCTATACGCAGCATGTAAAATGTGTGTATCAAATTATCTAAGTCATGCATAATAAACAACACTAATGCAGAAATTAAGTTTTTTCTCTGATATAATTACATTTTGTCCAATATATTACTCGATATGTGATACACCAAAACCAAACCGGTATGAACTCGATATCCTATATTTTAAGCTTTTGGGTAATGCCACCCCCATCTCTTTGAGCATTCTGAAAAAATACCATAGGAGTGAGGGATTCTATGTACAAGAAAATATACATATACAGGGAGTGATGTTTGTCTAGAAAATAGGAAAAATGATATATGATCAGATTGCTTCCTATATACAATCGGGGTCGCTAGCTGGTCCCGAAATGATATTTCCAGCCCCAGGAAAGGACAAATATAAACTCCATGGCATCCATTCATTTCATTTCGAGTGAAAGGTTGTGTTTTTTTACCTTCTACTCCCTCCGTTCCCAATTGTAAAATGTTCTACCTTTTCCTTGAATTTATATAGATGTGTTTTAGTGTGTTTGTTTATATTGAAATATCCAAAACATTTTATATTATAAAAACAGGAGTACTAAGCTAGAGGTCAAGTATGTCATGTGATTGTTACATCCATGACAGACCGTGTGTGAAAAGTATCCCAATATAAAATCCAAATCTCTAGCTATATAGGTGCGGAAAGCATGGTTTGGCTCTACAACTAAAGTCGCTGTCTCCGATATATCCCTCTCTCGAGAACCTGCGGTTCAGAAAGCAGTTTGTTTCTCGGAGCTGTATGGTCCCTTTATTCATTTCTCGTTTTTAATATATGCTCATGAATACGCGCTATGTTTTGATAGTTGATGAAAATGTATAAGTACAAAGTACAAAGATGGTAGCCGTACGGATAGTTGATAGCAAGCACCCTGCAACAAGCAACATAACGTAATGCGGGCACCCTGCAACAAACAAAAATTACATCATGTGTTTCACTGATTATATCGACCAAGTACTAGGGGCTAATCAGAACATTTTATATGGGCTGGGGAGAGGAGCCGGGCAAAACGTTGCTTGTCCTGCAATAAGCTCTGCAACTAGCAATTAATGCAGCAACTCTTATCAAGAGTACACTACATCTACATAACTCATGTAAAGTGTACTGACTGGCCATGTCATGCATGATTCAAAAGAGGAGCATCCTAGTGTAATCCTCGAGGACGGGGAGCCTCTGCTCGCTGTCGTAACCATACATGACGCCGACCATCCTCGCACAGTTGAGCGATGCACCGATGAAGCTAGGCGACAATGATGATTTTGCTCCCGAGAAACACACCCTGTTGAGTTCTACCCACTCATCCTCGATCATCTTCAGCATATGCTCCTCCGCATCGCCATTAGGGTTTTCCCTTAGGTAAAAATCTTTGTACGATCCATCGAGCCCTTCTTGCGCTTCATCCTGCACGGACAAAGAAAACATCATGGTGAGATAAGATGACGCTCTTAGTAGATGTCCATGTCACGGTCACATGGCAGGTGAATGTCTCGATCTCACGCGTGCTCCGGGTGGTGTGGGCATGGAAAAGTCTCAGATGCCTAGCCACATCGTACGTAGTACGTGTGACAAAGACTGACAGCGAACGTATGACATACTGAGAGCTATACGCAGCATGTAAAATGTGTGTATCAAATTATCTAAGTCATGCATAATAAACAACACTAATGCAGAAATTAAGTTTTTTCTCTGATATAATTACATTTTGTCCAATATATTACTCGATATGTGATACACCAAAACCAAACCGGTATGAACTCGATATCCTATATTTTAAGCTTTTGGGTAATGCCACCCCCATCTCTTTGAGCATTCTGAAAAAATACCATAGGAGTGAGGGATTCTATGTACAAGAAAATATACATATACAGGGAGTGATGTTTGTCTAGAAAATAGGAAAAATGATATATGATCAGATTGCTTCCTATATACAATCGGGGTCGCTAGCTGGTCCCGAAATGATATTTCCAGCCCCAGGAAAGGACAAATATAAACTCCATGGCATCCATTCATTTCATTTCGAGTGAAAGGTTGTGTTTTTTTACCTTCTACTCCCTCCGTTCCCAATTGTAAAATGTTCTACCTTTTCCTTGAATTTATATAGATGTGTTTTAGTGTGTTTGTTTATATTGAAATATCCAAAACATTTTATATTATAAAAACAGGAGTACTAAGCTAGAGGTCAAGTATGTCATGTGATTGTTACATCCATGACAGACCGTGTGTGAAAAGTATCCCAATATAAAATCCAAATCTCTAGCTATATAGGTGCGGAAAGCATGGTTTGGCTCTACAACTAAAGTCGCTGTCTCCGATATATCCCTCTCTCGAGAACCTGCGGTTCAGAAAGCAGTTTGTTTCTCGGAGCTGTATGGTCCCTTTATTCATTTCTCGTTTTTAATATATGCTCATGAATACGCGCTATTTTTGATAGTTGATGAAAATGTATAAGTACAAAGTACAAAGATGGTAGCCGTACGGATAGTTGATAGCAAGCACCCTGCAACAAGCAACA
This sequence comes from Poa pratensis, assembly GCA_947311845.1. Lineage (NCBI taxonomy): Eukaryota > Viridiplantae > Streptophyta > Magnoliopsida > Poales > Poaceae > Poa > Poa pratensis. The sequence goes on from CAMZMU010000063.1 coordinate 161,584,899, forward strand.
TAACGTAATGCGGGCACCCTGCAACAAACAAAAATTACATCATGTGTTTCACTGATTATATCGACCAAGTACTAGGGGCTAATCAGAACATTTTATATGGGCTGGGGAGAGGAGCCGGGCAAAACGTTGCTTGTCCTGCAATAAGCTCTGCAACTAGCAATTAATGCAGCAACTCTTATCAAGAGTACACTACATCTACATAACTCATGTAAAGTGTACTGACTGGCCATGTCATGCATGATTCAAAAGAGGAGCATCCTAGTGTAATCCTCGAGGACGGGGAGCCTCTGCTCGCTGTCGTAACCATACATGACGCCGACCATCCTCGCACAGTTGAGCGATGCACCGATGAAGCTAGGTGACAATGATGATTTTGCTCCCGAGAAACACACCCTGTTGAGTTCTACCCACTCATCCTCGATCATCTTCAGCATATGCTCCTCCGCATCGCCATTAGGGTTTTCCCTTAGGTAAAAATCTTTGTACGATCCATCGAGCCCTTCTTGCGCTTCATCCTGCACGGACAAAGAAAACATCATGGTGAGATAAGATGACGCTCTTAGTAGATGTCCATGTGAATGTGCCTACCAAGATACAGACCGAATCATATCATGTAAAAATTCCTATAGTAGTGTGGATCCTATGGAATTATCTCTAATTGTGGTTTTTCTGTTCTGACCTTGGCACTGCCCATGTCGTCCCGGAGCCTTATGATCTTTGCCGGGCAGGAGATGAATTGAGGGATGTGGTTGATGTCGGTTTCTGTTAAATCGTGTCCTAGCATGAAGAAAAGATGGAGAAACAAAAGTGGCGCTCCCGAGGTCACGACACCGTTTCTTAGGTAGTCTTCCGATGTAGGGACCTGATTACTAGATAGCCATTTCCCTTCAATCATGAATCCATCAAACAACGTTTCCCACTGCAAGAGAAAAAAAGGCAAGAAGTTTGAGTGCAGTCCGTTGCAAATTAGAGAGCAATAGAAATATATATAAGGTGGTATACTAGTACCAGAGTAACTTTATAGGCAAATAAAATTTAAAAGCTGAAAAAATATTGGAGGGTACATACAGCTTTCTTGAGATGATTGATAGGGTTTAGTCCATGCTCTTTTCTGACCATATCAGCGATATCATTTGTGATGGTATAAAGAGCCTTGTAGCATAATATCATGTAGCTCGGTAGTGAATCTACAGCTGCAAAATCCCACCTGTAAATTTTGCATTTCACGTGAGAAACTTTTGTCATACCAACACATATCTATACATCAACTATATCTTTACTAATGTACTATTTGCTGTTTTATTAGCAAATTGATCCCATTTTGCGCATTGACAATGGCCAACTTTCATTTTTAGAATGATTCCTTCTTTGAATATACAATTAAAATAATTATATTAATATGATAATATAAAGAAAAATCTCATACAAAAGTGGTTATTAATTTCAGTTTAACGAATCTTCATTTAACTTTTTATACTAAGATTCAATGTTATAGAAGTTTCAATGTTTTAGGACGTTATTTATTTATGAAGCAAGGTAATTATATGGCGCTACTAAAAATGCATGAATATTTTTATTATAGAAATATCCATGCTCACATTTTTATCGCCTCACTGAAAAGGGAAAGTTCCTCTTGTGTAGCAACAAGATCAAAGATGTCATCAACAATGTAGATGAGTGAAATGATCTTTGTGATCTCAATCCGATATCTTGAGAAGGAAAAATCCTCAAGGACAGTCATGGGCCACATGTACCATTTCAGAACCTGATCCCTTGCAACCGGTATTTCTTGAGCCAATCCCAAATCCATCCACCATCTGCGTCAAATGAAGTTTCCATAGTTAAAATCACTCCCATTTAAACTATATATATATACATATATATATATATATATAATAAAAAATTAGTTTTACTTGCAGTATCTGAATATGTAAAATTTGTCATGAAGTTTTGTCTATGTCTTAACCAGAGGAGTAGATCAGCCAATGTGCACAAAATTAATTAAGGATGTAGTCTAGTTTATTAGATGCGTACCTCTTAACTTCTTGCATTTCCCTCCGATGTTGCAACTTGTTAATCTGGAACTCTGCAAGTGCCAGCTTCTCCATTGGAATGTTTCTAGTGGGCAAGCTCTGGAGGTAGCTGAGGTGGTGCCTGGCCTTGTAGCGCATCAGGCTCACATGGTAGGGGTTTTCTAGTGACTGTCTCACATATCTTGCAGTGTTTGACTCCATGAACTTCATTGCAAACCTTAGGTGCTTGCTTGAGAATTGTTTTGCCTTGTAGAGTGAAGCCTCTCCGGTGTTGAGGTGTGACATATCGTGCAAGCTCAGCAAACCACTGATGTCTTTGCTATGAGCAACGTTGAAATCGCCATTACCGTTTGCGAACTTTTGAAGAACATCATCTGCCGTGTCAAGGAGAATCGGTTTAATATCATTTGAGAGAGGTGGTTTATCACACAGTACGTAATATTTTAAAATAGACCTGGCTACTGAATTTATTACGCCACACATGCTATATATGTCGTAAAAGATCAAGAAAACTATACTCCAGCTAATTCTGAGAACTTTTTTTTTTTGAATCGGGTATTCTTAAACTTGTGAGCTTGTCTCACAAAACACGTACGTGGAATTTGTGTTTTACTGACTTGCTGAAACACAGTATCCAGCTTCTCGCATAAGCCTCCAGGAAAGTGTTGCATCAAGCAGATCATCGCTATGGATGAGATGCACGCATGAGTCCACGACGTTGTCTATCTCATCTTGGAAATAGTGATCGATACATAGGCGCTTGAGGTGATCGACAGTGGTCATCATGCCCCGGCTGCTCTTGGGGTGTTGATGCAGGAACGCTTGCACGCTCCTTAGCCCCTCCTGGTGTTGCACAAAGAGCAAATGTTTATGAAGGATAATGTAAAATTTTGGTATATATCATAAATCACCTCGCTCATGTGAAAAGTTTTTCAGATCCACTGGGTGGCAATACTATCGATCAGTTTCACTTTCCATTAAAAATACCTCCATGGTATCATGTTAATTGCTTTCATTTGCCTTCAACTTTTCCATGACAAGGAGAAACATCCACGAGAGTATGCATACCTGGAAGTCAAAATCATCAGACAGCTCGTGGGAGGCGGGCTCCCGGCCAGGACACACAACTGGCGAAGGGCGGAAGAAGCCACGGCTACGGCCGCCATTTCCGGCCACCGTTGAAGCCGAGTGGACCAGTTGCTCAACGGAAAGGGAGGGGGAGAAGAAACGCGCAGCAGACATCAAGCACTTAATGGTATAGATATATTGGTGTATGATCGGCTAACTAGCTAAGTTCTCTCTATCTAGCCTGTAATGCTGAAGTGGTACAGCTTCTATAGGTCTTGGGAGATGGATGATACTGGGATGTGCATCTATGCCCTGGCGTGCTTCAAATTTATAGGGATTATAGGGAGTGCTGGACTGCTTGAAGCACCGATCCATCTCTCAGCTGATACGCGTTAGGGAGCTAGTGTGCGAGCTTAGAAAACGCCACGCACGCAATGCCGCAGGTGATACATGTGGCCCAAGGCCGCGTGGAAATTTCACAAAATGTGCCCGAACGGTCGTTGTATCGTGTATTGGTGACTTCTCCAGGACATGCGCCATGTCACTGTCAAATCGTACGTTGGGTTAGCCGACGCGTAAGTTCATGGCTGCCTATCATCGTTCACAGGGAAACTAGTACTGTTGATCAATCTTTTTCATATGGCACAAACGGATTGAGTAGCGACAGGCCGGCCGGCCGGCCGGTTCAATCTGAACCAAGTATAATCTTTGCAATAAGATCCTATACATGCGTGTATAACATGTGTACTGCTGTCATGTCAAGTGGAGCTTTCCAGAATTCTTCTTTTTTACATGAACATTGGAGGACTCTGCAGCCTTGTAATGTCGTCCCATCTCAAGGGAGCATTCTACCAAAATGTTAAAACAATATAGGTGCAAAAGATTCTATGTACAAGGAGACAAACATGTAGGGGAGTCAGGAGTGTGATGTTTGTCTAATAAAAATACAGAAATGACACATGACCAAATTTCCTCCTCAGCTAACTGTGGCCCGAATTGATGTTTTCAGGAAACTACAGTTCAGTCTCCATGGCATCCTTGATCCATCGATTGCGATCTGGTGACTAGGTTTCTACTTTCTGGGTAGCTAGTGGCCAAGTATGTCATGCGATTGTGGCCTTCACTTACATACACGCATGACAGACGGTGTGTGAAAAGCATCGCGAGATAGCATCAACTAGGCACATATGCGTGGCCTAATAAACACTAGGTACATATGCGTGTAAAGTAGGGTTTGACTGGTACTAGAGTCGCTGCCTCAAATATTTTCGTGTCCAGAGAGCCTGCGGTTAACGGTGCAGCTCGGTTAGTTTTTTTTTCCGATAAAAGGCAATAATGCCCAGCTTTGAATTAACAAAGCTTCAGAGTTCACAACGGCATGCTGAAAAACAGATTACAAGCAACAGACTCCCCAAGCATACAGAAGATACAGCAAAAACAGCACAGCTTGAGGTGCCTTAGTTAAAACCTGACTACGCAAACAAGAACCATGGCAACCGAGGCCAAGACGGGAGCACCACAGGAACACGACGCCGTCTTCATCTCCAGAAAGCACTTGGACCCAGCTTCCGCCGTCCTTGCCACCGGAAAAGGACCCCTGTCCCTCGCACAGGCTCGAAAGGCGCTCCGTACCGCCCAGAGGCGAGGGAAGCTCACCCGAGAGCAAGAATGCTGGATCGGAAGAGAGCAGACACGCGGCGGGCGCTCTACCGAAAGACCACCACCACCAAGAGCTTGACAGCGACGACACGTCCGAGCTGCCGGACGAAGATACCGAGAGGCAGGACGGCGAGAAAATGGTAACCACACCACCATGGCTGAAACGGAACCACCGGAGCTCGAAACACTCGCCGCCCAAACGAGCCGATGTTACCGAAGAGTGGAACCCTTTCCCCTCTCGCCAAGGCTCGAGGGCACCGACCCATGGCAAACAGGGGCAACGAGGCGGGGAGGAACCAAATAGGGCACCCGCCAGTCAACACGGAAAGAGTCGTCGCGCACGGCGTTGACGCCGCCCAATCCCGAAGGATTTTGAGCTTTCGCTCGGTAGGTGGTTGGGGGTGTGAGGAGGGTCCACGGCTGTGCCTCCAAGGAGGAAAGTGGCGCCCTTGGGCGTCGCTGCCGCCGGGCCGGCCCAGCCGGCCAGAGGTTTCCCTCGGATCCGCACCTAAAACACCAGCGCACCGCCACCACGGGCAGCGACGGCCATGGCCGCCGTGCTACACAGAGGACGGGGAGGAGGGAGCCTGCAAGGTGGGGGAAGGGGCCGTACCTGTCAGATCTGGAGTCGGAGCGGGAGAGGCGTGCGTGCCACGACCACCGTCCGCCGGTGCCTCGTCGCCCGCGCGACCAAGACCTCCGGCCACCAGCAACTGCGACCGGCGCCCGCCGCCCAGACACCGTCGCCACACCAGCCCGGGCCGCCGCCCCGGAGACCAAAGCCCACCGCGTAGAGCACGGAACGGCGAGATCCTCACCGCCACCTTCACCGGTGTCCGCACGGGCTTTCCCGGCGTCCTCCTAGGGTGGCGACGCGGGAGAGGAGAGGAGGTGGGGGGTGGCGGTGCGGCGAAACCCTAGTCGCCCTCGGGAGGACGACGCGAGGGCCGAGCGTTTTTTCCCCTCTACATGGTTAGTAGCCAACCATTTCTAAGACTGACCGCGGTGGAGCCATCCGGTCCCATTCTCATTTCTTATTTCTATGCTTTCTATTGACAGCGAGGAAAACATGTAAGTACAAAGTATACAAAATACGGCACACATGCCGATATAAAATACATCAAGTACTATGCAAGAGACAGAAGTTGCATGTGTTTATGATTGAGTTTTGAGCTGGTGTGCTGTGGTTGAACTACAAACCTTGATTCACCTGATATTTTTCTTGTCGTTGGTACCAGCATTTTCGTCCTGGGGTATGTTTTACGTAGGAACGAGGGATTAATTCCTGGTTGGGAAGAAACATTCGGAGTGGGGATAGGATCGTCTCTCCTCTTCTATTGGTTGCTCGATCCTCTCTGACTGGCAAGAAAGGAACCAAGAAACATGTAAACACTTTGAGACTGTTGCATAGTTCTATTTAGCAGTACTCCCTCCGCTCCAATTTAATTGACTTGCTATCCACCACATGTGGATGTATCTATATATGTAACATGTCTAGATATATCCACATTTGATGTATAGCAAAGTCAATTAAATTGGAACGGAGGGAGTATATACGATGCCTATGCACGTATACCTAGGTGCGATCGATGTGTACGTATATACATGTGGAAAACTTACTTGGTTTATAGTCTTGAGTATGTACGTTCTTCTCTGGCGATCGAGATATTCGAGCCTACTTTGTGTGGAGAGGCCGATCTACGGTTGATATCCACATTTCGTTACTGGCCAACCGTCAACCCCGAAGAGCGTGGAGCCATCGTCGTCGAAGCTATTTCACTAGCAGCAAGCGAGTGACTCTGGTCGGTTGTGTCATTTTGCGGCCTAGCTACTTAGCTATGGTTAGCAGACTCGGAAGACGAAGTACGGCACGCAACACATAACCGGAGTCATAGTCATCCGAGAAAGTATCCGGTGGAAACCGGTAAAACCAGGAAAAAAATCATGTTTAAAAGCTCTAAAAACTTCTCAGTAGCTACAGCCGGTTTGGTCGACGTGCGTGTCCTGCGTCTCGCGGCGCGCCAGACGCGGAGGGAATTTTCGAGCGTTCACACTGCATGCGAGTGGTCCCCAAACCAAAGGTCATATCGCTGCTGTTTTCTTTGCTCCCACCATGCGACTGCGTTGCTGCTCTCTGATCAAATTTTCTCACGCAACTGGATGACATGCAACCATACTGTTTTTTCTTTTTGAATAGGACAACCATACTGTTTGCTACAGTACCTACGACTTCGAGTGTCACCGGCGACAGTGCATGTCACGCCCTCCTATAGTCCTATTTACGGTCACATCCTAGGAAACTATTTGCTACATGTAGTGGGAGGAGATAGGATCACCACATCCATTGATTTACCGTGTAGTTATGCTCCATGGTGCCTCCATGGGGTGATTAAGTTTGAGAAATTTCGAAGTTGCAAAAGTTGTTTCAAAATGCTACATACGACTATCATTTTTGTAGTCTAACCGCTGATAAAATGCTACATTTAATTTTGTGGGTATGCTACATAGAGATTTCTCCGAAATTGCATATGTGTTTCTGTAATGTTTGATGAGATCAACACAAATGTTGGATGTGTTGTTATTTTTTGCTACATTGGTTTGTCCATGGTGGTGCCTCCATGCTGTGATGAGGTCATTCTGTTGAGAAATTTTTGACGTTGCAAAAGGTATTTTGAGATGCTACAAAAGACTATCATTTTTGTAGTCTAACCACTCGTAAAATGCTACATTTAATTTTGTGGGTATGCTACATAGAGATTTCTGCAAGGTTGCATATGTTTTTCTGTAATGTTGGATAAGATGGACACAAATGTTGGATGTGTTGCTTTTTTTTGCTACATTGGTGTGTCCAAAATATTACAACATTATTTCTATGTGTCGCAACTTTTCACATATCGCACGTAAATGTTGCAAAACAATGTCCATTTTCTTATAGTGCTATATACACACAGAAAACAAGCTACGATACATTTTTCTTGCAACGTTAACTAATATTTTTGCAGCAATAATAGGGTGCACGTATGCGATTTATTTTTAAATTTTATTTGTTGCATTTGTTCGTAACAACATGTTACACAGCAGCAGCTAGGGCTGACACGCATGCATGGCAGGCAGCAACCTGCAGCAAGGCTAGCTAGGATTCAAGTCACGTCTCTTTTCGTTCTTTGCATTAAAAACAACAGCTAGCTAGTAGCGGTACTTGCGCGTCTCTCACAACTCTAGCTAGTACCGGTGTACGCTCCTCTTCTGATGGGGGTCGTACATCGATTCCGCTAGGACACATGAATTAGCGCAGTCCGTCGATCGATGCAGGGAACCCTTCGCGCGGTTGCCATCGGATGATCAGGTCGAACACGGTATTACTGCCGATCGGGTCAAAAGAATGGTTTTCTTAAGGCTCGATTGTGCTCGCCGGCACTGCGGCCCACATTCCCTAGGATCACGATGGGATTGTGTGGCAAAGGCCGCTGGGTCAGCGCGCTACCTATCCATACCACGAGATACACTCCCTCTCGTCCCATAAACAAAAAAATGTTATATTTTGGAGCTGACAGAGTAATAATTAAATTGATTATAGAAACGTTGTTTAACTTAGTTTGTTATCGTGCGGGATATTAATGGGTTTGTGTGATGTTTGATCGCCAAACAATAAAACCAATTGATTCCGAGAGTGCTGATTTTAAAAAATTTAAAAGAAATTGTAAAACATTCCAAAAAAAATATCTAACTATATGGTGGCAAAGATATATAAGAGTTCTAAATAGGTGCCAAGTTTCGTGATGATATATCATTTGTCGTGGTCTATGCACAAAGAAAAACAATGCTCCAATTATTTTTTAATCTCATTTTGGCAACTGATTTTTTTCCACATAGCACCACAAATGTCATTTCGCCACGAAATTTTGCACGTTGTAAAACTCTTGTATATGTGCACTACCAATTGTTTTCTGCATTGTTTTGAAATGTTTTATTATTTTTTCTGTTCGGGCAGGAGCATATAAACTCGGGAGCCATTGTGAATTTCTGATTGTTTTCCTCTTATACAATACTCTCTCCATTTCATAATTATTGTTGTGGTATTAGTTCGAATTTAAGCTAATAACACGACAAAAATTATGTAACAAGGACAGTATATATGGCAAGATACTTGTGTTTTAGGTATTCCAATATGGACTACATACGGAGTAAAATAAGTGAAGCTATACACTAAAATACGTCTATATACATTCGTATATTGTCTGTATTGAAATAGTTAAAACATCTTATATTTTGGTAAGGGAGATTATATAATACTAATGATACTTAGTTGATAAACATAAAAAATAATAGAAAGCAAAGAGGATACAACCAATTATAGTGATGCATACTATCCTCGCCGCAACAACCAAGCACCAACGTCCTTCGTTGTTGCCTGAGAAGAAGAGCACCAACCACCGGTCCACAACTTCAGGCTAATTTGGTTAATCTAGTTTTTTTGTCTTTCCCGAATGCTAAGGAGAAGAAGAGGATTGAGTTAAAAGAAAAAGCTATTTCGGAGTTTTATCACCAATCTGCTTGTGTAGGTGGGGACCTGCCATTTTCGGATAGAGACCTTACGTGAGCAATCACCAAAAAAATCAGCAAAAATGTGACCTAGAAAGGCGATGAAGAAACCCCTAACCCGGAGCATCAACGAGCCGTGATAGCCACCAACACCGGAAAAATGAATCCAGCCCTATACGGAATATCGGTTGGAAGAGTCCTCCAAGCCTCTTCAACGCCGGATCCGAAGCCAATGTCAGCCCACCCTTCATGACGCGACCGAATCACCCACCTTCTTCCGCAATTCCGCAGTAGTCAACACCGCCGCACTCCAAGAGCAGCCCATCCCTACCGCCATGCCTAGACATGACGCTAGATCGAATCCGCTCATAGTTTGGACTCCACAAACCTCTCGCCGGTGCCAGAAACACCTCCGACGAGTAGGTGCATAGGCTGGGAGACCATTATTTTTAGTAGCACTATCAGCGTCTGCGCCACCATGATGACGACAGAGAAAAATTGAAAAACAAGAAAATATAGGGCTAAAACACATGTACAAACGAGAACCGGAGCTCCCCTCCCCCTCGCGACGGCACGATGACGCTCAGAGAGGAAGAGGAGCGGTGGAATCACCGAGGAGATCTGAAACTGCTGCCTTGTCTACCTCGTGAAGGAGGCGTTGCTCCGTGCCATCTAGAGCTCGTCGTCGTGCGTGATCTCCTCCGGGTAGTGGTCGGGCCCGAATGCCACTAGGGAGAGAGATGGTGCAATGAAATGCGGTAAGAGACACACACACACACACACACACACACAGAGAGAGAGAGAGAGAGAGAGAGAGAGAGAGAGAGATATTGCATCTGTGCTCACATAAGTATGATACATGCAAACAATGGCCCTTTATATTCCTTGTATTTTCTTGGAAAAGAATTCGGTATTTGCAGCCACAAGCAATTGGACCACCAGGATACCGAGCTATCTGTAGCTCGGCCTCCATTTATCCACCATCAATTGAGCTGAATGTCATACACCACTCTCACGTGAAGATCTATATATCCATCTAACTTGGCCAGAGTTGAAAAAAACAAATAGCATATATGAACATATGGTACGATATATCTTTATCCGAATCCACTATTTGCTTCGCTTCGAACCCGAGGGAAAATATGATACAATATGCTCTCTCCCCATTAATGACGGGGTTCAAAATAGGAAAAGCTTGCGGTGGACACCTAGACACCCAGAGACGAGGAAGTGCTAGCAAACGACAAAATCGGAGAGTTGCAAATAAGCATAAATCCGGAGATTCCCAAATAGCAAAGGAATTTACATACATGTATCTCAGCGAAATGTGTTTCAAGATATATTGTGTATTAATCCTATTTGAAGTCAACATTTATAAAGTTTGACCATTTGCATATTTATCTAGTACAATTCCAATGCAATATTATTTGAACCATCAAAAAATATGCTTCCATATTATACGTACAATAAATATTCGGTTAAACTTTACAAAAGTAATAGGAATATTTTTTTGGTAAAAAAAGTAATCATTCACTTCACATTTCACACCGAAGACATCGTGTACACCGTAGACGAGCAGTAGCATGTCGTCTCGTATTCTCTCCGGACTCTCCTCCAAACCCAAAACCCTCGCCGAAGTCATCTACCGGCGACGCGGCGACCAAGATTCCTCAGCCGGAGCCGGCGCTAAGGAGTCGCAAAACTTCTATTAGGTTCTTTTCGATGGATGACCTTGTTGGACACATCCTCCTCCGCCTCCCGCCGGAAGACCCCGGGTGCCTCTTCCGCGCCTCCCTCGTCTGCAAGGGCTGGCGCGGCCTCCATACCGGCCGCGCCTTCGTGTTGGATGTATGCCCAAAAGGCAATAAGGTTTAACATCTGATTAATAATTATGCTTCATGATTCTATGCTATAACTGCGGTGACTCCTAAATATGTGATTCAGAGGAAAACTCAATCGCACGTGTAGAGACATGAACAAAATAAAGTATACCCTAGTCATGCCTTTTAGACTAATTCGTTGATTGCTAGAGACCATGTTTTCCTGGTCTGGGACATTGTTTCTGTCAGTATCAATGAGTGGCATATTTGGTGGAAACAATATGGCTGGGTAGACCCAAATCGTTGATATGCTAAGAAGATTCCAAAGTGTCTTTTTGTCCTTAGTGCAATATCGCAGATGACTATTATATGACATGTCCATTGACCATGAGGTTATTAGGGTTGTGTATACTAGAAGAGTTACTTTGGATCTGTCAACAGCACGGCCGTAACTGGGTGTCAAAATGGCAGTCACTGGGTAACTCCAAGGTATGCATAATACCTAATGTTCCAAAATGGGAAATTACTCCTCTGTCAAAAGAGAGATACTTCCAGGGCCCACTCGGTATGTATGATATCCAATATGTTCTGCAGACAATGCGTGATGAAGTTACATCATGTGGGATATCGGACTACGGGAACGAGAAAAGGAAATTTGTCGGTAACGAGATAGACGAGATATAGTGAATCAGGGATTGATTCATGGAAATATCAGGAATACTTTATCTCGGGTAAATTCAGTATCGCGAGTAATGGGAATGACGAATTTATAATCAACAGGTTCAACAGAGTGTCCTTCGTATAACGGTAGCAGTTATTCAGGTAGCCCATGTACCTGACCCTGGCAGGTGATTAGATGGAAACATCTAATTATAGCTACACGTTATCAAACCTGTAGGGTAACACGCTTAAGTCAGTTCTAGTTTGTTGTGTATATGGTTGGTCTGGATACCGAGAGAGTATCACCGGAATGGTTTCTGCGTGGTAGATAATATCTTTATCAGAGAGATTGGATTATGTAGACACTAGGTGTCTCGGAGTGATAGAAGTTGCTGTCACTAGTCGGATTAATTCCGAGGGTTTATATAAGAGGGAAATATTTATCCGGAGTATTTTGTCTGCGGACACTGGGTATCCCGGATCATGTAAAAGTGTTTTATATGATAAGTAATTAATTCGGGGAATATTCTGTAAAAGGAAATATTCAAATAAGAATTAATTAGACAAAATATTATTTAATTAAATATTAATTTATTTAATTAATAAATAATTATTGGAAAATATTGGAGCCACCGAAGGGGCTGCCAGGTGGGCCCATGGGCCCACTAGGCAGCCGCACCCCCACAAGGGGCGGGTGGGCTAGGCGCACCAAGGGGGAAGTTCCCCCCTTGGCCAAACCCTAGTTGGGCCCTAGGCCCAATGGGGGGAGGCGGTTTGGGGGGATCCTTGTTGGACAAGGACTCTTCCCCCCCTCCCCCCCCCAAATCAAATTGGGCAAGGGGAAGGTTTTCCCCTTCCCCAAACCGAATTGGATGGGAGTTGGAGTCCAACTTCAACTCCCCCATGTAGTGCGCATCAAGAAAGGAAGGGGATGAGTTGGAGTCCAACTCCAACCCCTAGGGCCGGCGCACCAAGGGCAAGGGCTTGCCCATTGCCCAAGCCTCCCTACCCCTTGTCCTCATATATAAAGACTCCCACCCCCATGGGAGAAGACACACAAGTTTAGATCTCTTCTAGTTGGTTTAGAGGGAACCTCTAAATATTTAGAGGGATCCTCTCCGATTAGATTAGATCTAGATCTCGAATCTCTCTCTCCCTCCTTCTCATGTGTTGAGATCTCCACCATTATATACACCAGCGGTGAGTGCTTCAACTGTGGACGGCGAAGCCATGCTGGACTAGATCGGATGTATGCGTGCGAAACTCAGAGGTGTGATCCGTTGAGAAACGGTTGACTCTATCTAACTCTGTTGGATCAAGGCGGGACGCGAGAGGAGTCTACGAATTCTCTCGGTTAGGCTTAGCCGAGGGAGTTCTTCCACAAGCTTCATCAACATCGTCATCGAAATCTCTTCCGCTTCAACGGTGTCGGTAACGATTTACAGTTTGATCAAATATGCATGTCTTGCACTTGTATCTTCATAGTAGATCTTGGCTGTTGCGTAGTTGGCGAAAATTTTGTTTTCCATGCACGCAACCGAACAGTGGTATCAGAGCAGTCTATGCATAGATACATGATTTGATCTAGAGGACATGGTGTGCGGGCACCGCATAAGTTTGTGCGGGTATGTTATTGAAGTCTATATATCTTCTAACATTCAAGTTATTCATGTTGCTTCCTGATATGCGGTCTTGTCTTGTTTCATGCGGCATAATTTGATCTCGGACTTCTGGCAATCTGCAGACCTTCCGGCTGCTCCTAGTATGCCCGTCGGCGCCAACGAAGTGCTTCAGTAGCTTCGGATCATATTATAGTTGGTCTCGTCGACTTGATAGCGGATGGGGCATGTGGACTAGGTCCACACGGGGGTCGTGTGCAACAAAATGCAATCATCTGGATTAGCATCCGCAATGTTTTCGTAATGTTGGGATGGGTAATCACCCCGCAAGGTTAATCTTGCAACATGAGTAATTATGCTTGGTGAGGGCCGTAGGTTTTTCTTTGGGCTTTTGGGAATCCTACAGCCACGCTAAAAGATGCAAACAAACGTTAGAGGCGTCTACCTCTGTTTTGCAGGACTTGTGATGTGGTATAGTCTCGAAATTATATTTTGTTGGCCGGTATGCCGTTCTTATTCGTCGAGCTATGGTGATAGTGGAGGATAGGAGAAGGCATGCAAATGTCGTGAACCTCGACATGGCCACACCGGTGGAGGCGCCACCGGTGGATGGAGGAAGAAGACTATACTACATCACGAAGTGTTATTTACTTGTGCATGTTTTATATCTGTTTTCTTGCTCTTCCCTTGATTGCGCAGTAGTGTGATTATTAGGGAGATTCCTCGGTAGCTACAGAGTTTAATTACTTGAGCTAAAATTAAAAATATCAAGGAGATCGTGCTCATCCAACCGTGGCACCGTCAAACCAGGCGCTTGTCACCGTACACCATGTATCCATGAGTAATGTGTGCCAAGGGTTTGAGAGGCGGGCACGAACCGTTCTAGCAGCATGATCGGTTGGTTGTCTTGACGTTGGGGCATGACTAGACATCTATCGAAAGATGAAACGGAAGTCACGGCAGGAAGTGATTGGTCTGTTGACCTACCCATTATTTTTTTTTATAGAAAAGGGGCAGTCCCAGCCTCTGCATCGATAGATGCATGCGGCTTAGACCTACCCGTTATAAGCTACGAACATGCTATGTATCCATACTTGTTCGTATGTTGGACGTGGATTTCGTATACACTAATTTGATCTTGAGGAATATCAAATTTAGTGGGAGCGCATTATTAGTTTATCTTTAACTAGTGCTAGAAAATAATTATGAACATATCTTAGTGAACTTTAGATTGTTGTAGATCGACACACGTAACACCCGCTATTTACCTTGGTCCACAAATTTTAAGAAAACTACTTTTCTACCATTAGGAGTAAATATGTTGTTTGGATATGTTTCCTAAGTTTTGTACTTAGGGGTGCCATGTATAAGTATGTCCTCGATGCTCCTCCTTCCGGGGTTGTTGTCAAAACTACTTATGAAAGGGAAGCTCACACCTTGAAGAGTGATGAAGCTGTCTCTATCCAATGTCTTATGTTGACATGCATGGGCCATGAGTTGGAGAAGCGGTTGGATCGCATATCTGCTGAGCGACATGATCGTCGTACTCACAGCCATGTTCCAGACTAAGGCAAAGACTGAGAGTTATGAGATAACAAAGGTTTTCTGGTCATGTCACATGGCAGAAGGAAGCTCAGCGAGCGAGCATGTAATCAAGATGATTGATTGCGGTACAAGGCTGCATACTTTGGGATTTTCTAATTCCAACCGAGCCAAGTACAGATTTGATGTTGACTTTACTTCCCCGTTTAACAATGGATTTATCATGATCCAAAACATGAGTGGGAGGAAGAAAATATTAAAAGGCTCCTTGTTATGCTGAAATCTGCAGAGGCTTATGTGACGAGGGATAACAATCAAGTTTGATAGTTGTCCAATTCGCATGCTTCAAAAAGAAGAGGAAGTTTAATTCAGGAGAATCCTGAATACCTCTTCCGAGGAAAGAAAAGATATTGGAAGTGGAACTGTAAAAGGTTTCGGGCACTAATAAGAAGAGTAGTATTTAAATGATATTCATTATTCTTACTAGTATCTCTGGAATATTGATTGCGAAGAATTTTTCTTGCGTTCAATATAAGGGCTGCGGAAAGTAAGAAGTACGGAGAATAAAAGGTGGTGGTGTGTGCTAAGTTTGGCGCATGGACCTTCGTCCTTTGGATGGAGATGTCTCCACTTTTAATTTTTCAAGTTGAAAGATTTGTGAGCATCGGCTCAAGTTATTAGGTTGCATGTTTTGCGATAAATATTCTTGTGAATTTATAGGACAAGTTGGTCCTGTTTATTATGATAAAGAATATTGGAGATCACTCCCTTCAGGGATGATCAAGTTACAAATCTTTTGAAGTTAAGGGAATATCATTTGTTCTAAAATATTTTGTGATTGTGCTGATATCACCTTCGGGTGACACTATCATCTTGGTTGCATCATATGCATGATGGAAGGAAATCCAAGATATTGCACATAGTGAGAAATCAACAAAAGATAAAGGTTTTGGACTGTTAATGATTTTATCATTGATGTCTAAAGTTTCACAAAATGTTTTAGATATAAAGTCTTGGTGATTATGCAATTATGTCTTGAAAGTTTTCAAGTCATGATCTGACTAAGTGCGACGAAGTCAACACTAAGAATCTTCTTGTTTTTGCATAATGTTTGGCAATACTCAGTCTACAATATGTTTGCTCGCTAGGTAATTTTAGCACAGTTAATTGTCTTGCTTCATGTCATTGTTTTGAAAGATAAACCATGGATGGACACGTTGGTCTTAGGTACTAAAGGTTTCTGAAATATTGAAACTTGGTCCTAAAATAAAGGACAAAGGAATTTCATTGTCTCTTGCCTCATGTCATTGTTTTCAAAGATAAACTTTGGGGACATGATGGATTTAGGTTCTGAGATTTTTCTGAAAGATGAAACTCAATCCTAATAGTAAAAGACAATGAATTACTTTATTGGTTGTTCCAATAAGTTAATTGGAAGTCGTCTTATAACACCACATAAGTAACAATGTTTTGTTACTAAGATAGATGTGATTCTTAAGGAATTTATTCCTTGTTGAATTCAGTGGGAGGATGGTGATTCTTGAAGAGATCATTGAATTTTCAGAAATAGTTATCAGAAGTTGTGCAGGCGGAAGCAATTCCAATTGACAATTCTTTTAGACTAATACCGAGAGTCATTGCAATATGAGCATGATTTCTTGTCAAGAAATAATCACTTAACAAGATAAAGAGCATATGTGTTTCTTGGAAACTTGAGTCCATATGCAAAGACAAAGTAATAAAGCTAAAGTTCTACAGTATCCAAACCTTCAGATTCATATTAATTAGTAATATCATCATGTTCAAGTTGAAAAACTTGAAGGAATTCCTATTGGAATATTTGATCGTAAAACTTGTTTTGTCATAAATGGTTTTATGACAAATTCAAGAGTTGACTACTCAGGATCATATGATCTATAGCACGGATTTGTATGAGATATTAACAAAGTATATTCCTCTAAGGAAAAGTTATCGAGTATGTGTACGATGTACAACTCGAGGGCTTTGTTAAATGAATACAACACTAGTTGTTTAATGAGTATGTTTGTATAAGATGTTAACAAAACAAATTCCTTTGAAGGAAAATTTATCGAGGATCTGTACTATGTACAGCTCGAGGGTTTTGTTAAATGAATACACAACTTGTCATTAAAAAGTATGTCTGTGGTGGCAGACAGATGATGATATGAAGGCTGGATTAGTTTTGTAATTACGTGAAGTAAAACAAGCAATGTTTGACTTCATAGGAAATTACAAAGTTCTTAAAAGTTAGTGGGAGCTATTTTGTGATATTCGATTTATTTTGAAAACCATTAAAATACTTCATTTGATAGAATATTTGTATCATTGAAAAGTTATTCAATGAAACATTAGGAGCAAAGGAATTAGTATTATGACAGGATGTATCCTGATAATGATTTAATATCTTGCTGCAAGAAAGCATACAAAGTGTTTTGAAGTAAAATTCGAAACATGAGAGAACTAGGTTCTTTAAAGGATAAGGAAATTCATATGCAAGAACCATGATAGCATATCAGTGGTGAGCATGATCAAATGATTCTATTATTTTATCATCATGGGAATTTCCTGAATATTGCATTCTTGGATTCGAATATCAAATGATAACGGAAATTGTTGGCAAGTTGAGTTTGTAACAAAAGTTCAATTGACTCCAATTTTATAAAGTATTCTCTAAATGGTGTTTTGAAGAAATTCAGAAGAGAATATTGAAATGTAGGAGTTACATTGGACAAAGACTTATGAGATAAGCATAAAGGATAAACCAAGGATAAAACATGATCTTATGATTTTTTGAAATAGCAAGGGTTAGGATGTTTAATTAAATTTGAGCAAAAGGATAAATGTTACGTAACACTACAACAAGTCGCAGTGACAATGAGCGCTTAAATGATTCCAAAAGGGTTATCGGTTCATTCAATGAACTAGGTGTGGTTCTTTACAAAAGAGGCAGCAATGTTGTGAGAACGGCAGAACTGTTTTCTTCGTTAGAGTACCGAGGTTTCATCTTGAATAGCCCAGACTGCTTTGATCGTATGATCAAGGAGATTATGATAGAAAAGAGTTTTCTGCATAATGGATAAAGTTCACACCGTCCCGGAAGGGTCTGATGACAAATGTCTACCACAGGAAAGGAAGCATGAGAAACCATCTGTTTCACCCAGATGTTGAGTCTTGTGCAAATAGTTAATTGCCTATTGTGCAAGTGGGAGACTGTTGGATGTATGCCCAAAAGGCAATAAAGTTTAACATCTGATTCATAATTATGCTTCATGATTCTATGCTATAACTGCGGTGACTCCTGAATATGTGATTCAGAGGAAAACTCACTCGCACGTGTAGAGACATGAACAAAATAAAGTATACCCTAGTCTTGCCTTTTAGACTAATTCGTTGATTGCTAGAGACCATGTTTTCCTGGTCTGGGACATTGTTTGTTGGGAGACCCCAAGAGGAAGGTATGATGCAGTCCAGCAGCAAGTTTTCCCTCAGTATGAAACCAAGGTTTATCGAACCAGTAGGACCAGTAGCACTTCAGAAGGTTGTTGGCGACGGACTGTGGCACGACGCAACACCAGGGAATCCGGCGCAAACGTGGAACCTGCACACAACACAATCAAACTACTTTGCCCCAACGAAATAGTGAGGTTGTCAATCTCACCGGCTTGCTGAAAACAAAGGATTAAACGTATGGTGTGGAAAACATTATTAAATTGCAGAAAGTAAAAGAGAACAATTGTTTGCAGTTTGTGGTTTAATCAATGTAAAAGAATGGACCGGAGTCCACAGTTCACTAGTGGTGTCTCTCCATAAAGATAAACAACATGCTGGGTAAACAAATTACAGCTGGGCAATTGACAAAATATTGAGCGCATGACAAAGCATACATATATGACAAGTTGGCTACCATGATATTTAATTGGGCATTACGACAAAATACATAGACCGTTATCCAGCCGCATCTATGACTAATAATCCACCTTCAGGTTGACATCCGTGTTCCCCGTCGGTATTAAGTTGCAAGTAACGGATAATCGCATTAAGCAATGTGCGTAAAGTAAACAAATACATATGACCGTGGACATAGCATTGTTATGTTACCCCTAGTAGCAACAGCACATCCACAACCTTAGGCGTTGTTGTCACTCGCCCAGATTACTGGAGACTGAACCCACTATCTAGCATAAATACTCCCTCTTGGAGTTACAAGCATCTACTTGGCCAAAGTATCTACTAGTAACGGAAAGCATGCAAGATCATAAATAATATGTATCATAGATTAATAAACAACTTGATCATAGTATTCAATATTCATCGGATCCCAGCAAACACAACATGCAGCATTACAATAAGATGATCTTGATCATGTTAGGCAGCTCACAAGATCTAAACATGATGGCACAAAGTGGAGAGACAACCATCTAGCTACTGCTATGGACCCGTAGTTCAAGGATGAACTACTCACGCATCACTCCGGAGGCAGGCGTGGTGATGTAGAGCCCTCCGGTGATGATTCCCCTCTCCGGCAGGGTGCCGGGAAGAGGTTCTGGACCCTCCCGAGCTATGGTTGACGACGGCGGCGCCTCTGGAACTTTTCGTGGAATATGGCTCGGGTGTTTAGGGTTTTCGCATCGGGAGGAATAAGTAGGCGAAAGGGCGGCGGCTGGAGACCCCCGAGGGGCCCACACGCACCCTAGGCGCGGGCCCCCGCTTGGCCGCGCCCTGGCCACGTGTGGGGCCCTTGTGGCTCTTCTTCGTCTCCCCTCTGGACTCCAGGTGTCTTCTGATAAAATAGGTGCCTCCGTAAATTTTCGTCCAATTCCGAGAATATTTCCTGACTAGCTTTTCTGGAATACAAAAACAGCAGAAAACATGAACTGGCACTGTGGCATCTTGTTAATACGTTAGTCCCAAAAAATGTATAAAAGTGACATAAAATGAATGCAAAACATGTAACAATTGGTATAATATCAGCATGGAACATCAAAAATTATAGATACGTTTGAGACGTATCAGTATCCCCAAGCTTAGTTCCTGCTCGTCCTCGAGTAGGTAAACGATAAAACAATATAATTTTTAGGTGACATGCTACCATCATAATCTTGATCATATAGTATTGTAAGGCACATGAGTAAACAATGAATCACACAAGCTAAACTTTTTCATGAATAGTACTTTGGAGACAATGCATCCACAGGTTCACATAAGAGTTAACTCATAAAGCAATAGATTCTAACAAAAGGTATTTAATCAACACAAGTGAAGATTTAAGTTTCAGCATTTGCTTCAACTTTCAACATATTTATCCCATGGATATTGTCAACACAAAGCAATATAATAAGTCCAATATGTAGCATATAACAAATGTTGTAGCAAAGTTGACACTAGTGTTTGCTTGTGCAAGATAGAAAGAATAGGAAAACCGACTCAACATAAAAGTAAAAGAAAGGTCCTTCGCAGAGGGAAGCAAGGATTAAATCATGTGCTAGAGCTTTTTAGTTTTTGAAATCATATAGAGAGTAAAAATTAAGTTTTGAGAGGTGTTTGTTAATTGTCAACGAATGGTAGCGGATGAAAACAGTATTCTCCCTATCAAACAGACTTTTAAGAGTGGCTCACATGAAGGACGTTATTTCTACCAGCAAGGTAGATCATCCCTCTTTCTCTTTTGTTTACACATGCATGTATTTCACTGTTTGTCATTGCTTACTGATAAATCAGCGCAAAAATGTGAAGAGAATTAAGCGGTTAAAGTTGTAATTAATTGGGACTGGGCACCCCATTGCCAGCTCTTTTTGCAAATTTATTGGATAAGCGGATGTATATGCCACTAGTCCAGGTGTAAAGTCTGTTTGACAAGTCGAATAAAGAATAACCCACTACTTCCTCATGAGCTAGTAAACATTGACACAAAAGGAATAATAACAATTTTGAATAATTTAAAGGTAGCACATGAAAAATTTACTTGGAGTGGCAAGAAATACCACATATAGGTAGTTATGGTGGACACAAATGACATGGATTTTGGCTCAAGGATTTGGATGCACGAGAAGCATTCCCTCTCAGTACAGAGTTTAGGCCAGCAAGGTTATGTAAGCAAACAAGAATATCAACCAGTACACCAAGTTTTATATGACAAACATATTGCAAACATTATAAGACTTCACACCGTCTTTCTTGTTAACCAAACCCTTTTATTAGAAAATATCTAGACCTTAGAGATACCACTCATGCAAACCAAATTTCAACAAGCTTTACGGTAGTTCTTCACTAATGAGCTTAACTTACATGATGAAAAGTTTAATCATGATCTACTTGTTAACTCAAAACAATTGACAAGTATCAAATTATCCAAATTAGTGATCTACAAGAATATGCAAGTTTTTTCCATTATACCATTTACCACATGCAACATTTTCTGATCCAACCAAACACCAATCAATTTATTTTAATAACTATCCAAACAAGTATAAGTGAAGCAAGAGATTACTTTCTTCAAAAGAACTAATAGCTCTGACAAGAGATACATGAAAACAAGAGCTAAAAGCTGAACAGCGCTAGATATGAATACTCAACAAATATAAGTGAAGAATAGGAGTATTCTCATGAAAAAGCGGAGCGTGTCTCTCTCCCAATCAAGAATGGTAGGGTCCAATCAAGTTGAAGTTGATTACAAAATGAAAATAAAAATACTGAAAATAAAAACACACAGACGCTCCAAGAACAGCATATATGATGTGAAAAAATAAAAATATAGTTTCACTAGAGATGACCTGATAATTTTGCCGATGAAGAAGGGATGCCTTGGGCATCCCCAAGCTTAGACGCTTGAGTCTTCTTGAAATATGCTGGGGAGATCCATGGGAGCCTCACCAAGCTTAAGCTCTTCACTCTTCTTGATCCTATTATATCATCCTTCTCTCTTGACCCTTGAAAACTTCCGTTCACCAACCTCAATGCAAATTTCATTAGAGGGTTAGTGCATAATCAAAAACTCACATGTTCTATAAAGACGCAATATGACTTGTTACTTTAAACATTAGCTACTGCCACTGATGTTATGTCAAGCTCTTCCACCCAATTTTTTTTTTCACTCAACACTACTAAAAGAGAGAATGCAAAATAAAAGGCATAATCTGTCTAAAACAGAACAGTCCGCAAAGACGAATTTTTTCGAGACACTTACGACGCTCAGATAGAAAAATTTTGAACTAACGAAAGATTCAGACATACATAAACATTACGCACAAAAATTTTCAGATTTAATTAACAATCTGGTGATTTTAGGAATTTCGTACAGTGAACAACAGAAATCTGTTTCTGCGCAGCAATCAAAATTTAGCATCATCTTAACATTAGAGGCTACTCTTGGCACAACAATGCGAAAAATAAAGATACAAAGGAGTTGCTACAGAAGTAAACAAGCTCCTTGACTAAAATAAACTGAAAACAAAAGATAATGGGTTGCCTCCCAAAAGCGCTTTCTTTAATACCTTTTAGCTAGGCTTAGAAGATTTTAATGATGCTCGCATAAGAATAAGAGTTCAAAACAAAAGAGAGCATCAAGAGGCAAATATCAAACACATTTAAGTCTAACCCACTTCCTATGCAAAGGAATCTTGTAATAAATAAATAACTGAAGCATAAAGCAACTAGCATAGAAAGATGAAACAAATGCAACTTCAAAACTTTCAACATAAAGAGAGATATTTTAGTGACTTGAAAACTTTTACAACCATATTTTCCTCTCTCGTAATAACTTTCAGTAGCATCATGAGCAAACTCAACAACATAACTATCACATAAAACATGCTTCTCATGATCTACAAACACATAATTTTTATTAAGCTCGAAAATAGTGGGGTTATCAAACCCACTTTTGACAATAATAGTATAATTAATATCATTAGGCAATATAGGATCATCAAGAGCATTATCATATATAACATTAGGGAACACATTTTTTCTTTCTGCAATTTCCTTTTCTTGAGTCAAGGAGCTTGTTTTTTCAAATTTATCAAAAAGAGATATTTCAATAGAATCATGACATTCAACAATATAGCATTGTTCCTCCTTAGATAGTCGTGGAGGGCAATCAAATAATGTAAGAGTTAATTAAAGAGTTACTATCTTTAGGAGGTAGATCCTCCCTTTGTTAATCACTCTCTTCCTCTTTTTCATCTAATGAGACTTCAGTTTCAGCAATTTCTTGTTCCACGGGTTCCTGAAAAGAAGCAAGTTGTTCTGGAGAATAATTTTTCTCAAGAAATTTAGTGATATAAGGATTATCATTGTAATATTCAAGGCAGTAACCAAGTATCTCGGAATTCTCAGACTTATAAGGGCATCATCACCCTGAAGCACACAAGCAATTTCATAAGCTCCCTTAAAAACAACAAATTCTTCAACTTTTTCAAGATTAACAAAGTCATAGTTTCCTTTAGCATAAGAAGCCAAAGTCTCATCATCATTATAATCACATTGAAAAGGGAGGTGTTTATGCCTCCTACAGCAAAAACATTCATTAAAGCACCAGGATTCATTATAAGTAGAGCATAAGTTTCTAGCAAAACAATTCAATTTATATATTTGTACCCATAAGTGTTCCCCTTTTCGAGACAAGCGGTATTCCTTATAATAATTTTGTTGTTCCTCCGTGAACCCACTTAGCCAACAAGATTTTGTTTCCATTCATAGCAAGTAAACAAATAGACATAATAACAAACCGAAATAAACAAGATGCAGGAAACTAATTTTTTTATGTTTTTGATAATTAAAAACAAACAAGATAAAATAAAATAAACTAAGCAAGACAAAAACAAAGTAAAGAGATTGGAAGCGTGAGACTCCCCTTGCAGAAGTCTGCTGACTCCCCGGCAACGGCGCTAAAAAATTGGCTTGATGACGTGAAACACACGTTCGTTGGGAGACCCTACAGAAAGGTATGATGCAGTTCAGCAGCAAGTTTTCCCTCAGTATGAAACCAAGGTTTATCGAACCAGTAGGAGCAGTAGCACTTCAGAAGGTTGTTGGCGGCGGACTGTGGCACAACGCAACACCAGGGAATCCGGCGCAAACGTGGAACCTGCACACAACACAATCAAACTACTTTGCCCCAACGAAACAGTGTGGTTGTCAATCTCACCGGCTTGCTGAAAACAAAGGATTAAACGTATGGTGTGGAAAACAGTATTAAATTGCAGAAAGTAAAAGAGAACAATTGTTTGCAGTTTGTGGTTTAATCAATGTAAAAGAATGGACCGGAGTCCACAGTTCACTAGTGGTGTCTCTCCATAAAGATAAACAACATGCTGGGTAAACAAATTACAGCTGGGCAACTGACAAAATATTGAGCGCATGACAAAGCAAACATATATGACAAGTTGGCTACCATGATATTTAATTGGGCATTACGACAAAATACATAGACCGTTATCCAATCGCATCTATGACTAATAATCCACCTTCAGGTTGACATCCGTGTTTGCCGTCGGTATTAAGTTGCAAGGAACGGATAATCGCATTAAGCAATGTGCGTAAAGTAAACAAATACATATGACCGTGGACATAGCATTGTTATGTTACCCCTAGTAGCAACAGCACATCCACAACCTTAGGCGTTGCTGTCACTCGCCCAGATTACTGGAGACTGAACCCACTATCTAGCATAAATACTCCCTCTTGGAGTTAGAAGCATCTACTTGGCAAAGCATCTACTAGTAACGGAAAGCATGCAAGATCATAAATAACATGTATCATAGATTAATAAACAACTTGATCATAGTATTCAGTATTCATCGGATCCCAGCATGCACAACATGTAGCATTACAATAAGATGATCTTGATCATGTTAGGCAGCTCACAAGATCTAAACATGATGGCACAAAGTGGAGAGACAACCATCTAGCTACAGCTATGGACCCGTAGTCCAAGGATGAACTACTCACGTATCACTCCGAAGGCAGGCATGGTGATGTAGAGCCCTCCGGTGATGATTCCCCTCTCCGGCAGGGTGCCGGGAAGAGGTTCTGGACCCTCCCGAGCTAGGGTTGACGACGGCGGCGCCTCTGGAACTTTTCGTGGAATATGGCTCGGGTGTTTAGGGTTTTCGCATCGTGAGGAATTAGTAGGGGAAAGGGCGGCGGCTGGAGACCCCCGAGGGGCCCACACGCACCCTTGGCGCGGCCCCTCCCCCTTGGCCGTGCCCTGGCCATGTGTGGGACCCTCGTGGC
Source organism: Poa pratensis (assembly GCA_947311845.1). Taxonomy (NCBI): domain Eukaryota; kingdom Viridiplantae; phylum Streptophyta; class Magnoliopsida; order Poales; family Poaceae; genus Poa; species Poa pratensis. The sequence continues at coordinate 161,610,093 of CAMZMU010000063.1, forward strand.
TCTTCTTCGTCTCCCCTCTGGACTCCAGGTGTCTTCTGATAAAATAGGTGCCTCCGTAAATTTTCGTCCAATTCCGAGAATATTTCCTGACTAGCTTTTCTGGAATACAAAAACAACAGAAAACAGGAACTGACACCGTGGCATCTTGTTAATAGGTTAGTCCCAAAAAATGTATAAAAGTGACATAAAGTGGATGCAAAACATGTAACAATTGGTATAATATCAGCATGGAACATCAAAAGTTATAGATACGTTTGAGACGTATCAGTTGTGTATACTGGAAGAGTTACTTTGGCTCTGTCAACGGCACGGCGCAACTGGGTGTCAAAACGGCAGTCACTGGGTAACTCCAAGGTATGCATAATACCTAATGTTCCAAAATGGGAAATTACTCCTCTGTCAAAAGAGAGATACGTCCAGGGCCCACTCGGTATGTATGATATCCAATATGTTCTACAGACAATGCATGATGAAGTTACATCATGTGGGATATCGGACTACGGGAACGAGAAAAGGAAATTTGCCGGTAACGAGATAGACGAGATATAGTGAATCACGGATTGATTCATGGAAATATCAGGAATACTTTATCTCGGGTAAATTCAGTATCGCGAGTAATGGGAATGATGAATTAATAATCAACAGGTTCAACAGAGTGTCCTTTGTATAACGGTAGCAGTTATTCAGGTAGCCCATGTACCTGACCCTGGCCGGTGATTAGATGGAAACATCTAATTATGACTACATGTTATCGAGAGAGTATCACCAGAAAGGAACCTGTAGGGTAACACGCTTAAGTCAGTTCTAGTTTGTTGTGTATATTATTGTCTGGATACCGAGAGAGTATCACCAGAATGGTTTCTGCGTGGTAGATAATATCTTTATCAGAGAGATTGGATTATGCAGATACTAGGTGTCTCAGAGTGATAGAAGTTGCTATCACTAGTCGGATTAATACCGAGGGTTTATATAAGAGGGAAATATTTATCCAGAGTATTTTATCTGCGGACACGGGGTGTCCCGAATCATGTAAATGTGTTTTATATGATAAGTAATTAATTCGGGGAATATTCTGTAAAAGGAAATATTCAAATAAGAATTAATTAGACAAAATATTATTTAATTAAATATTAATTTATTTAATTAATATATAATTATTGGAAAATATTGGAGCCAGCGAAGGGGGCTGCCAGGTGGGCCCATGGGCCCACTCGGCAGCCGCACCCCCACAAGGGGCGGGTGGGCCAGGCGCACCAAGGGGGGAAGTTCCCCCCCTTGGCCGAACCCTAGTTGGGCCCTAGGCCCAATGGGGGGAGGCGGTTTGGGGGGGATCCTTGTTGGACAAGGACTCTTCCCCCGCAAACCGAATTGGGTGGGAGTTGGAGTCCAACTCCAACTCCCCCATGTAGTGCGCATCAAGGAAGGAAGGGGAGGAGTTGGAGTCCAACTCCAACCCCTAGGGCCGGCGCACCAAGGGCAAGTGTGTACGGCGAAGCCCTGCTGGACTAGATCGGATGTATGCGTGTGAAACTCACAGGGGTGATCCGTTGAGAAACGGTTGACTCTATCTAACTCTGTTGGATCAAGGCGGGACGCTAGAGGAGTCTACGAATTCTCTCGGCTAGGCTTAGCCGAGGGAGTTCTTCCACAAGCTTCTTCAACATCGTCATCGACATCTCTTCCGCTTCAACGGTGTCGGTAACGATTTACAGTTTGATCAAATATGCATGTCTTGCACTTGTATCTTCATAGTAGATCTTGGCTGTTGCGTAGTTGGCGAAATTTTTGTTTTCCATGCACGCAACCCAACACTTCGGCCACCGCTACCGCCAGTTCCACCGGTCTCCGCCCCTGCTGGGTTCCTTGAGAACAATTTCCTCGGCTGCTGGTTCGCCACTCCCTCGTACCTCGTCTCCCCCGTGCCCCTGGTCCACCGTTGTCTCGACGCCCTCGACTCCGCCGCCGCCAGTGGGAGTTCCCCTATCCGCAGCTAGCCGGACCGATTGCGTTCCGGGACCACAATTGTAACATGGCGGTGCTCTGCGCGGCTGACGACTGCGAGATCAAGCTGGGGAATAATACCACCATTACACTGTTGCAGCTGCCTAGTATGAAGGCGGGCGAAGAGAAGGAATAGGGCGAGGAGGAGGGGGAATGGAAAGAGGATGACGACGACGATGAGTTGGGGAAAGAAATGGAGCAAGATCTGGAGTTGGCGCGTTATCGGTTTGACTCATGGTACAGGGTCATTATGGATGGATAATTCGGCTTCGCCCGATTTTTGCCGGCCACACTCTCGAATGCAGGTGAGGGATCCTTTGTTCCACTTGCCGCTCTTACTCTCAGCCCAACTGAAAGCGTGCGTCAAAATCGATTGTTGGACGAGAACTTCCTATATGTTCAGTTCCCTTCACTACAGGAAGCAGACAAGATGCCGACGGCAATTGCCGTCGGCTTAGGCCCTGATGCCGTCGGTGTACGCCTGTGCCGACGATGGTCGTCGGCTTCGTGCCGTCGGCGAAGCTTCCATCGGCGTAGCTCCGTGGCCATCGCCTTAGCTCCAGCCGTCGGCGTAGCTGCGTTGTGCTGACGGTTTGCCCAGCAGTCGGTGCATCTCAGCCGTCGTTGAATGCCATCGGATACAACATTCTACTAGCATAGGCGCCCAATGAATTCTTATCTGAGATATTAACTTCATTACCAAAATGTATGAATTCATGTTATGTGTTATTCGTTGTGGTTAGGTTATGGTATACATCTGAAAGGAGAAGAGAAATGAAAATAGTTCTCTTGTGCGATATACACCTTACTTTTAATGATGGGCAACCAATCAGTCCAAAAGTTACTCATTGTGAAAAAAGTGGAATGTACAGAATATTACTCAGACAAACAATTTGTACCTTTTCAAGTGGATAGTTATACTTTCTGCTAGGTTTCATTTTTTCCCCTTTTGGTTTGACATTGTCTTGTCATCGTTTGTGGATTAGTCTGAGTTAATGAAAAGAGGGAGATACGAAATTGTGTCACACAAAATATGCTATGATCAGCTGACAATAATGTTGTTTCTTGTAGAAACGAATTTGCTGCTTGCTTTTAGATGTTGTTGTAATCTTATGTTTCAACTCAAAGCTTTGTTCAGCATATAGGTGACCTTTCATGTAGACATGGAAACATCGAGAGGAAGTTTAGGTTGCACCCCATCTTAAACAATCTAAATATATCTGGATTCATCCCAAACAATCAATCTAACTAATGGAGGGACGTGGCAACGCCCACTTACATGATCTGTATAAAATGTGAGAGTACATATTCCTTGGAGAACAATTTTACTATACATTGTCATTTCTAGCCGGTGACTCTTATGACCACAACGAAGGTTCAGTCCCAATGCATGCGGAAGATGCCGCACACCACTGACTTTCACACAATCTAGTCGCAGCCTAATTACTAATATTCGATGCAACATAGAAATAGCTGATATGAATATTTGTAAATCAACCACTGAGGGAAACCCAATATGTAGAGTTTTCACCATTGGGGATAGCCTCCCAATTCCGCGAAGACTGCATTGGACAACTACGTGTCACTGTCAATAGCCTTTGCCGTAATGGCCTCGCGAGAGACATACACAAGTGCGGTTGAAAATATATGCTGAATATGTGTGGTCAAGTCAAAACCATTTGGTCAAGTCAAAACCATCTGGTCAAGTCAAAACCATTTGTATGGTCAAGTCAAAACCATGTGCAAATATATGCTGAATATGTGTGGTCAAGTCAAAACCATTTGTACCCATACCCATCTGGTCAAGTCAAAACCATTTGCACAAACAGATTTCTCCCACGTCATTCCGTAAAAAAATATCCGTAAGTCTAGCATAATTGCTATTTTTTTTATAGAAAATAGGGATGTCCCCGATTTCATTAACGAAACCACGAGCTACATAGTTCCAACCAAACACATCCACCACCAAACGACTGCAACCTACTTACAGGCGGTTGCTATTTATATGACCAATTCAGAGCCATCGCTCCTCACTTATCAACCTCAAATCTTCCCCCTCCTCCATCAAACATGAACACTCTGATCTTCTTCTGCTTCACTCTCTCCTTGTATCACTTCCAGACGGCGGCACTCGCTAGCGGCAATGTCACTGCCGTGCAAATGCGTGCGCTCCTGTCGTTCAAGGACATGGTGGCTGACCCCTTTGGCTCGCTTCATTCTTGGAACAGCTCCAACCACCCGTGCATTTGGCGTGGTGTCGAATGCGGTCGCAAGCACGCCGAAAGGATCGTTGAGCTAAACCTCAACTCTTTCGGATTGGCTGGAGGCATTTCGCCTTTTATAGGCAACCTCTCATATCTCCGTGTCCTCGACCTTGGGTCGAACCAACTCGTGGGGCAGATACCTCCGGAACTGGGTCATCTTCTTAGACTTCAGGTATTGAACCTTACGGTAAACTCGTTGCAAGGAGGCATCCGACAACTTTGGCGGGATGCACCAATCTAATCAGACTTCGCCTGTCTACCAACAAGCTCCGAGGTGAGATCCCTGCTGAGCTTGGTGGTTTGAGAAATCTTTCATACTTGAGTCTCCGTAGCAACAATTTATCCGGAAATATCCCATCGTCCTTGGGGAACTTGTCATCACTCATAACACTGAATCTGTGGGGTACAACTCCCTGTGGGGCGTGATTCCTGTGTCTTTTGGCAATCTATTGAACCTCAAAAGTATTGATATTTCTGGTACTCAGATATCTGGTAGTATACCTTCCTCTCTTGGTCGCCTATCTAATCTTGAAAGAATTGTATTGGAAAATAACAACCTGACTGGTCCAGTACCTCCTGCTATTTGGAACATATCATCTCTCGTTTTATTCTCTGTGGCTTTCAATCAACTTACCGGGACAATAAGTTCAAATGCATTCAATTCACTACCTCTTCTACAGATTTTCTCTGTGCCAAACAATAAATTTCATGGGCAGATCCCATCTTCACTCGCAAATGCTACAAGTCTTAACCAATTGCAGCTAACGTCCAACTACTTTAGCGGAACTGTTCCTCCACGGATTGGTGTGTCAAATAGCCTGGAATGGGTAGTTATGGCACAAAATGCTTTGGAAGCTAAAAACACTCGAGAATGGGAATTTATGCAACATCTAACAAATTGCTCCCAGTTACAAATTCTGGAATTGTCTGGCAATAATTTCAGTGGAAGCTTTCCTTCTGCCGTTTCCAATTTATCTTCAATGTTAGCATCTCTTTCCCTAGATAACAATGAAATTTCAGGTCAAATACCTAGAGAAATAGGTAACCTTGTTGGTTTAAATTCCCTTGCACTTTACAACAATTATCTAACTGGACCGCTCCCATCATCACTCGGTATGCTTCAAAATCTAACTAGATTGAGACTAGAGAATAATAGCTTGAGTGGGAAAGTCCCACCTACTATTTTAGGCAACTTAACTCAACTAAATACTTTGGTCCTAGCCATGAATGCCTTTAGTGGAATCATTCCAAGCGCTATAGGAAACATGGTTTCCCTGTTGCTGCTAGATCTCTCAACCAACAATTTTTCAGGGCTGATCCCTACAAGTTTGTTCAATAGCACAACACTCTCAATAGGTTTGGATATATCTAACAATCATTTGGAAGGGTCAATACCACTTGAGGTTGGGAACCTACAGAATCTTGTAGAATTCTCTGCCAATTTCAATCAGCTCTCGGGAGAGATTCCTTATACTCTAGGAAACTGTAAGCTTCTCCAAATTATCCATCTGCAAAACAATTCACTCACAGGTAATATTCCTTCACAGTTGAGCGGGTTGAAGGGTTTAGAAATTCTCGACCTCTCAAGCAATATTTTTTCGGGCCAAATACCAAAATTCTTTATGGACTTCAGTAGCCTCTCTTATCTAAACCTTACATTCAATAATTTTGTTGGCGAAGTGCCAAGAGTTGGAATTTTTGCAAATTCTACTAGGATTTCGGTCCTAGGGAATAGCAAGCTTTGTGGTGGCATTCAAGATCTTCATTTGGTCCCTTGTTCTCTCCAAATTTCCAACAAAAAGCGTAAACTTCCAAAGTGGGTGATTGTTGTTTCTTCCGTTGCAACGACACTATGCATCCTTTTATTTCTCTTCTTCTTCCTCGCACACCACAAGAGAAGATCGAGAGAAAGTTCTTCAACAACCTCCATTCAAGCCAACAAACTTATCTCCTACCAGCAGTTGGCACATGCAACCGATAATTTCTCATCGGCCAATTTATTGGGGTAGTGGGAGCTATGGATCTGTCTACAGAGCAAACTTTCATGATGACCTAGGTGAGCAACAAAACATTGTTGCTGTGAAAGTACTAAAACTTCTTACCCCTGGAGCACTCAAGAGCTTCACATCTGAGTGTGAGGCAATGAGGAATTTACGGCACCGAAACCTTGTCAAGATCATTACAGCATGCTCAAGCATCGACTTTAATGGCAATGATTTCAAGGCGATCGTGTTTGACTTTATGCCCAATGGTAGTTTGGACGAGTGGCTTCATCCTAACACAAACCATCAACATGAGGCAAGGAGCTTAAGTCTTGCCCAAAGGATGAGCATACTCTATGATGTGGCTTATGCATTGGACTATCTCCATTGCAATGGAGGTACACCAATTGTGCATTGTGATCTTAAGCCAAGTAATGTCCTTCTGGATTCTGATATGGTAGCACATGTTGGAGACTTTGGACTATCTAGGATTCTTGCTGAGGGGTGCTCAAATTTCCAACTGTCAACGAACTCAATGGGATTCAGAGGGACAATTGGTTATGCTCCACCAGGTTAGCATAATTTCTTTTTCTTTCACATTTTCCACCCTTGTCGTATTACAGAGATTAATAGCTGTTGTCATGCCTCTAAATTAATAGAGTAGTCCATTTTTTTAAACGTATAGTCCAATTTTGGATCCACGAGTCTATATTTTACTTGACATGTTAATTGTGCCAACACGTCAAATTGCATGTACGGAGTATAGATATGAGAAAAAACTTGAATACTCATAGTTGTAATAATCATAATATCAGTTCGTGATTTTAAGATGACATCTATCTCCGTTTAATGGAACAGAATACGGTGCTGGAAATATGGTTTCCACTCACGGAGACATATATAGCTACGGAATTCTTATTCTTGAAATGATGACGGGAAAGAGGCCCACGGATTACACGTTTGATCAAGGAATAAACCTTCGTAATTCCGTCGAGATGGCTTCTGCCAGCAGAGTGTTGGACATTGTCGACGAAGAATTGGCGAAAGAAGTTGAACATGCCCCTACAACAGCAGATGATCCAACAAACCAAAGAAAGGTTGATTCTCTGATTTCTCTACTGAAGCTTGGGATGCTCTGCTCCGAGAACATGCCGTCGAGTAGAATCGCAAGCAAAGATATCATCAAGGAGCTGAATGCGATAAAAAGTACCTCAACAAGAGAAAGCACATGAAGTTTGAAGATGAAAGCTAAACCTAATCTACTGTTTCTGAGAGAGAGAAAAATAGTACTCCGTGTATTTGTTGAGTGTGAAACAGCAACATAAGAAAGCAGTCCAAAAGTATGATCTTCATAGGTCATTTGAAACATCGTGATGTAGTCTATGTCTGTATTAGATAAGCTGTAATTTCTGGAATCTGCATTTTTTCTGAATGTTTGAATGGCACTTCAGTTGCCCATTCCTCTAGTTATGTCTAGTTTCAAATTGTGGGTGGTCATCGAACCAAGCCGATTATTGCCGAGACAGAAGCAGCAGCAGCAGACCGATTTGCCGTCTCATCTTCTCTCCCCTAATCCCAAAACCCTCGCCGGCCTCATCTACCGGCGACGGCGACGGCCACGATGTCTACGCCAGCGCCAGCGCTGATGGACGACCTCGTCGAGGACATCCTCCTCCGCCTCCCGCCGGAAGACCCCGGGTGCCTCTTCCGCGCATCCGTCGTCTGCAAGCGCTGGCGCGGCCTGCTCACCGGCCACGCCTTCGGCCGCCGCTACCGCCAGTTCCACCGGTCCCCGCCCCTGCTGGGATTCTTCGAGAACAATTTCCTCGGCTGCTGGTTCGCCGCCCCCTTGTCCCCCGCCTCCCCCGTGCCCCCGATCCACCCCGGCCACCGCCGTCTCGACGCCCTCGACTCCCGCCACGGCCTCGTCCTGCTGGAGGTCAGTGACTGGGGATCACTTCCCCTGAACCGCCTCGCCGTGTGGGACCCCCTCCGCCGCCGCCGGTGGGAGTTCCCCTTTCCGAAGCTACCCGGGCCGTTGGGGTTACGGGACCACACGTACAGCGCAGCGGTGCTCTGCACCGCCGACGGCTGCGACCACCTGGACTGCCGCGCCGCCGGCGGATGCCCTTTCCTCGTGGCCTGGTTGTGGAGCGACGAAGAGGGAGGTTTCCATGCCTCCCTGTACTCCTCGGAGTCCCGTGCGTGGAGCCCTGTGACCTCTTGTGAGACTTCGGTTGACATCAGCCTCAACTCCAAGCCCAATATCCTTGTGGGAAATGCACTCTACTTCACCTGCTACGGCGAGCCGACCGCGATGATTGTCAGGTACGACTTGGCCAGCCGGGAACTGTCAATCATCAATGGACCGGCTGGGAGCCAGGCTAAGCATAACCAGTATGTGCTTGTGGGGATGGACAACGATGTGCTGGGATTCGCCAATGTGCAGGGGTCGACACTTTGCGTGTGGTCGCTAGAGGCTAGTGCTGATGGAAGATCTCTGGCATGGGGGGAGCAGAGAGTCGTCGAGCTCGAGAAGCTGTTCCCGCCACATGCCTTCTCAGCTGAGCTCTATTTAACCGGCTTCACTGAGGGAGTTGGTGTCGTTGTCCTCACAAATGCTGGCACCTTCACGATTGAGCTCAAGTCGGGTCGTGTCAAGAATGTACCTGGAAGAATTCTCCATGCCTTTCCATACAGCAGCTTGTACACCCCAGGTACGAATAGCCTATTCGGGGTTTAAACCTGCGCCAGCTTTTGTATTTTCCTGTTTTGTTGGATGCCCCTCAAGGGGCGCTTTGATATGTTTGCTTTATCGTGGTTTGCGTATCATTTGGCAAGATAATGAGCATGTGTATTTTCATTCGTGGCATCCAAGTAAGGGTGATGTAAATGTACTTAATAACGTTGTTGAATTGGACATTTAACAATATCGGATACATTATATCTATAAATCTTTTCAGATCAAGCTGGGGGGAATAATGCCGCCATTACACGTGGCCTCCTCCTCGGAGAACATTGAAGCGGCCCGAGATCCGCTGTTGCAGCTGCCTAGTATGAAGGCGGGCGAAGAGAAGGAACAGGGGAAGGAGGAGGGGGAATGGAAAGAGGATGACGATGACAAGGAGTTGGGAAAAGAAATGGAGCAAGACCTGGAGTTGGCGCGTTATCGGTTTGACTCGTGGTACAGAGCCATTATGGATGGAGAATTCGGCTTTGCCCAATTTTTTGCCGGCCAAACTCTCGAATGCAGGTGAGGGATCCTTGATTCCACTTGCCGCTCTCTTACTCTCAGCCCAACTGAAAGCGTGCGTAAAAATGGATTCTTGGACAAAAACTTCCTATCTGTTCAGTTCCCTTGTGAAATTATACTGGTGCTTTTGTTGCTTTGTGCTTGGACTTGTAGTTTGGGAAGCGAATTCAGCTTGGTTTTGAAGGTTCTACTGATTACAGCAAGGTGGTTTGGTAGCAATAATTGGGGCTTGACCTTATTTTGATATGATGTGTGAATGGTGATGAGCACCAGGTGATTCTTGTCTAAGTGCATTTACTTAAAGAAAAGGTGTTACCCCAATTCTAGATTTTGAGAGATTTATATGTTTTGTGGTTGTAGTAGTTAATGAAAGTGCAGTTTATTTATATGCTACTTGAAAAAATTGCACTTCATGATTTGTGTGCACACCAAGTCTTCATATTTTTTGCGCGCGCCAGGTAGTCATTGCAAAAGGGAATTAGAAGTGTACATATTACGCGCCTTCTTGATGAAATGGTTGGGTTAGCTTTGTTTTTGTTGTTCTAAATAAGATCACACTATCTTTCACGGCTTAATTATGTCACACCCTTAACAGTTTTGCACTGACAAATTTACACCTTTTTTGTGACCCAGGTATTTATGTCATGGGAAACTTTCGCCGAAGTGTGCTTACACATATTACATATATGGATGTACTTTGCTGTACAAGCCTCATCCCGATAGTGAATCATCTTCGGAGAGAGAGACTGTTGACGATATTACGTCATTACCCGATAATCACGGTACTATCATGTGACACTGAAAGACATTTTTTCTCTATACATATGTAGCTGATAACATCATACCGATTACGACCTTGTATTTCTTCATCTGTTTATTACTGTTGATGGGTATATATAATAAACTGCTATTGTAATGTACTCCTGCATTTGCCAATCAATGGCATTGCTTTGTCAGAGCTTTGAATGTGTCTTTTTATGAAGTGGTGTTTTCTGGTACCTTATTTTTGGTTCAGCTATTAGCTCTTGGAATGGGGATGCCTGATTAAACATATATTTATCTCTAAATCATTGGCTTCATTTGATTCTCTTGCAATTAGCTGTGTACCCATACTTGAACTGGTACCTTTTACAAAATACAAATTTGTTCTTTTGTGCAATACGTGTTCAGAAGTTATGAAATAATGTGAATTGTTGTAGTCTTACATATCCATTAGAATCTTTCTGATTACTTTCCAATGCACCAACACATTGATCAATGATGAAATATCAACAATCAGCTTATCCTTATTTGAGTCAAATTAAGTATGCATCTAATAGTTTTCTGTTACTGAGATTTTTTTTCACGGATAGAAATACTACAACGATTTTTTTTCATGTGCGTGTCTTCTTTTTATGGTAAATACCGATAAAATTGATTCGAGCCAACTCAAATGACGAACTGATTCTATTTTTCTTCAGATTTTAATCTGGCCTGGAAAATGCTGCATATTGCGAGGACAATACTTGAGAAGTGCCCTGGCAGCAGTATGGAGAAAGTTCAAATCTTTTCTGCTCTAGCTGACGTTAAAATCTTGTCTACTCTTGGTAGAGGCTCCATGCGAGGAGGTAGTCCCAGTTATCATAGTTTCTCCTGAATTTAATTAGTCATTGGTCTCATTAAGCATGACCCATTTTATTTGCAGAAGACAGAGAGTACTCATTACGTGTCTGCTTCAAAGCTTTAGCCATCTCGGAGCATTTGATTGAACCTGACAATTATTGGATTATCAAACTGTATCCTCCCTCTTGTGATAACACTATCTGCCAAGTTCTAGTTATAAAAAAGCAGATTTGCAACCCAGGTCTTGTAGTGCTTGCGTCCTTCTGGCCATGTGTCTCTTGGTTATCCATGTGTGATTTAATTTAATTTGACTCAATCAATTCTTGCGCGTTACCTTTCAACTTAAATTTACATAAATCGTTGAATGTATATTGCAGTACAAGAAGTTGGGTTGGTGATGCTGGTATATATGGTGGTTGTTCTTCCTTTGTTGATTTCCTTAAATTAGTCCTAGAAACGTCAGCATATGTTTGATCTTTGAGTTCGCATCCAATCTTGAAGACGCGGTTGCGTACTGTGCAAAGGCTATTTCATTATGTAAGTCACGCATATCCAACTTGAAAAATGAATCTGCTGCTGAAGCAGGCCCACAAAGATCTGCCCTCGACTATGAGATAGAGTTTCTTGCGGGCATGTCCTGCAAACTCGAGAACAAGGTAAGTAAAGCTAGATTCTGTTCATTTTAAGAACTTAGTTTTCCTCATCAACCTAAGCAGTGACATCTTCGAGTTGCTCCAACTCAGCTTGATTACCTGGAGCAAGCAAAGCCAACCCCAACTACAATGGCAAGTGGTGAGCAGAATGTTGGCGATGCTATGCCAAGAGCTGCATCCTCGACTCCTGTTAGTAACTTGCTGGAACTTCTTAGCATATTTGATCCGTCTTGCTCAAAACAAGCTGCACGCCTATTCGGCCAGAGTTGCAAGATGTCTAGGAATCGCATGAGCCGTTGACTCTTTCAGATCCCCGACTTGAAGTAGCTTGGTCAGAGCTTGAAGTAGCCATTGTCTCTTTCATGTTGACTCTTTCTTAGCATAGTTAATCAAGTGTGTCCGTTACTGGTGTTTGATAAGGGCAATGTCTGTGTACTTCCAAATGCACTGATAGTTTAACATTGATTTCTGTTTGTTACCCATGTCTTGTACGAGAGTAATGCTTTCTGTGTTGCCATCTCTTGTTTTCGTTGTGATGAACAGCTCAATAAATGGTAATTATCGAAACTTTTTTGGCAACCTGTCAGTGTTTTGACCATCTAGAAACTTCACTTTTTTGTATAGAAAAAAAATTCATGGATGTAGTTGGTGGTATGGCATCTGCATTATCGAAGTTCCTTGTAAAAGTAAGTTCATTTGCGAGCTATGCAAAAAGAGGGGGCAGATGGGTGCATGCTAGTTCTTCAGGTTTGTCTATTACGCCCAGTCCCCTGTTATCCATAAATTCTTCTCAAATGTTTGAAACTAAGTGATGGTTAAATTCTGAAATAGGTTGCTGATTTTTCTGTCCGTAAACTGCACGTCAGTGTTATCTGGATTGGAATTTTACTGAACATACCACAAATATATGTGCTGACACTGACAGGTGTTGAGCAGTGAGCACCATGCGCCACTAACCCTGTGTGGCTTGGATCCATATTCCTAAGGTTAGGAAATCTCTGGTTGTATAGCTGCAAGCATCCAAGCATATACTATGTAGTTGCCTCAGCTTGCACCGCTAGCCTCCATTGGTCATGTTAAGGTGTTAGTAAAACGGGTGATTGATATATGCATCTGTTCCGCTATCTCTGTGAAACGCTAGCTCACTTGGGGCCGAGACCTTAGTTTGCCTCGGCTTTTGTTCAGAACGCTTCAGAATACTTCTCCTGGTAGCTCTGTAGCGCTAGGGCATGTAGTGTTTCCATGATCCTTGTCTTCAGAGGAACATCCATCTGCCAGAAAAAAGTCTATATTTTTCGCTCACCTGCGGTGTCTAGAGCTCGCCATCGAACCCCTTTTCAACTGACTGCATATGTGTTCCAATGGCATAGGCGCTCCGCACCGATAATACTCCAGATCCCTCACAGCGCCACGATGGAATATGTATCTCCAGCAGTTGATGGCCGTCATTTCGAGAAAAAAAAACAGTTGATGGCCGTAGGCAAGATGATATCAGCGTCGTAAGCATGAAAAAACATCTCACCAGTCGCTTATTGCCTGGGAATCTAGATTTAATTGCTGACCCGCCCATTTAAAACGTGAGGTACACCGTTTGAATGGTGTTGTCGAAGAGAGCAGCCTCGGAATCCATTGACCATAACAAATTCGGATACCTATGCTTGTGCCAATATGCCAAACAATGTCATTCTTCAACATTTCTAGATCATGCTCCTGGGCATGAAGGGAAGGGCTTCCATCACTAAGTCGAAGAGCATGAGGGAAAGTGGCTCCCATTGTCTCAATCCATGACGGTGGTCAATGCATGATCTGGCCACGCTATTCACCATGACTTGGGTGTTGGGGGTGGAAATGAGTCCGCACATGCAAGCTATCCAATGGCGTCCAAAGCCCATCTTCTGATTTTCCTCGTGACACTAAGAGGAAGGACCAATCCATGAAGGCCTTTATAATGTCAAGCTTTAACATGAACAATTATTTTTTCATATTTATCTTTAACATATTATGACACTCGCCTATTACCTTTCTAAAATATTTTTTCCTCTATGTCACATACAGTATGAGGTTCTTTGAAGGTTCGTTGATGACATGAGTGACTTCAGCCTTGATCATCATAGCAAAGATACCAAAGGGTTGTTCAGCTTGCAAGATATATCACACTTGAACATGGGTGAAGAATCACTCTACAAAGCAAAGGTGTCCTAAGAAAAGCACCTAACATCTGGAAGTAAACACTTGGACCCAAACCTTGCAAGATATGTGCGGCAGTCACTGGACCATCCCTACCATGTGAGCCTGATGCAGTACAAAGCCAGGCACCACCTGAGATACATGCAGAGCTAGCGCGTCCACTAGGAACAAAGGAATGCAGGAGCCGCCACTTGCAGAGTTCAAGCTTAACAACTCGTTGCACCAGAGGGAAATTGACATGGGTATGCCTATCGGGTACCCTGCCATGAGGGTACCTGGTGCACGTATCGACTAGGCCCAACTATCAGAGCCTACATGAAGCCCATGAAGGGAGGCCCACGAAGATGAAGTATCCTCCAAGTTTGGCGAAGCAATAGTCGGTTTAGAGTTTCCTTACTTGTAAATCGAGTCGGTTACGAACACCCGAGACCCAGCCTATTGTTTAAGGACTGGGAGGGCCATCGAACCAGACAACGAGCAACCAGAGCCACAAATCCTAGCGAGATCGACATCTCGCCGGGATCCTTGTAACCATCATATTCACAAATCAATAACAGACAGGCAGGACGTAGGGGTGTTACCTCCACACGAGGGCCCTGAACCTGGGTAAAATCTTTGCCCTGCTTGTCAGCCGACGATACTTCCAGCTCTACCACGTTCTCTCCCCCATATTCATAACCTAGGGACCTTAACCATGGGTCTTGATGAGTCTACCCCTCGTCAAGTGGCGCCGTCTGTGGGAAAGAATAGCGCTGGACTCGAAGTTTCGCCGGTCCCAACAGCAAACGGCAAATCGCCGATCACACCAGCAAACGGCGACTCGCCGATCTCATCTGCAAACGGCAACTCGCCGATCTCATCTACAAACGGCAACTCGCCGGCCATGTCATCAAACAGCAACTCGCCGATCCAGGTGACACACGGCGATTCGCCGATCCACTCGAAAAGCGGCAGTCTGCCCGCTTCACCTGCAAAAAGCGCATCTGCTCTTCCAATGAGTTTCAATCCCCACTCGCCGGAGCTTCAGGAGGCGTTCTCTGGCCTCGAATCAGGTTTGAGCGTAACTGTTGGAGCATTCAATTTTTTCGTAAACAAGTTTGGCACGCAGGACTCGACGGATCTACAACAACTGACGCTGGACGCACCCGAGGAACACTCGACTGATCTCGCCCCGTCGTTGATTCCCGAAGCCTGCTCGCCCGCAACAACCATGTCGACTGGAGAGCTCGACAGGTTCATGATGACGGAACTCCAAGGTGAGGAGGCAGAATCCGCGTACAACACTAGCAACGTCGACTTCAGCCTACCACTCGACGAGAGTTTCGACTGCGGGATCTCCCTCGAGGACTTCAACGAGCCCGCGATTCATAACGACAGAAACGTCGACTCGGAGATCTTCACCAACACCAACCTCGACTCAGAAATCCATAATGGCTTCGCCAAACCGAGACGAGCATAGGCGATGAGCACATCGACAACGACATTCGCGTAGAAGATCTACTCGACGACATATGGCTCTGACATGAGTCTGGACGACGACGTCGAGTCCATGACTGGAATCGACAGTGCATACACGTGCCCACGGGTCACGCCACACCAGGTCTATGTGGCCTTCTCCGCAGAATCATCCGTAGACGCAGCTGCCCGTAGGCCTACACAATACCCATGCACGGTAACCATGCCGGACGGGGTCACAACCTTGACGATCACGGAGGAGATGGCAGCAAAAGCAGATAAAGTCATCAAGGAGTGCACAATGATGCCTACAGGCTCGACTCCGGAAGAGATGTTGACCTACCAGTATTTCAACTGGCAGGAATCGCTTCGACTGAAAACTACCGAGCTGCACTCGAAGAACGCAGAAGGCAAGCTAGCCTTTCGAGTGCGCGAAGAAGGGAGCAATCCCTCGGATCCACACAGCAACCAACCCTGCGACCCAGATCGCGGTTGGCGAGCCTTCCAGAGCATGAAAGGGTGGCGATCACCCGCAACCTGTCATTCATGACAGAAGACGCTGACGGAATCCCAGTACCCAAAACAGCAGAAGGTGCTTTGATCTCCGTGGGTGCCTACCTCAAAGCAATGCAGCCTCCGTCGATGATCCCAATGCCGCCCTACATCGTCAACAAATCAAATCGCTAGCTCTAGCGGCAAAGGCTATACAGCCAGCAGATAAAACTCCAGGAGGGGGTAGAGATCGCAGATAGCAACCCCACGACATACAACACGTGATCATAGTGGTCGCAGCCACCACTCGGAAGAAGGAAGGAGTTCGCGTCGGCGCAGGTCCAGCAGGAGCAGATCTCGAAGGTCGTACAGCAGCGATTCATACTCTGACCGTGAACCAGAGCCATGCGGAGCATTGTGCTTCACTCGACGCATTCGCGAGACGCGGATGCCCAAAGGGTTCAAACTAACAGGCGAACAACCCAAGTACAACGGCCGTCAGGAACCTTCCGGGTGGCTGGAAGATTACAGACTCGCCGTGGCATGCCAACGCGGCACGAACACCACAGCGATGCAGTACATACGACTTATGCTCGAAGGCACAGCCCGCGACTGGCTCAAAGCACTCCCTCCATCGTCATACGACTCGTGGGACGATTTCCGCAGAGATTTCATCAAAAACTTCGAGCCTCTTTGTGAGCGCCCGAAGACATTCGAAGAACTGAGAGCATGCACCCAACGATCAGACGAGTCGTTGAGGTCATACATACGGAGGTGGACTGAAATACGCAATTCGGTTGGCACAACATCAGAAGATAGGGCCATGGACGCCTTCACAATGGGCCTCGCCCGCAAGGACTTCAGAGAAGCACTCGGCCGCGAAAAGCCAAGCTCTTTGGCTCAGCTCATAAAGATCGCGACTGAGTGGGCAGACGGAGAAGATTCTGTGCGCAGATCCCGTTTCCCCACCACGCGACAACCACGACAGCGGCAGTCGAAGCCGCAGAGACTCATACAGAGATGATCGCAGACGCAAACGGTCCAAAC
Source organism: Poa pratensis (assembly GCA_947311845.1). Classification (NCBI taxonomy): domain Eukaryota; kingdom Viridiplantae; phylum Streptophyta; class Magnoliopsida; order Poales; family Poaceae; genus Poa; species Poa pratensis. Next base: position 161,627,029 of record CAMZMU010000063.1, read on the forward strand.
GTCCTTACGACGACAACAGACCCGAGTTCATGGCGGCTGGGTACACTCAACCCCGCGATGACCAAGACAGAAGCAATCGGCGCTCGGATGATCGACGGGACAGTCGAGACCGCGATCAGCGGAGTGACAAAAGACAAGAATGGCGCAAACGCAGTGACGCAAAACCCGAGCGGTCATTCGAAGAAAAGATGGACGACTGGTGCAGACTCCACCTCTTTAAGGGAGATGATGGAAGGCTACGCTCCAATCATACCCTAAGGAACTGCAGGGAATTCGACCAAATGGCGACTGACTACATGATGCGACTCAAAAGGCACGGCCCTGCACCTGCTCAGCCCACGCCTGCACCAGTACCTCAGCAAAACGCTATGCCTGCTCTCATGGCACCACCGCAGCAACCACCTCCACAGCCTGCTCCAGGCGCAAATATCGCGGGTGCCATACACCCGTTCATCGAGTAGAAGATGATCAATACCCACAGCCCCACGGGCAGATGTACATGATACAAAAGGGTCGCCCCTCCAACAGGCAGCAAAAGTTAATCACTCGACAGGTAAACATGGCTGTCATGGCACCCCTGCCGCCGAGTTTCTGAAGGGATCGGAAACCACCATAAGCTTCAGTCGGAGGATCATCCCCCAGCTGTAGTTCGACCAGGGCACGCGGCTCTGGTACTCGACGCGCAAATAGGAGGCTACGCCATGACCAAGGTCTTCATGGATGGAGGCAGCGGCATAAACATCATCTTCGCGGACACGCTCCGCAAAATGAACAGGTCAGTCGAAAACCTCCCAAAATCTTCAAATACCTTCCACGGTATCGTTCCTGGCAAAGCAATTAGCCCAGAAGGCACCATACAACTCGACGTTACGTTCGGGGACAAAAGCCACTTCAGGACAGAGTCGATTGAGTTCGAGGTCGTCGACTGGAAATCACAATACCATGCTATTCTTGGTCGCCCGACGTTTGCTCGATTCATGGCGGTGCCACACTACGTACCTCACGCTGAAGATGCCAGGACCAAAGGGAGTCATCACTGTCCGTGGAAACTTTCAAAGGTCCGATGCTTGCGACCGCGAGTTCAGCAAAATCTCCGAGATGTTCGGGGTGGAAGAATCACTCGCCGACCTGGCGATTCCAACGACCGCACACTCCTTCCGGAGCATAAAAGTTGGCAGTCGACAGATCCTTCAATGCTACAAATGACACAAGGTCGCATCAGGTGCACCCGACCGATCCGTCCAAGACAGTCAACATATCTTCGAGCCTGCCTATCGCATAGGAAGGCGCGCTCGTCGAATTCCTCCGTGAGAACTGGGAAATATTTGCGTGGTGTCCAGCCGACATGCCAGGTATTCCCAGGGAATTCGCCGAGCACTCTCTCCAATTGTTTCCAGATGCAAAGCCAGTCAAGCAAACGATGCGTCGAATCTCCGGCCCAAAGCGAACCGCAGTCGAATCTGAAGTCGACCGGTTACTCGCAGCAGGATTCATTAGGGAAATCAAGAAATCACAATGGGTGGCCAACCCCGTACTCGTAGAGAAGAAGCATACAGACATCCTTCGGATGTGCGTGGACTTCACAGCGCTGAACAAGTGCTGTCCAAAGGATCACTTCCCCTACCCCGAATCGACCAGATCGTCGACTCCACCGCCGGATGCGCACGACTCTCCTTTCTGGATGCTTACTCAGGTTATCACCAGATAAGGATGAAGCAAGAAGACGAAGAAAAAACGGCGTTCATAACCCCACTCGGGGTCTACTGCTACACAACTATGCCCTTTGGGCTCAAAAACGCGGGTGCAACATACCAGCGCATGATGCAGGACTGCCTCAAAAAGCAAATTGGACGCAACGTCCAGGTCTACGTGGATGACATTGTCATTACCACAAGGGAAGCACACACTACTCGACGATTTGAGGGAGACGTTCGCAAACCTCAAACGCTTCCATATCAAGCTCAATCCTAAGAAGTGCACGTTCGGCGTTCCAGCCGGGCAGCTCTAGGGTACCTAGTCTCTGCCCGTGGAATCGAAGCAGACCCGGAGAAAATACAGGCCATCCTCACAATGCAAAGGCCTTCAAAGCTTCACGATGTGCAGAAACTAGCAGGAGAGTAGCAGCGCTCAGTCGATTCATCAGCAAACTGGGTGAAAAGGCTCTACCATTCTATCGACTGATGAAGAAGGCGGACAAGTTCGAGTGGACGCCAGAAGCTGAAGCAGCCTTCACAGATCTCAAGCGGATCCTCACAAGCCCTCCGATCCTCGTCGCACCTAAGGAACGGGAACCACTCTACCTGTATGTCTCGGCTACAAACAGGGTGGTGAGCACCGTACTGGTAGTCGAACGCATGGAGGAGGGGCACATCCAAAGCATACAACGTCCAGTCTACTACCTAGCGAGGTTCTCTCCATATCAAAACAGCGGTACCCGCACTATCAAAAGCTGGCATACGCTGTATTCATGTCCTCAAGGAAGTTGACACACTACTTCACCGAGCACCCGATCACCGTGGTAAGTAACTCAGCAATCGGTGATATCCTCACAAACCCCAATGCAACGGGTCGAGTCGCAAAATGGCTCATCGAGCTGGCTCCAAGAGACATCAAGTACGAGCACCCGAAGGCTATCAAAGCACAAGTCCTACCCGACTTCACAACCGAGTGGATAGAGCCCAATTACCTGGAGCACCAGACGTGTCCAATTCCTGGACCATGTACTTCGATGGGTCCAAGAAACACGAAGGCGCAGGCGCAGGCGTCATCCTCATATCACCAAAAGGGGACAAGCTACGTTATGTTTTGCAGATGGGATTCAAACTACCCTCCAATAACGAGGCTGAATACGAGGCCTGATCCATGGCATGCGGATGGCAAAAGCACTTGGGTGCACTCGATTGATGATCTACGGCGACTCCAATCTCGTGGTGCAGCAAACAATGAAGGCCTGCGACGCAATCGCGGACAACATGATCGCTTATCGCGACCTGTACAACACACTGGAGGGCAGCTTCGATGGCTGCGAGTTGAGGCACATAGGAAGGGAAAGTAACGAAGAAGCAGACATGCTAGCCAATCTTGGCTCAACTGGCGCACAAATTCCACCTGGTGTCTTCCTCGAGCGCATCGAACACAGATCTATCAAGGAGAAACGAGAGCCTCCTCCGTCGACTACGCCAGCCAAAAGCAAAGCCTAGCACAGAGGACCCCCCAGTCGAGGTACTCCTCATTGAGCCAACTTGGACTCAACCTTTTCTGGCTTACATACTCCGCAGCGAGCTACCAGATGACATAACCGAGTCCCGACGCGTGACTCGAAGATCAAAAGCATACACCGTTATCAACGGCGAGTTATACAAGCGCAGCATATCAGGTATGTTCCAAAGATGCATCGCATTCGAAGATGGCCAAGCCATACTTCGAGATATTCATGCAGGTACCTGTGGGCATCACGCCAGCAGTCGATCACTCGTAGCCAAAGCCTTTCGCGCAGGGTTTTACTGGCCTACAGCACTCAAAGACGCGGAGGACATAGTCAAAAGGTGCGTCGGCTGCCAGAAATTCGCAACAAGCCGCACGCACCCGCATCGGCGTTGAAGACCATACCGCTGGCCTGGCCTTTCGCCCAATGGGGGCTCGATATGGTTGGGCCACTCAAAAAATCATCGCATGGCGGGCATACTCACCTACTGGTGGCAGTCGACAAGTTCACAAAGTGGATCGAGGCGGTCCCCATCACAAATTCGACTGCTACTACGGCAGTCAACTTCATAAAGAGCATCATCTACCGCTTCGGTGTCCCAAACAGTATCATCACTGATAACGGCACAAACTTCACGGCTGAGGAGTTCAAAACCTTCTGCAAAGAGCAGACATTACGCTCAACTACGCATCCGTGGCACATCCACAATCCAATGGCCAAGTCGAAAAGGCCAATGGACTTGTGACGAGTGGGATCAAGAAGCGCCTCCTGGTGCCACTCAAAAGAGCTGCGGGTGCTTGGGTCGAAGAACTACCATCTGTGCTATGGAGCCTACGCACAACTCCCAACACTTCTACGCAGTTCACCCATTCTTCATGGTCTATGGTGCAGAGGCAATACTGCCATCAGATGTGGTTCAATGCACCACGAGTTGAAGCATACAATGAAGACGACGCAGAAGAAGCACTCGAAGACGCAGTCGACTTACTCGATGAAGCGCGAGACACGGCCTTGGCCCGCACAGCTGTTTACCAGCAGATCTCCGCAACTACCATAGCCGTCGACTGCGCACCAGGTCCTTTGTTGTTGGCGACCTGGTTCTTCGACTGAAGCAAAAGAAGGTGCACAAGCTCGCTTCCCCATGGGAAGGCCCTTCATCATCACGGAGGTCCTTGGTGGAGGCGCATATCGACTGAAGCACGCGAAGACAGGCGAACTTCTCATAATCCTTGGAACGTTGCGCATCTGCGCCGTTTCTACGCATAAAGTGCTCACAGTCATACAATGTAATAGGCTATATGTCGGATGGCTGCAGGTTTCAGACGCGCTCTTTTCCTTACCAGGGTACCTAAGGGGACTGGAAGGTTTTTAATGAGGCGGCCTGCAGCCTAACATTCAAAAGAGGAATAAAATCAATGTTCCTTCGACTTCTTTGGTTACTACCCGCATAATTCATACCTTAACCGCACCCGAAACCCTCGGGGGCTGTGTTATCGATCAAATGAGCTCTCGCTCTTGCAGAAAACAATGCCTTAGCCGCACCCGAATGCTCGGGGGCTGCGTAACAAGGATCCAAACAACACAAAAACTCTGCAGCCGCACTCGAATACTCGGGGGCTGCACAGTCATTGGTTCACAACCAACACATATTTCACAAACCCCGCTCGACTGACTCGGGGGCTCGACAAAAAATCAAAGTATACAAACTATACAATATACAAAGAGTCAAAAATTACACTCGGGGGCTGCACTCGCAAACTATTCTAATCCTCAGGCTCGTCCTTTACGGGCAGCTCGGGACCGCAAAGCTGTTCGCGAGTGCACTCGATTAGTGTCTCCGCAGCTTGGATCGTGTCATCCAGGTCTCTTTGTTCGAGAACCTCTCCGGCTGCAGGTGTCCGCAACACCAACCTTGGTTTTCGACTACGCATATACGCCATTGCAGCGTTGGCTCCAATCACAAGTCTCTGAGACAGCAACTCTCGAATGGGATTTGTTTGACGGAAGATGTTCAACAAAGCACGAATCCCTTGTGGTTGTGGCCCCGCAGGAAAAAGAGTCTCGTTCAGGCGAATAAACGCTGCCCGGCATAACTCCAGCAGTTCAGCACTTCGCCAGACGCGATCCTTCAGGGTGGCGAGTATGCGGGCATGGTACCTATCAAGCCAAAAGTGTTGACGCCCAGTCGTAGGGTCGTCAACCACGCTATCCAGACGCCCTTCCACGCGAATCTTTTCAGCCTGGAAGTTGTCGACAAAGCCTACAAACACGGGCGCACCAGTCAGATCAAAAGGACAAAGCTACGCAAAAAGCTTGTAAACAAGCAAGACTCGAACTTACACTCGAGTTGCCTGTTCACAAGATCCATCTCCCCGAGCACATAATCCTCGCGTTGGGTGGCCAACGCGGGTCTCGCCCTCAATCGATTCAGCTCAGCCTGGGCGTCCTTCAGATCTTGCTCCATTCTCACAAATTTGGCCTTCATATACTCCATCACCTTGGCATCATTTACCACCTGACCCTGGGATCGGGTGGTGATTGGAGCCTGCGAGGAACTAGTCGCAGTAGCAGGTTCTCGTGACTGTTCAAAGAGCATAATCACAAACACAAAGTTTGTGTCAGAAGCTAAAACTCATGTCATAAGCATACAACTCTTCGAGTGAAAGACATTAGCAAAAGACTTTGCATAAACAAGGTAGCACAAACAAAGCGCAGACTCGCGCAGTTCAGAAGGTATCATTACAAGGCATAAAAAAGCAAAAGGGTACAGCTACCCTAAACCTAAGATTTCGATTTCCTAAGCAGACGATTGGCAGTCTCGAGTGCCCGGCGCTCCATGGTGTTCATAAAAACTTCGGCCAGTCGCGCGGCGGCTCCGCTCACCCCCTTCAGGAAATGGGCTTCCCATCTGGCTTCTGAGGGAACGCAGACAGTGCTGCCTCATAGTCGCAATCTATCCCATGTCCCATAAGAAGCTTGATGGTGGACTCGGATCCGCGTACCGTGTTGGCGCGAGCGAAACCCGCCATGGTGGACGTCCCGGGGCCAAACACGTTGGCGAAGTCATCCACCGTCGACGGCACCACGCCAGTCGGGAACACCACTTGGTATACAGCGCCAAGTGTGCTCGTCGATTTGGCGAGTGCTTCTTTCGCCTGGTTGCATAGAGCGCCTAAGCCGCCCACAGCCTGTTCCAGCGAAAGATCTTCACTCGCCACGTCCGCAGAGGCGGTGCGCCAACAGCTTCTGAACAATTCAAAGCAGGCATAAGTCATTTTACGACACTCGACAAGTTATGTCTTCATATCAAAAGGAGAAAAGATTACTCACCTCCCATGACCTGCGCGAGTGCCGCGAGCTGGTCAGCATATCCTCGCTCGCGTGCAGCGCTGAGTTGGTGGCGGCAGCCATTCTTCTTCGACTCTTCGCGCTGCGTGGCGAGTGTCTTCCAGCTCCTTCTTCTCGCCTGGCAGCAAAATCACACAATACTCGACAAAATCAAGCATTGCAAAAAGAACTTCAGTACAAAAGCAAAAGGAGAACTCACGACAGAGCCGCTCTAGCTCGGCGCGCATGGTGTCCCTCTCCTGCTCCACCTGGACATAAGCCTTGGCAGAATCTGCCAAGTGTGGTAGAAGGGCTGCGAGCACACGAATTCAGCAAAAATTCAAAGACCTACAACTAAACGGGTCAAGCAAAAAGTTACTTACGTGGTTCATCCACGGCTCAGGAGTCGCGACTGATGTCCCGACATCTGGAGTTGCCGCCTTGGCTGTCTCAACGACAGTGTCAGTGGCCATTGGCTGGGCAGCCTCGTTTCCAGTCGGTGCAACCTTCGAGTGTTCCAGGGCTGGAACATTCTCGACTGGAGGAGTCCCAGGCTGATTGTTCTCAGCGCTGTGAGCAACACAACAAAACAAAAGGGTGGTCAGCACAAATATGTGATAGCACAAAATTCTATATCAGACTCAAAAAACACATACCTGTGCTCCTCATCCTCCTCATCTTCGGAGTCGCCAAAAATTGGTCCCCCAAAGGCTGGAGTACCACTCGACTGAAGAGGAAGAGTTGAGCTTGTTGAGCACGCACGCAAAGGAGCGGCTTGGAAAACAGGTGGTGAATCTGATTCCTCGTCATCCTCCAAGTCCTGCTCCTTCGCGGGTGAGCTAGCAGCAGAAGGCGCCTTCTTGGCCAGTCGACGTCGCTTCGGGGCGCGGCATCAATTTCCTGGTCAGCGGTGGCCTTGTCCTCAGACTGGACCTCTTCTGCTGCTTCCTCGTCGACTTCTTCCGCGTGCGAGGTGGTGGCAGAAGGGATGGGCGACTCGACCTTCTTCGGGTCCACCACCTGCACCTGAGTTTCTTCAGTCTCGCCATTTTCTGGCAAAGGGGGCAGAGAGGTGGCGGTCGCATGGCCCTGCATCATATACATTCGAAAAATGCAAACTCAGAAGCAAGAATCGACAAGTGCATATCAAACGAGTGGCAACTCTTCCAAAACACAAAACATATCAAATAGCACACATACCTCAGGCAAAGGGTTTTCCAACCCATACGGCTCAATGGGGCAGTCGACGTCGATTTTGTCGCCAGCCGACAAGTTGGTGATGTGCCGCACCTGCACCAGAAGCTCGTTTCTTGACAGCTCCTCTGAGTTCATCCGGGTGACGTCATCCGCGCCTGCATACTCCCACATCGGGTGCGCTCGAGCACGGATGGGCCAGACCCGTCTTTTCACAAAGGTAGCAATCAAGTGGATGCCTGTCATCCTGTCCAGCATCTCGCCGATTCGAGTCAGCAAAGGAGCAACTTCCTCCATTTCCTCGACTGAGAGCTGGTGATCCCACGCCTTGGTCTTGGCAAACGCTGCGGTCGAGTAGGCGGCGACTCCGTCTTGCTCGACGCGCGCATAGAACCATCCTTTCCTCCAGCCTTGGGCGGAGTCGACAGTCTTCAATCGAAAATACCGCGTGTCGCTGCGCACTTGGATGCCGCAGCCGCCCACGGGGTAGGTGCGACCACCTCCTCTGTTGGGTCGCACCATGAAAATCGTCTTCCATAGCGCCCAGCTGGGTGCGACGCCAAGGAAGCATTCGCACAGCGTGATAAAACACGCAATATGCATAACGCCATTAGGGGTGAGATCATGGATCTGCACCCCATAAGCAAAAAGAAGCCCACGCACGAAGTCGTGGAGGGGAAGAGAGAAGCCCCTGGAAACAAATTCCGCGAAACAAACGCGCTCGTTCGCGCGAGGTTCGGGGCATACCTCCTTGGTGGACGGAGCGCGAACGGCGAGCTGCTCCGCGGGCGGCAGGTATCCTTGCTCGCGGAGCTTGAGCAAATGGGTGTCCTTGACAGTGGACCGCGCCCAATCGCCGCTGTTCTTCTTTAGGGCAGCGGCGGCAGATGTACCCGCCACTGTCTTCTTGCCCTTGGCCGTGTCAGTCGCGGTGGCGGCGGCGGCGCCGCGCTTGGAACCTCCTTTCGCCATTGCTATGGTGGGGGAGTGCAGAGCAACGAGCTTGGGCGAAAAGGCAATGGAGGAGAAGCGCGAGGAAGGAGATGAGGGGCGGTGCGAGGAGCAAATGGCAAAGTAAAAAAGTTATGCCAGCGCCGTCCCCACTATTTACCATAGATCGCAAACACGATCCCAACCGTCAAAATAAATCCAAACGCTTCGCGCAAAATCTGGCCATACACGTGGCGGCCATGGAGAGCAACCGTCGCCGGCCACTCCGCCCACTACGCACGGGAACCCAGGAAACCATCATCACGTCCCGTGAAAATCGTGCCAGAACGGTCAAATCCCGTCCACGCGGCGTCATCCCTGGTCAGCTCTGCAAAAACGGGCCCACTAAACAGGGTCACGTCTTATCAAACATAACCAAGCACGCCACCGCTTGTCAGAGATGGCAGTCGCAAATTACGTCATTGCTGACGTTCTTCATATTGCAAAAATGACATACAAGTCACTCGATGATATCTTCGGGTGGTCTCTCACATACATGTCGATTGGTTTTCCGGCAAAGGTCATAGCTGCCAGTCGAAAGACTTTCGACTAAAACATCATACTCCCATCGGGAGCGTATCAAAAATTTCTTTGACTAACATGCGCAAGGTAAGGGATTTTTGAGATTATCCTCCATTGCAAGCAATAAAGCACAATCTCGGGGGCTACTCCCATCGGGAGCGCTGTCGCGCACCCGATAGAATTATGGCAAAATATCAGTCGACAAATTATTTGACTCAGATCATAAGCAAAATCGTACTCGAAATATTCCCGAGTTGATCCGACGATCCTTGGATGCTGCATGCATGGTGCAAAGGTAAGACCCACCGATCAGTCGAGTTGGGCTAAGGACCGCTCCAGCAGCGTTATCCTTAAGTTTTCCGTGTCAGCAGACATGATGAATTATCCCCGACGGACGCGTTGGGTTGATTCAAAATTATACTGCAGTTCGATTCAGTAAGACCTTAACGGCCGTTTCGAGTCTGTCCAGTTTGTTCCAGATTCGAGTCCGGGGACTCGAGTTTGATTGAAAGCTAGTATGGTTTTGCCCGAATGGTAGTTAACTGGCCCCGATCCGTCGTGTGTGCCGGGCCTGCTAAGCTAATATCCCTTGACTATCATAAGCAAAAACATAGTCGATGAAACACTCGACATAGCCAACATGTGCTATCTCATACAGAAATTTCAAATCATATGACATAAAAGCAAAAGAAAATAACGTGCATGATGTATGAGTCCATGCCCGACTCTTCGAATCAGACAAGTACTCGGGGGCTACTGACATGGGTATGCCTATCGGGTACCCTGCCATGAGGGTACCTGGTGCACGTATCGACTAGGCCCAACTATCAGAGCCTACATGAAGCCCATGAAGGGAGGCCCACGAAGATGAAGTATCCTCCAAGTTTGGCGAAGCAATAGTCGGTTTAGAGTTTCCTTACTTGTAAATCGAGTCGATTACGAACACCCGAGACCCAGCCTATTATTTAAGGACTGGGAGGGCCATCGAACCAGACAACGAGCAACCAGAGCCACAAACCCTAGCGAGATCGACATCTCGCCGGGATCCTTGTAACCATCATATTCACAAATCAATAACAGACAGGCAGGACGTAGGGGTGTTACCTCCACACGAGGGCCCTGAACCTGGTAAAATCTTTGCCCTGCTTGTCAGCCGACGATACTTCCAGCTCTACCACGTTCTCTCCCCCATATTCATAACCTAGGGACCTTAACCATGGGTCTTGATGAGTCTACCCCTCGTCAGAAATGCAAGAGGTTACGAGGTAGAAATATAACTATTCAACTAGCAAAATCCTCAACTTGATTCCCTAGTATATATGTGGGCTTGATTCAGAACAAGAACATCTTAAGGTAATCCTCAACGACAGGGCGCTTTTGCTCGTCGTCGTAGCCAAACTGGGTCACCATCCTCGCGAAGTTCAGCGAGATCTGGTTCAACCTGGGCGGGTAGGACCGCCTGGAGAAGCACTCCCTGTTGAGCTCCTCCCACTCGCTCTGTATTAGCCCGAGCATGTGCCCTTCCGCGTCGCCGCCGGGGTTCTCTTTCAGGTACAAATTCTTGTACGATCCATCCAGCCCTTCTTTCGCCTCGTGCTGCACTCGTACAAGAAATATATGTCAGCCATGTTATATATTGAATTGTGCTATATTTGCATGAAATTCAGGTTTCCAAGCATGCCATATTTTGGGCTATCCAAAGAAGTCTGCAGTGATCTGACCTTAGCGCTGCCCATGTCATCCCAAAGTCTCAAGATCTTTGATGGGCAGGAGATGATCCGAGGTATGTGACCAGCCATGACGTTTGCAGAACCCGTCGTTGATAGATCATGCCCTAGCATGAAAAACAAATGCACAAGTGCAAGTGGCGCTGTAGTGGTGATGACTCCATTCGATAGATATTCATCAAGGGAAGGAACCTGATTAGCAGACAGCCATTTGGACTCAACCAGAAATGCATCAAAAAGCATGGCCCACTGCAAAAGAAATCAATTCACTATGTCAGATGATTATATTTCCATGAATAATTGTTGTTGTCGTTGTCTACATTTTCCAGTAAAATATATATTTATAGATGAAATTAAATGTTTTCACATATTATGTATTATGCTTAGATGGCTAGTCTTGCAAAAAGTTTGGTTGATCATCTAGGTAAATCAAGAAAACTAAAAGAATAAACATTCTTAGATACATACAGCTTTCTTCAGTTGGTCCATAGGGTACAATCCATGTTCTCTTTCAACTAAATCTGCGATATCATTTGTGATTGTGTAAAGTGCACTGTAGCATGATCTCATATAGCTCGGCAGTGAATCAGCAGCTGCAAGATCCCACCTGTAAGAAATGCACTTTGTGACATATGAAATTTCATTCGCACCAATTTCTACTATATCAATCCTTCGTAATTACTATTGGAACATAAATTGTATAATAAATTTATAGTATGCAACAGAAGATATCAAACCTACATTTTGATTGCCTCGGTGAAGCGACAGAGTTCCTCTTGTGTTGCAACAACATCAAAGATGTCATCCACAATACTAACGAGTGCGATGATTTTTGTGGTCTCTATCCGGTATCTCGAGAAGGCTTGTCCCTCGACTATAGTTAGGGGAAACATGTACCATTTCAGAAGTTGGTCCCGGGTAGCTGGTATTTCTTGAGCCAATCCCAAGCCCATCCACCATCTGTCACAATGATTTTTCCAAGTTAGCGGGAGAAAGTTTCTCAATTACCTCATAAGTAGGTATAACTTAGAATTGGAAACTACTATGTACACTATGCATCAATTAAGCATGGATCTTGGGCCATATATGTGAGACACGATGGGTACTATTGATCTTTGCAGTGGCAATAAGGACAAATGCTTCAAATTCCTCTTTCCAGGGCTATAATAGTTTTGCAAGTAAAATAGATATATGTGTACCTCTTAATCTCTTGCATTTCCCTCTGGTGCAACGACTTGTTAAGCTTGAACTCTGCAAGTGCCAACTCTTGCATTCCTTTGTTCCCAGTGGACGCGCTCTGCATGTAACTCAGGTGGTGCTTGGCTTTGTACTGCATCAGGCTCACATGGTGGGGATGGTCCAGTGATTGCCGTACATATCTTGCAAGGTTTGGATCCAAGTATTTAATTCCAGATGTGAGGTGCTTTCTTGAGAACACATTTGCCTTGTAGAGTGATTCTTCTCCCATGTTCAAGTGTGATATATCCTGCAAACTGAGCAACCCTTTGGTATCTTTGCTATGATCAAGGTTGAAGTCACCGTTGACGTTGGCGAACTTTTGAAGAACCTCATCTAACACATTAGGCAAACAAACTTTTAGGAAGGTCGATCATAGGTGATTGTATAATATGTAGAACGTAAATAAGAAGAATAAATTACACATGTGGATTAGTACTAACGGCTAGCTAGGGCAGCTTCTAAACCCTAACAAAAGCACCACACCTAGAAAAATATCCATATTGGAATGGTGTGATCTTTAGACGTCAAAGTTGAATCAACTGATATTTCAGAGTGTATTTTAGAGACCTTAAGGCCCCGATTGGATGGTTGGTTTAGTCCGTAACACCGGAATTTCTACGGCCTGGACAGGTCCGTCTAGTTTTCCGATCGTTTTGGCTAATTAACGTCCATCCAAGCGGGGCCTACCTGATATCTGGAACAAGGAGGAGGTTTAAACTAGATAAAGTAATAAATGATAAACAAATCAGTGTGTTGTATGGGCTGTACATATTATATACTCCATAATTTTTAATTTGCCTGAGATAAATAATCATACACTAGAAATAGTTATGATGATATTTGTTTGAACGTATATATCATAACTTGCCATAAGATACATAAGGATGATAAGGTAGACACCAACACACGTGCTCATAGATACCCTTATCTAAATGGCACAAACTCGTTAATGGAGACCAGTCAGTGTACTTTATTAATTTAATTATTCAGATCTAAAATGATTTGGTGTAATGAAGGTTTTTAAAAAGCCACATTTTGGAAGTTATTATTAAGCTCGCTTCTATTATGTAAACCAATTCATAATTAGTACTGTTTCATTATCAATTCTAGATTTTAGAGTTGCATTTAATATTATACCATAACTTTAGTAAACTATTATGAGTTTAACGATGCAAAATGTAATAATATAAAATACCAATTTTGTCCTATGTTGACTGGACGAATTATAAGTAATCTTCTGTTATCGTATTAGCTCTCTATGTCTCATTAATCCTTAGACCGCCTATAGAACTGTTAAGTAGGAGCCTTGTGGCTAGAATTCAACAAACGAAGAGAGACGGAGCATGTGAGAGATGTAAAGTTCAGGGCGATTGGTAGTTCATGTTCATATTTTACTTTGACTCCACCATAATCCCTGACAAAATGCCAGTCTACAACTCTAGGAAGGGTCACCCTCGTGGTCGACAAGATCATGCTCATTTCTGGCTTAGATTTTGTTATTGTAATTTTAATATTTTGATGATTTTATCTTTTGTGTGACATGGCTTATACAAGGATATGTACTGATCCAAAAAAGGTCCCTTCGCGTCTCACTTGACAAACTCAGGAATTACAAAACAACATCCCTTTAGAAGGCACCAAATCCACTCTTGCCCACATCCTTCGGGACGAGAGGTTGTTCACCACCATAGCAGAAGAACCCACATGCCAAGAATTGTGACGTGAAAACCAGGAGCATGAGAAGTTTTTCATATAGTATATTATGATTAATATTCTATAGTTCAAAACTCCGAGTCAGGAAAATTTACAAAATGATATGAATTTGCAGTAACCTTAACCAAAATGCATGTATGATATGTGTACCGACCTGCTGAAACATCATATCCAGCTTCTCTCACCAGTCTGATGGACAGGGTTGCCTCTAGCAGATCATCACTGTGGACTAGATCCAAGCATGAGCTCATGGCCTCGCCAATCTCTTCTTGAAAATAGTGGTCAATGCGGAGGCACTTGAGGTTGTCAATGTCGGTCATCACCTCCCGCTTGTTCTTATGGTTTTGATGCAGCATCGCCTTAACACTCTTGAGGCCTTCCTGGTGTTCCATGGAGAGAAAAAATCTATTTCAAAATGTGAAAACAAAAGATACAAGAATAAGATGTATAAGAAGCCTCCATTTCCACTTTGAGAGGCTATTTTTTATGTTACTCAAAGAGATGGAAGAACCCTACTTATTTATGGTGTGCAGTTCATCTTATATGGATATGAGAAAATATTTTTCTTTTACAATGAGAATGATTAGAGTTGTTAATACAATAGTATAGGGAATTTTTCAGTCTTAAGCATTAAAGTTGCTCAACATGATGTAGTTATAACCGATTGGACGACTTATGCTCCTCCATCCTCCAGCCCGACAGTGTGGCAGTGTCGGATCTAGGATGAAATCAGTGGGGGTGCCAAGCTTAAAAAAATCACCTATATTAGGCTTACCATTAAGCCATGCTTAGAGCAAATGATATTGGTTATAATCATTTATATATTTTAGGATAGGGTGTCATGGCACCGATGACACTCCCACTAGATACGCCCCTGCATTGTGGGGCTGTGTGGTTTGTGCTCCTCATATTCTAGCCAAACAGGAATTTTCTTTTACCTCTCTGGGCCTACTGAGGTGTCCAAAATTGTCCTTAAAACACTTTTAAGGACAATCAAAAGTTTGAGTATGATTTGCTCATTTGCCAAAGTAGATAGTATAGCAATAATCCTATGAGTTGTGGGCCTACGAGCAGCAAATCTGAAGCTTGGAACCAGCTCGTGGGTCCCAAGGTCCGAATTTATAGGCAAAGATGCATCCAAACGTGTCCATGTCCTGATGGACAGTTATGTTGGACAATAGTGAGTACAAGTTGAAAACTATACGACAACTGACTCGATTTTCATATCGGTCGTAACAAATCCAAATAAACACACACTACACGTTAGCGACGATGATTTAGCTTAAAGTTTGACTAGTTACAGAGTAACAGTTACTCGAGAATATCATGTACGATCATTTGTACATTTCATTTTCAATAAGGTTAACCAAGTCTATGAAAAATGTATCAAGGACATCAAATTGTTTTTATTAGGTTCCTCATAAAATGTACTCCCTCCGTTCCAAATTAGATGACTTCCATTTGTCCACATGCGGATGTATCTATACTTGTAACATGTATAGATATATCTGCATGTGGACAAATGGAAGTCGTCTAATTTGGAACGGAGAGAGTATATCTGACTATAGACATGCTATTCTACACCCAGTGCGCAACTGGACATAGTAAGTTCTTTTGCACGCAGTGTTTTATTATGTTGTAATTAAAATGTTATGTTTGGCATACAAATAATCAGGTTCATGTTGATCCACAACAAAACAGTTGACATAAGAAACACAACATATGAGTCATAACAATGTAAAAAAAGTAGGTGATAACAAAAAATGTTTGGCTAACGAAAATCCAACTCGAACTGATTTTGAACGGGGAGTATTACAACTAAAAAACATATAATAAGGATGCTTGTCTTCATCAATCGATGCGAGGAATGGGGCATACTTTTATTTAAAAGATAAATGTGTTTACAAAGTGTATGTCTATATACTTAAGCGGTTGCGAGCTATTCCTAGCTGGAAGTCAAAATCATCGGACAGCTCGTGGGACTCCCGCTCAGGGCTTGCCACCAGGCAAGGACGGAAGGACCGGCGGCGGCGCCCTCCGCCATCTCCGGCCAACCTAATGAGCGGTGGCTCGGCGGCCAAGGAGGAGAAAACACGCGCCGCCATTCTCTTTTCTACAGACGCAATTGGCAAACTAGTTACTACTAATAATGGTAAAGTCGTCATGAGCATATATAGACGTAGCGAGGTTTTCCCCTGTGCTGCTAACGACAGTCGACAGACACCAGATTGGTGATAATCTTGTGCGCCTCATAGTAATTTTGGAAGACGCTTCCTTCCCCGACGGTCGCGATACAAGAACGCTAGGATATTTTAGAAAAGAATTTTGCGCAGGTGTTTCTAGAAATCTCTGCTTTAATTACGGTCATGCATGGTCATAACTGTCCATCTGTGCTGAAGAGTTGACAACTCACTTCATTTTCATGTTCATCGTAACTACTCCCGTATCAAAATGTGAAATGTTTTAGTATTTTTGAACCACGTGTCTAGATACATGTGGGTCCAAAAATGCTAAAAACATCTTATATTTTGATACAGAGGGACTAATCCAGATGGACAGTTGGAACCTAGCTCAAGTGTTTGTGGCATAAATGATCCATGTAGTTTCTTTTGGTGTAACATTGCCTTTCTGTAGATTTTCGTACGTTTGCCTTAGAATGACTGGGTGTGTCAAGGAAGCATGTCATCTTTTCAAAAAACAAAAAAAAAAGATATTTGCGCAAATGTATGTCTACATAGCTATGCAGCTGCGAGCAGATCACCTGGAAGTCAAACTCGTCGGAGAGAGCATGGGACTCCCGTCCCGGGCTCGTCACCGGGCATGGGCGGAAGAATCGGCGGCCTCCGCCATCTCCGGCCAGCCTGAGGAGTGGTGGCTCGGCGGCGAAGGAGGAGAAGACATGCGCCGCCATCAGGTGCTATATATTATACCTCCTCTCTAATCACACAACCGTTGGCTAACTAGTTTTAGTAGTACTGCTGGCCGAGTCGGCAAGGCCATATATATAGGTGGTACCGAGGTTCTCACAAAACTGTTTTCGACTACCCAGAAAAAGAACCAAATACAGCCAGCGACAGGGACACCAGATTGGTGAGAATCCTGGGCGCCTCACAGTGACTTTGGGTGATTCGCTGCATTCTTTCCCATACGTACTATTCCGCCTACGAGGTAACTCGACAGCCACATAGTCGACAGCCTCAGTGAAGGACGCACCCTTCCCCAAAGGTCGCGATACAAGAGAGCAAAGGATAGATATTTCATCTGTGGTCACGCATGGTTCATGGATATTGCTGTATCAGAACTACATTTTCAGGAGAACACGAGTAGTAATTCGGAACCGATTTCGCCGAGCCTTTTTAACCATGTTCTGCTAAAGCACCTAAGCTAGTGATCGATTGACATCACAGCGTTTTACCCCTGGTGGCGGATGGATTTATACACAATCTGAGGCAGGGAACCAGGAGGCCCGTTTGTTTTTACAAGAGGAACATGAGCGTGCATTTGCGGCTGTGAATAGGAATTCAGTCACTTCTGACAGACTAACCCAGCATTCCCCCCTGTCAGCATCGTCATCAGTGGAGCTTTGCAAGAGCTCACTTGGGAGTCATTCGGCCATAGGCAGAACTACGAGGAACCATCTTGTTTCGGTGGCGCTAATTCGACGGAGGTCCAGATCCAGCCATGCGCCTCCTGAGCCGACCCGGGTCAGCCGGATCGCCTCCTGGATGAGTGCCTCCTCGTCTTCAGGTAATGCAGGGCGGGGTGGCACGTTGCTTGTGGATGGCCCAGATTGATCAACCAGCATTTCTTCGATGTTTGGAGAGCCGTTGTTGGTGACAGCACCAGGACCAGAAGATGGCTGTGGCTGCACAGGAAGCGCCACTGCACCAGGAGGGGCAACTGGAATTGGGCCCTTGTCTTGCGCTTGCATCCTTGGTGGAGTAGGAGGAACTTGGACAGGTTGTGGTGGCATAGGTGGTGCCGATGGTGTAGGAGTAGGGGCTGGCGCAGGATTCGCCATCCGAGTCCGTGGAGGTGGTGGGCGCTGCTGCTGTTGCTGTGCCTGCAGAGAGACAGAGAAAGGCAGTAAGATCAGCACGGCACACGAGTTGCACACACACATGCTAGCAAGCTAAGTTGACGAATTCAAAGAACTATCTGACTCTGGAGCATACGGAATGGCACCACAGTTCTCACATTCCAATATGTGCTTCTGAAGACAAAGTCTAGCAAAGGTTGTAAAAAGAGTGGAAGTGCTATTCATTCAAGATGATACAAACTGCATATGGAACTATGGATCAAACTGCACTGGAACTCTAGAAGTTAAGAAAAGCATTGAGCAAAACTAAATTGGAGGCTGTCTACTTGATCACCGTCCGTGAATGAAAAAATATCTATATTGTCTTGAACAAGCTCTATAAAGCATGAGAATATAATTCCAGACAGTTGGCTTCTGTAGATGTGCGTATGTGCGTAAGAGCTAAGCAACCTAGAGCATACAATGAATAATGCTATTGTCAGAGTTCCTGCAAGATAATCGGTACAGAAGTATGATAGCTGAATGGACATGATGTTACAAAATGCCACCACAAACCATAAATCAGGCTCCTAAAATGCAAAATAAACTAGAGAAACAAATGCCCTTATCTACCAAGTTCCAACAGAGATTACTGATAGATCCAACTATCCAAGTACAATGCCTTAAGCCAGTTTGATTGGTGAAAAACTTGGGTATGACTAATCTGCACCTTAAATGGGGAAACAGAGAGGAGTAGTATTATAATGCTACTAGATGATGATCACAGAGCAGAACTTGTGTGTTACACACATTCTTTCAAAGGGTGCAACCGAGAGAGAATATTCAGCTGAACACTAAGTTAAGATATTTCTAGAATCTCACAACATGGTGTGAAATTAATCTTCACTGGTAGCATTCCCAGAAGATCAGAGCAAATTTCCCAACATACCGAGTATTCACAGAAATTCTCAAAGAACTAGGAAAATATTATATGAATGTCCAGTATAAATTCTGTAGCACTAAATGATCTCTGAGCTTCATACTAAAGTTTCTTTACCCAAATATAGTATTATTTAAATTCTACTGTACTAAAATAATCATTTATTCAGTTAGCAATAAAAGCACCAATAGTAGGCATAAGGTGTGAAATATAAAGGAAATACTGGGAATAGGAACATAGAACTGGGAATTAGTCGTGTTTTGTTGACTTCCACCATAAACTAGAACATCAATGTGAATTAAAGCACATTGTAAAAAGAAATTGTGGAGGCAGTATGCAATATATGTGCCTTTATCAACTCAACATGTGAATAATTTCATGGCCTAGCATTTAAAATTCTATGTTCATGCAGGATATCTAGCCTACAACATTGGGCTCAAACAGAAGAAACCCTACCATTATGAAACAAATCACGAGATCATATCATATACAAACTCTAGAAGTTCATCGCCATGTAGTACAGTAACTAGAATTACACTTTTTGGTAAAATAAGTACAGTAGCTAGCATTCCACTTTCGCTAAAATGGACATGATAGGAGTACAAAATGGCTAGCAAGCAAACTTTAATGTTCTCAAAGTACCTGAGAACGAGATCTCTGATTCTGTGACTGAGAAGCAATATACTGCAGGATTTCATGGAACCTTGTCTGGCTGTAGTCTGCAACCTTATGGAAGTAAATAACTGCCATGTCACTAGCTCTGGTCCTCAACTCATGAAGATTGCGATCAATCTCAGATTCATGTTTTCCAATAAATGGCTTGAAGAACGACTCATAGACATAAGAAGTTCCCTGGAATAACCCTTTGTTACAGACAACCCATAAGAAATAAACATGTAATGGACACAGAAATAGCAGGAAACCAAACCTGTGTCTTCGGATACCACAAATACACAATAAAAGCTAGCTTTGCTTCACTATACATTGGTAACCTGTAGGAAAATGAAATTATCAACCATGAAGCAGCTAAATTCCCCCAACTGTAACTGCCTAAAACCTTAATTCCAAAAATCACATTACCATGATATGAAATTATCCCCAATTCTCTCGAAAACAGTAAGCATTGCAAGTAAAATCCTGCAAAACCATGTTCATGCATCTGAGACCAAGCCCAAACAAATCAAGAATGATAGTCCAAATAAAATGAAAGGGCGTCCAAGACATACCAGTACTGACACCAGAACCGCAACTGCTCAATCTCAGGCCTGTTCAGCTCCACTGTCTTGTAACAATCATAGGCTGGGTATGCATATCCAAGAACAAGTCTGCAAAACAGATAAACAGCAAACAGATTGCAGATGGAAACCAGAGAATTGCACCATTGCTGTTACGAAATAATAAGTGCGTTGCTGCTTACATTAAAGCTCTGGTAATGAATGAGGCAACCATCTTGACCCCTGCACAACAAAACATCCATTACGTATGTTGTCAATTGCAAAAACAACATTCAAAACTGTCCTATGAGGGTCAGCAGCCGAGCAGCAATTATGCCACAGCCTTCCCATAGATGGAAATAGCACTGCAAGCCAGATCAAGCATTCATCTTGCTAACTATTGCAGTCATCACGCATTAAGAAAGCATTATCCAATTATGCTAGCATCATAAGTTCATAGCTGATACAAAACCATTTGGCTAGCGTTTGATTTTTTACAACCGAGAATACACAGAATAGGGGAAATCTAACTGACTACTTGTTCCGGCCAGACAAAAAAAAAAAAATCGGTTATAGTTCTGGATATACGAAACCAGGGGGCGCGCCATATAGGTCGCCAGATTAAGCCTTTATATTGCTCAGTACTGCAGACCTGTGCATCTAGAAAGTGTTATTCAATCATGCTAGCATCTTCATAGCTGATACGAAACCAATTGGCTAGAGTTTGATTTAATATAACAGAGGATATACAGAATAGGGGAAATCTAACTGACTACTAGTCCTGGCCAGACAAACAAATTTTCTGTTACAGTTAGCTATGGATATATGAAACCAGGGGGTGCATCACATAGGTTCACACTAGCCACTGTACCGGATTAAGCCTTTATCTTGCTCACTAATGCAGCAGTGGTGCATCTAAAAAGAATTATCCAATCATGCTAGCATCATAAGTTCATAGCTGATACAAAACCATTTGGCTAGAGTTTGATTTTGTGTAACGGAGGCTACACAGAATAGGGGAAATAATCTAACCGATTACCTGTTCCTGACAGACCTAACAAAAATTCTGCTACATTTAGGTATCAATGTATGAAACTAGAGGGTGCATCGTTAGGTTTATAAGAGCGCATTCTGCTGGAGTTCGATTATTTTATCACAGAAACTACACAGAATAGAGGAAACCCAATCAATTTTTACGTGTTCCCAGACACAGACAGACTAAACAATTTTCTGTTACATCTGGGATTCAATTTATGACCATGCAAAATTAATCTAAACATGAACTGACAAGGATCTAAATAATTAAAAAGAAGCACCAGGTAGAAACAATTTCAAACCAGCAGCCAAAATTGCTTTGGCAAGCCCAACTAAATAATCCTCAGCCTACCTCCAAACTAAAATCAAGCTAGCACAGGGGAGCCACAACATCCAACTCGTCAATCCCTCTAAACCCGAACAACTCCCAACACCTCACCTCCTCGCGACGTGCAATTGCGGCCATCGAGGTAACACCGGAGCAGCAATGTAGCCCAGAGCATCAAACGGGATGCAATAACGCCGCAGCCTAATCCATGTGTCAAACAACCCAATAGCATATTCGAGCCCAACCCATGTGTGAAACAACCTAATAGCATATTTCTAGCCTAACCCATGTGTCAAACAACCTAATAGCAAATTTGCAGCCTAATCCATGTGTCATACATTAAGCCTTTATCTTACTCACTAATGCATCCGTTGCACATCTAGAAAGCATTATCCAATCATGCTAGCATCATTAGTTCACAGCTGATACGAAATCACTTTGCTAGAGTTCGAATTTGTTACTGCTATATTGAGGTCTCAATGTATGAAACCAGGGGCACGTCACAAGTTCATACGAGTCCATTTTGCTATAGTTCGATTAAAGAGGAAATCCAATCGATTACATGTTCCCAAACAGACCAGGCAATTCTCTGTTAAACTTGAGCTTCCATTTAAGACCACGCAAGTTAATCTAAGCATGAACCGAAAAGGATCTAAGTAATTAAACGGAGGCACCCTGTAGAAATCAATGCGAACCAGCAGGGAAAACTGCTTCGGGCAAACCCAAATAGATCGGCCTCAGCCTACCTCCAAACTAAAATCAGCACAGCACAGAGGAAGCACAACACCTGAATCGCGAACCACTCTAAACGCGAACAGCTCGCAACCCCGCACCCCCACGCGCAAGGCGATTGCGGCCGCTGAACGACACCCGAACAGCAGGCAGCGCACGCAACAGCAGCCGCAGCCTACCCCGTGTCTCAAACAACCTAATACCGTATTCGTGGCGTGCAGGGCGGAACCCCAGGCGGGGAGGAAACGGGAGGCGGCGCCGCGGCCTACAGAACAAAAACCAAATCGTAGCGAAGGGGAGGGGGGAAGGGATACCTTGCCTCCCGCGGCAAGCAACGACGGGTCGACGGCGCGGGAGCTGCTAGCGGCGGCGCCGGCGACGGAGAAGGCCCTCGCCGGAGCAGGGCGGAGGAAGCTTGGCGAATCTTGTGGGAGGGCGGGAGGAAGAGACCGAGCCTCCGTCCGGAGCGCCTTGTCGGCGGCGAGGCCGAGGGAGAGGAGACGGGGAGGGAATTCAAAAGAGGGGTTTGCCTTTGGGTTTGGGGATAGAAGTGGGCGAGGAAATCATCGCCACGCACACGTCACGCCGACTTCGTCTACCCGCTGACATCTGGACCCACAACACGGGATGGCCTACCTGTCAGTGGGAGTAGCCTTGGTAGTCGGCCGACTCCGTGGCGACGGCGGCGTTCGGGTGGGATGGGATGGGACGAAATGTGCCGCGCACGCGTCGGCTTTTGTACCCGTGCGAGATCGGGCTTGCGTTGGCGGGGTGGGGCCCGGTGTCAGTGGGGGATCTTGGAGCGGATAAGAGCGCGATGTGGGTTAAGTAAAGAATTGTGCCGTGTTTGGATGGGAGGGGCAAGGAATATGTGTGGGCGGGGGAGGAGGGGATGGGATCCCGGCCGGCCGGCCGGCGTATCTCCTTCCGGCGGCGGCGGCTCTCCTCGACACGCTTGTCCGTATTCGGATGCTACTAGTACTGTTCAACAATGTGAAATCTTAAGTGTTTAAATAATTTTTTCTATGTACTTTCTCCATTAATTGGTGAGGTATTATTCCATTTTCGAATAAACTTAATTAGCGAAATCACCATATTACAGAGGCACTAGCAAATTCAACCACATACGACAGACTAGACAAATCTAGCAGGTTTATATATGGCCGTCTCTCCTCCGGCGGCGGCTCTCCTCGATAGGCTTGTCAGTATTCGGATGCTACTACTACTGTTCAATAACGTGAAATCTCAAGTGGTTAAATAAATTTTTCGTGATGTACTCTCTCCGTTACTTGTTGAAGTACTATCAATTTTCGGATGAGTTTAATTTGCGAAATCATTATTACAGACGCATTAGAAAATACAACCACATACGATAGCGGAAATGCATTTCTAGCGGCGCCGGTAGCTCCCGGTGTCCTCCTTACTGATCCTAACCAACCACGAGCTGCCACCTATTTATGTACCCTTATACACCAGGTGGTATTAAATTCCTTGGAGGCATTTTAACTCTGTATTCTTAGAACTGGGACCCACCCATGTGACGGCTAGTCTGATATTAATAATAGTACTGATATTAACTCCTTGCAGTTCCAGCAACTTTATCGCAGCAGGTACTACAGTACCATTGGTACTACCTGATTTTATTGTGTGGTTTCGGTTAGCTTCTAAAGATTTAAATATAGCTCTATTTATAATTCGATTTTATTTTTGTGCATCTTTAATCTTTATTTCGGAATAAACTTTGCATAATTTTGATTAGAATTTATTTTTTGGTACTGCTTTATTCAAATATCCTTTTTTAGGTTATAATATGGTTAACTAAATATACATACTGATTCAACAAATTTTGCTCCCTTTTTACATCAGATTTGGACTTATCTTTTACAATTTACATTGTGGTTTTATATGTGTTCCGTTGCAGTTTTGACTTTATATTGTGCAAATTTCAGAACCTGTATACATACCAACAACTTTTCACATGCATATCAAAACTGACCCACACGAGTTTGAACTATGCGTTCAGTAACATCTTGTCATCAAGGAAATACGACATCTATTTCATATATTACTGAAAACTGGGTCATACCGAATACATTTCAATTATGTTTTTATTTGGTTCCAGATATGAATATCATATATAAATTATGTCATGTGATATTGAAATATGAGACATCCTTTTTACTATCCATATATGACATAACTAACATATCTATGTGAG
This sequence comes from Poa pratensis, assembly GCA_947311845.1. Classification (NCBI taxonomy): domain Eukaryota; kingdom Viridiplantae; phylum Streptophyta; class Magnoliopsida; order Poales; family Poaceae; genus Poa; species Poa pratensis. Next base: position 161,651,431 of record CAMZMU010000063.1, read on the forward strand.
CTAAGTAAATATGACATATTTTACATAGATTACTGAAAAGTGTATGATACCAATATAATCAAATTATAGTTTACAAATCATTATTTTTTTATGCATAAACCAATTATAAATGAACATGTTTTCAGACACATTTCATTTTTGTCCGGCATTAGAATGAAAGTTGAAACATGTCACAATTAAATCATAGTCATTTCATACAACTTTCACAAATCTCATTACCATTTTGAAAGTGATTACACAATCATTTCTCTGTACCACAATTGTTTCACAAATTTACAGAGAACAAGAGAACAGATTAATCAAATAAAGGGATTTTTTTGAGCAAACAAAAAAATAGCGTTCAGATGGATAAAAAAGTAACCAACACCAAAATCATCGCCCAAATTTGCATCCTCATAAAAAATCAAAATCCCTAGATCGATAAATCGAACTCCAAACCTAGGCTGCACATGGACACTGGCAGATGCAACTTCGTCTTCCCCCTGGCGCGCGGGTCAAAGGGGACGGCCCGGCGCGCGTGCTGCTCCGGCTGCTCGCTCGCCTGCCGCCTCTTCGTCGCTCCCGCTCGACGATGCGGCAAATAGCTAGCCTTGCGGCACTCCTGCCCGTGGTGGGTGCCGCCGGTGCGCCCCATCGCCTCACCGGCCGGCAGCCTCACCGTCGTACGGGCCGCAGGCCCGCAGCCTCACCACTGTTCCGGACGCCATCTTGCCAGTCACCACACCAGCTCTTCGTGCCTCTGCCGCAGCGCCGTTGCTGCCTTGTGGCCGGAATGGCGGCGCTGTCCCGCCGCCCAAACTCGACCAGCAACCAGCTTGTAGTCACGCCGCCGCAGTGGTGCCGATTTTTCTGGATCGAGATGCAGGGGGAGGAGAGAAATGGGTGGGTGCCTGGGTGGGCAGTGCGTTGATATTAAAGGAACGATTGGGCCAGGCATTTATTATGTACGTATGCTGAATCGGTATCTACACGCCGCAAGCAATACCAAATAAAGAATCAAAATTACCGGAGCCCGCATCCCGAATCGCGAGCGCGCAGCGAACGGTCGATCCGTGACCGGTAGGTAACGGCGCCGCTAGAAAAATCGTTTTGCATACGATAGACTAGATAAATCTAGTCCACAACATTGCTGTTGTCGGTCATGGCTATGAAGAGGACGTACATGTACAACCGACTTCGGTGTTGAAGTCGGCTCAGCCGGAGCCGGAGTCGTACAGTCGGCGCAGGTGGAGTCGAACGGAAACGCACCGAGATGCTCCAAAAAAAACCTTATCGGTCGTGTCTCCCGGTGCAGGATCTCACTGGACGGGGTTCCGGAGGCCTGCTCTCCGAAACAACAAAAGGAGCTAGAGAGGGTGTGGACAGGAAGTGAGCAATCTCTCTCCGTGCGCCCGTTCTGTCTTCCCATTATATCCTGGGAGACGAGCAGAGCATAAAAATCACCATGCGTTGCAAGTGTCAGACGAGTGCCCGGCATGTGGAGCAGGAGTCGAACAAGTGTCGAGTACTGGCCGCGAGGTGAAAGAGTTAAAACTGCATACATCCACACTGACACGCGTACACAGCACACTTGTGTGTTACACGTACAGGTGATGTCTCATGCAAAATTTTACCTCTCACCGAAATAGAGTCTAACTTGAACTCGATTCATGAAACATGGCGTGCGTGTGTGGCGAGGCAAGGCGGGCTGCGAAAAGAGAAGGAGTGCGCGAAGACTCCTCCTATTCTCACTCTCTACTACTTCTATTAGTGGGAGAAGAGTTGCAACTGTTATAAGTTGCTCCCTATATCTTTCAACTAGTATAAACTGAATGGACCTCTCAGATTTCAGGATTTGAACTAGATGAGCTGCAGCCCATTAAATCCAACATCACTAAATATAATCTTTTTTTTCTCTTTTTCTTCTTTGTACGTATTTAGTGGGGAGCTTCACTCATACTGATTCGTATTTGACTGTCTATAAAAAAAATATAATGGAACAAAGGAAGCACATGATTGCAGAAAAGGTGGTCTCGAGGAATCAACTATTTTAGCAATTCTTCTAGCGTCTAGAGAGCTCAAACGAATTAATATAGATCCAACACTACCAAATAAATCATTATGTTGATTCACCACCAAAGATAATGATAGGGACCCAGCCAACAGAGCGACGGAAAAGGTGGTGAGGCGATCGTGATGGCGATCTAGGTTTCGGCCTCCCCACCGTCCGCCGGCGCCCTTCCGGCGTCGGCGTCCACCCACCGTCCACCCACAGCCCACTGCACACGTCCCTCCCTACCTTTCCCACCCTCACACCTTTTTCTCCGATGGCTACACCGACGTGGCGATGGAAGGTCACGTACTCCAAGACCCGCGATCTGGATCGCGGAAGGCTGAAGACCTACGATGGTGAGCTGCACCCCTGGCGGCCAAACAACGTACTCAAGGATTGGATCGTCCTCAAGAACGCCAAGGGCATTGCGATCATCGGCAAGTACTTAGAGAACGGCGACATGATCCAGATCGGATCAGAGGTGAGACTCCCTGAACACTATGCAACGATTATCTCGTGCATGGCTGCCCCACCAGGATCGGATGGATCTGGCTGTTACCCTATCCATTATGATCTTATGGAACGACACATTGAATCGTCACCGATGCTAAACTGCCTGAAGAAGGGAATGGATTTCTCCCCGGGTGCTAAGTTCAGGGCAGATATTCAAAGCAATTTTCGTACCACTGTTCATCCCCTGGGCAAAGCAAATCAGTTTCTGTTGGTTGTATCTTTTGGGCGGTCAAATTTCAGATTATCTGAGGACACAGTCAGTTTGGCACTTGAAGCATGCATAGGGGGTCGTGCTGGAGATCTTTGGGTTCAGTTTCTCAGTGATCGGGTGTTCAGATTCTCTGTTTCATCCAGACATGTTGGCTTTAAGGTCCTAGCTCTTCAATCTTTCTCCTGTCATGATTTTAAGTGCTTTTTTCACACTTGGGGAAATGGGGGTCCAAATTGGCAGAGAGAACTTGGTCTGTGGCAGAGAGACTGCGACAAAGAATGGACGCTGGTGAGCCCAGTAAAACGTATAAAAGATGTTGCCCTGAAGGCGCTGTTGTCTAAACCAAAACAATCGATTATTCAGAAACGAGCTACAGATCCCAAAGCTAAGAGAAAGATTTCATTTGGATCAGTCTTAGAGTATGAAGCTTGCTTGGGTTATCAATTTCAAGAGCAGAGGCCAGATACTTCTCAGCAGCACAGCACTTCCCCTAATAATATACGATTCGGCTCCTTTACTGACAGTGATGCACCTCACATTTCCCCTCAGTCTCCGACTTCGGCGGCAAAGGAGATTTCAAGCAACTGGGCCGTTTCTCCGCACCCAGATGGGATAGATGGGCTCTCTGAGGTTGTCAATGACATTGCCTTCAGGTTTTGGGAGTGTAGCCGCTGTATGAGTATGGGCCACAAAATAGCGGGCTGCACAAACAGAATTCGTTGTCGGGCCTGCTACAGGTTAGGACACAAGGAGAGAGATTGCACTGGGCAAAAACCTGTCTTAGGAAAGATATGGAGGCCTAAAAAGGTAAGCTTGGCCGTCTCTGACACAGACACCCGCGCCAGATCCAGTTTGGGGGCTCCGGACTCTTCGCCTTCAAAAGCCCCAATCTGTCCTGAACAGAGCTACTCATCGACACCCTCGACCACCTTGCCCCGCAAATCGCCGCCGCCTGCAACATCGCCGTATCTCCAGCAGCCATTGCAAGTTCCAGAAGCGGAGTCGGCGATGGCGACTTTCGAGCTCGACCCGACGAGGTGGGTCCCAGCTGGACAACAGATCATCGACGGTGGCCCTTCTCGTCTTCCGCGAACCTTCTACACGGTGGACACGCCGCCGCCACGCCGCAATGAGAGGTATTGTGTTGCGATCATGATGCCTGCACCTCCGATTGAACAAGAACACCATTGACGCCAGCAGATTAGAAACTTTGTACAAGGGCCGCTTCAGAGAGTAGTAGATGACATACAGCCTTGTCTTTTTGGTGTTGGATTAGTAGAACTGCGCAGCCCAGCTTCGAGATTTGCACTAGTGTCACACGGTCCATATGAAATAGCCAATGATGTGTTTGTTCACTTTGTGAATCATGATGATAGGCATGAGATACACAAATCTGATCAGGGACTGCGTACTGGGTGGCTCATGTTTCTTGGTATTCCTCTAGATTATCGCAATGATCGGGATATATGCAATGCAGTGTCTACTTTTGGGAGATATCACTATTGGCATCACATTGATGGAGCTTTGGACAGAACCATGGTGTGGGCATCTTTTAAATCTCCTGCTCTGGTACCTCGTGATGTAGTGTTTCAGCATTTTAGTGATTTGGGTGAAACTCTGGAATCCTGGACAGCTCCTTGCTACATCCTCAGTGCTGGTTTTGCTAATATATTTCCACCTGATGAGGACCCAATGCCAATGGATGGAAATCCACACCCAATGCCTGGCCATCTGCAACCAAATGAGCATATGTTTGTTGTTCCTCAATATCCAGAGCTTGGGTGGGACATGCAGCCTCAACAACAGCAGCACCAACAACATCAGCAACAACATCCCAACAACAATGGACCTGAGGGTGGGCAGGAGGAGGAAATGCAGCAAGTAGACCAGAATGAGATGCAGCAGTCAGGTTCTAGTGGCATTGCTCAATCTGAGGGGTCAGCAAATCAGATTATCAATCAGGTTATACTGCCTGAGGTGATCATGCCAACAGAGCATCAACTTGCACTTGCAAGGCCTGTGCTTGGGCCAGTTGTGCCTCCGAGTTTCATTTGGGAAAAGAGTGCACAGGTTTTTCTTCCAGCTGTTCTTACTGCTAACATACCCTGCAGCCTACCTCTAACTGCACCTCTGTTCCTGCTGCTGGCTAAGAGAAGCTGGGTGGTAGCTTTTGATTTACCAACAGAATTTAACATACAATGCAAGGTACTTCAGCAGGAGGCAAGAATTGTTGTCTCCACTAAAAGGAGGCCAGTGGCAAGGGCTCTCTTTTCTGATTCTGTGCAGGATAATGAACTGGATAATAATAATATTGTGGCACCCAATTTCTGTGCTTCAGTGACCCCTGTTAGGAGGAAGAGAACAAAAAAGGTTGTTACTGCAGAGGAAATGATGAGTGCTAGGAGGAGCACCAGACTGAGTGCTAAATCGAAGGGCTTGAGGCATTCTGTATCAAGCACCCCAGCTAAGAAGAAGCCCAGGTGTAGCAGAAGGACAGAGACTGCCAATGAGCACAAAGGGCGACAGAAGGATCAATCCAAGGAAGATACAGGCCCAGTAACTCCACACACTCCGGTTCATGTTCTTCAGCAGGTGGGCAGGGTGCTGCAGATACCAGCAGAGGAGATTACAGAGGAAAGGCTTGAAGCCCACCCTCAGCAGGACAAAACCAACAAGGCCCAAGATGATTAGCACGACCACATGCTTCATAGGCCCATGTCTGGGTCATTTTGGACTGTGTTCATGGCAGTCCAAGCTTTTGTTAGTGCCTTGTGTTTATTACTGCATATGTCGTTCAGATTTCATGTTTATGTCAGGCTTGATGATATCTAGTGCTCATACTGGTCCTTTTGGTGTCTGTGAGTTTATGAGTTATGTTATGACTGGCAGTATCAGTTTGCTTGTTCTTGTGGTTATTATGCACTCAAATATCTTGCTTGGGTTATGTGCTGCTATCAATGCTGATTGGTTGAGCCTGTCAGTTTTGGACTTATGTATACATTATGTTTCAATGGATAGTACACCACAATGGTTGTTGGACTGGAAAGTCCTTGATTGGAATGTCAGAGGCCTTAATGACAAAGATAAACGTCTGTTAGTATACAATAAAATTGATGAAAGTCAGTGTGCTATAATCTGCCTCCAGGAAACAAAATGTGAAAATTTTGATCACTCTTTTATTCGTACCTTTTGTCCAAAAAGATTTGATAGATTTGTTTTCTCACCATCAATTGGAGCTTCTGGAGGAATTATTGTTTTATGGAATAGCTCAATTTTTGAAGGCAAATTAGAGGAAATACACAGATATGCTATCAGAATCTCTTTTACCTCTAAACAAAACAAAGAAAGCTGGACACTTGTCACTGTTTATGGCCCTTGCAGGGGTCCTGAAAGGGATGATTTTGTTCAGTGGTTGCATGATTTGGCTATTCCTTTTCATGAGAATTGGTTATTAGTGGGAGATTTTAACTTCATCAGATCAGTGGAAAACAGAAACAGAGAAGGAGCTGATATGAATGACATATTCATCTTTAATGAAATAATTAGCTACTTGGGTCTGATTGAATTACCACTGAAAGGCAGGGCATTCACATGGTCGAATATGCAAGACCAGCCGTTGTTGGAACAACTGGATTGGTTTTTTACTAGCTGCCAATGGACCCTGAAGTATCCAAATACTCTTGTGCATCCACTTGCAAAATCTACATCTGACCATGTTCCTTGTGTGATTAGTATCTCCACCACCATCCCAAAGGCTCAGATTTTTAGGTTTGAAAATCATTGGGTGTTCAGCCTGGTTTCACTGATTTAGTGGAAAGGGTATGGAAATGGCCAGTACGTGCAAATAATATTGCAAATATACTCACTGCTAAATTAAAAAATGTACGACATGAACTCAAAAGATGGGGTAGATCTCTCTCACAGATAAAGGTTTGATTGACAAATGCAACAAAGTAATCTTAATACTGGATCAGTTGGAAGATGAACGAGATTTGAGCAGACCGGAGTTCAATTTTCGAAACATAGTTAAAACTCACCTAAAGCAGCTGCTGTTCGTACAGTCCGAATACTGGAAAAAGAGGTGTACTGTCAGATGGGTTCAGTTGGGAGGTGAAAATACAAAATTCTTCCATGCAAAGGCACTGAGAGATACAGACATAATACTATTGCTGAAATTAAGAATGATGATGGCATTACCTTAATTGATCATCAGCAAAAAGCAGCAGCTTTCTGGCTCAGTTTCAAAAACAGAATGGGTATCTCTATCCCAACTGCTCAGCCTTTTGTTTTGTCTGATTTGTTGACAGAGGTGTATAATCTGGACAGTCTTGTGGAGCCTTTTTCATCAGAAGAAATTGAGGATGTAGTCAAGCACATGAAAACTGATAAAGCCCCTGGCCCTGATGGATTTAATGGAATGTTTTGAAAAAGTGCTGGCATATTGTAAAAGAGGACTTTACAAAGCTCTGTAATGAGTTTCACACTGGAAATTTGGCTTTGGAGAGCATTAATGGATCCTATATCACTCTTATTCCAAAAGTGCAGACCCCAGAGACTGTGGGTGATTTTCGGCCAATCTCCTCACAAATACTTGCCTGAAATTTGTTACAAAACTAATCGCCAACAGATTACAGCTTGTCATCACCAGAACTATTCATGATAATCAGTATGGTTTCATTAAAAAAAGGACAATACAAGATTGTTTGGCTTGGTCCTTTGAATTTGTTTTCCAGTGCAAGCAGTCAGGGAGAAAAGTGGTGATTCTAAAAATAGATTTCGAAAAAGCATTTGACACACTTGATCATGAGGCCATTATTCAAGTGCTACAGGCCAAAGGTTTTCCCCCTCTGTTCATCAAATGGGTGAGAGAGATTTTGTCATCTGGTTCATCGTCTGTACTTCTAAATGGAATTCCTGGAAAGCCTTTTGTCTGTAAAAGAGGAGTTAGACAGGGAGATCCTTTATCCCCTCTTCTCTTTGTCGAAGGAGCTGACTTGTTGCAGAGCTTAGTGAATAAAGCTTATAGAGATGGTTTACTATCAGCCCCAATACCTATCAGGAAGGATTATCCTATAATTCAGTATGCTGATGACACTATAATTGTTTTGCCAGCGACCAAATCTGATTTGAAGATATTCAAAGAAATTTTGAGCATGTATGCAGCCTTCACTGGTCTTAAAGTAAACTTCCATAAGTCCTCGATGGTTCCTATTAATGTGCCGCAAGAGGAGATGGTAGAGCTAGCAGCTTTCTTTGAGTGCAAATTAGGCACTATGCCGTCGGATATTCACTTTGGCTCCCGGGCACAGATGCTCCCGTTATGGGCAAAAAAATTTCAAAATTTGAAAACTCATCAAAAAAATCTGAAAAAAATCATGCACGTACCTGACCCCGGTACGCACCACCGTATTTTTTTTCGCGACGAAATACCATCGTACGCGCCCTGTACAAAAATGACAAATTTCCTGTCAGATTTCCTGTCAGAAAATGAGATTCAAATTTTGAATTTCTGACAGGAAATTTGTCATTTTTGTACAGGGCGCGTACGATGGTATTTCGTCGCGAAAAACAATACGGTGGTGCGTACCGGGGTCAGGTACGTGCATGATTTTTTTCAGATTTTTTTGATGATTAAAATACCGGGTGCATCTACACCCGGGAGCCAAAACGCCTCTCCCCTATGCCGTTCACTTACCTTGGATTACCAATGGGTACTACTAAGCCAGCAATCAAAGATTTTTCTCCACTCACTGATAGGTTGGAGCGTCAGCTGACTGCTACCACATCGTTTCTCTCCTATGGTGACAGATTGGTGCTTGTTAATTCTGTCATTTCTTCTCTGCCTACTTTCTTCTTGTTGAGTTTACAAATCCCAGTGGGGGTGTTGGAAGTACTGGACCGAGGAAGGAGGCATTGTTTATGGAGAAAGAAGGATAAGGAAAAAGTCCATTCCCTGGCTGCTTGGGACATGGTCTGTAAGCCAAAGAACAAAGGTGGTCTTGGTATCATTGATTTAAAGGTGCAGAATAAAGCCTTGTTAATGAAACACTTGCACAAATTTTACAATGGTGATAACACTCCTTGGGTTCAGTTGATCAAGGATTCTTATTACCATAACACAGTACCCCATACTGTAGTAACATCTAGATCATTCTGGTGGAGAGGGGTTTTTGCTTTATCTGATGCATACAGAGCAATTACAAAATGTGTAGTGGGCAGTGGAACTTCAGTCCTGTTCTGGTCAGATTTGTGGCTAAAGGAAAAATTGGAAGAACAATTCCCTCGGCTATTCTCCTTTGCTATTGACAAGCTACAATCGGTGGCTGGTTTCATGGGCACAGGAAACAGAATGCAGTGGTTTTTCCTCCCTCTGTCTATAGAAGCTCAGGAGGAATTACGACAACTGCAAGTTTTGCTACAGGACATTCATCTAGATGAAATGAGTAAGGATGCTTGGGTCTGCACACTTGGTAATGGCGTTTTTCGACCAAGTAAGATATACAGAGCACACTTTCAGGATATGGAGACCCATGCTCCTTCTAGCTGGGTTTGGAAAAGTAAATGCCAGTCAAAGCATAAATTCTTTGCTTGGCTTCTTTTACATGATAGACTTAATACACAGGAGATGTTGATTCGTAGGCATTGGTTTGTGTCTGATAGTTCTGACTGTGTCCTATGCGCCTCTCACCAAATGGAGGACTGGAGGCATCTGTTCTTTAATTGTTTGTTCAGCACACGGATATGGAATTATCTGCAAATTTCATGGTCTCCTGGCAGTAACTCAGCGCAAGTCATTGCAGCAGCAAAGAAGAGCTTCGCAGGCCCATGCTTTACTGAAGTTGTAATCCTGGCGTGTTGGGCAATCTGGAAGCAGCGAAATGGGTGGATTTTCAAGTACATAAAGCCAACCTTTAGAGGATGGAAGACATGTTTCGTGTATGAGATGTCTTTGCTCAAATATAGGGCAAAGAGTGCTGATGTTACTTTGTTGTCATCATGGCTTGACACTCTTCTTTAATTTCTGTACATACTTGTAAACTTTGTACATAGCTTTTTATTTTTTAATAAAGAGGGGAAAATGAGGCTGTGGGGGACTCCCCTGCAGTAGAAAAGTTTCAAAAAAAAAAATCATTGTACTGGTCATTTCTGCCAGGTATGTCTCTATTTGCCCAGTGTTTATCTCGGAACTCGGCAAACGTCTAACACTCGGCCAACTGGAGGGACTTGGCCATGACCTACTCTAACATAAATAAAGACAGAACTTTAGTGATCAACCCATTTCGACGTCGGTCAAAGGGTACACTCGTGGATCACGGGTCAGGGATTCGTCAAAATCGGGGCGTCGGAGTGTCAGAATCCCACCAAAATTTGCAAGGGTCCTACTATATGTATATAAGTGTGGTGGAACCTAGAAATATCCTATATCCAACTCCAAAGTGTGACCCGGTTCACACACAATACTTAACCCGCACGACGAAGATTCTGCACTTATGACTAAACACCCAACACGCGGCCACTGGAGGGAATCTTGCGAGATATTGGGCTCCAATTTGATTTTCCATGTGCGTAGGACCTTTTTTTGCGAAACACAGTACAACGCAAACTCTCATATATACGCGAATACACTCACCCCTACACGCACACCCTACCCCTATGAGTTCCTCCGAGAGACTGAGCCGGCGGATCAGGTTTTGAGATTGACGAAGTCACCACGGGCGCCTCGCTGTCGACGGGAACGTCGCCTCCCCCTGAAGAAAATTCTACTTAAATGAGAAACACCAGCGTCAAACCTTGGGTTTAAACTCTGGTGGGCTGGGGGAACAACCACCCTCCTAACATCCAACCACAGGTTGGTTCTCATAGGACCTAACATAAGTACATAACACAAAAAAAGGAGAAACTCCATTGGTCAATTCCCTTCCGACGCCGGTAAAATGGGTAGACGATCCGCGATCTAGAGATCAGGTTTCCACCGAATCGGGCGCCAGAACAACGAAATTCAACAAAATATTGCATTGTGTTCTAATATATGTATACGAGTGCGGTGAAACATGGAATGGGAGAATAGTCCACTCACAAGTATAACCAGCTTCACACACCACACTTATCGAAGATTTTACACGTATATGGCAAAACTAAGGTCGACGCCACGGCATAAAATCTTATGAGAACTGGCTCAAGTTTTGGTTTTTCAGAACTGGAGCTGCAGAACTGGTCTGACGACGACAGGGAGGTTTCTTGGTATCGCACCAAATGGAAGTCCGTGCACGCAATTTGACGCTGCACGACGTACGATGACACCAGTAAGTACTCTACCACGTACACGTCCGTACGTCCCCTGGATGGGAAATTCGACTTGGTAAAATATGGCTCGATATCAAAGCATCATCCTCCCAAGTTCCAACAATAATCAACGCATTTTTGTTTGGAGCTTACAAAATTCATAAATTGATGTAATTTCACGTAACTAAAGGTCTCCCAAAAAGATAGGAAAGTGGGAGATAGCTAAAGAGAATAAAATATAGGCAAGAGCAAAGTACTCCAAGCTCCATCTGCAAATGCTGATTCCTTTAATCAGGCCACATCGGAATGCCCGTCCAACGGGAACTTTGCAGATATTTTCTTTCAGAGTCGCGGCAATAGCAAAGGAGTTACAGTGGCCACTGGATGTGTATGGCTTGATTGCCATAAGAGACTATCTAGACCGAAAACGCAATATCATCTTTGCTGCCAAACTATCACATCCGAGGTTCGTGCGTACGCATAGCCATTAGCTACTCATATCGATCTAGGCATGACTGATCACGTTTCTTTCTAGTGAATGTTGCTTGAACATCATGTTAATATGTTCGACTATGTGTTGACACACACCACCACAAATATAATTGTTTCTTGCCCGTGACACAACCAACTAACTAATGTACTTTTTCCAGGGTTACGCAACCTCATGGTCGCAACATTTTGTGCTTAATATGTACCTAGATTGCATTCTTTTCTTTTTTTTTTTGCGAAACCTACCTAGATTGCATTCAATAATCAATGTTTTCCAAGTTTTTTGTGTGGTCTCCTCAATGTTCTCTTCTTTGCGGGTTTAGATTGTTTTACTGGAAATGGAAAGAAGACATTACTTCCTTCGAAAGATTTAGATAGGCTTTCAGAAGCAACATTTCATCTTAAATCTTTGCGAGTTCCCCTCATCACATGTTATTTTTCATCTTATGACACAAACATAATTATAATTCATGTGATTACAATGTACTAATACTTGGCTAATGAATTATGTAGCAAACGGTCACATACTACCTTTTTCTGTGAATATAGGTTGTCCGCATTTCATATATTCCTTACTAAACAAATATTCTATATTACCAGCCTTAAGAATATGATGTTAACAATTACTTTAATTAATTTCTGCATGCAGGATCCATATTTAACACTAGTAGGTCCAACTCGTGCTCCTGTGCTGTCCGGTGTATCAGATTCTATGCGCTTTGAGGTTGTGCTGAAAGTGAAGTGCGGCAGTAATGAGTGTGAAGATAAAGATTTGAGCTTATTAGCTTCAAAGTTCAGAACATTCTACCCGAATTATTTGCGTGAGATTTGTCGTGTTGCCACCAGCAAGCTTTCCAAACTACAGTGGAGATTTGCCCTCATTGCTAAATCTGTGGAAGCTACAATCAGTATACAAGTTATTCATGGGTCATGGCCAAATGGTTGTAGAGGTATATTTAGTGCAAGTACCACTAGTCTAGATGTCATGAAAGTCTCGCTGCTCTCTCTTGTGGATGACAAGTTGTCGGTTAACATTCATGGTATGATTAATCTTTCACGCCATGTTGCTTCCGTCGAAATTGAGGGAGAGCTGAAAATTTCGGTTACAACAGAATATGATGACGGGGGACCAATTACTGCAAAAGATTAAACAAATTTCACACCTAGGAAGGCCGGTAGAAGTTCTGCTATTCTTACGGTTCACTCATGTGAAATGAAAGTCAGGGTTGCATGGTCACTTGTTTGCTCGCATTGATCTTACTATGAGTCTAAGATGAGGGTTTGCATGTTTCATCCCATCAATAAGGCATTGCCATAGACTACCTTGCTTTTTACTAGATATAGGATTGAGATTGACAATGTAAATAAATGGTTGTCCTCTTTTGCAAGCATGTTAATCAAATGTCTGGTATCTTTTGTGATGCATTTTAGTTGTGTACGAAGGCCTCAGGGTTGTCCTTCCTTTAGAAAGAAACAAAAAATATACAAAACTTTTTAGTTTGACCACTAGTCTATTTTATCAGAGAAACACCATTAGTCTCTTTTTTAAAACATATGCATAAAAGGTAGCAGAACTTCAACATTACCAAACTCATAGCCCTAATCTGGTAAAAGATGTTCTAAATTTTGACTACTGATATGTCCAAAAATGTTGTTATTCAGAATCATAAAGACTATTATTCAAGACCAGTGTTCATGAAGAGGAGCGACCCAGGGTATATATGTGCGATCTCTTGACAAACAGAACACATTCTAGCGTAACAATTTGTATAAAAAGATAATGAGCACACATGAAAATACTTATTTATTTATGGATAGAAATGAATTACTTCTAAGAATTGGTCCAGTTTTATGCCAAGGAATCGTGTGCGTGTTTTTTATGTCAAAAAATTCAAAAAATAAACTAAATTTTGCACTGCTATGGTACATGTCTTATGTCTTGGTAAAAGTATGTACATTCAGGTTTCAAGCGGGGCGGGCCGCAGCTATCCGCTACAGGAATAGGCGGACAGTGCCATAGTTGGGGACAACATGCGGGACACTACCGAGAACAGCTAGAACTAGTGCGGGATACTGCAGCCGCAACAACCCGCATCAGCCCGCCAGGCGCCATGGGATGCACCTGAGCCTGAGGCGCGATGGTGGCAGGTTGGACCAAAAGGAAAGCAATAAACTCGCAATAGATTCTACATCAAGATTCTACCATTCTCCTCTCCCCGGTCAAGAAACTCAGTGATCGGCTGACCTATCAGATTCCAGCGACCACCCAACGCCGCTAGGGCGTGCGCCAATTTGCTACAAACAGAAATGTGCAGGCTTCATGGATGAGCATCTACGTGTTTCATGATCGATCAAAATTCAAGCTCTGAAATGCCAAAGGAGCTATGCTCAAATTAGTAGTCAGAATATTGCGCACAGTTTCCCAATACTGATATGTAGAGCCGAAGATTTCTACTTAGTTCAGCACGAGTTCATCAATCTTCCAGTTTTGTGGTTGCTCGCGGATGCAACCTGATGGGCAAGGAGTTTGTGCATGAAACAAGGGGAAAAGCTGATCAGGGAACTGCATTGTCGAAAATAGCTATCGTGTTTTAATGCTCTGTGCTTTCAATGGCATCTTTGGGACCAGAATTGACGGCTCCCTTGATAAAAAAACGGCTATTAGAGCATATTACCAATTATACATTGACCATGAAGCTCTTTGGTCAGCTAGCAACTGTTAAAGGCAATTTCAGTAAGTGGGGAAATTGTGCTTTTGTGATGGCAATTACACAATCGTGGCTAAGAGTAGTTGCAAAAGAAAATTTCCCCTTTAATATTACACTTGCTTATATCTACATCAAAGACAACATGGTTGGGAATCAAAGACAACATGGTTGGGAAATCTTGGGCTACACCCATCCTAGTTGCATGAGAGAACTAGCAGACATGCATACACGCAATTACATGTCTACTAAGTATCAAATATGGCGAAATTTAAGTTTCAAAAAGAAAAGAAAAATATATCTGCATTTAAATATTGACATGCCGCACTGGAAACTGTCGAACAATCTAAGTTGTGAGCAAAACCTCCAGATTGGCTTGTTTGGTGTTCTGTTCCACAGAAGCTTCAGCATGTACTACATCTGGCAAACTGCACAAATGTTTAACACCCCTTGTATTTACTATCATGACAATAACATATAGAGATTTCTTTTTGCAAAGGACATACTAGCATATCAATAATTTACTACTCCCTCTGATCCATAAAGGTTGTCGTGAGGTGTCATACAAGTTTAGATTGTTTCCACAACAATCTTTACCAACCGGAGGTAGTAGTGATATCTAGTCAATTTTAGCCTCAACTACCCAACTAGGAAAACTACTATTTATTTATCTACTGCGATTACAAAGAATACTCACATCACACAAGCGGCACCACTAAGAACATGCTAGAATGGACATCCCGAAGACCTCAGCATTGTCGTCTTAACAGTTTGAATCCCCATTGGATTTGTAATTTCCTACAAGCAAGTTTTCACATGGAAGAAGACTGTGTGTGCAATGCAGGTGGATTGAATATACCACGAATTCTATAAATGTTTGAACTAAGCCTTGCCTATGTGTTGAATCTGAATGAAACAGGGAGTTGCAGGTACTAGAAAGCAGAGACAATGGACATGGCTTTCAGAAATTCGTTTTGTTCACCAGCCTTCTCTCACTATATATGCATGATCCGACACACAAATTGTGTCAGCTCTACATATTCATACTTGCGACAAGCGTTCAGTTTTTAATGCTTGTCACGACACAAATTAAACTAGTCCCATTAACAGCATACGGCAAACATTTAGTCACACGTCATAACAATGTACCAATCTTGCATAAATTCATATGTTTATACAGTCACAGATTCACAGTGGATTAACTGACTAGGAAGCTAATATTGCTCTAAAAGCAACAAACTGACCAGAAAGCTAGCACCGTTCCTCTGAAACCAAGTCAAACGCTCCATACTTCAGAACGTACCCCAAAAGTTTCCACATTTCTCCATATATAGAAACCTGCTCATTACTCATGCAAGGCTCCAGAATTCTTCTACATGGCAAAATGGTCAAGTGTTAGTGCTTTAGTTCGCGGCAACAATGACGATAAGTGACTTCAAATATGACGAACTAATCCAGTAGAGCTCCAACTGGCAGGCTAATCCTCAAGTACTAAAGTACTAGTAGTATAGATGGATCACTGTTGTAGTACTGGTTAATAAAAACAACGGCAAACTCATGGATCAAAATCTCACCATGCAAAATGGTATCAGGTTCATGCTCATAGATGGATTACCCATGTCATGGCTGTGGCATCATTCGTCTAGCATGATCTGGAACAGGATACGACTAATTAAAAACAAGGTTGTGGCATTCGTATAACAGACATAAAATATTTTGCGGCCTTGACATGAAAGTTATTCAGAATGCATGTAAGTATTTATTCGCGAATCATAAGAAAGCTAACATATAATAGCGCCACACCACATGTTTAGATACAAAGGCTAGTTTGTACCTAGAGTGTAGAAGCTCATCCAAGGAATGACATTGATTGCCATTTCTACTTCAGCAACCTTCTTGGTTCGGCCTGAATTGAGGTCAACCGTATACAACCCAGCCATTGTACTGAGGAAGACGACGCCTTGTGCGAAACCAGACACATAGGGTTCATGCTCACCATATTGTTTCTCGAAGGCCCTTGGGGGTAGCAGCTTCTCGAGGTCGATGACCTTGCGCTCCGTCCATGCCAGAGCTCCAGCCTCGGTTGACCACAGGGAGAACTTAGTCCCTCGCCAGCCGGCAAACAGCAGCACGTCGTCTTCCACCGATATAAACACAAGCCTCTCCTTCCAGTTCGCTTCCGGCACATCGATGACTGATAGTTTCTGCTCGCCCAACTTGTACTGCAGAACACGGTAAGTTTGATCAAAGGGAAAGTGTAGTGTGTTTCCCACAAGGATGCTGCGGCCCTCGTAGTCGATTCCATCCGGGTGCTCCAGGGTGATGATTTCGCTCCACTGACCAGACTCCGACGAGTAGACGCAGGCGGACGTGGTCCTGTTGTAGGAGGAAGCCACCATGGCTACGAGGAAGGGCGGTCCATGGCAGCCGAGGTGGTCGCAGTGTTCCTTGGCGCAGAGCACTGCGCCACAGGAATCGAAATTGATTTTGGGGGTGGAACTCCCCACCGGCCGTTGGTGATGGGGTCCCAGACGAAGTATCCACCGGTGGAGTACCCATGTTTGTCCACAAGCCCCACGAGGATACGGCCGTGGCGGGAGTCGAGGGCTTTCCAGTTGGGGAAGAAGTCGGGATCTGCTTTGAGGCGGAAGGCTGTGGTTGGGATGAAGAGGGAGTCCTGAGACCAGGAGCTAACGACGAAGCCGAGCATGGGCGGCGTGCCGTGGAACTCGCGGTAGAGGCGGCAGAAGTCGGCGCTGGTGAGGATGCGCCGCCAGGGCTTGCAGACGAGGGAGGCGCGGACGAGACGCCCGGGGTCGTCCGGCGGGATGCGGAGGAAGATGCTGACGACGTCGTCGTCGGAGAGCGCCGGCGGCGAGAGGCGGCTGTGACACGGGCTCATCTCGCCGGATCTGGCCCAGGAGAGTGGGGATACTGAGAGTAGTAGGAGGGACTGGCTTGGTTTGGGCGGTGTAAGATTGGATGTGAGTGCCTGACCAGGCATTGAATGTTGTGGACTTGCTTCACACGAAGGCAGACCACGGTCGCATTGACCAGTGAAGCTAATGGGGTGCCTGCACGAATTTATTAAAAAAAACCAGTGAATTTCATAGAGCATAATTTACAATTTTAGAGCATCTCCATTGACACCCCAAATTTTGTCTGTCACCTCCCAGATTGTGTACGTTTTTGGATGCCGGACACTTTTCCGGCCATTAAGTTGCCTCTCCCGCCGGAAGTGCTTGAACGAGTTGTCTTAGTTGTTGGTGACGTTGTCAGAGGTGGTGCCGCTGCTCCACCGGCATGGTGTCTCGCCGCTGCAGAATGCGCAGGCTCAACTCCAGGCCGCTAGTCTGCGGCGAGACAACGCGACCAACAGGGCTCAGACACCGGGTGGCAGTCCACCGGCACGTACAGATAGAAGCGCTCGAAGATCCGGGCCTCGTCGATGACGAGGCTATGGCCGCGGTAGACGTCGAGGTTCGAGCTGTTGGCCTCGTTGTTTTGCGTCATTTGGAAGGGAGGGAAGGAGAGGGCAGCTGGAACTGATGCGGGGGAGATCTGGCAGCCGT
Organism: Poa pratensis; assembly: GCA_947311845.1. Taxonomy (NCBI): domain Eukaryota; kingdom Viridiplantae; phylum Streptophyta; class Magnoliopsida; order Poales; family Poaceae; genus Poa; species Poa pratensis. The sequence continues at coordinate 161,669,236 of CAMZMU010000063.1, forward strand.
CAGGCGAGCGGGAACCACGCTATAAAGGGGGTAGGCAGGGTCAGCAAAGCGGCCAAGACGCCACCGACATCAATGCTCTTGACGGGTTGGCAGACCTCACGACGGCGTGTGGAAAGAGGCGAAGCCGTCTTGGAAACCGGTGAAGCCATTTTTTGCTTGACCAGCCATTATGCCTCTCGCTTGTCAATGACAAGGGGCCCCACCCGTCGGATGGCTTGTCCGACCATTGTCCGGCACCCCCGAGCAGCCCCCAAGTTTAGAGGCCCTTTCGAGGGTGCCAGACATAATTTGGGTCGAGCCGGACACTTGGCTTGCCTTTGTGACCATTTTTCGTATCCAGCCCCCCAATGGTCTTGTAGGTGCCGGTGGAGATGCTCTTAGAGGATCTAAATATTGAGCAAAAAAACTATACTATCTTTCATTTAAATGAAACTAGCCAGGAGAGTAAATTATGCTTATTATTTGCACACATAATTCTATATTATTGTGAAATTTACAAGAATAGATGATCGCAATCATTCAGACATAACTAGCAATGCCGGTGCGTTACTATTTGCACACATAATTATATATTTTTGTGAAATTTACAAAAATAGATGATCGCAATCATTCAGACATAACTAGCAATGCCGGTGCGTTACCACCGAGTAATGAAAAATTACACCAATCAAACAAACATCTTAAATTTGAAAAACGATCATCTACGACAACTTGTGTTTTCTATTTACAAATATCAATTCTCTCTTCAACTTCTTTCCTTCTTGGCACCTTATCCAATGAAAACAGTCCTCACGTACTGAGATAGTCAATCACACACTAATTTCGATTTATAAATGAAATGATTCTCACTAACCGCGAGATGATGATGGATTGTATGTCTGATTTAAGAATGTAATGATTCTCACTGCCATGGCACATTCAATGTCTTACACATAATGAATTTTGACAACAATAAATTTACTTTTTATTTCAAGAAAACTAAAGAAAAACAAATGTGTAAGACATATATCTTAACGAAGAGAGCACATCATTTATCTTAACGAAGAGAACGTGCAACGTCCTATGAGTGAATACAAGTTCCAGTTTTCCTATTCTTCTTCTAGTAGGTAGTCTTGATGAATAAACAACTATATGTTCCAATGCTTCTAGTTGGAACCTGCTTTAGAGGAAATAAGAGACCAAATTTATACAGAACAATTGGAATTCACAACATTTTCATCACCAGAGTATGTGTCTACAGTAGCAAGACTAATCCAATGGGCATGCTGAGCGAGGGAAGAAATCCACCTTCAATAGGGAGAAACAAAAAACCAATTTCTGAGGCATTTATGCACAGATCGAGGTGAGGCTTCACGGTTCATGCACAGAAAAGAACACCTGACAGTTTCATGTTGACTTCTGCATGGTTCACGAGAACAATGATCAGGCACCTAAAGCAGGCGCTGGGAACTTTTCGGCAAACTGGAGCGCACAAGAACAGCTACAACAAAGACAACACAGTTCCAACTTCCAAATAAAGGAAAAGAACCATATTCACTGAGTAGAATGAGTTTTGTCGGAATTTCAAATTACAGCTCGGGCTCATATGCTCCTGCCTGACTAGAAAATCCAAGTAAATAACAAAACGAAAATCAGAACTTTTCATCAATAAACATGAACACGCTTTTTAACTGTATGCAAAATTTCACTGAGAAAATACATGTGTAGTCACCTGGAGAAATAAATAAAATTCAATGCTCAAAGAAAGGCTTTAAGAGCATTCAGATTTGTTTTTTATCGACCACTACACATGTCTTTTCTCGGTCAAATTTGTATACAGCTCAAACACACATTCATCTTCATTGTACTTATTTGATTTGAATATTCATGCGGGACATATGAACTCGAGAGCTAAAACTGCTTGTCCAGTTTTGTGAACTTTATAAAAGATAAATTGTTGTGCTATAAGCCAACCTACTCTGATTTATGTTACATTTTTGGAGAACATTGTAGCTATAAATCCAGTGATTGAGAGAACTATTATCACCACAGAATGTTCTCTCAAGACACTACAACTCTTTTTTTTTTTCTTTAGATGAAGACACTATAACTCAATTATTGTTATGCCACTGTCGAATGTGCATGGTTCTGATGTTTAAGGATCTAGAGCTATTAGACAGATAATTGCTGATAAAGCAGCAGAGATAAGAATGGTTGGAAAATCTTGGACTACAACCATCCTAGTTGCATGAGAGAACTAGCACACATGCATACACAATTATACACGTCTTGTAAAACAGAGGAAGGAGGCATTTAAGTTTCAAAAATGAAACATATCCGCATTTGAAAATGACATGCCACACTGGGAACTCTCTAGCATAGCTACGAGCAAAACCTCCAAATTGAAGTGTATGGTGGTCTGTGCCACAGAAACTTCAGCTACATATGGCAAACTGCACAAATGTTTTAAATCCCCTTATATTTAAGACCATGACAAACACATATAGAGGATTCTTTTTTGCAGAGGACATACTAGCATAACAATAATTTCATAGTAATATCTAGTCAATTTTAACCTCAACTGCCCAATTAGGAAAACGACTACAATTTCTCCACTACGATTACAAAGATTACTCACATCACACAAGCGAATAAGACCTTGGAAGACCTCACAGTTGTCTTAACAGTTTGGAATGCCCATTAGATTTGTAATTTCCTAAAAGCAACTCTTCCATGGAAGAAGGCTCTGTATGCACTGCAGGTGGACTCAGTATACCGCGAATTCTGTAGATGTTTGAACTTTGAAGGCTTGCATTTCTGTTGGATCTTAATGAAACAGGGAGTTCCAGGTAGTAGAAAGCAGAGATAAAGCTACTGGACATGGGTTTCAGAAATTGTGTTTTGTTCACTAGCCCTCTCTAACTATGTATGCATGATCTGACGCCCAAATTGTGTCAGCTCTACATATTCATACTTGTGACGAGCATGCACTTGTCACAACACAAATTAATCAAGTCTCATTCAAAGGACACTGCAAACATTCAGTCACACCGTCATAACAACGTAGCAGTCTTAAATATAATTATATGTTCATACAGTCACAGTGGATTAACTGACTAGGAAGCTACTGTTCCTCTAAAAACAACAAACTGACCAGAAAGCAAGCACCATTCCTCTGAATCTAAGTTAAAAGCTCCAAATTTCTCCATAGAAACTTGGTCATTACTCATGCAGTTCCAGATCTCTTCTACATGGCAAAATGGTCCAAGTGATAGTCATGTAGCTCAAATATGACGAACTAATGTCATGTAGCTCCATCTGGCAGGCTAACGCTCAAGTACTGAAGTACTACTGGTTAATTAAAACAACAGTTACTCATCGATCAAAATCTCACCATGCAAAATGGTATCCGGTTCATGCTGATAGATGGATGAGCCATGTCATGGCAGTGGCCTCTTGCGTCTAGCATGATCTGGGACAAGATACAATTTATTAGAAACAAGGTCAGGGTATTCCAATTTCATGCTGATACAATTCCAATTAATTGTTCTTACAGCTCACATGAAGTATTTTGCGTCTTTAACATAAAAGTTACTCAAGATGCATGTAAAGAATTATTTGTGAATCACAATAAAGCTAACATATAATAGCATGTAAAGGCTAGTTAGTACCTAGAGTATAGAAGCTTATCCAAGGAATGACTCTCTGAGCCATTTCTACTTCAGCAACCTTCTTGGTTCGGCCTGAACTGAGGTCAACCGTAAACAACCCATCAATTGTACTCAAGAAGACAGCGCCTTCTGCATAAGCAGAAAGATAGGGTTTATACCCGCCTTCATAAATGCGTTTGGGCTCGAAGGCCCTTGGGGGGAGCAGCTTCTCGAGGTCGATGACCTTGAGCTGCGTCCATGCCAGAGCTCCAGCCTCGGTTGACCACAGGGACAGTCTAGTTCCTTGCCAGCCCGCAAACGCAGCACGTCGTCTTTGGCCGATATGAACACAAGGCTCTCATCATCCCAGTTCTTATCCGGCACATCGATGACTGATAATTTCTGCTCGCCCAACTCGTACTGCAGAACACGGTAACTTTCGGCGAAGGGAAAGTGTAGTGTGTTTCCCACAAGGATGCTGCTCTCGTAGAGGCTGATGTCATCCGGGTGGTTCAGGGTGATGATGTCGCTCCACAGACCAGAGTCCGACGAGTAGACGCAGGCGGACGTGGTCCCGTACTTGGAAGAAACCATGGCTACGAGGAAGGTCGGTCCATGGCAGCCGAGGTGGTCGCAGTGTTCCTTGGCGCAGAGCACTGCGGCATTCCAGGAATCGAGATAAATTGGGGGCGGTGGAACCCCCCACCGGCCGTTGGTGATGGGGTCCCAGACGAAGTATCCACCGGTGAAGTTCACATATTTGTCAAGTCCACCGGTGAAGTTCACATATTTGTCAAGCCCCACGAGGATGCGGCCGTGGCGGGAGTCGAGGGCTTTCCAGTTGGGGAAGAAATCGGGATCTGCTTTGAGGCGGAAGGCTGTGGTTGGGATGAAGAGGGAGTCCTGAGACCAGGAGGTAACGACGAAGCCGAGCATGGGCGGCGTGCCGTGGAACTCGCGGTAGAGGCGGCAGAAGTCGGGGCTGGTGAGGATGCGCCGCCAGGCCTTGCAGACGAGAGAGGCGCGGACGAGGCGCGCGGGGTCGTCCGGCGGGATGCGGAGGAAGACGGCGACGATGTCGTCGTCGGACAGCGCCGGCGGCGAGAGGCGGCTGTGGCACGGGCTCATCTCGCCGGATCTGGCCCGGGAGAGTGGGGAAATTGAGAGTAGAGCAGTGGGAGTGGGAGGGACTGGTTGTCTGGTTTGGGCGGTGGAAGACTGGACGGCGCGGGGCAGTGAAGATCGACTTCGACTCGCACAGTCACGAGGCTGCCGCAGTTCGATGTGACCGGACGTGTCTCACCATGCATTGAATGTTGTGGACTTGCTTCACGCGAAGGCAGACCACGGTCGCATTGACCAGTGAAGCTAATGGAGTGCCTGCACGAATTTATGAAAAAAAACCAATGAATTTCATAGAGCATAATTTACAATTTTAGAGCATCTCCATTGGCACCCCAAATTTTGTCTGTCACCTCCCAAATTGTGTACGTTTTTGGGGTGCCGGACACTATTACCAAGTTACCTCACACAACGGCACTCCCCAAATCAAAATGCAGCTGAAATTTTAAATTGACAAAGTTAACAAAAGAGGTAGATTGTATTCAAATTCGACTTCTTTTATACAAATTTGGAAGAGATTTGGCTGGAATAAACCCTAGTCGGCCTCTAGTAGTCTGAGATGCAGATGACACTGTCGTTGTAGGGTTCCAGCTACGACGATGGTCATGCCTCCTCCTTCATGACACCCTGCTCCACCACGTCGTCGATTGACTCCGCCTTCACGACGGTCAGCGGCTGCTGGTTCGCCTCGGGCTGCTGCTCCAGCGATGCGTATAGTCGGGTAGAAGCCCGGGCAGTCCTCCGGGTCGAGCGTGTGGCGCAGCGACGGCATGGGGTCGCTGGCAGAACAGAGAAAGGTAACGGTGAAGCCGGGCATGTCCCCGTCGCCGACAGCGTCCCGGAAAGGCGACGGCATACGCCATTCTGGAGGGAGGTCCTCCTCGAGATCGGGTTGGGGCTCTTCCTTGACGGTGCGGCCACTACGACGCTTGGCCCCTGACTCCTACTTGAAAGCAGCGAACGTGTCGGGGCGCTTGCTCCCTGGCTCCTCCTTAACGGTGGTGGAGAGCTTCCCATGCAACTTGCTCTCGGGCTCCTCCTTGATGACGCGGAGCGGAGCAAGTCGCCGCGGTGCGACATGGCGACGCGGCTCTGCCAGGATAGCGACGGCTCCTGTGGCACGCTGGCGCGCCCATGTGAGCATGCCCTCCAGTGTGTGGCCACCAGTGCTTGCGCACTCCATCGCATACCTTCCGTGTCGTCCCAGCGCACGAGGGAGTTGTCCCTCTCCCGCCGAAAGTGCTTGAACGAGCTGTCGTAGTTGTTGGCGACGTTGTAAAGGGTGGTGTTGCTGCTCCGCCGTCATGGTGTCTCGCAGCTGCATAATGCGAAGGCTCAACTCTAGGCCGCTGGGCTACGGCGACGCTTACCAACGAGGCTCGACCGCCAGGTGGTAGTCCATCAGCACGTACAGATCGAAGCGCTCGAAGATCCAGGCCTCGTCGATGACGAGGCTATGGCCACGGTAAACGTCGACGTACGAGCCGTTGGCCTTGTCGTTCTGCGTCATTTGGAAGGGAGGGAAGGAGAGGGCAGCTGGAACTGATGCGGGGGAGATCTAGTGGCTGTCAGGCGAGCGGGAGCCACGCTATAAAGGGGTAGGCGGGGTAGGCAAAGCAGCCAAAACGCCACGGACATCAATGATGGTGACACATTGGCAGGCCTCACGGTGGCGCGTGGAAAGAGGCGAAGCCGTGTTGGAAACCGGCTAAGCCATTATTTTGCTTGATCGGCCATTATGCCTCCCACCTGTCTATGACAAGGGGCCCCACTTGTCGGATGGCTTGTCCGGCCATTGTCCGGACCCCGAGCAGCCCCCAAGTTTAGAGGCCCTCTCGGCGGTGCCGGACAAAATTTGGTTCGGGCCAGACACTTGGTGGTGCCTGTGTGCCCATTTTATCCAGCCAACCAATGGTCCTGTGGGGGTGCCGGTGGAGATGCTCTGAGAGGATCTGAATATTGAGCAAAAAACTAAACTATCTTTCGTTTAAATGAAACTAGCCGGGGAGAGTAAATTATGCTTACTATTTACACACATAATTATATATTATTATGAAATTTACAAAAATAGATGATCGCAATCATTCGGACATAACTAGCACTACTGGTGCGTTACCACGAAGTAATGAGAAAAAAACACCAATCAAACAAATATCCTAAATTCGAAAAACGATGTCATCTACGACAACTTGTTGTTTCTATTTACAAATATCAATTCTCTCTGCAACTCCTTTCCTTCTTGGCACCTTATCCAATGAAAACAGTCCTCACGTACTGAGATAGTCAATCACAAACTAATTTCGATTTAGAAATGAAATGAATCTCACTAACCGCGAGATGATGATGGATTGTATGTCTGATTTAAGAATGAAATGATTCTCACTGCCAAGGCATATTCAATGTCTTACACATAATGAAATTTGACAACAACAAATTTACTTTTTTATTTCAAGAAAACTAAAGAAAAACAAATGTCTAAGAGAAGAGCACATCATTTATTTTAACGAAGAGAACGTGCAACGTCCTATGAGTAAATACAAGTTCCAGTTTTCCTATTCTTCTTCTAGTAGGTAGTCTTGATGAATAAACTATATGGTCCAATGCTTCTAGTTGAAACCTGCTTTAGAGGAAATAAGAGACCTAACTTATACAGAAGAACAATTGGAATTCACAACATTTTCATCACCAGAGTATGTGTCTACAGTATGAAGACCAATCCAATGGGCATGCTGAGTGAGGGAAGAATTCCACCTTCAATATGGAGAAACGAACGCCAATTTCTGAGGCATTTATGCACAGATCGAGGTGAGGCTTTACGGTTCATGCACAGAAAAGAACACCTGACAGTTTCATGTTGACCTCTGCATGGTTCATGTACAATCAAATCCATATCTATGAGAACAGTGATCAGGCACCTAAAGCAGGCCCTGGGAACTTTCCGGCAAAATGGAGCGCACAAGAACAGCTACACCAAAGACAACACAGTTCCAGTTCCAAGTAAAGGAAAAGAACCATATTCATTGAGAAGAATGAGTTTTGTCGGAATTTTAAACTACAGCTCGGACTCATATGCTCCTGCCTGACTAGAAAATCGAAGTAGATAACAAAACAAAAATCAGAATTTTTCATCAATAAACATGAACACGCTTTTTAACTGTATGCAAAATTTCACTGAGAAATAAATAAAATTCAATGCTCAAAGAAAGGCTTTAAGAGCATTCAGATTTGTTTTTTATAGACCACTACACATGTATTTTCTCGGTCTAATTTGTATACAGCTAAAACACACATTCATCTTCATTGTACTTATTTGATTTAAATATTCACGAAGGACATATGAACTCGAGAGCAAAAACTACTTGTCCAGTTTTGGGAACTATACAAAAGATAAATTGTTGTGCTATAAGCCAACCTAATCTGATTTATGTTACATTTTTAGAGAACATTGTAGCTATAAATCCAGTGATTGAGAGAACTATTATCACCACAGAATGTTCTCTCAAGACACTACAACTCTGATTTTACACTTGCTTGTATCTACATAAAAGACAACATGGTTGGACAATCTTGGGCTACACCCACCCTAGTTGCATGAGAGAACTAGCAGACATGCATACACAAATACAAAAGAAGAATGGCGGCATTTAAGTTTCGAGAAGAGAAGAAAAACGCATCTGCATTCAAAAATGACATGCCGCACTGGGAACTCTCCAACAATCTAAGCTACGAGCAAAACCTCCAGATTAGCTTGTTTGGTGGTCTGTACCACAGAAATTTCAGCATTGTACTACATCTGGGGAACTGCACAAATGTTTAACACCACTTATAATTACCGTCATGAAAAACACATAAAGAGACTTCTTTTTACAAAGGACATGCTAGCATATCAATAATTTCCTAGTGATATCTAGTCAATCTTAGCCTCAAACTGCCTATCTAGGAAAATTACTACAATTTCTCTACTGCGATTACAAAGAATACTCATATCACACAAGTGGCACCACTAAGAAGATGCTTGAATAGACAAGCCTTGGAAGACCTCAGCACTATCGTCTTAACAGTTGTAATTTCCTACAAGCAACTCTTCACATGGAAGAAGAATGTTTTGTATGCAACGCAGGTGGACTGAGTATACAGTGAATTCTATAGATGTCTGAACTTCGAAGCCCAGTCTATGTGTTGGATCTGAATGAAACAGCAAGTTGTAGGTAGTAGAAAGCAGAGATAAACCTAATGGAAATGGCTGTAAGAGATTGAGCCATGGTTTTGTTCACTGGCCTTCTCTCAATATGTACGCATGATCTGATACAAAAATTCTGTCAGCTCTACATATTCAAACCTGTGACGAGCATGCAGTTGTCACAACACAAATTAACCAAGTCTCATTCACCGCCCACTGCAAACGTTTAGTCACACATCATAACAACGTAGCAGTCTAATTAATATTTAAGTATGTGTTCACAGTCACAGTGGATTAACTGCCTAGGAATCTACAGTTCCTCTAAAAGCAACAAACTGACCAGAACGCTAGCACCGTTCCTCTGAAGCCAAGTCAAACGCTCGATACTTCAGAACATACCCCCAAAAATCTCCACATTTCTCCATATATAGAAACTTGGTCATTACTCATGCAGCTCCAGAATTCCTCTAAATGGCAAAATGGTCCGCTGTTAGTGATTTAATCCGCTGCAAAAATAACGATACAATGACCTCAATTATGACAAGCTAATGCCATGGAGCTCCATCCGGCAAGTAATCCTCAAGTACTGAAGTATTAGTATAGATGGATCACTGTTGCAGTACTAGTCAATATGAACAACGGATAACTCATCGATCAACATCTTACCACGCAAAATGGCAGCCGATTCTTCACGCTGATGGATGGATGGATGAGCCATGTCATGGCAGTGGCCTCATGCGTCTAGCATGATCTGGGACAAGATACAATTAATCAGAAACAAGGTTGTGGTATTCCAATTTCATAAATTAATTGTTCTTATAGCTCACATAAAGTATTTTGCGTCCTTAACATAAAAGGTACCCAAGATGCATGTAAGGAATCATTCGTGAATCACGAGAAAAGCTAAGATATAATAGCGGCACACAACAAGTTTAGATACAATGGCAGTCAGTACCTAGAGAGTGTAGAAGCTTGTCCAAGGAGTGACACTGAAACCCAATTCTACTTCAGCAACCTTTTTCACCCGGCCTGAATTGAGCTCAACCGTAAACAACCCGGCCATTGTAGTCAAGAAGACAGCACCTTCTGTGAAAGCAGCCACAAAGGGTTTATACTCGTATTCGTATTCGTCGTCACCACCATCAAGTTTGGACTGAAAGGCCCTTGCGGGGAGCAGCTTCTCGAGGTCGATGACCATGCGTTGCGTCCATGCCAGAGCTCCAGCCTCTGTTGACCACAAGGACAGGCTAGTCCCTCGCCAGCCCACAAACTCCAGCACGCCGTCTATGGCCGATATGAACACAAGCCTCTCACCATCCCAGTTCTTATCTGGCACATCGATGACTGATAGTTTTTGCTCGCCCAACTCATATTGCAGAACACTGTAACTTCGGGCAAAGGGAAAGTGGAGCGTGTTTCCCACAAGGATGCTGCGGCCGTGGGAGCCGATGTAATGCCCGTGCTTGTGCTTCAGGGTGATGGTGTCGCTCCACACACCAGACTCCGATGAGTAGACGCAGGCGAACGTGGTCCCGTTGTAGGAGGAAGCCACCATGGCTACGAGGAAGGGTGTTCCGTGGCAGCCGAGGTGGTCGCAGTGTTCCTTGGCACAGACCACTGCGGCAGTACAGGAATCCCAACCGAATGTTGAAGAAGACGGGACTCCCCACCGGCCGTTGGTGATGGGGTCCCAGACAAAGTATACACCGTTGCAGTCCCCAAATTCGTCCGCGTGCTTGACGAGGATGCGGCCGTGGTGCGAGTCGACGGCGATCCAGTGAGAGTGCTGGTCGAAGGAGGGATCTTCTTTGAGGCGGAAGGCTGTGGTTGGGATGAAGCGGGAGTCGTCATCCCTGTCCATTCCATACCCGGGGCTAACGACGAAACCAAGCATGGGCGGCGTGCCGTGGAACTCGCGGTAGAGGCGGCAGAAGTCGGGGCTGGTGAGGATGCGGTGCCAGTCCTTGCAGACGAGGGAGGCGCGGACGAGGAGTGCGGGGTCGTCCGGCGGGATGCGGAGGAAGATGGCGACGATGTCGTCGTCGGACAGTGCCGGCGGCGAGAGGCGGCTGTGACACGGGCTCATCTCGCTGGAAGGAGAGTGGGGAAACTGATGAGAGTAGTGGGAGCGGCGGGACTAATATGCGTGGTGGAAGACTGGAGGACGCGGGGTACTGAAGATCGAATCGACTCGCCGTCTTGCCTGCCCAGGCATTGAATCTTGGAAGTAGTGGGAGGGACTGGTTTCGGGGGTGGAGGCATTGAATACTGATAATGAAGATCGACTCGACTTGGTGTCTTGCCTGCACGAAGGCCGATGCAAAAAGAGAACCCAGTCCACGCCGCAGAGGGTGAAATTTGACAAAATTAACCTTTTTTGAAACTTCATCCAAAAATAACCCTTTTTTCGAAAAAATTCTGAAACTAACCATTTTGTGTGGCTCCCGCACCGGGGGCGCCACACATACATGTGCAACTCCCCAGCCTGGGGCGCCACACATACATGTGCAACTCCCCAGCCTGGGGCGCCACACCTGTTCACGTGTGGCGCCCCAGCTTGGGGCGTTGCACGTAAGGGTGTGGCGCCCAGGCTAGGGCGTTGCACATGTATGTGTGGCGCCGCCGGTGCGGGAGCCACAAAAAAGGGTTAGTTTCAGAATTTTTTTCAAAAAAGAGTTATTTTTTGGTTGAAGTTTCAAAAAAAGGTTATTTTTGTCAAATTTCACCCGCAGAGGCACGAGGCTGCCGCGGTTGGATGTGACCGGACGTGCCTGACCCGGCATTGAATGTTCGGCGCGGATTCTCTGACGTTGTGGACAGTGGACTTCCTTCACGAAAAAGGCAGACTACGGTCGCATATGACCAGTGAGGCTAATGGAGTGCCTGCACGAATTTATGAAACAAACTTCTGAATTTTATAGAGCATAATTATATAGTTTTGGAGCATCCCATTGGCACCCCAAATTTTGTCTCGCATCTCCCAAATTGTGTATGTTTTGGGGTGCCGAACAAGTCGCACACTGGCACTCCTCAAATAAAATGCAGGCCAAAATTTAAACTAAAAAATTAATAATAGGGGTAAATTTTATTCAAATTCTTTTTTTACACAAATGTGGAAGAGAGTTGTCGGGCCTAAACCCTAGCTGACCTCTAATCATATAGGAGATGTAGATAACTTCGTCGTCGTAGGGTTCCGGGTGCGGCGATGGCCCTGCCTCCTCCTTCACGTCTCCCTGCTCCATGACGTCGTCGATTGACTCCGCTTCACGATGGTCGGCGGCTGCTGGTTCGCCTCGTGTTGTTGCTCCAGCGAAGCGCACATCGCCAGGTAAGCCCGACAGTCTTCTGGGTCGCTGGCAAAATGAAGAAGGGCCACAGTGAAGTCGGGCGTGTCCTCATTGCCGACGGCGTCCTCCTTGACGATGCGGAGCGGAGCAACGCGCCGCGGTGCGACCTGGCGAGGCCGCTCTGCCGGGACAGCAGCGCCGCTAGCGTGCCCAGGCGACCACGCCCTCCAGCGTGCGGCCGTGCAACCTCAGTACTTGTGGTGCTTCGTCGCGTACCTCTCCATAATGTCCCAGCGCACGAGGGCGTCGTCCGTCTCCCGACGGAAGTGCTTGAATCAGCTGCCATAGCTGTTGGCGGCGTGTCGGGTGGTGCCGCTGCTCTGCTGCAGTGGTGTCTCGCCGTTGCAGAATGTGCAGGCTCAACTCCCAGTCGCTAGGCTGCCGCGGGACGGCGCGACTAGCGGGGCTCAGCCGCCACCCTTAGGGGGGCAGGCACGTATAGATCAAAGCGCTTGAAGAGCCAGGTCTCGTCGATGACGAGGCTATGGCCACGGTAGACGTTGATGGCGTGGATCACACGTTCGTTGGGAACCCCAAGAGGAAGGTATGATGTAGCGTAGCAGCAGTTTTCCCTTGATTGCAAAACCAAATTTATCGAACCAGTAGGACTTGGAGAACGCTTCGGCGAGGTGTCAATGGCAATGGCGCCAAAAAGAGCCGTTGAACTGGACGCGCACACACGAACAAACTACTTTGCCCCAACGAAACAAAGAGGTTGTCAATTAATACGTCTAAAACGTATCTATAACTTTTTATGTTCCATGCCTGTTATATATTAAATACCTCATGCTTTATTTACACTTTATATTATTTTTATGCATTTTCTAAGACTAACCTATTAACCAGATGCCACAATGTCAGTTCCTGTTTTTCTGGTGTCTTTTTGTTTGAGAAAAACTCTTCGGGAAATATTCTCCAAAAGACATGCCAATTTACGTGATTTATTTCTGCACAGGAACGAAGCCACTGCCCGAAGGAAGGACCGAGAAGACAAACTGGAGAGCGAGGCGACCCCACGGCATGGTCAGGGCCTGCCCCATGCCATGGGCCCGCTTGGCCCACCTGCTGCCCTCCTGACGCTCCCCTTTCGTCTATAAATTGCATCTATTCGGGAAACTCTAAGTAACCGAGCAAAAATCCACGAAAAGTTCCGTCGTCGCCGTCGTCAACCCTAGTTCGGGAGGGTTTCTGGAGTTCTTCTCGGCACGTTGCCAGAGGGGAAATCATCACCGGAGGGCTCTACATCACCATTCCTACCTCCGGAGTGATGCGTGAGTAGTTCTTCACGGGACTACGGGTCCATAGCAGTAGCTAGTTGGTAGTCTCTCCACCTTGTGCTATCATGTTCAGATCTTGTGAGCTGCCTAATATGATCAAGATCATCTTTATGTAATGCTATATGTTGTGTTTGCTGGAATCCGATGAATTGTGAAGTTATGATCATGTTTGTTCATCTATTTATATATATGTTCCTGCAAGCTTTCCGTTGTTAGTAGATGATTTGGCCAAGTTAATACTAACGATTGCAAGAGGGGGTATTTATTATAGATAGTGAGTTCATGCGTCTAGAAGCCTGGGCTCGATTGACAGAAACGACTAAGCCTGTAGATGTGTTGTTGCCACAAGAAAAGCTAAACGGGCCGTGCTAAACGGGCCCACGCCAAAGGCCAAAGCCGTACTACAGTCGCATGTAACCTGTGACTAGCTGGCGCAACGGGTCGTGTGATGCACATAAAATGCATCTACTTTTCCAAGCACTTTGCTTCATAATTTGCTCCGGAATCTTCCCATATTTGAATAAAACTGCTGAATCTGACGCTGTTTTTAGCAAAGTCTCTTTCTGGTTGTTTTTGCAGGAAATTAAATCGGGGAAAAATACCACGTCATTTTTTATGGAAAAGGAGGACAATGTGCAAAGGATGGACACGAGGAAGCGCCGGAGGCCAAAAGAGGGGGCCCCACGCGGCCAGATCCTTGGGCCGCGTGGGCCCACCCATATGGAGCCTCGGCACCGCCTCTCCTTCGGCTTTGCGTACCCCCTCATATATACGAAAAAGTGGGTGCCCTAAGAGGAGAGCTTTCGCGAAACAGAGCGCCGCCACCACCACGATCTTCGTTTTCGGAGACAGATTGATCCAGGATTTCTCCCCGGAGGAGGGATCCGGAGGCCGTCTTCACCGCCATCTTCACCGCCTTCATCTCCATCGACCATGAGCTCCCTCACCATCACCATGTGTGAGTAGTCCGCTGTAGGCATATGAGGTGGATGGGGATTGGATGAGATTGATCATGTAATGATACCCGTTGTCGAGATCTTAGGGGTTTATCTTGAGGATATTTTTGTATTGTGTTGATGCACTTATGCTATGTTTAATGCTTGCTACTAGGGCCCGAGTGGCATGATTTCAGTACTGAACTTATTTTGCCATCATATAATTGAGTTTGGTATTTATCTGCAAAGTGTATCACCTGCTATTATGTTGAACCTGCGAACCCTAAAAGTGACATATAGGGAAAACAAGGGGGAGATGTTTTAGTTTGAGGATTCTATGTGTTCATGAAGTGTTAATGCGTTGTTCCGGGCTATTCGAAAGGGTAGACCTTAATTACCTGTAGTTCCAAGTTGGCCCCGGTGAAATGGGCAGGTAGGACAATAGATGTTGTGCAAATTCTCTTGGTTAGTACGCACAACTATTATGGAACACATACCTACATATATCGGAGTTAGAGATAAGTCCCATTGCTATTTATATCTTATTATATGATCAATCTTATTCATGCAACACCCCGCTATCACCTCATGCCTACGTTTTAAATCTCTGAGTTACACTTTCACTTTTCCGGTGAAAACTGGGAAACCCTTGTTCACTACTGCTGTTTATTTGCTACTTGAATCATACTACTGCCATCACTATCACTGCTGCAAGTTTATTGATATACAGGTGTGGTTGAGAGTGACGCCTCAATTGCCAAAGTCTTATTGGTATTCTTGTGTTCCCATCGTGTCGAACTATAAATTTGGGTAATACTTCCCAACGAAGATTTCAGCGATCCCCTATACTTGTGGGCATCAAGACATTTTCTGGCGCCGTTGCCGGGGAACCTAGCTTTATTGGTAAGACAACTTGTTATCATTTATTTGCTGCATTTGCTTTTTCCTAACCATGGGAAAGGAAAAGATTACTCCGAAGGAAGTGAGGCCTTCAACTACTCGTAGAGGTACGGACTTGCTAAGTAGGCCAAACTTTTCACCTAATGTTGCTTCTGCTGTTGTTCCTAAGAAAAAAGGAAAAGTTTTGAATAGTTCACCATTGTCTAAGATGTCTACTAGTACTGAAAATGATTTAATATGTGGTAGCATAGACAATGAAGTGACACCTGAAACCTGAAACATCTGAGATAACTGAAACACCTGAAACTCTGAATCTTCTATTATTGAAAATGTTGAGTCTGAATTAGAAGATAATTGTGATGATGAACATGAAACTTCTTCTGAGGAAGAGGATGCATTTACTATGGCTTTTATGGATTCGAATTTTGATAAATTGGATAAACTTGATAGCTATAAAAATTCTCCTCTTGATGATTATTTCCCTGTTACTGAGAAAATGAATGCTCCAGCTATTAAAATTAAAGACAAAGATTATGAGTTTAGTGTTGATCCTGAAATAATTGAAAAAGCTGAGAAGTATAAGTTTTATGGGAGAGACAATGAGTTCCCTTTTGAACACATTGCTGATTTGCATGATTTATCTGTGTTATTTGGTAAAGATGAAATCCACCAACGCTATTATTTCTTAAAGTTGTTTCCTTTTACTTTGGGAGGAAATGCTAAAACTTGGTATAATCGTTTAGAACCTGGATGTATTACTAGCAAGGAGGAATGCTTGCAGGTATTTTATAATAAATATTTCCCTGCTGATAAGATTCATGGTTTAACTATTGAGATTAGCAACTTTTCACAAACAGAGAAGGAGGATTTACCCCAAGCTTGGGGGAGGTACAGTAAGATGGTTAGGAAATGTCCTACCCATGGCTTCAAGAATAATGAAATACTTGATATATTTTACAATGGACTAACTGAAAATACAAGAGGCTATCTTGATAGTATTGCAGGTAGTGTTTTCAGGGAAAGGACCGTTGATGAAGCAACTGAGTTATTGGAAACTATCTCTAGAAACTATGAAGATTGGAATATTGAAATAATAGATGACAGAGAGATATTTCCAGAGAAGAAAGGAGGTATTCTTGAATTAAACAATGAGGCAATGAAGGGAGCCTCCAAGGATATGAAAGAGAAGGGAATTAAAACCTCTCATCTTAAGGAATTATCTGAAATGGGTGTTAAACTTCCTATTGATCGACCATGTTTTCCAATCCCAGTCAATGCTATAAGCTCTTTGGAAGGTAATGAAAAGGTAACACCTCCTATTGATGTATCATATGTTAATGATTTTGCTTATCATAATAAACCTGAAGAGCATGATATTAGAATGAATATGATGGAAAACTCTCATAAAATTAAATTCCTTCGTGAAAATATAAATGCTAGTGTGGGAGAAGTTAGAAGAATTGTTAAACACTGTGAAATGATGAATAATCAAATTGAACAAATGGTTTCTCTTCAAAATCAATTGTATGAAAATCTTATTGAGAAGAAACAGGTTTGTGGGTTAATACTAGAGGTGGTGCAAGTACTCAGGACCCTGACTATCCTGAAACCATCCCAAGAGAAAGAGCAAGAGGCTCTCAAAAGAAATCTTCTGCAGGAAAATCTCCCAATGGAAACAAAATTGATGATTCTCAAGAACAAGACAATGATATTTCTATTTCTGATGCTGAGACCGAAGATGATAATGAAGAAGAGGAATCATCTCCACCTGAAGAAGATCAACATGAAGTTGAAAATATTGCAGAACCTGAACCTCCTGAAAAGAAGACCCTCAACCATCTACTGAGAAGAAAAAAAGAAGAATCATCCAAATCCACAAAAAGGTAAAGAGAGGGATCCATGGGTACAAAGACCCATACCATATCCCCAAGAGGTAATGAAATCTTTGGATGATGCTAGGTTTGAGAAATTTTTGAGTTGATTAAAATTTATGTTTGCAAATTCCTCTTGTTGATGCTATTAAAATTCCTCCATATCAAAATATATGAAAGATATTGTCACTAATAAAAGGAAGATACCTAATGATGCAATTACTGCTATGCTTGCTGATTATTCATTTGAAGGAAAATTGCCTGAAAAGCGTGGAGATCCTGGTATTCCGACTATTCCTTGTCATATTAAAGAAACTTATGTGAAATATGCATGTGATTTAGGAGCTGGTGTTAGTGTTATGCCTTTTTCTTTATATAAGAAACTTAACCTAAACAAATTGGTTCCAACTGAAGTTTCATTGCAAATGGCTGATAAATCAACTGCTAACCTATAGGTATATGTGAGGATGTTCCTATCTCTATTGCTAATGTGTTAATTCCTACAGACTTTGTTATATTAGAAATGCCTGAGGATGATAATCTATCTATTATTCTTGGAAGACCCTTTTTAAACACTGCAGGAGCTGTGATAAATTGCACTGAGAGCAAAGTGACATTTAATGTAAAGGAAATGAGCATACTATCTATTTTCCCAAGAAGAATCCTGTTACAATGATAAACAAGAGTGTGAATTCTATTCAAAGAAATACTATTATGATTGGAAGCTTTGAAATTGCACTACCACCTCCTCACCAAATATGCTACCTTGATGATTGGAACTATTCCAATCAAATATGAGGTATCTTGAAACTCTTCTTTATATCTATAAAATAAGAATCATGTATTATATCTTTTGCATATTATTAATGAGACTTGATCAACCTCATTACTAATGTGGAAATGATGAAAACTTGATTCCCATAAAAATTTGTATTGCATTTTAATTTTATTTATCTTAGAATTTTAGAGTATATGCATAATCATAATTATTTCAGAGTTCAGAAATTCCAGAATATGAAGTTTGAAAAATTCTCTTTAGAAAATTGTCTCTGAAAATTCCAGAAAAATTTGGAGGTAAGTTATTTAACCAGAGGGACCATCTGCCAGAAGTGGGACACCAGGAGGCCACCAGGGACCAAAATGGGGTGTCCCACGCGGCCAGTTCCTTGGCCGCGTGGGACCCACCAACTTTGTCCCCAGGTGGTGTTAGGTGAGTGTCCTGTGCCCATCTCCTTCCCTCGACAGAAAACCACTTCCAGGTATTTTTCCCAAATTTTCCCGAGCTCGTTCTTCCTGCTATCCTTGGATCTCCAAGTTTAGGGCAGATTTTTCAAATCTGTTTGGTGGGATTGCTCCTTGGTATGTGACTCCTCCACCCATCCAATTATTTTTTGTTCTTGTCTCATGTATGAAGTATTTTGCTGCACTAGGTGTCACCTAATATGCTTGAGAAATCCATGGATTTAAGTTTTCTAGTTGATATGGATGCATGATATTGATGTGGAGACTAGTTATGGATGGCTCAATGTTGTTTTAGAGTGCTACATCTTAATTTTTGTTGAATATTATTTATGGGCAGCAAGGTACCATGATGAACAAAGGCAAGGCATTGCTTGGGATGAGCTCAAGACCGAGGAGAAGAGCATCTAAAGTCTCCCTTAATTATGATGACAACCATCTTTGGGAGGATGATGCAGTTTTTGTGGGAGAAGCTGAAGATCCATACAACTAGATGGCAAGACCCCCATGTTCTTGAGCAGTGGGGGATAAAAGAAGACTTCGACACCTTCGCCAATGCAACTGGTTTGCTTGAGTTTGCCCAAAATCCACGAGGTACATACGAGGAACTCTCGCGAGAATTCCTCTCCACATTCAGGTTTGAGGCCCTGAGATCTACAAGCACAAAAAGAGTAAGGCACCCCTCCTACCTTTGTTTGTAAATTTACTATGAGGGGGAGCGCCTTGTTATGTCTTTGGAGGAGTTTTGCAAAGCTATTGGTGTGGAAAACAGGGGTAGTTGGGATGAAACCCGTGCTGACTCCAACCAGGAGCTTGTTGCATTTTGGCACTCTATTTCTGTTAACTCTCATGATAGATTGAATAGGGGTAAATTTACTCATATACAGCACCCAAGTTTGAGATACTTTGCGTTGTTCCTTGCAAGAGGATTTCTTGCTAGAGACAACAATTCTGCTTGCACGGGACCAATGGTTTATTTACTTAAATGTGCAAAAGAAAACACCACATGTGAGTATAACTTGGGAGTCATTCTTGCTAGATCCTTGCATACGGCTGTGAGTAGAAATATTACTGATCAAACCCCTATTTATGCTGGTGCTATTGCTACTTTAGTGTATGAATACATAAAGATGAGAGAGGTTATGGTGATAACATGGGTACTCCTGTGAGAGAGTCCAATTTGCTTGATTTTGCTTTAACTACCGTATGGATATAAGTGTGATGCATGGGAACCATTATTGGTATAACTATTTAAGTACTAATGGACAAAGAGTACCCATTAGGCTCCCCCGTACTGACCTTTTTGACAGGAGTACCGGAAAATGGATTGTGGAGGAGATGCCGCCTCAAGAGGAGTGATACATCTCCAACGTATCTATAATTTTTGATGTTCCATGCTTGTTTTATACCAATTGCTACATGTTTTGCATTTGCTTTATGTCACTTTTATACATTTTTTGGGACTAACCTATTAACAAGATGCCGAAGTGCCAGTTCCTGTTTTCTGCTGTTTTTGTATTCCAGAAAAGCTAGTCTGGAAATATTCTCGGAATTGGACGAAACTTCACGGGGGTCCCTATTTTACCAGAACACACCTGAAGGACCAAAGGAGCAACGGAGAGGAGCCACAGGGGCCCCACATGCCCCTGGGCGTGGCCAAGGTGCCAGGCGCGCCCTTGGGTGGTGTGGGCCCCACGGGGGTCATCAGCCGCCGCCCTTTCGCCTACTTATTCCACCCGATGAAAAAACCCTAAGTGCCTGAGCCAATATCCACGAAAAGTTCCAGAGACGCCGCCGCCGTCAACCCTAGCTCGGGAGGGTCCAGAACCTCTTCCCGGCACCCTGCCGGAGAGGGGCCGGGAATCATCACCGGAGGCTTCTACATCGCCATGCCTGCCTCCGGAGTGATGCGTGAGTAGTTCATCCTTGGACTACGGGTCCATAGCAGTAGCTAGATGGTTGTCTCTCCACTTTGTGCCATCATGTTTAGATCTTGTGAGCTGCCCTACATGATCAAGATCATATTATTGTAATGCTACATATTGTGTTTGCTGGGATCCGATGAATATTGAATACAATGTCAAGTTGATTATCAATCTATGCCCTATGTTATTTATGATCTTGCATGCTTTCCGTTACTCCTAGATGCTTTGGCCAAGTAGATGCTTGTAACTCCAAAGAGAGTATTTATGCTAGATAGTGGGTTCATGCCTCCATTTAATCTGGGACAGTGACAGAAAGTTCTAAGGTTGTGGATGTGCTGTTGCCATTAGGGATAACCTAACGATGCTATGTCCACGGGCATATGTGTTTGTTTACATTACGCGCTTTACTTAATGCAATTATCCGTTGCTTGCAACTTAATACCAACTAGCTGGGTGGCCCGCGCATTTGCGCGGCTAGATTATTCTCTAATATTTACCTATCTCAAAGAAACGATATGCAGATTTCTATTTGTTTCCCTACTTTGATTGCTTGCTAATTAATTTAGATTTTGAAGGAAGATGCTTCGCGAAAACATGGTTAAATGACATGATATCTTCTAGGAATATAAAATAAATTACTTTAAAACCTTAATGTAGTTTAAAAAGGCACATGGCGTGCATATCCACCCCGCCATATCTATCATATAACCCATTCGTAATGCTTATCAGAATTTTATTTTTTCTGGATATTTTTACAGAAGATTTTGTTCTGTATAATACTTACAAAAATAAAATCTCTCTAGAAGAACAAAATTTATATGTCTAGCTATGTAGATGCAACACTATACCCCAGCAAACAAATGAAAGATAGTGGGTTGGAAATTTTTCTAAGGTTTTTTTAACCTTTTTTATCTATGAATTGTATGTAAATGTAACTTGTGTATTACTGTATTAGGTGTTTTTCGGTAGACTCTACAGTTTTAAAGTTTCCAAATAAATATATGGAAGTTTCATTGATCTGTTGTTAGTTTCGTGCCAATAAATAATATGAATTTTATAACACTTCAATACTGAATGAAAAATATATTTGCAGTAGTGTAAACAATGGACAAAACTGATGTCGGATATGCAAGGAAGATCCTTAGAGGTTTAAACGATATATTTTTCCCATCACTTCACTTTCTTAATTTATCTGTCCTATTATCGTTAACTCGCTCAACTTCTTGGACACCATGCCAATTGTTGCCTTCAAGACATTTTAGCAAATAGTTCTTGTATGCTGTATCTCCAAACACAGATGGAGTGGGAGATCGAGGATATGACCTATAGTTGACGGTGTTGTTGTTATGTTTCTTTCGATCCGTTCGACATGCTTCGTCATGAGTCCGTCTTGACTGTGTTGTTTTCGAGCATCGATGACTCAGGGTTCAAGCAAATTGTGGGCATACAATAAGCATCTTGGTGATCCGTCTGGCTTGTCCTTGATGCTTTGAGATTCCGATTACCACGGCTTCATGGCTTTGTCAGGTGTGTTCGAGCTCTCGAAGGCCCGAGGTGCGTGCGGATGTGTGGTTGGAGATCACATTCTAGGGCTTGACATGGTTATGGAGCTTAGCCGCTTTGGATGTGTGTCTGTGTGCTGCCCTTTGATTACATTCCAGCCATTAGTCATCAAGCTCCAACTCTATACAGAAGAAAAATGTAAAATCGTCAATTCTTCTTACTTTTGAAAGACACAGGGGAAACAAAAGCATATCGACTAAACCTAAGAAAGTAGGGAAAAACAATCAACCTCAATTTACTGGTTGCTGTAGCCTGCAGATACTCCCAATCCAGAGGCAACCTTGTTGACCTCTTGAATGCATATCACTCAATCTATGATAATCCTCAAGAGTTTAGCCACCAGACCAGAACCAAACTTGCTCTTCCCTGCATAGGAGATACACATATCCGCATCACTGACTGAGAGTAAATAGAAAGTACAGATGACTGTATAACCACACATTTGCGTGGCTAGATTTACTCTATATTGTATTGCCTAGTTTTCTGAATTCATTTATTATAGAGTCACCTGTTCTATATTTAATTTTAACATGATATTATCGGTATGTACAATTCTAAATGTGAGTACAAAAAGGATTGCAGAAAAATATATGCCTTGAGAAATACTGTTGTAATTTTTTAAATGAGAAGTATTAGTTTCTATTGAACTCTTTAGAGTGGCAGCAAAATACTGAAGATGATATTCAGATTCCGGGTGCAGCACGCGTAATCACAGACTATGTCATAGCAATCTCTAACTTTCTCTTTTGTTCCTCTTCCCTCATGCGTGTACCTTTCACCAATACTTCTATTTAAGAACCTTAATTACATTAGAACCATAATTAAACATTGTGCCAGGTTATTTCATAGGACTCATCATAGTAAAACTTATCTTGGTATTTATGTGTTTGCAATATATTATTAGATTGTTGGTTGGCCACTTGGCCTAACATTGTTATGTGAATGACCAAAAGACATTTGCGATTGAGAAATTAGCTCGTGGTGCAGAGCCAACGGCTCTTAGTGTTTTCTCGTTGCTACTTATCCATATTTTTTATCTCACCCCAACACTTTTTGTTCACAAATGTTGTATCAATAATATAGTGTACACGTACTTAATTCTTAGTGGTAGTGTCTTGCTTTGGTTGCTTTATACAGCTTCGTTAAATCATCTTAGAAGCATAGCACATGCACTACGTGCTATTTAGGAGAGGTCATGACATAGGAACTAACATGAATAGCTGATGGATTTAGTTAAACAGAATACCTGATGGATTGATCGGTCAGTTTGAACGTTATTTCAGATGCAAAATTTGACGCATGTGATAAGAACATAGTGGAGCCCGGCATGACAGCCTCTATTCTGGAATCGCCATATCTATTATAACAGCAGCATGCATGGCCTTTGAATGTCGTCGCTTATCGCCAGAACGGGACCGTTAGGTCCGACACGTCGTAGACTTGGACATAGAGTCAGGGTTTGATGTTTCTGCCACTTTCTCAGTGTGAGATCGTCAAAGTCTTTGCTGTCGTCGCCTTGAATTCACCAGAGATTGTATGGGTAATCGCATCATCGGCCATTGAGCGTCGTCGCTTATCATCTGATATATGGCACCATGTCACTGAAACAGTATATAAACATGAATAATCGTATGTCTATTCATTGACATATGAAATCTAAAATATATAGTAGAGTATTTGACAGTTTTGTTGTGTAAAGTACTTGTAGAATAAATAAATAAATAAATCTTTAAAGCTTCATACATTTATTGGTTATCCTCAATATATAGAAGGTATAAACAACATTATAAAGACATTCTCACTGAATCCGAAAATAAATTTAGTGGCAAACCTGAGTGTCTACTTAATATTTTGAACTATTGCATGATAAAGCACCGCTGCTCCAGATACATCAACAATGGTGGACTGGGAATGACTCAGTTCTCATCAAATAAATTAATGTAAAATATCTGAACTTGCTCCATTGCGGTGGAAAGCATGGTCCTTCTTTTTCACGTTTATGAACTAATCACAGTGATCACATACCTGAAACAAAAGGAACGTACATGTATTAGCTTATCTAATAAAAATATGCGTAAATCCGTTGCCAGAAAACATGCAAGTTGTCCAGCAGAACCTTACAATCGTCTCGCACACTCAACTGCGAGATGCCCAGAACAGCCAGGCAAACAATTAGCACAACCCGATTTTCTGAACTCCAACTAATATCAATCTAGATTCGTGACAATCCTTGGTGATCACAACTGCACAAATATCCCAGCTTTCAGATCAATCTAACACATCGTAGAAATCGACAGCGCAATGATAAGCAATCTCCACGGCACGGAGACGCCAGGAGAAACAGAACGGGAGGCGTCGGCACAATCTTTTGCCTGTTTCAAAAATAAAAAAGAACAAAAGGATGTGTACTCAATCCTGCTTGGACACGTCTACGCTGTGCCGGCTTAGATCGGCTTGACATGTACTTACCTACATGGGTCTCGGTAGAGATTTTTGTGTCCGCGAGAGAATTTGGAATCCATGGCTTTCCGTCGACCTAGAATTCTCGCCGGCTTAATGTCCCCATGCAGAGTCGTTGTAGACTATATGTTTATCAAGATTGCTTGCATGAGATCAACATTGTCGAAATTGTGATTCAGTCCGGCAGCCAGGGTTCATGCAACGTGGGTGCTTCTGCTGTAGTAGCTGTCGTGCCTTCGATCCGCCGGTTTCATGGCGTCGTCGCTTACTTCCAATTAGTTGGGCTTCATGGCGTCATCTCTGTAGTTTACTGCGTGCTTCCGATTAGCTGGGCTTCATGGCGTCGTCGCGTGTGTTCGATCTCTCGGTCGATGGTCCAGCGTGCGGTTGTAGACAACTATATGTTTATCAAGATCGCTTGCATGAGAGATCAACGTTGTCGAAATTGTGATTCAGTCGGGCAGCCAGGTTCATGCAACATGGGTGCTTCTGCTGTAGTCGCTGTCGTGCCCTCAACCCGCCGGCTTCATGTCGTCGTCGCGTGCTTCCAATCAGCTGGGCTCCATGGCGTCGTCTTTGTAGTTGCTTGCGTGCTTCCGATTAGCTGGGCTTCACAGCATCGTTGCGTGTGTTCGATCTCTCGATATATGGTCCGACGTGCGGTTGGACGTGTGGTCTTTATGGATGCGTCTGCCATGGTAATTAATCGATCAGGCAATGGTTTTCTACCTTGTATGTGCACTTCATCGTACATGACTCGGAAATTAGACTCCAGCTTGTATACGTCTCCTCTCAAGTTTGGAAAAAATATCTAGCGGCAAGCCAATTTTTTTTCTCTTGCGCGTGTTTGCATCTCCGATCAATCTGAGCCGTACTTCTTTATATGGCTTATGTCAAATTAATCCTAGCCATCGTTTGTCCTGTGTTTTAATTATATAATAGATGGGGGACTCGGATGACAACCCGGCGGTGGATTATTAGTCATAGACGCTGTTGGATAATGTTCTATGTATTATGTCGTAATGCCCAATTAAATACCATAGTAATCATCATGTCATATATATGCATTGTCATGCGCTCACTATTTGTCAATTGTCCAGCTGTAATTTGTTCACCCAACATGTTAGTTATCTTTTATGGAGAAACACCACTAGTGAACTGTGGACCCCAGTCCATTCTTTTACACTGATTAAACAATCACAAACTGCAAACTGTTCCTTTTTCATTCGCTGCAATTTAATACTCATTTTCCACACCATACGTTTAATCCTTTGTTTTCAGCAAGCCGGTGAGATTGACAACCTCACTGTTTCGTTGGGGCAAAGTACTTTGATTGTGTTGTGTGCAGGTCCACGTCAGCGCCGGAATCCCTGGTGTTGCGCCGCATCATATTTCGTTGTTCACAACCTTCAGAAGAGTTGTTGCTCCTACTGGTTCGATAAACCTTGGTTTCATACTGAGGGAAAACTTGCTGCTGAACTACATCATACCTTCCTCTCGGGGTCTCCCAACGAGCGTGTGATTCACCGCCGACAAGCAATCAAGGAGCCACAAGATCCAGTGATGCAAGGCTACCAACCTCAAGAGGAGCCCCAATACTCAGGAATGCAAGGCTACCCATATGGCTACTTCCCTGGAGGTGGAAGTGGATACAACTACTACCCAGGATACTAGCTTGACCGCAAGCTTGGGGGAGTACCTCTCTCCCTTTCCATTCATTGTGTTATATCACTATTATCTTGTTATGTTTTAGTTTCTTGTTTTAAAAAATCACAAAAACACAAAAAGATTTAATTTTTTTCTTTGTTTAGTTACTTCTGTACATTTACTTTATGCATCTTAAAACTAAAAAGAACAAAAACATTTTCGTTTTATTGAATCCAAAGTGAAAACGGAGGTGCAGGAATTACTGAAATCTGCTCACTGTTCTATTTTTCATATTTTCTCTGTAACTCCGAATGAGCTAAAAATTTAACCACTACTGCAACTTTTCATAACCTACACACCCGTAAATTATGAGATTTGTCTGAGGTGTCTAGGTAGGGTAAAAACAGTACTGTATGCAGTAACATTTTATGGCAGAATTGAGTTTTTATTGCGTAGTTCAAATTGGGAGAGGAGAACAACAATGATGAGTTGATGAGCATGAAGTGGATGAAAGGTATGAAACCTTTGCTATGCTTATGTGGACTTTTTAATAATAGCAAGTGCGCACATCATAGTTTCTTTAACATCTAGGGAAATGGTAGCAAATGTTTATCTTCTCCGTGTTCTAGTATGTTATATTATGATGCAAGTGAGATGTTATGTAGTGACAACACTTGGACGTGAGTTGAGTAATTGTGGCTCTAAACAAAGGTCTACGCATCCCATTGTGCTTGCTAAACTTACCAACCAAAGAATAAAAGATTTTTTCAAATGATAAACGTGAAGTTATATGCTTGACAAGCTTAGTGGTTGGGAGTTAACTTAAATGTGCTGACACATGGAAAGTTTTCAACATTGCACTAAAATTAAATTTAGTTGATGTCATGTACCTTTGTTTATGGATGCTTATCATGTGCGAAATAAATGTGGAAACTTAGTAAGTTTGAGGAGTGGGTATAAATAGCTAGAGAGACGCCTGGGCCGCCAACCTAAGCCATGCATCATTCATGGTGGAAGTTTACAGCGTACCATAGTGAACATTCAGTGATGCACATCATAATAAAAAGCTACACATGTAGTAAATAAAAGAGTGCTGAGATTGTTCATTGTCTGTTTGTCTTGTTGTTTGGACATGGGCTTGTTCCATGTCTTGGGGCAAGAGGTACCCCAGTTGACGCTCTTGATGACGCTTTTATTACTTGCAATGACTGAAAACTCGGACTTGCCTAGTGACTCGAGTTGAGGAGCACATGGTGTAGGTACTCGTATTCACGGGGCATGAGACTTTCAACCCCTAGTTTGTCAAGCATATGAGTCATTATAAAGAACACAAAATGATCTGATAAAATTGAGGGAAAGGTTGTAAGCACAATGATTTCATTAGTCAAAAAAAAAAGAGAGAAAGAATCGAAAGATCTCAAAAAATCTTGACACGATTCAATCAAAAGTGATGCAAGAACCTTTGTTTATTTCTACAATTGGACAAACTCATCCAAGTGATGACACCTCATGTTATTTCCTTGCAACAAATATTACTGCTTTAACACTGATTAGATGCACCTTTGTTAGCATTTTGTTATTTGTTATGGAAGCTATGTTTTGAATACTTGTTGGTATTAAACGGTGTTACATATGCAATGCAAAGTTCTTGTCAAAGTCTTTTTTACCGCTTCTGCACTATGTTTGAGTTGTTCGAGGACAAACAACGAGCTAAGCTTGGGGGAGCTGATGCACCTAAAATGCATCTACTTTTCCAAGCACTTTGCTTCATAATTTGCTCCGAAATCTTCCCATATTTGAATAAAACTGCTGAATCTGACGCTGTTTTTAGCGAAGTCTCTTTTCTGGTTGTTTTTGCAGGAAATTAAATCGGGGAAAAATACCACATCATTTTTTATGAAAAAGGAGGACAATGTGCAAAGGATGGACACGAGGAAGCGTCGGAGGCCCAAAAGAGGGGGCCCCACGCGGCCAGATCCTTGGGCCGCGTGTGCCCACCCATATGGAGCCTCGAGCACCGCCTCTCCTTCAGCTTTGGCGTACCCCCTCATATATACGAAAAAGTGGGTGCCCTAAAAGAGGAGAGCTTTCGCGAAACAGAGCGCCGCCACCACCACGATCTTCGTTTTTGGAGACAGATTGATCCAGGATTTCTCCCCCGGAGGAGGGATCCGGAGGCCGTCTTCACCGCCATCTTCACCGCCTTCATCTCCATCGACCATGAGCTCCCTCACCATCACCATGTGTGAGTAGCCGTGATACGTCTCCAACGTATCTATAATTTTTGATGTTCCATGCTTGTTTTATACCAATTGCGACATGTTTTGCATCTACTTTATGGCACTTTTATACATTTTTTGGGACTAACCTATTAACAAGATGCCGAAGCGCCAGTTCCTGTTTTCTACTGTTTTTGTATTCCAGAAAAGCTAGTCTGGAAATATTCTCGGAATTGGACGAAACTTCACGGGGGTCCCTATTTTACCAGAAGACACCAGATGGAGCAAAGGATCAACAGAGGAGAGCCACGTGGGCCCCACACGTGGCCAGGGCGCGGGGCCCCCCTCAGGCGCGCCCTCGGTGCGTGTGGGCCCCACGGTGGCCTCCAGCCGCCGCCCTTTCGCCTACTTATCCCCCCGAGAAAATAACCCTAGGCCTGAGCCAATATCCACGAAAAGTTCCAGAGACACTGCCGCCGTCAACCCTAGCTCGGGAGGGTCCAGAACCTCTTCCTGGCACCCTGCCGGATTGGGGAATCGTCACCGGAGGCTTCTACATCGCCATGCCTGCCTCCGGAGTGATGCGTGAGTAGTTCATCCTTGGACTACGGGTCCATAGCAGTAGCTAGATGGTTGTCTCTCCATTTGTGCCATCATGTTTAGATCTTGTGAGCTGCCCTACATGATCAAGATCATATTATTGTAATGCTACATGTTGTGTTTGCTGGGATCCGATGAATATTGAATACTATGTCAAGTTGATTATCAATCTATGCCCTATGTTATTTATGATCTTGCATGCTTTCCGTTACTCGTAGATGCTTTGGCCAAGTAGATGCTTGTAACTCCAAGAGAGAGTATTTATGCTAGATAGTGGGTTCATGCCTCCGTTTAATCTGGGACAGTGACAGAAAGTTCTAAGGTTGTGGATGTGCTGTTGCCACTAGGGATAACCTAACGATGCTATGTCCACGGGCATATGTGTTTGTTTACATTACGCGCTTTACTTAATGCGATTATCCGTTGCTTGCAACTTAATACCAACGGGGGACTCGGATGACAACCCGGCGGTGGATTATTAGTCATAGACGCTGTTGGATAACGGTCTATGTATTATGTCGTAATGCCCAATTAAATATCATAGTAATCATCATGTCATATATGCATTGTCATGCGCTCACTATTTGTCAATTGCCCAGCTGTAATTTGTTTACCCAACATGTTAGTTATCTTTTATGGAGAGACACCACTAGTGAACTGTGGACCCCGGTCCATTCTTTTACACTGATTAAACAACCACAAACTGCAAACTGTTCCTTTTTCATTCTCTGCAATTTAATACTCATTTTCCACACGAGACGTTTAATCCTTTGTTTTCAGCAAGCCGTGAGATTGACAACCTCACTGTTTCGTTGGGGCAAAGTAGTTTGATTGTGTTGTGTGCAGATTCCACGTTGGTGATCGAGTAACGGCGCCGCCAACAACCTTCTGAAGAGTTGCTGCTCCTACTGGTTCGATAACCTTGGTTTCTTACTGAGGGAAAACTTGCTGCTGACTACATCATACCTTCCTCTTGGGGTCTCCCAACGAACGTGTGATTCACGTCATCAAGCTATTTTTCTGGCGCCGTTGCCGGGGAGACAGCAGTCTTCTGCAAGGGGAGTTTCACGCTTCCAATCTCTTTACTTTGTTTTTGTCTTGCTTAGTTTATTTTATTTTATCTTGTTTGCTTTCAATTATCAAAAACACAAAAAAATTAGTTACTTGCATTTAGTTTATTTTCAGTTTTGTTTCCTGTTAGTTATTATGTCTAGCTCTTTACTTGCTATCAATGGTTACTTTCCTTGAAACTAGTCCTATGGCTGAAAACAACATGAGAGAGCTTTATGAAATTTATCTTGAGTTGGGACATGAAGTGTTTGAAGAGAAAATTAAAAAGCCTATGGAACTTTATTTGCATAACAATCATGATAGTAGCAATGTTATTAGCATACATTCTTTGAACACCATTATTGCTAATGCCATGGAAAGCTCTAAGCTTGGGGAAGCTGGTTTTGATAAAAATGATATTTTTAGTCCCCAAGCTTGGAGGAGGAAGAATGCTATATTTGAATGTCATGATTCTATTGAAATATCTCTTTTGATAAATTTGAAGTAAACATCCTCCTTGACTCAGTAAAAGAGGAAATTGCAGAAAGTAAAAATGTGCTCCCTAATGTTATATATGATAATGCTCTTGATGATGGTCCTATATTGCCTAATGATATTATTATACTACTATTGTCAAAAGTGGGTTTAACCCCACTATTTTGAGCTTAATAAAAATTATGCGTTTGTAGATCATGAAAAGCATGCTTTATGTGATAGTTATATTGTTGAGTTTGTTCATGATGCTACTGAAAATTATTTTGAGAGAGGAAAATATGGTTATAGAAATCTTCATGTTATTAAATTTCCTCTCTTTATGATGAAAGTTTTGAGCTTTCTCTTGTGTTGCTTCTATATGATTTTTGCTTTAAGACCTAATGGTCCGTTGAAAGTTTTGAAGTTGCACTTGTTTTCTTCCTATGCTAGTCACTTTGTGCTTATTGACTTTTTTTTACAAGACTCCTATGCATAGGAAGAGTGTTAGATTTAAACATGTTTTATATATGCTCCTTGATGCTCTCTTTTATGTTTCAACTCTCATCTTTATGTGAGCATCATAAAAATCACTATGCCTAGCTAAAAGGCATTAAAGAAAGCGCTTTTGGGAGGCAACCCATTATCTTTTATTTTCAGTATTAGTCAAGGAGTTTGTTTACTTCTGTAGCAACTCCTTTGTATCTTTATTTTCTCGCATTGTTGTGCCAAGAGTAGCCTCTAATGTTAAGATGATGCTTAATTTTGATTGCTGCGCAGAAACAGATTTTTGCTGTTCACTGTACGAAATTCCTAAAATCACCAGATTGTTAAAAAATCTGAAATTTTTTGTGCGTAATCTTTATGAATGTCTGAAACTTTCATTAGTTCAAGTTTTCGATCTGAGCGTCGTAAGTGCCTCGAAAAAATTCGTCTTTGCGGACTGTTCTGTTTTAGACAGATTATGCCTTTTTATTTTGCATTCTCTCTTTTACTAGTGTTGAGTGAAATTCTTTTTTGGGTGGAAGAGCTTCACATAACATCAGTGGCTGTAGCTAATGTTTAAAGTAACAAATCATATTGCGTCTTTATAGAACATGTGAATTTTTGATTATGCACTAACCCTCTAATGAGATCTACTTTGAGTTTGGTGTGACGGAAGTTTTCAAGGGTCAAGAGAGAAGGATGATATAGGATCAAGAAGAGTGAAGAGCTTAAGCTTGGGGAGGCTCCCATGGATCTCCCCAGCATATTTCAAGAAGACTCAAGCGTCTAAGCTTGGGGATGCCCAAGGCATCCCCTTCTTCATCGTCAAAATTATCAGGTCATCTCTAGTGAAACTATATTTTAATTCTTTCACATCATATGTGCTTTTCTTGGAGCGTCTGTGTGCTTTTATTTTCAGTATTGCATTTTATTTTCAATAAAGCTTGACTGGACCCTAGCATTCTTGATTGGGAGAGAGACACGCTCCGCTTTTTCATGAGAATACTCCTATTCTTCACTTATATTTGTTGAGTATTCATATCTAGCGCTGTTCAGCTTTTAGCTCTTGTTTTCATGTATCTCTTGTCAGAGCTATTAGCTTTCTTTTGTAGAAAGTACTCTCTTGCTTCACTTATATTTGTTTGGAGAGTTGATGAAATAAATTGATTGGTGTTTGGTTGGTTCAGAAAATGTTGCATGTGGTAATTGGTATAAGGAAAAACTTGCTTAATCTTGTAGATCACTAAATGGATAACTTGATGCTTGTCAATTGTTTTGAGTTAACAAGTAGATCATGATTAAATTGTGCATCACATGAGTTAAGCCTATTAGTGAAGAACTACCGTAAAGCTTGTTGAAAATTTGGTTTGCATCGGTGGTATCTCTAAGGTCTAGATATTTTCTAATAACAGGGTTTGGTTAACAAGGAAGACGGTATGAAGTCTTATAACGTTTGCAATATGTTTGTCATATAAAACTTGGTGTACGGGTTGATATTCTTGTTTGCTTACATAACCTTGCTAGCCTAAACTCTGTACTGAGAGGGAATGCTTCTCGTGCATCCAAATCCTTGAGCCAAAATCCATGCCATTTGTGTCCACCATAACTACCTATATGTGGTATTTCCTTGCCACTCCAAGTAAATTTTTCATGTGCTACCTTTAAATTATTCAAAATGTTATTATTCCCTTTTTGTGTCAATGTTTACTAGCTCATGAGGAATTAGTGTGGTTATTCTTTATTCTTTGTCAATGGACTTTTACACCTGGACTAGTGGCATATACATCCGCTTATCCAATAACTTGCAAAAAGAGCTGGCAACGGGGTGCCCAGTCCCAATTAATTACAACTTTAACCAATTAATTCTCTTCACACTTTTGCCCTGATTCATCAGTAAGCAATGACAAACAGTGAAATACCTGAATGTGTGTAAACCAAAGAGAAAGAGGGATGATCTGCCTTGCTGGTAGAAATAACGTCCTTCATGGGAGCCGCTCTTAAAAGTCCGTTTGACAGGTAGAATACTGTTCTCACCCGCTACCATTCGTTGACAATTAACAAACACCTCTCAAAAATAGATACTCCTCCATGGTATGTGATTGATGGAAGGCACCCGAGGATTCGGTTAGCCATGGCTTGTGTTAGCAAGGTTGGGAGGAGTATCAAATATTTTATGCAATCTCTATATGCTTTCAAAAACCTAAAAGCTCTAGCACATGATTTAATCCCTGCTTCCCTCTGCGAAGGGCCTTTCTTTTACTTTTATGTTGAGTCAGTTTTCCTATTCTTTCTGTCTTCCACAAGCAAACACTAGTGTCAACTTTGTTACAACATGCGTTATATGCAATGTATTGGACTTGTTATACTACTTTGTGTTGACAATATCCATGAGATAAATATGTTGAAAGTTGAAGCAAATGCTGAAACTAATTCTTCCTTTGTGTTGATTAAATACCTTTTATTAGAAACTATTGCTTTATGAGTTAACACTTATGCAAAACTGTTTGATGCTTGTCTCGAAAGTACTATTCATGAAAACGTTTAGCTTGTGTGATTCATTGTTTACTCATTATCTATTTGGTAGCAAATTATAGACCATTGACTTGGATCACTTCATTCATTTACATGTGCCTTGCAATATTATATGATCAAGATTATGATAGTAGCATGTCACCTCAAAAATTATTTTGTTTTTATCGTTTACCTACTCGAGGACGAGTAGGAACTAAGCTTGGGGATGCTGATACGTCTCAAACGTATCTATAATTTTTGATGTTCCATGCTTGTTTTATACCAATTGCTACATGTTTTGCATCTACTTATATCACTTTTATACATTTTTTGGGACTAACCTATTAACAAGATGCCGAAGTGCCAGTTCCTGTTTTCTGCTGTTTTTGTATTCCAGAAAAGCTAGTCTGGAAATATTCTCGGAATTGGACGAAACTACACGGGGTCCCTATTTTACCAGAACACCTGACGGAGCAAAGGAGCACAGAGGAGGCCACGTGGGCCCCACACGCCAGGGCGCGGGCCCCCCTCTGCCGCGCCCTGGGTGGTGTGGGCCCCTGGGCCTCCAGCCGCCGCCCTTTCGCCTACTTATTCCCCCCGACGCGAAAACCCTAAGCCTGAGCAAATATCCACGAAAAGTTCCAGAGACGCCGCCGCCGTCAACCCTAGCTCGGGAGGGTTCAGAACCTCTTCCCGGCACCCTGCCGGAGAGGGGAATCGTCACCGGAGGCTTCTACATCGCCATGCCTGCCTCCGGAGTGATGCGTGAGTAGTTCATCCTTGGACTACGGGTCCATAGCAGTAGCTAGATGGTTGTCTCTCCACTTTGTGCCATCATGTTTAGATCTTGTGAGCTGCCCTACATGATCAAGATCATATTATTGTAATGCTACATGTTGTGTTTGCTGGGATCCGATGAATATTGAATATTATGTCAAGTTGATTATCAATCTATCTATGTTATTTAAGATCTTGCATGCTTTCCGTTACTCGTAGATGCTTTGGCCAAGTAGATGCTTGTAACTCCAAGAGAGAGTATTTATGCTAGATAGTGGGTTCATGCCTCCGTTTAACCTGGGACAGTGACAGAAAGTTCTAAGGTTGTGGATGTGCTGTTGCCACTAGGGATAACCTAACGATGCTATGTCCACGGGCATATGTGTTTGTTTACATTACGCACTTTACTTAATGCAATTATCCGTTGCTTGCAACTTAATACCAACGGGGACTCGGATGACAACCCGGCGGTGGATTATTAGTCATAGATGCTGTTGGATAACGGTCTATGTATTATGTCGTAATGCCCAATTAAATATCATAGTAGTCATCATGTCATATATGCATTGTCATGCGCTCACTATTTGTCAATTGCCCAGCTGTAATTTGTTCACCCAACATGTTAGTTATCTTTTATGGAGAGACACCACTAGTGAACTGTGGACCCCGGTCCATTCTTTTACACTGATTAAACAACCACAAACTGCAAACTGTTCCTTTTTCATTCTCTGCAATTTAATACTCATTTTCCACACCATACGTTTAATCCTTTGTTTTCAGCAAGCCGGTGAGATTGACAACCTCACTGTTTCGTTGGGGCAAAGTAGTTTGATTGTGTTGTGTGCAGGTTCCACGTTGGTGATCGAGTAACGGCGCCGCCAACAACCTTCTGAAGAGTTGCTGCTCCTACTGGTTCGATAACCTTGGTTTCATACTGAGGGAAAACTTGCTGCTGAACTGCATCATACCTTCCTCGTGGGGTCTCCCAACGAACGTGTGATTCACGTCATCAAGCCGCTGTAGGCATATGAGGTGGATGGGGATTGGATGAGATTGATCATGTAATGATACCCGTTGTCCGAGATTTTAGGGGTTTATCTTGAGGATACTTTTGTATTGTGTTGATGCACTTATGCTATGTTTAATGCTTGCTACTAGGGCAAAAAGTGGCATGATTTCAGTACTGAACTTATTTTGCCCCATCATATATTTGAGTTTGGTATTTATCTGCAAAGTGTATCACCTGCTATTATGTTACCTGCGAACCCTAAAAGTGACATATAGGGAAAACAAGGGGGAGATGTTTTAGTTTGAGGATTCTATGTGTTCATGAATGTTAATGCGTTGTTCCGGGCTATTCGAAAGGGTAGACCTTAATTACCTGTAGTTCCAAGTTGGCCCCGGTTAAATGGGCAGGTAGGACAATAGATGTTGTGCAAATTCTCTTGGTTAGTACGCACAACTATTTACGGAACACATACCTACATATATCGGAGTTAGAGTTAAGCCCCATTGCTATTTATATCTTATTATATGATCAATCTTATTCATTCAACACCCCGCTATCACCTCATGCCTACGTTTTAAATCACTGAGTTACACTTTCATCTTTCCGGTGAAAACTGGAAATCCTTGTTCACTACTGCTGTTTTATTTGCTACTTGAATCATACTGCTGCCATCACTATCACTGCTGCAAGTTTATTGATATACAGGTGTGGTTGAGAGTGACGCCTCAATTGCCAAAGTCTTATTGGTATTCTTGTGTTCCCATCGTGTCGAACTATAAATTTGGGTAATACTTCTCAACGAAGATTTCAGCGATCCCCTATACTTGTGGGCATCATCGTGCTAAACGGGCCGGCACGAAGCACGGCCTTTTCGGCCGGCACGGACACGGCACGGCACGGGGCACGTTAGTTCCCATGCTGTCCCTCGGTTTGGAGCCCGCGGGCTGG
This sequence comes from Poa pratensis, assembly GCA_947311845.1. Taxonomy (NCBI): domain Eukaryota; kingdom Viridiplantae; phylum Streptophyta; class Magnoliopsida; order Poales; family Poaceae; genus Poa; species Poa pratensis. Next base: position 161,705,402 of record CAMZMU010000063.1, read on the forward strand.
CCCGGCATGGCAGATTCGTGCCGACCCGGCACGGGCACGCGAGCGGCACGGACACGCAAGCAGTACGATTGCGGTGTGTCGTGCTGGCCGCGGCTTGTCCAAAAAACAGCTAGCACGAAACAGCCTTGTCGGGCCGTGCCCGGCCGGGCGGCACGCCTCGCGAGCGGCACGAAGCACGGTTGCGGCCCGGTCGACCGTTGTAGGCACGAAAAAATTCAAAATTTGAATTTTGAACCCCTTAACCTCAATATTTTCTGCTTTAAATAGGCCCACTCACCCGTAGAATTTTTCACACTCATCCCATTCTTCTCCCACACTTCTCATCCTATGGATCTGCCTCCCCCCTTTAACCCACATCCCCATGGGTTTACCCCGGAACCGATGATCCACTTTCCCGCCGATTCTTTGGGACTTACTACTGAAGATATCGTCTACTTAGAATCATCACCTAACCCCCAAATTCCAGTCCAAGCTAACCAAGAACATCACTCATCCGCTGCTGGTTCTAGTAGTGTCGCTGCTTCTAATAGTACCGCCGCCCCCTCCTCTACCTCTACCAGCTCAAAGAGGCGTCGAACCTCATGGGTGTGGGTGGAGGGCCATTACGACAATGAAGAATAATTTTTGTCTAAGTGTACTCGAGCCAAGAAGAGCAAGTCTCCACCCCGATATGGTGAATAGTTTGATGACTGTAAAAGATCGCGATCGGGCGATGCGAAGAACCCAACACATGTCGGAGGACCCCGAGTTGACTGCTGCATTGGAGTATCTTCATATCGACGATGAAGAATAATTTTCTTATCCTTTTTGTAATTTTCTTTTTTATTTTTGTACTGAACTCGGTCCGTAATATGAACAATTAAGTCGGAGAGCAGCAAGTTTCAGACGCACTCTTTTTCCTTACCAGGGTACCTAAGGGGAATGGAAGGTTTTAATTAGGCGGCTTGCTAGCTTAATTTTTTTTATTAAAATCATATCTATCTTTGTCTTATTTTTTCTATATTTTTATTTTTTGAATTTTTAGCTATTTTTTAAATATTTTCCAGTTTGCCAGGACCTAAGTGGGCCGAACATGCCGTCTCGGGCCGGTCGTGGCGCATCCGTGTCGGCATGTTGTCGGTGCTCGAAACGAATCCCGCGTGCCGGCACGGCACGACTGATGACTCCCAAGTGCAGGAGATCAATTGTAGTACCTTTCGATTAGAAAAGGTTGTCGAACCCACGAGGAGCTAAAGGTATTGGTTAACAAGAATGGTAAATAAAACAATGAAAGATTCAAGTGTTTTTGGGATTTTTGGTAAAAATGCTGAAGGTAAATGGTAGCAAGTAAAAGCTCTTAAAGAGAGAAAGCCCAATCCTCTATGCAGCAAGAGGACAAGCTCAAGTGTGTGTTTCTTATAGGTGGAATGGACATGGGTTCATGAGTTCACTCAATCCTCTCTCCCATCTATGGTGATTATCATGTTATAGATAAAAAGTACACGCAATTGTCATGCTTTAATGGTAAACTTCTATAATGGCTACATGTCCTAAAACACATAGTTGAAAGAAAGTAATCATTTGTGTTGCCAGGTCACCCCTCGTAAGGCTAGCGTGGTTAGCTGTCACTCCCACATCATACTTCTTTCTTTTTACCTCCAGATAAAGGATGTTGGGCTGTATTGTGTCACTCAATAATATGCCGTTGTCACATCGCCCATCCCGTATCTACATACATCATACTTCATAATGGACCATATTCTAAACACTAGTGCAATGATTCATATTTTGTGTGCATGACCACATCTCTCTCATCTATCTAAACTTGGTGGTGTCAATCACGTCATGACAGGATAAACAAGGCATTATGCATAAATCGAACCATCACATGCATCATAGAATATCTCCAAAGTATGACAAGTCATAAAAGATCCAACACAACGGTAAATGCATAACAAATATCATCTCATACCACAACATGCACCATAGGAATTACATAGATAGATCCATACTTGTGCAAGGCACATCATATGGATTTCAACAATGATCATACATAGAGAGATTGGATCAAGTTACCACCACAAACCCAAAGTCCAGGGGGTGGACTACTCTCCCTTCATCATGGTGATGATGGTGGAGATGTTGGAGAAGTTCTTGCTGTAGATGTCGATGATGAACACGCCGGAGGGGGGATGGAGGAGCCTTCCGGAAGTGATTCCGGCGGCGTTTCCCCCCCTCCGATCTTCTCCGACGGCAGCCTTCTGTCTCCTGTTTCTTGGTTTTGTGTTTCTCCGCCGCCTCCTCGCGAAACTCCTCGGGGGACTATTTTTATAGTCGGTTTTAGGTCAAAACGAAGCTTCTGGAGAAAAGATCGACGGCAACGGAGCCTCGAGGCTCCAGATGGGGGGTCCCATGCGGCCAAGGAATCTGGCCGCGTGGGCCCACCTATCTTGGGCCTCCGTTTGTTTGCTTACTTCGCTCCTACGATTTGTTCCTTTCAAAAACTGATGCTCGCAAATTTCCAGGTCATTTGGACGTCGTTTGGGTCCCTGAAACATCAAAATATAGAAAATAGGGTTTTCTGCCTGTGCAGGGTTAATTCCAGAAAAATAGGGGAACTTGTGGAATATTTCCAAAATCGATATAAAAAAATGATATAACCCTTATATGATGCAAATATGATTGAAATATGAGTAATATAATGCAAAGTTCATGTATGCATTTTTACATGCATCAACATCCCAAGCTTAACCTATACTCGTCCTCGAGTATGAAGGTGATAAAACTAACATGGACTTTGCAGTTTAATACTATCAAAGGATATCAAAGATGATTACTATTGCTACATAAAGTCAAATGATTCATTCTTCAAAAGAGTAGCAATATACAAGATATAATATGAAGTGATATAAAATATTCAATGTAAGGATGTTCAATGATAATTCACAAAGTGTAACATAAAAGAAAGTACTATGGACCAAATGTATGCATAATAAAAAGTAAAAACATCCTATAATGGTCATAGAGTACTCTTATAAAATCTGAATATAAAAGGTGGACACTTTGGAAAGATATATAAATGAGTAGAGATACAACATGAATAAGTTTCATCTAACTTCCAAATGCTTCTACTTAAGTTAATGATTGAAATGTGGTATCCATTGGTGTCAAGCTCTCATTGCCCCTATCATAGCATCTTGAATGATTAAAGTTTAAAGTGAAAGCAAATATGAGTAGTGTGCTTGACAAAGTATGGGTTGAAAATCTCATGCCCCGTGAATACGAGTACCTACACCAACTGGCTACTCAACTCGGGTCACAAAGCAAATTTGAGTTTTAAGGTCATTGCAAGTAATAAAAGCGTCATCAAGAGCGTCAACTGGGGTACCTCTTGTCCCAGGACATGGAACAAGCCCATGTCAAAATGACAAGACAAACAAACAAGATGAACAATCTCCACACCTCTTTTATTTACTATTGGTATAGCTTTTTATTGTTGGGTGCAACATGATATCAACTAAATATAAATAAGTGCAATGTTGAAAGCTTTCCATGTGACAACACATATGGGCTAACTTCGAACCAAGACTCTTGTCAAGCTCACAACTTCATAATTTTAATCACAATGGTTCATGTTCATTAAGTGCAATAAAAGTAAAGTGTGCATCAAGTTCGTGAGAGCTTTTTAACCAACTTTTCCCATAACAATCAATAACATAAGCATTTTAATTCAGAGGTATAAATAATACAAAATAACATGATAAACATACTCGGAGTAGCATAAAGCTAATAGGTAGATATGGTGGACTCACTGGAAAAACTTTGGTTGAAGGTGTTGGACAACAAGTTTTTGCTTGTTGAAATTTTTGGGCTAGCAAGAGGGAGAAAGTTAACCGTCTAAATGCATGCATAAGTGTCCATAGAACTAACCAATCCATGTTAAACAAAGTAAAGTAACATTCAGCATCAAAACATGAATAAAAGATAGCTCTTGATAAAACACTTGCAAATAAATATTCATTAAAAACATATGAATCATCCAACTAACTATATATATCTTTTTGAATCAACTCAAACATCCCTTTCCCAATCTTTTTAATAGCATCCAACTTAATTCAACACAAATTTCCAGTAGTTCTCTCATATATAAATGATAGTGGTGGTCTCAAGACAAACAAAAATCAAACCGAAATAAAAATCAAATAAAAGACGCTCCAAGTTTATGCGATAAAGTGCATTGATCGAAAGACAGAAGTTAGACATGTGCAAACCAAGAGTGTGTTGGTCCAGTGGGGTTGTCTTCACATCCCCAAGCTTATGGTCTTCACCATCCTTGGATAGCTCTTGGTGCATCTCCTCTAATTCCTGTGAAAAAACTTCAAAACACTGTTTCTCTCATTTCTTTTCTGTGGGGCGACATTAGTAGTGATAAACAAATGCATTTCTTGCTGCATAAAATCCTTAAACAAAAATTCATATGAATGTCCAGAAAGTGTATAATGTTGTATGCCCAGTTATAAACTCAATTGGATCAAAAAGATTCAAGTTCAAAGTTCAAAGAATGCATCAAACAAAATGGGACAGAATCTGTCCAGAAAAATAGCAGCAGCAAAACGCATTTTTCTACCCTACTTAAATATGTCGAAAATTTCTGAAAAAATTCATGCTTACAGAGGATGAAAAGTTGAAACTACAGTTAAAATATCAGCTCATTCGGAGTTACAGAATAGAAATGAAAAGTCATACCGTGCACAGATTCGTGCTGGTATAAAATCTCCGAATACAATAAGCAACCTTTTCAAACCAAAACGGGTAAAACTTGGCACTTTCTTAAAAATTATAAAAACTAAAAACTAAGTCTCTTGTTACAGCAAGAGGACACAAAGAAAATCAAAAATAAAAACAACCGGGTTGCCTCCCGTAAAGCGCTTTCTTTATAGCTATATATCTAGGCTTACTTACTTTGTATCAAGATGGTTGGAGTGAGGTGGCTTGACATCCCCAAGCTTGAATTCTTGTACTTATTCGAAATATGTAGGGTGAGCCTAGGGGTAACATCTCCAAGCTTGAGTGTTTGTCCCTCTTGATCATTATTCATCACCCTCAACTCTTCCACTTGAAAATTTCTTTACACAAAACTCATCATAAAACTTGATTAGAGGGGTTAGTGTCTACATAAATTAAATCCACATAGGTACAGCAAAGACATATCATGAGTTGATTCTAAACATTAAATACTGTTACTATGGTTGTGTATTGCTCTTTGATCAATAGAACTACACAAAACACAAGTAATGAGAGTAATGCAGAATAAAGACATAATCTGTCAAAAACTGGACAGCCCGTAAAGAGTGAATTTTCAGAGTCACTTACGTTGCTCAAATCATAAAATTTTGAACTAATGAAATGTGTATTAATAACTGAAGATTGCTGTCGTAAAATTTCAGGTCAAAATTCCTTTTTTGTGATTTTTAACATTTTTTGTAGTGAAGCTTAGGAATCTATTTTCTGGACAGCCATGATAGTTTTAATGATGCTCACATAGGAATAAGAATTGAAACGCAAAGGTGAGCATCAAGGGAAAAATATGAAACACATTTAAGTCTCACCCACTTCCTATGCATTGGGATCTTGTAAGAAAATAAATCATAGAAACACAAAGCAAGTAGCATAGGAAGATAAAACAAGAGCAATTTCAAGACTTTCAACTTAAAGAGAGGAAACGTAATAATATTGAAATGTTTAGAACCATATTTTACCCTCTCATAAAACTTTCATCACAAAGAGAGGAAATCTAATAACATGAAGATTTCTATAACCATATTTTCCTCTCTCAAAATAATTTTCAGTAGCATCATGAATAGACTCAACAATATGGCTATCACATAAAACATTCTTATCATGATCTATAAACACATAATTTTTATTCAGCTCAAAAACAGTGGGGTCATTAAACTCACTTTTGACAATAGTAGCAAAATTAATATCATCGGGCAATTTAGGACCATCATCAAGAGAATTATCATAAATGACATTAGGGAGCACACTTTTACTTTCTGCAATTTCCTCTTTTACTGAGTCAAGGAGGATGTTTACTTCAAATTTATCAAAAAGAGATATTTCAATAGAATCATGACATTCAACAGTATAGCATTCTTCCTCCTCCAAGCTTGGGGAACTAAAAATATCATTTTTATCAAAACCCGCTTCCCCAAGCTTAGAGCTTTCCATGGCATTAGCAATAATGGTGTTCAAAGAATGTATGCTAATAACATTGCTACTATCATGATTGTTATGCAAATAAAGTTCCATAGGCTTTTTAATTTTCTCTTCAAACACTTCATGTCCCAACTCAAGATAAATTTCATAAAGCTCTCTCATGTTGTTTTCAGCCATAGGACTAGTTTCAAGGAAAGTAACCAATGATAGCAAGTAAAGAGCTAGACATAATAAATAACTGGGAACAGAACTGAAAATAAACTAAATGTAAGTAACTAATTTTTTTGTGTTTTTGATAATTGAAAGCAAACAAGATAAAATAAAATAAACTAAGCAAGACAAAAACAAAGTAAAGAGATTGGAAGCGTGAAACTCCCCTTGCAGAAGACTGCTGACTCCCCGGCAACGGCGCCAGAAAAGAGCTTGATGCAAGACGTACTTGCTCGTTGGGAGACCCCAAGAGGAAGGTTTGATGTAGCCTAGCAGCAAGTTTTCCCTCAGTATGAAACCAAGGTTTATCGAACCAGTAGGAGCAACAATTCTTCAGAAGGTTGTTGGTGGCGCCGTTTCTCGATCACCAACGTGGAACCTGCACACAACACAATCACAATACTTTGCCCCAACGAAACAGTGAGGTTGTCAATCTCACCGGCTTGCTGAAAACAAAGGATTAAACGTATGGTGTGGAAAATGATGTTTACTTGCAGCGAATGAAAAAGGAACAGTTTGCAGTTTGTGGTTTAATCAGTTTAAAAGAATGGACCGGGGTCCACAGTTCACTAGTGGTGTCTCTCCATAAAGATAACTAACATGTTGGGTAAACAAATTACAGCTGGACAATTGACAAATAGTGAGGGCATGACAATGAAAATACATGACATGATGATTACTATGATATTTAATTGGGCATTACGACATGATACATAGACCGTTATCCAACAGCGTCTATGACTAATAATCCACCGCCGGGTTGTCATCCGAGTTCCCCATTGGTATTAAGTTGCAAGCAACGGATAATCGCATTAAGTAAAGCGCGTAATGTAAACAAACACATATGCCCGTGGACATAGCATCGTTGGGTTATCCCTAGTGGCAACAGCACATCCATAAACTTAGAACTTTCTGTCACTGTCCCAGATTCAACGGAGGCATGAACCCACTATCTAGCATAAATACTCCCTCTTGGAGTCACAAGCATCTACTTGGCCAAAGCATCTACTAGCAACGGAGAGCATGCAAGATCATAAATAACATAGGGCATAGATTGATAATCAACTTGACATAATATTCAATATTCATCGGATCCCAACAAACACAACATGTAGCATTACAATAATATGATCTTGATCATGTAGGGCAGCTCACAAGATCTAAACATGATGGCACAAATAGGAGAGACAACCATCTAGCTACTGCTATGGACCCGTACTCCAAGGATGAACTACTCACGCATCACTCCGGAGGCAGGCATGGCGATGTAGATGCCTCCGGTGACGATTCCCCTCTCCGGCAGGGTGCCGGGAAGAGGTTCTGGACCTTCCCGAGCTAGGGTTTACGGCGGCGGCGTCTCTGGAACTTTTCGTGGATAATGGCTCGGGCACTTAGGGTTATTTTCTCGGGGGGAATAAGTAGGCGAAAGGGCGGCGGCTGGAGAGCCCCGAGGGGCCCACACCATACCAGGGCGCGGCAGAGGGGGGGCCCGCGCCCTGGTGGCGTGTGGCTTCCCTGTGGGCCCTCTCCGTTGCTTCTTTGCTGCATCTGGTGTCTTCTGGAAAAATAGGGATGTCCGTGAAGTTTCGTCCAATTCCGAGAATATTTTCAGACTAGCTTTTCTGGAATACAAAAACAGCAGAAAACAGGAACTGGCACTTCGGCATCTTGTTAATAGGTTAGTCCCAAAAATGTATAAAAGTGACATAAAGTAGATGCAAAACATGTAGCAATTGGTATAAAACAAGCATGGAACATCAAAAATTATAGATACGTTGGAGACGTATCAGTGTTCACGTGCAGACTTAGTTCCATCCCCTAAAAATGGATTTTTCATAATTCTTTTAGCATGACTAATAGGAATTTTAATTCCCACTTTAGGTACCCCAGACACAGTAGTTTCAACCACTTTAGGAGCAGTGGCATAAGCACTTTCATATAAAGCAAGATGCAGTGAGGCATGATTCAGAAATGCCATAGTAACAATGAGATAAAACAGTTAATAAAATTCAGCTTTCAAGTTTCCTTACCAAACTTCTTACCAATAGCGCTACGCTCCCCGGCAACGGCGCTAGAAAAGTATCTTGATGACTCTCAAGTGCAGGAGATCAATTGTAGTACCTTTCGATTAGAAAAGGTTGTCGAACCCACGAGGAGCTGAAGGTATTGGTTAACAAGAATGGTAAATAAAACAATGAAAGATGCAAGTGTTTTTGGGATTTTTGGTAAAAATGCTGAAGGTAAATGGTAGCAAGTAAAAGCTCTTAAAGAGAGAAAGCCTAATCCTCTATGCAGCAAGAGGACAAGCTCAAGTTTGTGTTTCTTATAGGTGGAATGGACATGGGTTCATGAGTTCACTCAATCCTCTCTCCCATATATGGTGATTATCATGTTATAGATAAAAAGTACACGCAATTGTCATGCTTTAATGGTAAACTTGTATAACGGCTACATGTCCTAAAACACATAGTTGAAAGAAAGTAATCATTTGTGTTGCTAGGTCACCCCTCGTAAGGCTAGCGTGGTTAGCTGTCACTCCCACATCATACTTCTTCCTTTTTACCCCCAGATAAAGGATATTGGGTTGTATTGTGTCACTCAATACATATGCCGTTGTCACATCGGCCATCCCGTACCAACATACATCATACTTCATAATGGACCATATTCTAAACACTAGTGCAATGATTCATATTTCGTGTGCATGACCACATCTCTCTCATCTATCTACACTTGGTGGTGTCAATCACCTCATGACAGGATAAACAAGGCATTATGCATAAATCGAACCATCACATGCATCATAGAATATCTCCAAAGTATGACAAGTCGTAAAAGATCCAACACAACGGTAAATGCATAGCAAATATCATCTCATACCACAATATCCACCATAGGAATTACATAGATAGATCCATACTTGTGCAAGGCACATCATATGGATTTCAACAATGATCATACATAGAGAGATTGGATCAAGTTACCACCACAAACCCAAAGTCCAGGGGGTGGACTACTCTCCCTTCATCATGGTGATGATGGTGGAGATGTTGGAGAAGATCTTGCTGTAGATGTTGATGATGAACACGCCGGAGGGGATGGAGGAGCCTTCCGGAAGTGATTCTGGCGGCATTTCCCCCCCTCCGATCTTCTCCGACGGCAGCCTTCTGTCTCCTGTTTCTTGGTTTTGTGTTTCTCCGCCGCCTCCTCGCGAAACTCCTCGGGAGACTATTTTTATAGTCGGTTTTAGGTCAAGACGAAGCTTCTGGAGAAAAGATCGACGGCAACGGAGTCTCGAGGCTCCAGATGGGGGGTCCCACGTGGCCAAGGAATCTGGCCGCGTGGGCCCACCTATCTTGGGCCTCGGGCCTCCGTTTGTTCCTTCCAAAAATTGATGCTCGTAAATTTCCAGGTCATTTGGACGTCGTTTGGGTCCCTGAAACATCAAAATATAGAAAATAGGGTTTTCTGCCTGTGCAGGGTTAATTCCAGAAAAATAGGGGAACTTGTGGAATATTCCCAAAATCAATATAAAAAAAATGATATAACCCTTATATGATGTAAATATGATTGAAATATGAGTAATATAATGCAAAGTTCATGTATGCATTTTACATGCATCAACGACACGATTAGTGGCGCGTGCCGCAACCCTGTCGTGCCTTGCCAGGCACGCGACGTGCCGTGCCGAGCGGCACGATTGGCTAGCTATACCTATGAGGTTGTGCCTGGTTTCGTGAAAAAAATAAAATAATGGAGTGCCTGCACGAATTTATGAAGAAAAATTATGAATTTTAGAGTATTTGATTATTTAAGCCACAAAAATATACACCTTCCGATCCATAAAAAAAGTGTTGGGGCTCATTTCAAATTTGGTCAAATTTGACCACTAAACCCGACACTTTTTTTTATGGATCGGAGGGACTAACTACCGTTCATTTAAATAAAACTAGCCAAGTGAAATGCGTGGGTGATTGCACTATGCTCACTATTATTACCTCTATATATTAAGTTTGCTCGAATCCGCGGCCTCACAGCCATCCAGCCACTGTAGCTGCTACACTATCTGCGGGTACGGTTTACGGTCCCCTGCTACAGTGTTGAACAGTACCGCACGTAGCAGTTCGTTTTTTTCTTTTCTCCACAAAAAATAACCCCGGCTTTTCCAAAAATTGTATACATGAAATATATGCGCGTCGACGAGTAGATTCCATTCCCATGATCGGTTTCGAGTTTTGTTGACTCTAACTACTTAATTTGTGATCTAAATTCGCAAAAACAGTCATCCGTTCGAATTTTCTTTTCACGACTAGATGCATATCACCTTTCCAAACAACTTTCATGATTTAGCCTTTTTATTTTGACGGACATATAGATGTGCACTTCTACACTGCTCTCCACTTTTTGCGGTAAAGCCCTCGCGTTTTCCAAAAAACAAAAATCGGCCCTACAGAATGAAACTTTTCATCAAAAGTCCCCACGCACCACTTTTTGCAGAAAAGTCAATCTTTTTGCGGTAAAGCCCTCGCGTTTTCCAAAAAACATAAATCGGCCCTCTAGATTGAAACTTTTTCATCAAAAGTCCCCACGCGCCACTTTTTGCAGAAAAGTCAACTTTTTCATCAAAAGTCCCCACGCGCCACTATTTGCGGAAAAGTCGTCGCGTTTTCTACAAAATGTGAATCGGCCGCCCGGAATAAAACCGCGCGATTCTTTTGCGCAAAGGTCCTCGCGTTCTCCAGATATTACAAACTAATTTCATTAGCATCATCACCAAATAACTTCTTCCAAACTAATTTTAGTAACATTATTTTCAACAGCATATATATTTCATATTGCACCTAATGCCACGCATTTTTTAAAAACGCTCCTTACCTTTCCAACATTTTAGAAGTTTCTAACTTTTTTTTCTCTCTACTCACAAACCACAGTTTTCCATCAATTTTCTTTTCCATAAAAATGACAGAACATTCAACAAAATATGAATTAACAGTACATTAAAAAAATCGCAATAATCTCAACACCAATAAAGATTTAATAAAGTTGGACCAAATATCCATTGTGTACAATAATGAAACTAAGAAATTTTGAAATCTAAGAAATTTCCAAACTTCCAAACTTTCCACAGAAACTAAGAAAAATTCATTTTGTTGAATATTTGTTGGATTAGTTTTCCAAAACAATGACCACACACTCAGATAAATCTTTTTTTCACCACGGGTGCGGCGTGTCGCCGCACCACATTTACCTAGTACTTACTGCTTTACACACAAAATAGAATATCGTGATCATTTAGCTAGCTGAACACCCATGCGTTGTTATGGAATAATGAAAAAACACACTGAACAAACAAATGTTCTAAATTCGAAAAAAAGATGTCATCTATGACGGCTTATGGTTTCTATTTACAAATATCAATTATCTCTGCAACTTCTTTCCTTCTTAAAGCGGTCCTCACGTACTGAAATACGTACTGAGATAGTCAATGACAAAATCTATTTCTGATTTACAAAGGAATGAGTTCATTCTCACCGACGTGGCATATTCAATGTCTTACACATACGAAATTCGACGACAACAAGTTTAATTTTTATTTCAAGAAAACTAAAGAAAAACAAATATGGTGCATAGATGAGCTTATCAAACCTAAGTGCATGCCCTCACCATGGCACTAACACTTGATGCAAAACATCTAGTTTTTAAGATGACTAGGAATTAATAATGCTATCCCTCCCTCCTCGTGGTTGACGCCCTGTGACATCCTTTTCATACCAAAGTTAAAACCCTGAACCGCAAAAAAATAAGGAGTGTGCCCGTAGAGAACCCTTTTCTCCATCTCTAGTGCCATCTCGATGCATTGAGGTTTCATACGTATCATATGCGATTAAGATGGGAGAAGAAGAGCACCAATCATGTTTGCAAAGTTCTTCACATAATTCGGGTAAATGAAACTAGCCAGGTGAAATGCGCGGGAGAGATAATTATGCTTTACTATTTTGCACACATAGATAAATATTATTGTGAAACTTACAAAAATAAAATATGGTGATCATTTAGGCATAAGTAGCTGAATGTCGTGCGTTGCCACGGAATAATGAAAAACACAATGATCAAACGAATGTTCTTAATTCGAAAAAGATGTCATCTATCACGGTTTGTGGTTTCTATTTACATATATCAATTCTCCCTGCAACTTCTTTCCTTCTTGGCACTTTATTAAACTTAACCAAACCTATGAAAATGGTCCTCACATACTGAGATAGTCAATGACAAACTGTATTTCCGATTTATAAATGAAATGATTCTCACACACCGCGAGATGATGATGGACTGTATGTCTGATGTACAAATGAAATGGTTCTCACCAACATCGCATATTCATTGTCTTACACATAATGAAATTCGACGACGACAAATTTAATTTTTATTCAAGAAAACTAAACAAAAACAATATGGTGTATAGATCAGAGTATCAAACCTAAGTGCATTCCCCACCATGCCAAACACTTGATGCAAAACATCTAGTTTTTTAGATGACCCGAACTTCATAATGTTGTCCCTCCCTCCTCGTGGTCAACGCCGTGTGACATCCTTTTCATACCAAAGTTAAAATCGCTAACCGCACAAAAATAAGGATTGTGCTCATGGAGAACCCTTTTCTCCATCTCAGAATGTCCACCCACATCTCTAGTGTCATCTCGATGCATGGAGCTTTCATAAGTATCATAAGAAGAACATTAATTTTTTTTGTGAAGTTCTTGGTCGCCATTTCAAAGTCACATAATCTGTAGGGACGAGCTGTGTCTCGGTGGGGATTTCGCAGCACGCTAGAAGGTCACATATTCTACACGAATGAGCTGTCTAGGTGACAGTTTCGCCGTCCGCTTCAAGGTCACATAATCTTTAGGATGAGCTGTCTCTGTGGCCATTTCGCAGTACAATGCGCTTATGTAACTTTTATGCAATCAGGACCTTTGTAAGGTCACATGGAGTTCCCAGAACTTGAAGACAGCTAGACTCAATTTGTCTAGCACCAAGGTTTCATGAGTAAGTAATGTACTCGTTATGTCTTTTAGTTTTCAGTACTATAGGCCATGGCAGGCTGCTCAAATATGAAGGCACATAGTTGGTTGTTCTCAAAGTGACTGCACTTTGCATTCAGTGACAAAATGCGTTCATGATATAGACACAATTGAACGGGAAGTGAAAAGGCTACATAAATGAAGTCACATGGGTGCTCTTCCAGAAAATGTTCCAGCCATTTGTGTTGTTGCGGTCTTGGAGCAAATTAATCAATGGAAAACAGAGCACCCTTTGGATCGTCAAAATCCAATGACATAAGATAATATAGATAGTATATATATATATTTGGTGCAGTCGTAAGATAAGGGCACTCGCTGTCGTTACTAACCTGTAAACACACAGGTATACATGGTAATGAAACCACAATGCTAAGCACTCATGAACTCAAGCACATTGTGTGCAAGAAACAGAAACAGCTCACAATTAGTAAATGATTACAGGAATTTAGGAGAAGCAAGGAAATCTTCACCGGTAAATTTAACAAAGGGGCGGTTGCAGATCCGTTCTCACTATTCTCCTTATATCAAACAATAATTCATAACACACAATAACCTTAGAAAATTGCAGAGATCAATTAAAAGCATACATGTTCTTTAGTGCCGATGCCTCTTAAGCCTAAAATAGAGCGCAGTAACGTTTTAAGAACCATAAAATAAGGTCAGAAAATGCTTATTGTATGTTCGCATTACCTCTTCTGCTGGACTGGTGAATTGAATATGTTTATTTGTAGTATGACATCTTATAGTCTGCTGCCAATTCAACAACCATCTTATGAAGGATAGAACAAATGTATCAAACAAACAAGCGAAAGGATCAACTGTCAGTTGACACATCTTTCTGAAGAACCTTGCAATCGCCAATAGCTGACATAAAGAATAAATGACAGTAGTGGGATCTCCGGGCACAATTCTTCAAAAACAAGCAGTACCACATATTCCAAAGTAAACAGCCAACAGCACCGATCATTGCTATTGTTCTATCTCCGCATGTGAAATTAGCTAGCCAGTTTTGACAAAGATCAAAGAAATAATCAGGCTCTTAGCACTGATTCACCATGCAAGGTTAAATGACTAAAGAGGCGGATTCAATAATTTGGGTGCTTCTGTGATGGCAATTACACAATAGTGGCTAAGAGTAGTGGCAAAAGAACAATTTCCCCTCTACTCTTGCTTGTATGGACAACAAAGACAACATGGTTGGAAAATCTTGGACCATAACATGCCAGAATGTACTAACCCTTGAAGACCTCAGTTTGAGGTGCCATTGGAGTGAAAATTCCGACAACAAATTTAGAGTGGAAAACTCATGAAATTTAGAGAAAAACTCTTGATTTTTTTTTAAAAAAATCTTACTGCCTTTCATTTAAATGAAATGAAATTGTAAATACTCATTCATCACAGTCTTTGAATGCAAGGTCAGTTCATTTTATTTGGTCTAATTGTGAGTTGTGACCACTAATTTTACGAACAAAATCTGAGTTATATGCCACGATAAGTATGCCATTAGATGCAGATTTCAAAAACGTTTCAGTGATATATTTTTATGCATATAACGCATATTTTTTTACCAAAATTATAAGTCAATATTTGACACGGAAAATAAGGAGGTCTTGGATTTAAAAATAGAGGGAGTAGTTCTGTAGTTGCTTGCTTGGACTTGCCAATTATTTGCCTAACCAAAACTTCAAAATGTGGCAACTTTGCATAGCAATCCACAATAATGCAGTGGCTGAACTCTCCCGCGTTGAAAAGCGGCAAAAAAGAAAGTGTGAGTTTCAATTTTTGGCAAAAGAACAAGCACGGGTTCATGGCGCCTTGACACTTAAGAGTGGACTTTTTCAAGAAAAAAATACGAACGTGTGTGTCCTACAAAAAAACAAAATTGGTCAGTTTGTTATTTTTACTCAAATTATAACTTTTGTAGAAGTTTTAACCTTTTCATGCACATATTTGCTTACATTCTCCACACACATGATTGATGCCCTATTTTTAATGTTTTGATTACTTAAATTTTACTATCCACCACGGGATCAGAAGTATCCAGGTAAAATTTATGACTAGCAATGTAGGCCATCAAAACCAAACAGCTATGAGCAATCTCTATACTTTGCCTAACTTCACACGAACTGGTCCTGTACGATAGAAATTCTCTCTCGATGCTGAGTTTAATTCCACTATTCTAATCCTTTGTGGATCTTGTCACTCTTGATTTCCTTAGAATCTTAAAAGGAGATTGGTTCTTGGAGTGACATCTTGGTGTTGAGTTGCTTCAGAACATAGTTGGGAGTCTCTAATTAATTTATGGACAAAATCTCAACCTTGTAAAAGTTTTGATTGCCACCTTCAAGGGCACCTCTAGTGAATCGTGTCACTTTGCCTTATGCAAGTGCACGAGCAGTATAAGGTGGGTCTTATATGGCGTTCGTGCGCTTTGTACCGCCACACCTTTCCAACGGAGACATACTTCCCCAAAAGGGAAAAAACTATGGGAAATACATCTCCACCTCACGGTTATTTATATCATATACATACTTTTTACCAGCTTTGTTTCATTGTGTATCTTGTTGAAAAATCGATATATGACAACTGTAGGGCGTGACCGCGTGAATATATATGAGTTAATAAAATGTAGCCTAACTGACACTTTAAAGATAATAAATATGCAAGCATATAATATATAAAGAGTGAAACTCAGGACAAGAGGTAGCCTCCTCCTCCGATGATGCGACTCAGGACGTCTGCTCCTACTCTTCCACCTTTGTCCACATTGGTGACGACAACATCGATCGAATCGAAGACTAGGATTAGGTTAAGGGCGACTTCGACACCATTTTAAATTTAAATTTCATTTGAAATGTCGTAAAACATCAAAAAAATAACGAAATTTGAACCTTTTACTTTCCATACGATCTCCTTTTTTTATTTGGAAGGCAAAGCTGGGGGCAGCCTCCCACATGTCCGGCACCGTCCAGAGCACACTGTGCCTGTTTAAACATAAAAGTCTGCTCACATCGCTTCGAAGAAATGTGCCTATGTCCTAAATGCAGTACCAAAGAAGGGTATGAGCTACTTGTGGCGAAGCATCTTGAAGGGGGCTGAAGTGTTTAAGAAGGGATATATATGGCGAGTTGGGGACGGCACAAAAATTAAGATCTGGGGTGATCCGTGGCTCCCAAGAGGAATCACAAGAAGGCCAATTACTCCGCAAGGTGACAGTGAGATTTTATTAGTGGCAGAGCTCATATATCATGAAAACTGTTGCTGGAATGAAACGTTGATCCGTCAACACTTTTACCCGGAGGATGTTCTGGATATTCTAGCGATCCCAATATGTGCTGATACAGAGGATTGGGTTGCTTGGCATTTTGATACTAAAGGAGTCTTCTCAGTTAAATCAGCGTACCGAGTCCAATTGACATGCAATGACATACAGAATACGCGTCCAACTGGGATGGCATCCAATGGTGATTCATGGACGTCTGTAACATGCAGGGCCGTCGACGAGGGCGTGCGAGCTGTGCGACGGCACAGGGCCCCCAAAAATTTGGGGCCCCCAAATCGGGAGACACGACCTAGGGATGTGAAGCGGCGGGACGGCGGCCGCCCAGGTCTCCGGTAGCAGATTAGGGTACTCCGACCCACTCCCTACCTTGCCTCTGGTCTAGTGGCAGGGCCGAGCCGCCATGCAGTGGCGGATCTTCATGGAGACCAACATGGGCCATGGCCCCCCCAGCCCACGAAAAAATGACTTAATATCTATAGGTATTTGACCCATTTGTCAACTGAAAATCAGACTAAAACCTATTATTTGGCCCCCCCAGCCCATTTGCCCCCCCCCCCCCCCCCCCCCAGAATTTTGGCCCAAGGTCCGCCACTGCCGCCATGGATATGGAATCGGAGCTTTCTTTCAGGCTCTCGAGGTTGAAGGTGTACGTGTGAAGAAGATAGGCGTGGTGGGCCTGGGCTTAGTGATAAGGGCCGTCAGACTTGTTGAGCACAACTAAACTGGGGAAAAAAATTAGGTAAGCACAGCCCATTGTCTCAAAAAAAAAAAGGTAAGCCCAGCTCTCACCACATGCCCTGCTGCCGTTCACGATAAATACACCACATGCACTTCTAAGCCTTTTTTTTTGTATATACTGTGATATCCAACGAGCGGTGTTAGTACTTTCTAGAAAAATATTATTGTATGTATTTTCACATTCTTATTAGTTGTTTTTCCTGAATTTTGAAAACCAAATCTTTTGTGGATCATTGTTTTGTTTCTGCATTTATGTCTTAATAATGCTTTAGTTATGTTAATATATTTGAAAAAAATGAAGGCCTTATTTTACATTCCGCACCGGGGCCCCGAATTTCTGGAGACGGCCCTGGTAACATGGCAGCAGCTTTGGAGACTTCACTGCCCAGCGAAGGTGCATCATTTTCTTTGGCGTTTTGGCCATAACAGCCATCCTCTTCATATGAACATTGCTCGCCGAGGTGTGGAACTAGATACAACCTGCGTGGTCTGTCACTGCCTGTTCGATGATGGGGGTCATCTTTTCTTCAGATGCAAACATGTGAAACCTATTTGGCGTGCACTACAGCTGGAGGATGACTCGTTTCAAAAAAAAAAACAGCTGGAGGATGTCCGGCTTAATCTCATGGAGTGTCAAGGCCCATGCATTGCGTGTACTTGAACAAATCTTGTTACTGCCCTATGACAGGAGGATGACAACTGTGGCCCTAATCTGGTCATGGTGGACAGAGAGGAATAAGGCGAATCATAATGAGTCTCGCATGTCGATTGATGATTTCATTTATCATATCAGGCATCACACAGATGAGTGGAATCAGTTTTACAAGCCACAACCAAAGCCAGCTATAAACAATAATGTTAAATGGGTACCGCCACCAGAGGAGTATATCAAGATCAATTCTGATGGATCTTTTTCCGATACAGCAAAAACTGCAGGCTGGGGTGCCATTGCTCGGAACAGCATGGGAGATATTGTTTTTGCTGCAGCTGGTAAGATACCCATGCGAGTGATGCCCTGCATCCAGAAGCGATTGATGTTGAGAGGGGTATTCGTATTGCTGATCAGCTTGGCATTGGTCGTATTATTATTGCCACTGACTCACAGATCCTCAAGCAAGCTTTGACCACATCAGCGTTTGATCAAGCTAAGCTAGGCCATCTTTTCCTGGATATCAAGTATCAGCTCACCATGGAGTTTAGTGATTTTGTGGTTGAATTCTGCCCACGGGCATGTAATAAGCCTGCTCACTGTTTAGCAGCTATGGGTGTGGGTGTGTCACAGTCTGCCCAGCTGTTGTGGCTGTCACACTACCCGAACAATGTAACCTGTTTGGTGGCCGACGACCTTGTAGTGCCTTAATGGAACGCTTGCGTTCCCGTAAAAAAAAAAGAAATGGGCCGATGTGGCATGCATATATAGGCGTGTGAATCTTCAAAGATTTAATATTCAGATTTATGCACTCTTTCTCGAGTAAATCATCTTCAGCTCGTAGTTGTAGATGAACCCGCTATACAAAAATGGTATTTTAAAATGTCAAAAAATTCTACACAAAAAATCTGGATATACGTCCGCATATTCTATGTTTGTACTAAGAGTTCCGTGAAAAAATAACATTTTTTACCCTATGTAAGAAGACAAATTCCGGTGCTCCAAAATAAATGTTCACGAAACATTCATTTGTCCTTTTTATCCAGGCCATAAAAATCATCATTTTTAATGAAACTTTTAACATGTCAGGTGTAATGTCCAAAAAATTTGTTTGAATTTTTAAAATTTTAAAAATATTTAAAATATTTTACATAAGTCGTGCATTCGAAACACCGTGTCGCTCTTTCTCGCTCCAACTCTCACGCAGTCACGCTCTCTCTTTTCGTTGCTTACGTGTGGGCCAGCCATCAGCCTCGTGAGTCACTACCAGTCGTGACTTCGGCCGCTGGCCAGGCAACAACGCACGAAGTCCATCCACAGACCCCAGTCCCTGTAGGAATTAACCTGGTTGTTCCAGCTCACGTAGGTGTAGAATTAGGAAACGGTATGAGTCCTAGTAGAACTAGGATTCCTACTTCTACTCTAAATAGTCTAGCCTAGTCCTCGGACGTGTATTTAAGCACCGGCCGGGTGGTTTGTAAAGACAACGAAAATCAAAGGAAGGAATAGAGAGAGCAAGCTAGGTCCGATACGGGCTGTGGCAATCACGAAATCTTTTCCGAGTGTTTCCTTCCGTCGTTGAGTTTCCGATCGTTCCGATGGATTAAGAGCTAGCTAGAACATACGGGAAATTGATCAGTGCATCACGTCCCGGCTAGCTACTCACGTACGGGTACTAGCCACGCAATACGTGTGTGTTTTGCTTGGCAAAGGCAGCGATCTAGAGGCTAGAAACCAACATTTGGTATCAGAGCCGGCGAGATGAGCCCGTCTCCCCGTCCCAGACGCCACTCGCCGCCGGCGCTCGCCGACGACGACATCTTCAGCATCTTCCTCCGCATCTCGCCGGACGACCCCGCGCGCTTTGTCCGCGCCTCCCTCATCTGCAAGGCCTGGCGCCGCATCCTCACAAGCCCTGATTTCTGCCGCCTCTACCGCGAGTTCCACGGCACGCCGCCCATGCTCGGCTTCGTCGCTACCTCCTGGTCTCAGGACATGGAATACGGCTCCCGCTTCATCCCAACCACTGCCTTCCGCCTCAAAGCAGATCCCGACTTCTTCCCCAACTGGAAAGCCCTCGACTCCCGCCACGGCCGCATCCTCGTGGGGCTTGTGGACAAACATGCGAACTTCACCGGTGGATACTTCGTCTGGGACCCCATCACCAACGGCCGGTGGGGGGTTCCACCGCTCCCAATTTATCTCGATTCCTGAATACCGCAGTGCTCTGCGCCAAGGAACACTGCGACCACCTCGGTTGTCATGGACCGCCCTTCCTCGTAGCCATGGCGGGTTCCGACTTAGAATCCGGGACCACATCCGCCAGCGTCTACTCGTCAGAGTCTGGTGTGTGGAGCGACATCATCACCCTGAAGCACCCGGATCAAATCGACTACGAGGGCCGCAGCATCCTTGTGGGGAACACACTACACTTTCCCTTTGTTGAAAGTTATCGTGTTCTGCAGTACAAGTTGGGCGAGCAGAAACTATCAGTCATCGATGTCCCGGATAAGAACTGGGATGATGAGAGCCTTGTGTTCATATCGGCCAAAGACGGCGTGCTGGAGTTTGCGGGCTGGCGAGGAACTAGCCTGTCCCTGTGGTCAACCGGGGCTGGAGCTCTTGCATGGACGCAGCGCAAGGTCATCAACCTCGAGAAGCTGCTCCCTCCAAGGGCCTTCGAGCCAAAACCTCATGGTGATAACGAGTATAATCCGTATCTGCCTGCTTACGCAGAACTAGAAGTGCTCCCTCCAAGGGCCTTCGTGCCAAAACCTCATGGTGATAACGAGTATAAACCGTATTTGTCTGCTTACGCAGAAGGTGCCGTCTTCTTGAGTACAATAGATGGGTTGTTTATGGTTGACCTCAATTCAGGTCGAACAAAGAAGGTTACTGAAGTAGAAATGGCTCACACTGTCATTCCATGGATAAGCTTCTATACCCTAGGTCCTAACTAGCCTCTGTATCTAAACATGTTGTGTGGTGCTATCATATATTAGCTTTCTTGCTTTTCAAAAGAACCCGTCCTTATCCTCTCCACCGTCACTGTTGAAGAGAGGCGAAGGCGAAGGCGATTTTTGGGCGAACCCGTCGATCCACCGCGTCCGTGCCGCCGAGGCGTGGGATTCCTCTCCTCCGCCGGCTGCTTCGGCAGCGGGAGGGTGGGGGATCCCCATCTCCGGCCTGTACATACGGTAGGGTAGGGTGGGATCCCCGCCGGCGGTGCCTTGGAGGAGGTGGTGCTGGTGGTGGGGTGTTTGGTGTCGGCGCGGCCTTCTCCGGCGGCGGAGCTCTGCGGAGCTCGTCTTCTTCGCGCGCGACTTGTGGGCGCTCGAGGCCCGGTAGGGTTCTTGAGCTCCCTTGCCTCCGTCGGATCCGCGGTGGCGGCGGATCCGGTGGCTGGAAACCGGAGCCGGGCGAGGTCGGCGGCTCCTGTCTGCGTCGGGATCGAGGACGTCTTCGGCAATGTGGAGGTGCAGGAGAGAGAGGGTGCTCGCCGTGGTCGTTCACCGGCATAAGTTCCGCCGCGGCGCGGCGGACGGGCTCTGCGGCATCTTTCAAGAAAGAGGGCGCTCTCAGGCTATGGTTAGAAGGCGGCTGATGATCTTCGTCGCCGGCGCCGGTGGAGTTGCTGTTCTCCGATCTGGTTCTGCTTCCCCTACGTATTGTACTTTCTCTTCTGTATTTGTACTGTGTACTCTGTATGTGGTACTTTGTTGTTGAATATACGTAGGCTTTTCAAAAAAAAAAATTAGCTTTCTTGTTATTCGCGAATAATTCTTTACATGCATCTTGAGTAACTTTTATGTTAACTGCCCATTTGGAAACTAACACAACCTCTCTCTCCTCTCTCCTCCCCTCTCGCCCCCGCGCGGCGGCAGGGGCGAGCCCTAGCGCCGCCGCGGCCTTTGCCTGGCCGTTGCCGGCGGCGGCGGGGGGGGGGGGGGGGGGATTTCTTCGTCTCTGTTTGAAGATGGTGCCGGCGCGGGTTGGGCCATGTATCTCGGGCGTGGTGCGGCCGCCGGGCACTACGGCGACGTCGAGAAGTCGGCGGCGTGACGGACGACGTGGGTCCCCGACCCTCCTTGCGCAGATCGGCGACTCCGGCGGCGCGGCCCTTTGGGTCGGGCACGGGGTGGATCCAGCCGGGTCACGGAGATGGATCTCGGGTGGCGCTGCTCACCTCGGTGGCGTGCCATTCTCGACATCCTACCATGCTCGCTGAAGATCTGGAGGTGAAGATGACGGCCGGTGAGAGCCGGGCTCTGATGCGGTCGGGGCCGATGATGGTGGCGCCCGTGGGCGTCGTTACCTTCATGAAGGTGTTGTTGCTGTGTTTCTTCCGCCTCCCGCCTAGGGGTTCCGGGGAAACCCTAGATCTGGTTTTACCGAATCGGACGATGGCGGCACTCTCGGTGTCGTTCTCCCTTTTGAGGGCATCGTTTTGGAACACGTGATGCCTGGAGGAGTCTACTGGTGGAGCAGCGTGCCGTTTTCCGCATCGACAATGGTGGCTCGGCAGCATGGTGCAGTGGAGTCCCGGAGTGGATGCGTGCGAATGGACGAGGGCAGGGCAGTAGTGTTGTCTAGCGTCATGGCGACGTCGCCGGCTGGCCTTGCAAGGTCATGGCGTTGATCTTTTCCTGAAGATGGGTTCGTGGAAGACGGCGGTAGCGACTTATGTAGCGCGCGCATGCGGTGCGCGTTGAGGGTCTGCTGGACCGGTGCTCCGGTTGTAGATGATGCGTGTAGGTGTGAGGTCAAGGCATGCAGCTCTGATCATGGCCACCCCCATCATAGTTGTAGCGACTTTTTGTTGCCGAGCGGCTGACTTCGGTTTGATCAATGTTGTAACTTGTAAGCTTTGATGAATAATTGTGGATGGCTGTGTGCATCAATTTGATGCAGAGGTCGGGGATCCGCACCCCCTTATCTAAAAAGAATGTTAAGGACACAGAAGACTTTATGTGAGCTATAAGAACAGTGTTAATTTATGAAATTGGAATACCACAACCTTGTTTCTAATTAATTGCATCTTGTCCCAGATCAAGCTAGACGCATGAGACCACTGCCATAATGCCATGACATGGGTCATCCATCTATCAGCATGAACCGGATGCCATTTTGCATGGTGAGATTTTGATCGATGGGTAGCTGTTGTTTTTAGTTTACTAGTGTTGGCAACAATGATCTATCTATTTTGAGGATTAGCCTGCCAGATGGAGCTCCATGCCATTAATTCGTCATATTTGAAGTCACTTATAGTTATGGTTGCAAAGCGGACTAAATCACCAACACTTGACCATTTTGCCATGTGGAAGAATTCTGGAGCTGCATGAGTAATGACCAAGTTTCTATATATGGAGACATGTGGAGACTTTGTGGGGGGGGGGGGGGGGGGGGGAGTTCTGAAGTATGGAGAGTTTGACTTGGTTTCAGAGGAACGGTGCTAGTTTTCTGGTCAGTTTGTTGCTTTTAGAGGAACAGTAACTTCCTAGTCTGTTAATTCACGGTGACTATGTGAGCATATAACTATGTATGTAAGACTGCTACGTTGTTATGATGTGTGACTAAACGTTTGCAGTGTGCTGTGAATGATACTTGGTTAACCGTTAATAGTATGCGCATTGAACAACTTAGAAAACTTATAAGACCGGTAAAGATGCGTGTGCAGTACTCACCAGTATGCACTCATGAACTCAAGCACATTCTGTCAAGAAACAGAAACAACACCAATTAGTAAATGATTACAGGAATTTAGGAGAAGCAAGGAAATCTTCAACAGTAAATTAAAAAAAGGGGCGGTTGCAGATCCGTTCTCACTATTTTCCTTATATCCAACAATAACTCATAACACGCCAGAAACTTACAAAAATTCATAGATCTCTTAAACGCGTACATGTTCTTTAGGGCCAATGCACTTAGCCTGAAATAGAGTGCACTAACGTTTTAAGAACCATAAAATAAGGTAAGAAAATGCTTGCCATATGTTCGCATAACCTCTTCTGCTGGACTGATGAATTGAATATGTTTATTTGTTGTATGGCATCTTATAATGTCTGCTGCCAATTCAATAACCATCTTATGAAGGATAGAACAAATTGTATCAAACAAACAAGCAGAAGGATCAACTGTCAGTTCACACATCTTTCTGAAGAACATTGCAATCGCCAATAGCCGACGTAAAGAATAAATGACAGTAGTGGGATCTCCAGGCACAATTCTTCGAAAACAAGCAGTGCCACATATTCCAAGGTAAACAGCCAGCAGAACCTATCATTGCTATTGTTCCATCTCCATGTGTGAAATTAGTTAGCCAGTTTTGACAAAGATCAAAGAAATATTCAGGCTTAGCACTGATTCACCATGCATGGTTACTCTGACTAAAGAGGCTGATTCAATAATTTGGGTGCTTCTGTGATGGCAATTACACAATAGTGGCAAAGGCACAATTTCCCCTCTACTCTTGCTTGTATGGACAACAAAGACAACATGGTTGGAAAATCTTGGACCATAACATGCCAGAATGTACTAGCCCTTGAAGACCTCAGTTTGGGGTGCCATTGGAGTGAAAATTCCTACAACAAATTTTCACATGGAAGCTCTGTATGCAATGCAGGTGGGTCGGGTATACTGTGAATTCTATAGATGATTGAACTTTGAAGCCTTGCCTATGTGTTAGATGTGAATAAGACAGGGATTTGCAGGCTAGAAAGCAGAGATGGAGCTAATGGACCTGGCTTTCAGAAATTCTCAGGACATGGTTTTGTTCACTTGCCTTCTCTCACTATGTAATATGTATGCATGATCGGACACACAAGTTGTGTCAATTCTACATACTCATACTTGTGATTAGCATACAGTTGTCACAACACAAATATCCTAAATTCAAAAAAAGATGTCATCTACGACAACTTGTGGTTTCTATTTATAAATAGCAATTCTCTCTTCCACTCCTTTCCTTCTTGGCACCCTATCCAATGAAAACAGTCCTCACGTACCGAGATAATCACAAACTCTAGTTTTCGATTTACAAATTAAATGATTCTCACTGCCCGCGAGATGATGATGGACTGTATGTCTGATTTACAAATGAAATGAGAACCGCGAGAAAATGATGGACTGTATGTCTGATTTACAAATGAAATGATTCTCACTGACATGGCATATTCAATGTCTTACACATAATGAAATTCGACGACAACAAATTTATTTTTTTATTTCAAGAAAACAAAAGAAAAATAAATGTGTAAGGCATTTATGTTAACGAAGGGAGCACGTCATTTATGTTAACGAAGAGAACGTGCAACGCCCTATGACTAAAGAGCTCCGATGAGAAATACAAGTTCCAGTTTTCCTATTCTTCTTCTAGTAGGTAGTCTTGATGAATAAACAACTATACGTTCCAATGCTTCTAGTTGGAACCTGCTTTAGAGGAAATAAGAGACAAATTTATACAGAACAATTGGAATTCACAACATTTTCATCACCAGAGTATGTGTCTACAGTAGTAAGACTAATCCAAATCTCAAAAAAAAAGTCTTATTTGATTCAATACATGTGTAGTCACCTGGAGAAATAAATAAAATTCAATGCTCAAAGAAGATTTGTTTTTTATAGACCACTACACATGTCTTTTCTCGGTCGAATTTGGATACAGCTAGAACACACATTCATCTTCATTGTACTTATTTGATTTCAATATTCATGCGGGACATATGAGAGCTTAAACTACTTGTCCAGTTTTGTGAACTCTACAAAAGATAACTGTTGTGCTATAAGCCAACCTACTCTGATTTATGTTACATTTTTTGGAGAACATTGTAGCTATAAATCCAGTGATTGAGAGAACTATTATCACTACAGAATATTCTGTCAAGACACTACAACTCTTTTTTTTTCTTTGGATGAAGACACTATAACTCTAGCAATGCTTGACCACAAACAACAGATGAGCTGGAGCAGCAGGTAATAGTAAAGCCCAAAGGAGATTCAGTTTTATACAAGAAGCAGACGAAGGTGATTCAAATTTATAGTAAAGGAGGTCATACAAATGTGGCTGCCAAGATTCACACTATTGCCTCCACTGTCGAATGTGCATGAATCTGATGTCTAAGGATCTAAAGCTATTAGACCGATAATTGCTTATAAAGCAGCAAAGATAAGAATGGTTGGAAAATTTTGGACTACAACCATCCTAGTTGCATGAGAGAACTAGATAACATGCATACACAATTATATACGCCTTGTAAAACAGAGGAATAAAGAGGCATTTAAGCTAATGGATATGGGTTTAAACTAGTGAAACCTATGTCCATTAGCATGCACTTGTCACAACATAAATTAATCAAGTCTCAATCAAAGGAAACTGCAAACATTTAGTCACACCGTCATAACAACGTAGCAGTCTTATATATAATTATATGTTCATACAGTCACAGTGGATTAACTGACTAGGAAGCTACTGTTCCTCTAAAAGGAACAAACTGACCAGAAAGCAAACACCATTCGTCTGAATCTAAGTTAAAAGCTCCACATTTCTCCATAGAAACTTGCTCATTACTCATGCAGCTCCAGAACTCTTCTACATGGAAAAATGGTCCAAGTGTTAGTGATTTAGTCTGCAGCAACAATAAGGATATGTAACTTCAGATATGACGAACTAATGTCATCTAGCTCTATCTGACAAGCTAATTCTCAACTACCAAAGTACTACTAGTTAATTAAAACAACAGCTACTCATCGATTGAAATCTCACCATGCAAAATGGTATCCGGTTCATGCTGATAGGTGGATGATCCATGTCATAGCAGTGGCCTCATGCGTCTAGCATGATCTGGGACAAGATACAATTAATTAGAAACAAGGTTGTGGTATTCCAATTTCATAAATTCATTGTTCTTATAGCTCACGTAAAATCTTTTGCGTCCTTAAACTAGAAGTTACTCAAGATGCATGTAAGGAATTATTCGTGAATCACAAGAAAGCTAACATACAATAGCGTCACACAACAAGGCTAGTCAGTACCTAGAGTGTAGAAGCTTGTCCAAGGAGTGACATTGAAAGCCAATCCTACTTCAGCAACCTTTTTGGTCCTGCCTGAATTGAGCTCAACCATAAACAACCCGGCCGTTGTACTTAAGAAGACGGCGCCTTCTGCGAAAGCAGACACAAAGGGTTTAAACTCGTCGTTGCCTTGAAGAATGGACTCAAAGGCCCTTGCAGGGAGCAGCTTCTCGAGGTCAATGACCATGCGTTGCGTCCATGCCAAAGCTCCAGCCTCTGTTGACCACAGGGACAGGCTAGTCCCTCGCCAGCCCGCAAACTCCAGCACGCCGTCTTTGGCCGATATGAACACAAGGCTCTCATCACCCCAGTCCTTATCCGGCACATCGATGACAGAAAGTTTTTGCTCGCCCAACTCGTACTGCAGAACACTGTAACTATCTTCAAGGGGAAAGTGTAGTGTGTTTCCCACAAGGATGCTGCGGCCGTCGGAGTCGATGCGGTGCTTGTGCTTCAGGGTGACAGCATCGCTCCACACACCCGACTCCGATGAGTAGACGCAGGCGAACGTGGTGCCATCATAGGAGGAAGCCGCGAAGGCTACGAGGAAGGGCGTTCCGTGGCAGCCGAGGTGGTCGCAGTGTTCCTTGGCACAGAGCACTGCGCCAGTACAAGATTGGAGAGAGGAATCGGTAGGGATTCTGTGGGACGGAACTCCCCACTGGCCGTTGGTGATGGGGTCCCAGACGAAGTATCCACCGGTGGAGAACCCACCGTCGTCCACGGGATCGAGGAGGATGCGGCCGTGGCGGGAGTCGACGGCCTTCCAGTAATCGGGGTCGAAGACGGGGTCTGCTTTGAGGCGGAATGTTGTAGTTGGTATGAAGCGGGAGTCGTGTTTCCTGTCCTCAGCCCAGCAGCTAAAGAGGAAGCCGAGCATGGGCGGCGTGCGGTGGAACTCGCGGTAGAGGCGGCCGAAGTCGGGGCTGGTGAGGATGCGCCGCCAGGCCTTGCAGACGAGGGAGGCGCGGACGAGATGCGCAGGGTCGTCCGGCGGGGTGAGGAGGAAGATGCTGACGATGTCGTCGTCGGACAGCGCCGGCAGCGAGAGGCGGCTGTGGCACGGGCTCATCTCGCCGGATCTGGCCGGCGGCGAGGGCGGCGGTGGGTACTGGGTAGTGGGAGCCTGGGAGGGGACTGGTCTGGGAGTGGATCGACACGAGTCCAAAGGCCAAAGGCGTATATACTACAGACGCATCTGACCTGTGAAGCTAATGGAGTGCCTGCACGAATTTATGAAGAAAAAAATTACGAATTTTAGAGGATTTGATCAACAAGCCACAAAAATATACTCCCTACGATCCAGAAAAAAGTGTCGGGGCTTCAGTTCAAATTTGATCGGCTTTAGTTCAAATTTGGTCAAAGTTGAACTAAACCCGACACTTTTTTATGGATCGGAGGGAATACCTATCGTACATTTAAATGAAAGTAGCCAGGTGAAATGCGCGGGTGATTGCATTATGCTCACTATTATACTTACTGCTTTACACACAAAATGTAGAAGATCGTGATCATTTAACTAGCTGAACACATGTGCGTTGTCATGGAATAATGAAAAAAACAACGAACAAAAAAATGATCTAAATTCGAAAAAAAAATGTCATCTATGACGGCTTATGGTTTCTAACTACAAATATCAATTATCTTGAAAGTTATGTCCTTCTTAAAGCGGTCTTCACGTACTGAAATACGTACTGAGATAGTCAATGACAAATATCATACCATAGTGTATGCCCCCACCATGGCACTAACACTTGATGCAAAACATCTAATTTTTAAAATGACTAGGAATTCATAATGCTATCCCTCCCTCCTCGTGGTTGATGCCCTGTAACATCCTTTTCATACCATAGTTAAACCCTGAACCGCAAAAAAACAAGGAGTGTGCCCGTAGTCCGTAGAGAACCCTTTTCTCCATCTCTAGTGTCATCTCGAGCATTGAGGTTTCATAAGTATCACATGCGATAAAGATGGGAGAAGAAGAGCACCAATCATGTTTGCAAAGTTCTTTGTCACCATTTCAAGGTCACATAATTTTATAATTTTGGTGAACTTGGGCTAAATACATGTAAATTTAGTTCACATTTGTGTTTTAAATTGATGTCCACGGCTGTTGGGTTCACCGCCGTTCCAAGCGGACATGAGTAAAAAATATGTCCGCGGCTGCCCCAAACGGATCAACCGACACATTTTGTGTCTGATTTGTGGCAGGGACATTGGAGTTGCCTAAGTGAACAGTTTCGCGATACACTTCCAGGTCACATAATCATTAGAATGAGCTGTCTTGGCGGCAATTTCGTATGATGACGCACTTTATGTAACTTTTGTGCAATCAGGAAGTTTGTTAGTCACATGGAATTCACAGAACTTAAAGACAGCTAGAATTACTTTATCTAGCATCAAGGTTCCAGGAGTAAGTAATGTACTTGCCGTTATATTATGGAGATGTACCGCATTAAGGAAAAAATACAAACTTAAAAAAATCCTATAATTATCAGAGCCCTGGGAATGTCTCCAGATAGCTTGGTATTCAAAGACACCTGCATTATTTTGGACAGACAACAAGGGAGGCTTGTTATTGTCTTTTAGTTTTACAAAGTTTTCAGTGCAGTACTATGGGCCATGACAGGCAAACTGCCATCAATTTGACAACAAACAAAGGTTTGACGAAAGACTCAACTCTCAGTCAACGGTAAGCTTCTCAAATAGGAGTATGAAGGCACACTGCCAGTTAGTTGGCTGTTCTCAAAGTAACTGCACTTTTATTCACTGAGAATCGGTATGCATTCATGACAGAGACACAATTGAACGGGACATGAAAAGGCTACAGAAACGAAGTCACATGGGTTCTCTTCCACAAAATATTACAGCCATTTGTTCTGTTGCGGTCTTGTAGCAAACTAATCAATGGAAAACAGAGCCCCCTTTGGATCTTCAAAATCCAATGACATTTACAAACCTTTGGAGTAAGATAATGTAGATAGTACATACTAGCATATCAATAATTTCTTAGTGAAATCAAGTAAACTTTAGATTCAAATGCCTAGCTAGGAAATTACTACAATTTCTCTACTGCGATTACAAAGAATACTCACATCACACAAGCGGACGAGCCCTTGGAAGACCTCACTGTTGAAGTAACAGTTTGGAATGCCCATTAGATTTGTAATTTCCTACAAGCAACTCTACCATGGAAGAAGGCTCTGTGTGTTGCAGGTGAACTGAGTATACCACGAATTCTGTAGATGCTTGAACTTTGAATAATTGCCTATGTGTTGGAGCTTAATGTAACAGGGCGTTACAGTAGTAGTAGAAAGCAGAAATAAAGCTAATGGGCATGGGTTTCAGAAATTCTGTTTTGTTCACTAGCCCTCTCTCACTATGTATGCATGATCTGACAAACTAACTATGTCAGCTCTACATATTCATACTTGTGACGAGCATGCACTAGTCACAACACAAATTAATCAAGTCTCATTCACAGGACACTACAAACATTTAGTCACAAATCGTCATAACAATGTAGCAGTCTTATATATAATTATGTTTCATACATTCACAGTGGATTAACTGACTAGGAAGCTACTGTTCCACTCAAAGAAACAAACCGACTAGAAAGCAAGCACCGTTCCTCTGAGACCAAGTTAAAAGCTCCACATTTCTCCATGGAAACTTGGTCATTACTGCTCCAGAACTCTTCTACATGGCAAAATGGTCCAAGTGTTAGTGATCTAGGCCGCTGCAACAATAACAATAAGTGAGTTAAATATGATGAACTAATGTCATGTAGCTCCATCTGGCAGGCTAATTCTCAAGTACTAGAGTAATACTAGTTAATAAAAACAACATCTACTCATAGATTAAAATCTCACCATGCTAAATGGCATCCGGTTCATGCTGATAGATGGATGAGCCATGTCATGGCAGTGGCCCCATTCGTCTAGCATGATCTGGGACAAGATACAATTAATTAGAAACAAGGTTGTGGTATTCCAATTTCATAAATTAATTGTTCTTATAGCTCACATAAAGTATTTTGCGTCCTTACCATAAAAGGTACCGAAGATGCATGTAAGGAATCATTCGTGGATCACAAGAAAAGCTAAGATATAATAGTGGCACATAACATGTTTAGATACAAAGGCTAGTCAGTACCTGGAGTGTAGAAGCTTGTCCAAGGAGTGACATTCTGAGCCAGTTCTACTTCAGCAACCTTTTTGGTCCTGCCTGAATTGAGCTCAACCATAAACAACCCGGCTATTGTACCCAAGAAGACGGTGCCTTCTGCGAAAGCAGACACGAAGGGTTTTAACTCGTCTCCGTCTTCATCAAGTTCGGACTCAAAGGCCCTTGCGGGGAGCAGCTTCTCGAGGTCAATGACCATACGTTGCGTCCATGCCAAAGCCCCAGCCTGTGTTGACCACAGGGACAGGCTAGTCCCTCGCCAGCCCGCATACTCCAGCATGTCATCTTTGGCCGATATGAACACTAGGCTCTCATCATCCAAATTCCTATCCGGCACACAGATGACTGATAGCTTTTGCTCGCCCAACTCGTACTGCAGAACACTGTAACTTTTTTTTGAGTTTTGAACACTGTAACTTTCGGCAAAGGGAAAGTGGAGTGTGTTTCCCACAAGGATGCTGCGGCGGTGGGAGTCGAAGTAATGCCCGTGCTCGTGCTTCACGGTGACAGTATCGCTCCACACACCAGACTCCGATGAGTAGACGCAGGCGGACGTTATCCCATCGTAGGAGGAATCCACCATGGCTACGAGGAAGGGCGGTCCATGGCAGCCGAGGTGGTTGCAGTGTTCCTTGGCACAGAGCACCGCGGCAGGACAGGAATCGGTAGCGATGCTTGAAGACGGGACTCCCCACCGGTCGTTGGTGATGGGGTCCCAGACGAAGTATGCACCGGTGGAGTTCCCACGGCGGTCCAAGGGCTGGACGAGGATGCGGCCGTGGTGGAGTCGAGGGCTTTCCACTGCTCGTGGTAGAAGTCGGGATCTGCTTTGAGCCGGAAGGCTGTGGTTGGGATGAAGCGGGAGTCGCATTCCCTGTACTGAGGGCAGGAGCTGACGACGACGCCGAGCGTGGGCGGCGTGCGGTGGAACTCGCGGTAGAGGCGGCAGAAGTCGGGGCTGGTGAGGATGAGGCGCCAGTCCTTGCAGACGAGGGAGGCGCGGGGTCGTCCGGCGGGATGCGGAGGAAGAGGGCGACGATGTCGTCGTTGGACAGCGCCGGCAGCGAGAGGCAGCTGTGAGACGGGCTCATCTCGCCGGATCTGGTGCGGGTGAGGGGGGGACTGGGGCGTGTGGGGACTGGGGATGGCCAGGTTTGTTTACGCCGCACTTGGCAGTTCGATTTTCTTTTTGGTGAATATGCCGCACTTCGAATGAAATTTTCATCGACGATTTGCAATATTTCAAATGAAATTTGGACTTCATTTGAACCTAACCCTAGCCTCGATATCCACAGGGGGAAAAATTATTTTTGCCACACTAGTTTTTGTCCATTTTGCTTTTGCCACTCTAAATTTTGATATTTTGTTTTTATCCTTTTGAGGTGCAAAAACAAAAGCAAAACAACAACAGCTGTTGCAAAAGCAAAACAAAATTTCATTATTTTTCTTTTTCTTTTGCCTCTCAGAGGGCAAAACTTATGTACTTAAGCTGCATTGAATAAGGTCATGCTCATGCCCTATAGTTGTCAAACGTCAAGTTTACAACAAGATACACAATGAAATGAGCTAGTAACAATTACGTATATAAATAAATAACCGCAAGGTGGACACACAAAGTAAGGTGTCATGATCCACTCAGAGGTGCCCTTGAAGGTGGCAACCAAAACTTTTACAAGCACAATGTAATCAGAGACTCCCAACAATGTTCAGAAGCCTCTCAACACAAAGATCACACTCCAAGAAACAATCTCCACTTAGGATTCTGAGAAAATCAAGAGCGAGAAGATCCACAAAGGATCAGAATAGTGCAATCAAATCAGTCTGGCATAGTTGTAAATTCGAACATAAACCCGTGCTTGATTTTTTGCAAAAAAGACGAAACTCACGACTACCTTTCTTGCTGCTTTCGACACGGAAGAATCCAAGCATGGCAGTGTATTACTAGTAAAAAATTGCCACATTTTTTGCAAGTATTGGTTTGGCAAATAATTGGCAAGTGAGCTTTTAGATGCAGACTAAGCAACTACTCAATCTATTTTTAAGTACAAAGCACTTCATTTTTTGTGTCAAAATTGATTTTGGTTAGAAATTGATGTAGGGCGACCCACATCCATCACCATGTCAAGTACTCCAACACATCACAAGTCACCATGGACATCAAAGGTGAACCTGTTCCTCTACTTGAGCTCCATTCCTCCTCTTTTGGATGGTAGGCTACGTCATGCTCCGTCCCTTGATGATGCTAGGTTTACCACGACGAGGACGTGTACATGGGAAGATGGCCAAGGTGCGAGAGGAATGAAGCCGAACAAGACAGTGGCTTGGAAGAGGAGAAGAAAGAGGAGCTAGCAGCTTCAGGTCGTGGTACTACCGCTGTGCCAAGCGGTACAACCGTCGCGGACCCAGGCCAGCGCTAGATGTGCATGGGCGGTACTTCCGCCGCTACGGAGACATCCCATGTACCCTTTCCCCACCTACCCTCTTTTGGGGCTAGACTATATATAGGAGTTCCCCTCCTCCTATGGAAGTTGGAGATGAGATAGAGTTGAGCATAGGCTCCTTACCCTCCCTTCTGTGGTGTTGCTCCCCTTGTGGAGAAGATCCCCTTGTGGATTCAATGTCTCCTCTTGTGGAGAAGATCCCTCTTGTGGATTCAAGACCTCTACTTGTTGATGCGTGTAAAGCACACGTTCGTCAGGAGACCTCAAGTGTAAGGTTTGATGAGTACGAAACCAGTAGGAAACCAAGGTTATCAATCCAGTAGGAAGTCAGCGATGCTTCGAAGGTGTCAACGGCGTCGGAAAACTCGGCGCAAAGTCTTGACGGTTGACTTGGAACCTGCACACAAGACGATCAAACTACTTTGCCCCAACGAAACAGTGAGGGTGTCAATCTCACCGGATTGCGGAAAACAAAGGATTAAAAGTGTTGTATGGAAAATGATGTTTGTTTGCAGAGAATGAAAGAGAACAATGATTGCAGTAGGTTCTGTTTCAGATGTAAAAGAATGGACCGGAGTCCACAGTTCACTAGTGGTGTCTCTCCATAAAGATAACTAACATGCTGGGTAAACAAATTACAGCTGGGCAATTGACAATATTGAAAAGTGCATAATATGCATGTGCAAGTTGTAGTGTTTACTATGTGATTCATTTGGGCATTACGACAAAGTACACAGACCGCTATCCAGCATGCATCTGTGCCTAAATAGTCCACCTTTAGGTTAGCGTCCGCACCCCTTCCGGTATTAAGTTGCAAGCAACAGACAATTGCATTAAGTAAAGTGCATAATGTAAACAACACATTCATCCTTAGACAAAGCATTGTTGTTTTACCCCTAGTGGCAACAGCACATCCACAACCTTAGAACTTTCTGTCACTGTCCCAGATTAAATGGAGGCCGAACCCAACTATCTAGCATAAATACTCCTCTTGGAGTCACAAGCATTCACTTGGCCAAAGCTTCAACAAGTAACAGAGAGCATGCAAGATCATAAAAGATATAGACATGATAATTCAATATTCAACTTGACATAGTATCAATATTCATCGGACCTCAGCAAACACAACATGTAGCATTACAATAAGATGATCTTGATCATGATAGGCAGCTCACAAGATCTAAACATGATGGCACAAGAGGAGAAGACAACCATCTAGCTACTGCTATGGACCCATAGTCCAAAGATGAACTACTCACACATCACTCCGGAGGCAGGCATGGCGATGTAGAGCCCTCCGGTGATGATTCCCCTCTCCGGCAGGGTGTCGGGGAGAGTTTCAGAACCCTCCCGAGTTAGGGTTGACGACGACTGCGGCGGCGGATGTTTTTCTGGAATATTGGCTCGGGTGTCTAGGGTTTTCCCGAAAAGATGAATATATAGGCGAAGGGGCGGCATCGGCGGAGGCCCGAGGCCTCCTCACCACGTGGCGGCGCGGCAGAAGGTGGGGACGCGGCACGGTGTGGTGAGGGCGGCCCACGGCCCCCCTTCGTCTCTCCTTCGGACTCCGTGTAGTGTTGGAAAAATAGGGACTTTGACTCCTGTTTCGTGCAATTCCGAGAATATTTCCAGAACAACTTTTCTGAAACCAAAAATAGCAGAAAACAGGAACTGGCACTGTGGCATCTTGTTAATAGGTTAGTCCCAGAAAATGCATAAAAATGATAAAGTGTATACAAAACATGTAGCAATTGGTATAATATAAGCATGGAACATCAGAAATTATAGATACGTTGGAGACGTATCACTTGTCTTCTTGTAGTTGTAGCTACTTACCAATCTTTCATCTTGGGTAGTTCTATTGGATTGGTTTGGTTGACCGTTGGAGAAACAACCATTTAAAGATCCCTCCTTGTTTCTACTTGTCAATATCTCCATTTGGAATTCTATTGGACCAGCTTGGATCGACCGGTAAGGGAAACATGTCCTTGTGTCGTGTTTGTGTTCTTGTGTTCTTCACGTTCTTCCTGTTCTTCGTGTTCTTGCGTGAGTTCATCCGAATCCGCTTCAAACCAGTAAAGATCGGACCAACCTACAGGATCAAACCTCATCAGAAATATATAGGTTATATGACATGAAAATATATCATTGTGCATCTAAGGGCATACTTTTCGTGGCATATAACTCCAATTTTGTTTGCAAAATTAGTGGTCAAAGTTAGGCCAAAAAAATTAACCGACCTTGTATTCGAAGACTGAGATGAATGAGTATTTACAATTTCATTTCATTTAAATGAAAGTTAGGCTCTCTTCCGCCGCCGTCGGCCAACTGCCTTCGTTGATTTGGTGCAGATATCATATTTGAAGGCGACGATGGACCAGTCTGACCAACCATGTACTGCTCATCTTGGAAAGGAGCGGTAAGAGGCAGTGACATGTTTACCTGAATTGCTGCGGTGTTAAGGTCTTGGAAAGGAGTCGGTACCCCTGTAAGCTTTGATGATGCCATATGCAACGCAGTGCTTCTCCTATCGTTGTTCGAATTTCAGACCTGTGGCGCGGAATTACAATACCCAAGTGGAAGGAGATGACATGAAGTGGTAAAGATTGAGAAGCATCACTCCTTTCAGTGTTCCTGATTTGGTTTCAACATTTGCTAGTAGCTGGTTGTTGAGATCAAACATGATAAATTGTTAGTATGTACTACTAAGGAGTAACATTTTTCGTATTCACATCTTGTGCTAAAATCAAACCTGTTAAACTGTTAGTAAGTCTTAATAAGCATTGAGAGGGTATCATTTTTCCCGTGTTCCCGATTCTAGTGTTCCTGATTTGCTTACAACATTTACATGTAAATTATAATACAACTGGACCTATTGATTCCACCATTAAACACGGCCTCAGTTTTCACGTAGTCATGTACTTTTGGACTTAATTTTTCTTTCACGAGATATAGTCGAGAGACCATCATGTAAATAACTCACTGTGGCAATTTCATTTGAGTGCAGGACTGGAATATGCCGAAGGTAGGAGACGGTAGCAACATGTGTCCTCGAGACAGCGCACAACCGTTGTTGCCTATACGGCGTGACAACAAGGTCGAGGACGACGTGGACACCAGAGCTAATGCAGGCAGCCTCGACAGCAGAGGTGTCCTCGAAACGGCGGCGGCCCATGGGTGACCGGCAAGGATGGCGTAGAAAGCGTAGCTAGGGCAGCACACTGTATGGGTGAGGACGTCGTTGACACCAGAGGTAGGGCACCGTGTTGATCAGGCTATCGGGATATGGCGGTTATGTGGGAAAGGAAAGCCTCGTTGGTTCGTACGTTTTTTGGTGGGCCGACTCAGGTTTGTTGCCTGGGCATTTAATGCT
The DNA here is from genome assembly GCA_947311845.1 of Poa pratensis. Taxonomy (NCBI): domain Eukaryota; kingdom Viridiplantae; phylum Streptophyta; class Magnoliopsida; order Poales; family Poaceae; genus Poa; species Poa pratensis. Next base: position 161,742,630 of record CAMZMU010000063.1, read on the forward strand.
GATTGATAACTACCAGTTGGGTATTTAATGCTGATTGATAATTACCGTGTGGGATGTATGGGAAAGTTTGGAAAGTTGGACAAAAGGTTTTGACAGAGTGCTAGTGCTGGCAGGCTAAGGAACCAAATTTGCTTTTTAGATAGGAGAGGACTTAATTTTTCTTTCACGAGATATAGTCGAGAGACCATCATGTAAATAACTCACTGTGGCAATTTCATTTGAGTGCAGGACTGGAATATGCCGAAGGTAGGAGACGGTAGCAACATGTGTCCTCGAGACTGGAATATGCCGAAGGTAGGAGACGGTAGCAACATGTGTCCTCGAGACAACGCACAACCGTTGTCGCCTATACGGCGTGACAACAAGGTCGAGGACGACGTGGACACCAGAGCTAATGCAGGCAGCCCGGACAGCAAAGGTGTCCTCGAAACGGCGGCGGCCACATGGTCGACCGGCAAGGATGGCGTAGAAAGCGTAGCTAGGGCAGCACGCCGTATGGGTGAGGACGTCATTGACACCAGATGTAGGGCACCGTGTTGATCAGCCTATCGGGATATGGCGGTGATGTGGGAAAGGAAAGCCTCGTTGGTTCGTACGTTTTTTGGTGGGCCGGCTCAGGTTTGTTGCCTGGGCATTTAATGCTGATTGATAACTACCAGTTGGGTATTTAATGCTGATTGATAATTACCGTGTGGGATGTATGGGAAAGTTTGGAAAGTTGGACAAAAGGTTTTGACAGAGTGCTGGTGCTGGCAGGCTAAGGAACCAAATTTGCTTTTTAGATAGGAGAGAAAATTTTGTTTGTGAAATTAGTGGTCAAAGTTAGAGCATTCTAGCACACCCGCAAAAGGGGAAACCGCAAAAGCATTTTGCAGGTCGAGTTTTTCGTGTTTTTGCTCTAACTTTCGTGCAGCGAAGAACAGAACCCGCAAAGCCAAACTGCAATTCTTGATTTGGACATTTCAGAATTCGCGGGAACGACGAAGTTCATATTTCACAGTACGAGCAGATGATTCTTACACAAAAATGTAGGCGATCTACAGCCTATATCTACTGTACTAGCCTAGGTCGCCGCCGATCAAACCCTACTGGTCAAAATGCGGCTAACCGGAGCCATGGGCGCGGCGGCGACGCAGCGGCGGAGGAGCTTCACTCCTCGTCGGAGTCGGTGACGAGGTCGATGGTGGGCGGCAGCTGGCTAATGACGATCGCCTGCTCCAGGAGCCCCTGGTTGACCACCGCGGCGAGCTTGGCGGCGGCGGCCTTCTCCTCCTCCTCGAACTTGGAGCGCATCAACGTCTGCTCCAGCTGCTGCTCCATCTGCTCGTCGGAGACGAAGTCCTCCGGCCCGAGCGTGACCCCGAAATGCTCGGGGTTGTACTCCTCCGGCGGCGGAGCACCTGGGGCGGCGGAGGAGCTGCTGGCGCCCGCGGAGGAGCTGCCCTCGCCGTGGAGGCGCAGCTGCTGGCGGCGGCGGATCTCAATCTCGCGCAGGCGCCGAAGCCGGTCGAACTCCGGCAGCTCGCGGCGGTTCCACGCGGGCGGAATCGGCTGCCCGAGCGTGTACCTGCGGGAGCCGCGCTTCGTGCGCCGTCGCTGCGGCTGACCTGCACCCGCTTTTCGTGGGAGTAGTCGCCGCCGAACTTGTCGTCGCCGGGGAGCGGCTCCGCCTCCCTCTTTGGCGCCATGGCGGCTCGGGGACGCCGGATCTGCGGAGGGGCGAGCGGATTGCTCGTCGGAGACGGCGCTGTGGGTGGATGATTGCTTGTCGGAGCGGCGGCACGTGCGAGGAGAATGGGGATCAGCGGTCGAAATCCGGCTAAATAAGGGCTCGGCGGTTCGTTTCTCGGGCCCCGCAAAACGTTTATGGGCTGGGCCAAATTTGCAGACGCTGGTCTGGCCCAAAAAGACCCCAAACCCGCAAATTCGCCGAAATTTTGCGGGTTTGCCCTTTTGAGAGATGCTCTTAGGCAAAAAAAAAAAATTAACCGACCTTGTATTCGAAAACTGAGATGAATGAGTATTTACAATTTCATTTCATTTAAATGAAAGTTAGATTCTCTTCCGCCGCCGTCGGCCCACTGCCTTCTTCCACCCAAACCAATCCCAGTTCCCACCCCCGCGCGCCGGCGGCTCCCCTCTCCCGGCCCAGATCCGGCGAGATGAGCCCGTCCCCCAGCCACCGCTCGCCGCCGACGCTGCCCGACGACGACACCATCAACGTCTTCCTCCGCATCCCGCCGGACGACCCCGCGCGCCTCGTCCGCGCCTCGCTCGTCTGCAAGGCCTGGCGCCGCATCCTCACCGACCCCCACTTCTGCCGCTCTACCGCGAGTTCCACGGCGCGCCACCGATGCTCGGCCTCGTCGTCAGCTTCTGGTCCCGGAACGGCGGCGACCTCTCCCGCTTCATCCCGACCACGGCCTTCCGCCTCCCGTCAGGTACCCGCCGCCGCCCGTCAGCTACCGACTCCTACCCCTCCAACTGGAAGTCCGTCGACTCCCGCCACGGCCGCGTCCTCGTAGAGCCCGTGGTCGGTGATTACGGGCTCCTCACCAGCGGGTACATCGTCTGGGACCCCATCACCGACGGCCGGTGGGGCGTTCCGTTCCCCACATTCGATCGCCAATCCTGGACTGCCGCGGTGCTCTGTGCCAAGCAACACTGCGACCACCTCGGATGTCATGGACCGCCCTTCCTCGTAGCCATGGTGGGTTCCTCTGACTGGACCACGTCCGCCTGCGTCTACTCATCGGAGTCTGGTCAGTGGAGCGACATCATCACACTCAAGCCCGAGGATGACATAGACTCGTCCGGGCGCAGCATCCTTGTGGGAAACACACTTTACTTTCCGTTTGCGAACAGTTTCAGAGTTCTGCAGTACGAGCTGGGCGAGCAGAAACTATCTGTCATCGATGTGCCTGGGGTGGACTGGGCTGTCTGCCCTGTGTTTGTATCGGCGGAAGACGGCGTGATGGTGTTTGCGGGCTTACGAGAGACTAGGCTCTCCGTCTGTTCAGCCGAGGCTGGGGCTCTGGCATGGACGCAGCGCAAGGTCATCGAGCTAGAGAAGCTGCTCCCCCCAGAGGCATTCGTGCCCAAAGCTCACGTGAGTGTAAGCTACGAGTGTAGACCCAGTGTGTGTGGCTTTGCAGAAGGCGTCGTTTTCTTGAATACATTTGCTGGGTTGTTTACGGTTGAGCTCAGTTCAGGCCGAACCAAGAAGGTTGCCGAAGAAAGAATGGTTCGCTCTGTCGCTCCTTGGATAAGCTTCTACACTCAAGGTACTAACTAGCCTTTATATCTGAACATGTTGTGCGGTGCTATTATATGTTAGCTCTCTTGTGATTAGGGAATTCTTTACATGCATTATGAGTAACTTATTTCAGATCATATTCTAATTGGAATATCACAACCTTGTTTCTAACTGTATCTTGTTCCAGATCATGCTAGCCGCATGATGCCACTGCCATGACATGGGTCATCCATCCATCCATCAGCATGCAGAACCGTCTGCCATTTTGCATGGTAAGATTTTCATATTAACTAGTACTGCAACAGTGATCGATCTATAGTTCTATACTAGTACTTCAGTACTCGAGGACAATTAGCTTGTCATACATTGATATTGGGGCCATTATGCAGAACTTCCCGGCAACGCTTGCGGGTTTCCCTCTCAAATATCTGGGGCTTCCTCTTTCTCTTGGGAGGCTTCGTCGAGTGGATATGCAGCCATATATCGACAAGGCCGCCTCCAAGCTCGCTCCTTGGAAAGCGAAGTTCTTCAATCGCGCTGGCTGTGCAGAGGTTGTCAAGTCTGTGCTCTCCGCCATGCCAATTTTTCTGCTAACTGCTATCAAGGTGGACAAGTCCACGTTCAAAGCCTTCGACAGAATTCGGCGTGGCATGCTTTGGGCTTGCAGTGCCTCGGTCAGTGGAGGGAAATGCAAGGTTGCTTGGTCTAAGGTTTGTCGCCCAAAGAGCTATGGGGGGCTCGGGATCCTGGATCTGGAAAAATTTGCTAGAGCGCTGCGTCTTAGGTGGCTGTGGTACGAGTGGGTGGCGCCGGAGAAGTCTTGGGTCGGCCTTGAAACACCAAATGACCAGCTCGATCGAGACCTCTTCAACGCTGCGACCAAGGTCATCATCGGAAATGGTTTGAAGGCGTCCTTTTGGTCATCCTCTTGGCTGGACGGGCTTGCGCCAAGGACTGTGGCACCCCTGATTTTTGCGGTGTCCAAGCGGAAGAACAAGTGTGTTCACGACGCCCTGCACAATCACGCTTGGCTACGGGACATCCCCGTGCAAAACTTCACAGTTGATCATTTTGTGCAACTCGTCAACCTCTGGGAGCGTCTGCAGGAAACCGCGCTTGACCCGGACATTGATGACTCAATCACTTGGACTCTATCGGCAAATGGTTGCTACTCGGCGAACTCCGCGTACAAGGCTCAATTCTGGGGATCGACTCCATGCTCCTTCGACAAGTTGGTTTGGAAAACTTGGGCCCCTCCAAAGTGTCGCTTCTTCGCTTGGCTGGTTCTGCAGAACAGGCTCTGGACCTCGGATCGTTTGGCCGTCAGAGGTTGGCCACATAGCCCGCAGTGCCAGCTGTGTCGGTGCCAGCCCGAAACGGCAAGGCACATCCTCTTCGAGTGTCGTTTCTCCAGACGCATTTGGGCAGGGGCTGCCTCTTGGTTGTCTTGCCCTGACCTCCTGCTTAATTTGGGTTCTGGAAGGCCCACGGTTCTCAACTATTGGCAGGCGATTGTGATCACCCCGTCGGCGAACCCCAAGGGGCTCAATTCCGCTGTTGTCCTAACGGCGTGGGAAATCTGGAAGGAGCGAAATGAGAGGGTCTTCAACAACAAATTCACTGCTCCTATGCAGCTTCTTCAGAAGATAAAAGATGAGAGCAAAGTTTGGATTCTAGCTGGCGCTAGGCACCTTGCGGAGATTATTTCTTAAGTTTCCTGTTTTTTTGGCCTAAAATGGCCTTTTTTTAGTTTTGGCTTAGGCCACACCCTGTTTGCTCCTTCTATATCAATAAAGTGGCAAAGCTTTTGCCCGGTTCAAAAAAATTAGCTTGTCATATTTGAGGCACTGTATCGTTGTTGTTGCAACGGACTAAATCACTAACACTCAACCATTTTTCCATGTAGTGGAATTCTGGAGCTGCATGAGTAATGACCAAGTTTCTATATGTGGAGAAATGTGGAGCTTCTTGGGGCTATGTTCTGAAGTATGGAGTGTTTGACTTGGTTTCAGAGGAAAAGTAGCTTTCTAGGCAGATTGTTGCTTTTAGGAATGCTGTGGTAGCTTTCTAGTCAGTTACAAGATGATTATATAAGACTGTTACGTTGTTCTGAATTATGATATGACGTCTGACTAAATGTTTTCAGTGTGCTGTGACAGAGACTTGTTAATTTGTGTTGTGACAACTGCATGCTCATCACAAGTATGAGTATGTAGAGTTGACACAACTTGTGTGTCCGATCATGCATACATAGTGAGAGAAGGCAAGTGAACAAAACCATGTCCTGAGAATTTCTGAAAGCCAGGTCCATTAGCTTCATCTCTGCTTTCTAGCCTGCAAATCCCTGTCTTATTCAGATCTAACACATAGGCAAGGCTTCAAAGTTCAATCATCTATAGAATTCACAGTATACTCGATCCACCTGCCTTGCATACAGAGCTTCCATGTGAAATTTTATTGTAGGAATTTTCACTCCAATGGCACCCCAAACTGAGGTCTTCCAGGGCGTACATTCTGGCATGTTATGGTCAAAGATTTTCCAACCATGTTGTCTTTGTTGTTCGTACAAGCAAGAGTAGAGGGGAAATTGTGCTTTTGCCACTACTCTTTAGCCACTATTGTGTAATTGCCATCACACAAGCACCCAAATTATTGAATCAGCCTTTTAAGTCAGATTAACCATGCATGGTGAATCAGTGCTAAACCTGAATATTTCTCTGATCATTGTCAAAACTGGCTAACTAATTTCACACGTGGAGATGGAACAATAGCAATGATCGGTTCTGCTGGCTGATTACTTTGGAATATGTGGTACTGCTTGTTTTTGAAGAATTGTGCCTAGAGATCCCACTACTGTCATTTATTCTTTATGTCGGCTATTGGCGATTGCAGTGTTCTTCAGAAAGATGTGTGAACTGGTTGATCCTTTTGCTTGTTTGTTTGATAGAAGTTGTTCCATGTGTCCCAATTTTTTTCTTGACTAAATAATCATGAGATCTGTTGCATATCAGAAATCTGATTGTTCATAACTGAAACTGAAATGCTCATAGAGGGAACTTTTTTATTACTTGATGTCTTGATGAATGAAATGTTGATCCTAGATAAATTTGTTGCATATCTGAAATAGGACGGTCAAATCTTTATTTTACTGTGAAGATGCCCTGATTTGACATTCGAATTGATGAATTTTCTTTGAAATGTGTAGTCACCATGTATACCTTTGTGTTTACAGGTTAGTAACGACAGTGAATGCCCTTATCTTACGACTGAACAACCTCACCGCACCTTAAACTAACAGGCCCTGCAATGCAAATACGCATCAAGTCAGCAACCTTGTCACTCCAAAATAGTGCGAGCATCAACAGACCAATTGGGCACGGGGAAAGGGCTACGGCAGCACTGCTAATTGAGTATTTGATCTTGACCTGGAGTTGATTAGCAGAAAGCCAGACGCATGTGCTTTTTACACTGTTTCACGGCTGGATAAATGAAGCTGATGCGGTAGCGCACGTAGTAGATCGATGGCGGACATGCATCGGCTTCAGACCTGGAGGCGCAGGATATGCAGCGAGCACACGATATTGCACTTGGGTGGAGAGGAGGGGAAACAGAGGAAATATATAGGTACAGCCGGCTGCTCACCTGCCTCCTAGGATAGAGACCCGGAGGCGTATAATTCTATTATCGGAAGAGGAAGCGTATTGGCCTATTGGGAAGAAGAAGCGAAGCGGCAAGTGGAAACTGAAAAGCACAAACTCTCGGAAAATGAAAAAAGATGATGAGGAGGCATGAACGAACAAACTGAACTGCTCAGGCTGAGGTGGCATATTGCTGATGTGGCATAGCTGCATGTCAAGAGAAATAGATTAGTGGGGATGATCTATTTAGTTATATAGGATTCAGTTAAGTTTTTCATCAAACCTCTGTTTGCTATCAAATTAATGCCAGTTTGCCTGCCATGGCCCATAGTACTGAAAACATGGTAAAACTAAAAGACATAACAAGCCTTTCTTGTTGTCTGTCCAAAATAATCCAGGTGTCTTCAGAATACCAAGCTATCTGGAGTCATTGCCAAGGCTCTGTAAGTTTGTATTCTTTCCTTGATGCAATACATATCCATATTATGTTGGCAAGTACATTAATTACTCCTGAAAGCTTGGTGCAAGACAAATTAAGTCTTGCTGTCTTCAAGTTCTGGGAAGTCCATATGACCTTACAAAGGTCATGATAGCATACAAGTTACATCAGCGCGTTGTCCTGCGAAATCGCCACTGAGACAGCTCATCCCTAAAGATTATGTTACCTTGATAGGGACGGTGAAACTGTTCACTTAGGGCAACTCCAATGTCCCCACCCAAATTAGACACGAAATGTGTCCGTTAATCCGCTTGGGGCAGCCACCTACAATTTTTTACTCATGTCCGTTTGGGATGGGGGTGAACCCCACGGCTCCCCGATAAATCCAAGAAAACAATCATCAATTTAAAACACAAATTTAGACTAAATTTACATATGTTGGGGCCAAAGTTCACCAAAATTATAAAAATAAAACCCTATGCCACTTGGTGTGTGTGTGTGTGGGGGGGGGGGGGGGGGGGGGGGGGGGGTGTTTGCTGCTGCCGTCGTCGGTCTTCAATCTTGGTGGCGACGGGCGGGCACACTAGCGAGGTGACCTCGTTCCTCCCCTTGCCAGGCCAGAGCTGGGGCCTAGGCCTGCATCGCTTTCGTGGGGTAGCCATGGTGACCACGGGCATGGAGGTGGCAGCCCGAGAGCCTCCATTGTTCGGTTAGCAGGGGCCAGATCCGGCTACATCTCGAGCTCGGAGGCCTCGATGTCGCACCGTGGGCGGAGACGTCGCTGTTCTCCTCCTTTACTGTGGTTCGGGCACAAGGGGGCGTTGTGGTCGTCGTAATCCTCCATGTCGTCGAAGATATCGTCAAGGTCACCGTCGTCTAGCACCTCCTCCTTGTCGTCGTCCTGCAAGTCATCCAGTCGCGACGGCTCCACGACAAAGTAGGTGCGGCATCGCTCGTCATGCTCCGCTTCACAACAACGTTCCCACACTGGTGTAGGCGTATGCGGGGTTGTCAGGCACGTCCGCTGGGAGGAAATTGCGGCGGCGAGCAATCTCGCGACGGCGCAGGCACGGCAGGCACCATGATGGGGCACTGGTTGAGGTGTCTGCCACGAGGGAGGTGGGCGTATGGCTACGACAGATGAGTGGCCATCTCCTAGAAGAGCTTGGCCACCTTCGTGCTCATGTTGGCGCGGGGGCGGCTAGAGGTAGCGTTGCGACCACCATTGGATGACCCGTCCTCGTTGTCATTGCGGTCAGGCATCCACCATGACAACATGGTTGACGACGAGCTAGCTAGGGCTTGGGGAGTGGGGAGCTTCACTCGGGTGTGGGAGTGGTGACTGGAGCCATGTCCACGGACCACGGACAAATGTTTGCTGTGGGGGGCCATTGGGACTTGTCTGGTGTTCGGGCGGAACTATTCGTAAACGTTTGCGGGGGGCGTTGGATGTGCCCTTAGACAACTCTCCATGCAGAATATGTGACCTTCTATCATGCTGGGAAATCTCCACCAAGACATCTCATCCCTACCAATTATGTGACCTTGAAATGGCGACCAAGAACTTTTCAAGCATGATTGGTGCTCTTCTTGTCCATCTTAATCGCATATGTTACTTATGAAAACTCAATGCATCGAGGTGACAGAGATGGAGAAAAGGGTTCTCTACAGGCACACTCCTTATTGTTTTGTGGTTCAGGGTTTTAACTTTGGTATGAAAAGGATGTAACATGGTGTCAACCACGAGGAGGGAGGGATATCATTATGAATTCTTAGTCATCTTAAACACTAGATGTTTTTGCATCAAGTGTTAGTTCCATGGTGGGGGCATGCACTTAGGTTTGATACTCTCATATGTACACCATACTGGGTTTTCTTTAATTTTCTTGAAATAAAAATAAAAATTTGTTCCCATGGTGGGGGCATGCACTTAGGTTCGAATTTCGTGTGTTTAAGACACTAAATATGCCACGTCGGTGAGAATGATCCCATTCACGTCGGTGAGGACCGCTTTAAGAAGTAAAAAAGTTGCAGAGATAATTGATATCTGTAAATAGAAACCATAGGCCGTCATAGATGACATTTTTTTCTTCGAATTTAGAACATTTGTTTGTTTGGTGTTTTTTTTTCACTATTCCGTGACAACGCATAGGTGTTCATCTAAATGATCACGATCTTATGTTTTGTGTGTAAAGAAGTATGCATAATAGTGAGCACAATGCAATCAACCGTGCATTTCACCTGGCTAGTTTTATTTAAATGAACGATAGTTTCTCCACGATCCATAAAAAGTGTCAGGTTTAGTTCAAATTTGAACTAAAAGCCGAATTTGAAGCAAAGCCGAATTTGAAGCCATAAAAAAAAGAACTCATAAGCGACTGTAATAGGCCCGGCGTGGACTCGTGACTTCCAGCTATACTCCCAGGCCCAGGCTCCCACTACCCACCGCCGCCCTCGCCGCCGGCCAGATCCGGCAAGATGAGCCCGTCTCACAGCCGGCACTCGCCGCCGGCGCTGTCCGACGACGACATCTTCGCCCTCTTCCTCCGCATCCCGCCGGACGACCCCGCGCTGCTCGTCCGCTCCTCCCTCGTCTGCAAGGCCTGGCGGCGCATCCTCACCTGCCCCGACTTCTGCCGCCTCTACCGCGAGTTCCACGGCGCGCCGCCCATGCTCGGCGTCGTCGTCAGCTCCTGCCCTCAGTACAGGGAATACGACTCCGCTTCATCCCAACCACAGCATTCCGCCTCAAAGCAGATCCCGACTTGTACCACGAGTACTGGAAAGCCCTCGACTCCCGCCACGGCCGCATCCTCGTCCAGCCCTTGGACGGCCGTGGGAACTCCACCGGTGTATACTTCGTCTGGGACCCCATCACCAACGGCCGGTGGGGAGTCCCGTCTTCAAGAAACGATGCCGATTCCTGTCCTGCCGCAGTGCTCTGTTCCAAGGAACACTGCGACCACCTCGGCTGCCATGGACCGCCCTTCCTCGTAGCCATGGTGGATTCCTCCTACGACGGGACAACGTTCGGGACAACGTTCGCCTGCGTCTACTCATCGGAGTCTGGTGTGTGGAGCGACACCATCACCCTGAAGCACAAGCACGCGCATTACTTCGACTCCCACGGCCGCAGCATCCTTGTGGGAAACACACTCCACTTTCCCTTTGCCGAAAGTTACAGTGTTCATGACTCGAAGAAAAGTTACAGTGTTCTGCGGTACGAGTTGGGCGAGCAAAAACTATCGGTCATCGATGTGCCGGATAGGAATTTGGATGATGAGAGCCTAGTGTTCATATCGGCCAAAGACGACGTGCTGGAGTATGCGGGTTGGCGAGGGACTAGGCTGTCCCTGTGGTCAACAGAGGCTGCAGCTTTGGCATGGACGCAACGCATGGTCATCGACCTCGAGAAGATGCTCCCCGCAAGGGCCTTTGAGTCCAAACTTGATTATAGTGACGACGGAGAAGAATACGGGTTAAAACCATTTGTGTCTGCTTTCGCAGAAGGTGCCGTCTTGTTGAGTACAATGGCCGGGTTGTTTACGGTTGAGCTCAATTCAGGCAGGACCAAAAAGGTTGCTGAAGTAGAACTGGCTCAGAATGTCACTCCTTGGATAAGCTTCTACACTCTAGGTACCAACTAGCCTTTGTATCTAAACATTTTGTGTGACGCTATTATATGTTAGCTTTCTTGTCATTCACGAATGGTTCCTTACATGCATCTTGAGTAACGTCTAGTTTAAGTTCGCAAAAGATTTTATGTGAGCTATAAGAACAATTAATTTATGAAATTGGTATACCACAACCTTGTTTCTAATTAATTGTATCTTGTCCCAGATCATGGTGGCGCATGAGGCCACTGCCATGATATGGCTCATCCTCCTATCAGCATGAACCGGATGCCCTTTTGCATGTAAGATTTTGATCGATCAGTAGCTGTTGTTTTTATTAACTAATAGTACTCCAGTACTTGAGAATTAGCCTGCCAGATGGAGCTACATGGCATTAGTTCGTCATATTTGATGAAGTCTCTTATCGTTATTGTTGCAGCGGACTAAATCACTAACACTTGGACCATTTTGCCATGTAGAAGAGTTCTGGAGCTGCATCAGTAATGACCAAGTTTCAATGGAGAAATGTGGACCTTTTAACTTAGTTTCAGAGGAACGGTGCTTGCTTTCTGTTCAGTTTGTTGCTTTTAGAGGAACAGTAGCTTCCTAGTCAGTTAATCCACTGTGATTGTATGAACATATAATATATAAGACTGCTACGTTGTTATGACGACGTGTGGCTAAATGTTTGCAGTGTCCTGTGAATGTGACTTGATTAATTTGTGTTGTGACAAGTGCATGCTCGTCACAAGTATGAATATGTAGAGCTGAGGCTGACACAATTTGTGCGTAGATCATGCATATATAGTGAGGGAGGGCTAGTGAACAAAATAAAATTTCTGAAACCCATGTCCATTAGGTTTATCTCTGCTTTCAACTCCCCGCAACTTCCTGTTTCATTAAGATCCAACACATAGGCGAGGCTTCAAAATTCAAACATCTACATGTGCTGTGACTGAGACTTGTTAATTTGTGTTGTGACAACTGCATGCTCATCACAAGTATGAGTATGTAGAGTTGACACAACTTGTTTAAAGGGTTTTAAACATTGTGCTATTTTCCATATGTAGTACAATGCTCAAGTTTCTGTGGCACAGACCCGAAACACGCCAATAGCTTAGATTGTTGGAGAGTTCCCAGTGGGGCATGTCACTTTTTGAATGCTTATAAGATTTTTTAAAACTTTAAATGCCATTATGTTTTTTGAATCTTAAATTCCAAGGAGTTCTTTCCATTCTACTGTGTTGTTAGACGTGTAATTGTGTATGTATGTATGTATGCTAGTTCTCTCGTGCAACTAGGGGGGGGGGGGGGGGGGGGTTTACAGTCCAAGATTTTCCAACCATGCTGTCTTTGTTGTCCGTACAAGAAAGAGTAAAATTAGAGGGGGAATTGTGCTTTTGCCACTACTCGTAACCACTATTGTGTAATTGCCGAGGAAATTGCACAAACCACCACTTATTAGTGCTAGTTTTGCGCAAAACACTTACTATTCGGGTTTGTTGCAGAGAACACCTACTATTGAGGTAATAAGTTTCAGCTAGGTCTAATCTAGTGTTTGTCTTTGTTAATCTGACTGCTGACAAGTAGGCCCGGCTTGTAAGGATGACTCCAACGGGCCGACGCATCGAGTCCGCGTCGGTCCGTTCCTGTCCGCGAGGGCCAAAAACACGGCCCAACGGGACGACGCAAATGGACCGCGCATCGCTTTTTTGTCCGCCGCGCGTCCGCCCTGACGCATCCGCGGCGGAGAGAAAACGCGTCCGCGCGCCCACGCGTCGTGTCCGCCCCGTCCCCACCTGGCAGCCACCCCGCGCCGGTCAGCCTCCCGTGGCCCAGTCCTTTTTAATGCCAGGGGATAGGGACGGGCAGCCCCCACCCACCCTCTTCACTCCCCACGCCGCTCCCTCTCCGCCGACCAAACCCCCAACCCAAACCCTAGCCCTCCCGCCGCCCAGCTCGCCGGAATGCCGCTCCGGTGGCCTGGATTCGGAAAGGGCAAGAACGACCACGAGGCCGGGTCTCGGGTGGTTCTTCCCGCCGCCGCCGCATGCGCACGCCCACCCGACCCCATCCCCATCCCCTTCCTCACCCCGTGCGCCGGCGCCGCTCCCCGCCGCAGTCTTCCAGCTCGCGCCGCCGGGCGCGGCGTTGCGCGAGCGCGTGTACGTGCGCAAGGAGGACTGCGAGTGGTACTGGAACCCCGCCACCCCGCTGCCGTGGCCAGATGTCAAGCTCACTGAGCATTGGCATCTGAACCCGCAGCGCATCCCCGTGCCCCCGATGCCGGCGAGCACGCGGGCACGGGATGACGAGATCGCGCGGCGCCGCCGCCGCCTCCCCCGTGAACTCCGCGCCGACCCCGCCTACGCGGCCACGTCCTCCAACTAGGGGCAGTGGTTCGTGGACGAGCACGACCTGCGGCGGCAGGCCTACTACACGACCCCGCCTACACGGCCAACTGGCCGGTGGTCTCCGCCACCGCACACACGGCGCCGTGACGCGCCGCCAGTGCCGCGTCAGATGCGGATTGGGTCTCCGCCACCGCCCCCGCCGCGCGTGAAGACGGAGCTCACAGAGGAGGAGGAGTGGGAGGCCGTGAAGGAGGCCTCCCTCAGGCAGATGGCCGAGGACGAGGCCAGGCGCTGGGCCATGGTCCTCGCCGACGTCGCCCAGGAGCAGGAAGCGGCGGCGGAGGCGCAGCAGGCGGCTGTCCTGGAGCCCCAGCAGCCGTGGTACGAGGCCATGGAGGTGGACCTGCCCAGCAGCCGTACATCATCCTCGAGGATGATGATGAGGACGACAAGAAGAACAAGTAGAAGCCCGCGAAGGGAAAAAAATTAGTCGTTTTAAATATTTTTGTTTTGAAAAAATTAGTTTTAAATATTTTTGTTTTGAAAAAATTATGTAAACAGGCCGTTGTGGCCCACCTCCCCTATCTATCAATGAAAAAGGCCCATATAGGGTCTGGTTAGTTCCAAAAAAATGCAGGGCGGACTCAGATGCGTCGTGACGTTGGGCGCACTGGCACCCAGGGCGGACATGGGCGGACTGGGCCTGTCCTTTTGCTGACGCAAACGGACCAAACGCGGACCAAACGCGCGTTGGAGTCATCCTAAGCAATCACAAAGTTGTCGCCCATGAATGAGCACAGCCAGCACTCCTCTCCATTGGCTGGTAAGCAATCACATCCACAACCCGGGCTCTACGCAGTTTTTACCTCTATCCCTAACTCTGTCGATCGATTAGATTTTCTACTCCCTTGTACAATCTAGGTTCTCTGTTTTTTTCCTTGACCAGGAGGCTGGCGTAGGCCGGTTTTATTTGCCACATTGGCACTTACAATTAAGACCACACGTCAGCAGTCGTTTAACAATCAGTTAACAAAGACAAATACCAGATTAGACCTATGTGCAACTGATTACCCCAATAGTGAGTGTTTTGTGCAACGAACCTCAAAAGTAGGTGTTCTGCGCAAAACTAGCACCAATAAGTGGTGGTTTGTGCAATTTCCTCTGTAATTGCCATAACAGAAGCACCCAAATTATTGAATCAGCCTCTTTAGTCAGATTAGCCGTGCATTTTTCTTTTATCTTTGTCAATACTGGTTAGCTAATTTCAAACGTGGAGATAGAACAATAGCAATGATCGGTGCTGCTGCCTCTTTACTTAGGAATATGTGGTAACATGTCTGCTTTCTAGCCTGCAAATCCCTTTCTTATTCACATCTAACACATAGGCAAGGCTTCAAAGTTCAATCATCTATAGAATTCACAGTATACCCGACCCGCCTGCATTGCATACAGAGCTTCCATGTGAAAATTTGTTGTAGGAATTTTCACTCCAATGGCACCCCAAACTGAGGTTTCAAGGGCTAGTACATTCTGGCATGTTATGGTCCAAGATTTTCCAACCATGTTGTCTTTGTTGTCCATAAATTGTGCCTTTGCCACTACTCTTAGCCACTATTGTGTAATTGCCATCACAGAAGCACCCAAATTATTGAATCAGACTCTTTAGTCAGAGTAACCATGCATGGTGAATCAGTGCTAAGCCTGAATATTTCTTTGATCTTCGTCAAAACTGGCTAACTAATTTCACACGTGGAGATGGAACAATAGCAATGATAGGTTCTGCTGGCTGTTTACTTTGGAATATGTGGTACTGCTTCTTTTTGAAGAATTGTTCCTGGAGATCCCACTACTGTCATTTATTCTTTATGTCGGGCGATTGCAATGTTCTTCAGTAAGAAAAGTTTTAAAGAATGCTTTGACTGGTAACCGATGGACCACGGAAAGTGGAGAATGAGTTTTGGACAAAGGTCATGGCTGGGCACCTGAAGCAAAAAGACTACAATGGTTGATGGTTTGTCCTGGAAAGAGCAGCTAGGTAAAACCCTGGAGATCTTGTATCTGTGTTCCTGTGGTACCCCTTTAGACATGTTTTTCTCTGTCTGGTTGCTTTGGTGGCTGGTTTCTGGACGTATCTGGTAGTAGTAGTAGATTTTTCTTTTGTAGGAAAAAAGGGCAGTTCTGCCAATTCATTTCATAGGGGATAGCAGTTCAAGAGTAGCAGTTCTGCTGTGACAGTCTTCAGTGTCTTAATGAAATTGGTGGGATGTCGTCAAAATCAGCAGAGATAACATGTCATAGCTTATTTTCTCTCCTTTCCTACCAGCATATATCTTTATTGTTAAGTCTGGATTAGTGATGGTTCATGCACACACCAATTCTCAGCAGCGGCTCCGGTGGAGCGGTAGGAATTCATACTTGTGCATGCCCAACATCAAGCGCGTCCGCGAAGTTAGGGCATGTACAAATTAAAACCAAATATGACCCGCACGTTCTCCATCAAAATTAGCTAGCTCGATCTGTTCAAAACAACAAATATGAATCCCAAATTCATAGAAAGCCGATTAAGAGCTAGATAGTGATCAATGCAAAACAACTTATTATAAATTCCAACATAAAAAAAACTTGGTCGTCTCTTCACCTCAGTCATCCTTAATTGGCGTTGACGATCCTCTTCTCCTCCAAGAGCTCTCGCTGGGACTCGGCGAGCATCCGCCGGAGCTCGTCGTAGAAGTCGTGAGCATCATTGTACTTCCTTTGCTTCTCTTTGGTGAAGGTGTCATGGATCTGGCGGTTGGAAGCCTTGTACTCCACCGTCAACAGGTAGTCCTCCTCCGCAGGCGGTCATATCGTCATCTGTCTCTCTGTCTTCGGCACCAACATGCATGTGTTGCCCTAGCTTCATATCTATGGTTGCGGCTTGACTCCATTCTCCTTCTATGTTAGACCTGGTCTAGGCAGACATCTCCTTCTATGTTAGACCTGGTCTAGGAAGACATACACCTGGTCATGAGCTGACCTATCTCTAAATGAGAAAATTGGTTATTTACCCAGTTGACTGTCCTTGGATAATGTACCCAAAGTTGGGCTTCCCATTGGTAAAATACCCAATACGGATTTAAAAACACACTTGTCTTCCTTCCTTCTATCATTCCTACTCCTATCTTCAACCCCTTGTTCCGTCTTCATTATGTTTAGATCCTTCAGTAGTCCTTCAACCTTGTCCATTGCGGCGGATCCAAACAAGATCATATGCGGAAGAGATCTTGCGCGGATTGGAAATAGGAAGATCCGATTTACACCGGAGCAGACATGAGAAGATCGTCGTGCAACCCCATATCCCATGAGAAGATCGGATTATGTCTGAGTGTAAGGGCGACGTTCCGATAAATACTTCAGTTTAGAAAAATACCGTGCTACCAAACTGAGCCTCGACCTTGTCATTGCGGCGGATCGAAACAAAGATCAGGTGCAGCCGAAACATCGGTCTAGGTCAGGTGTACTACGATCATACTCCCTAACAAGTATGAAACACTTATGGTGGGGAAGATCCTAGGGTTTATTGAGACGAGGGAGACACGATCACTATGCTGGTAGGAGATGCTGTGGAAGAGATCTTGTGCGGATTGGAAATACGAAGACCAGATTTACATCGGAGCAGTCATGAGAAGATCGTCGTGCAACCCCATATCCCTGAAAGACGCTAAACGTCGTCCAAAGGTTCGACCTCGGAACCCCGTCTTATGCATTTTCGCTCCTCGCATGTTTATTTTTATCGGCTCTCACAAAGTCACAAACATGCCTCGCTTCAGGATTTGCCTTGTATCCTATTGTTTTCATCAAACATCGAGCCTGTGAGAACCATCCTACCACGAGACCCAGCTGGGTAGAACATACCATTGTTTTGTCACCGTTATTTCTCATTAAAGTCGGATTATGTGTCAGTGTAAGGGTGACGCCCGGTAAATAAAGACCCATCGGCTCAATATTTTCAGGATGTTCATGTGTGCGTTCATACATACTCACACATTGTTTTGGAAATGAAAATCAAGCAAAAAAATAATAATTGAAAATCAAGCAGTTTCAAAAAAAAGAAAGAGAAAAAAGCATCAAGCCAAGCCTGCCAGCTCGTGGGCACCTGACCCAAGCCCGAGCCCGCACCGTTCTCTCCTCCTCGTCTCGGTGTCCTCCCCTGTCTCCATGCGCTGCTGCCCGCGGCGAGATCTCCCGTGCAAACGACCCCGGCTAGGCTAGGGTTTCATCCGCGCCACCTTCCCATCCCCGCCGTCGCCTCCCACCTCCCACCCCCTCGCGCCCCCGCCCCGCCCCCGCCCCCGTCCTCTGCCGCCTACCATCGCTGGCGGCCACGTCCACCGAGCTCCTACGCCAGCAGATCATCCCGGCCGCCCAGATCGTCCTCGGTTGCCCAGTTCGACCTCGGCCTCCAGCGACCCACTGATTTGGGCCCGTACAGATCAGGGGCCCCGCGCGGCCCAGTCCCGCCGCCCACCCTCCCACCCCGATGGCGGACCTGACGGACATCGGCTGCTGCTGCAGCTGCTTCCGCTTCCTAACACACCGCCGCCGCAGCAGCAGCACCGTCCTCAAACCGCCCGCACCCCGTGACTCCTCCTCCTCCGACGCCATGCTCTCCAAGGACCTGCTGAAGCGCGAGTCCAGCGAGGAGGAGGAGGAGCTCGACCCCGACTTCAGCACCAGCTTCTACACGGGCGACGACCCCGACAGGAGCTTCTACAACGGGGACCACCACGACATCGCGCAGAGCAACGGGGATGATATCGACCGGAGCTTCTATAACAACGGGGATGGGGATGGAGATGATCCCAACGCCAGCTTCTACGAGAGGGATGGCGCCGGGTACCGGCATGAGAGCGACGACGATCCGCCAAGGAAGAGGTCTGAGGATATCATCCTGACCAGGGCGCAGAGCGGCTTCGCGTGTAGGGCCAACCTTGTCAAGGAGACCCATAAAGTGTTTCGCTCCGAGGTACCTGCTTTTGCTTACCAGTATTTTCCTGCTCGCGTTTTTCGTTCTGATGGTCCATCTATGGAAATGTTTTTTGTTGTCTAGTCTAGGCTTCTATATGGTAGGTCACACTGTCTGGCTATGATGTTTTTGTTTATTTTTATTTTGGAATGGTTATAATCAATCTTTCGTTGATATTGCCCGATGATTGGTCTAATTTTAGTGCCAAAACGAACAATTCATAGCACACATTGGATAATTTTTAGCCCACGTTACAATTTGGTGATCACTGCTCTGACCAGTGATCTAAGAGCTTGATCAAGTTTTCATAGCTATGACAAGTCTGTTGCTTGTCTAGTGAATGGCTTAAGGGTTGTATGATAGCATTTACCTTTTTGAATTGAGCTCTATAATAATAAAAAAATATACACCTTTTGGCATGCTCTAGGATGATATTGGTAGTAAGATGATCAATCAGTATGTTCACCTGGGCAAGATTGGTGCTGGAAGCTATGGCAAAGTGGTAAGAGAGCTTAATTGTGCTATGAATGAACTTCCTTGGGTATAGCTGGCTAATTACCTTTCTCTTGTTCTTTGTTTCTTTAAAAGGTTTTATACCGAAATATTAAAGATGGGAAGTTATATGCAATAAAGGTAATCCTTTCCACTGTTCTCCTAGGGTTGATAACATAAATGCCTTTTTCGTCAACCATTTCTGTGATATTGACTACTGAGATTTCTTGATGACATTTTCTTATTGAATCTAATGATGCTATTCCTGTCTGGTAGATTATGCCTATATAATATGCTGTGCTGTTTGCATGATCACTTGTTCTGAAAACTGCTTGCATCAGAACTCAGTGTTTGCCATCTCTGAATTCCAGCACTTTGTTTTCTTGTTCAGTGTCATTAATTTGAACATTTCGTTCTGCGCCTGTTGCACTGTACAATGTCTACTTGATGGAGTTGTAGCATTTGCCGTTCTGTTTCAGGTGTTGAATAAACCGTATATGTTGAAAGTGCGTGTTGTACGGTCAGAAACAGCCATGACAGATGTTCTGCGGGAAGTGAGTAACTTTCTTAAGAGTATTTGTCTGTATAGTACTTGTCAGTTTGCTGTTTGTTATGGCACTTGCAAAGTTCTCTGGGATATACTCCCTCCGTTCCAAATTAGATGACTTCCATTTAGACAAAAGTGGATGTATCTATATTTATAACATGTCTAGATACATCCACATTTGGACAAATGGAAGTCATCTAATTTAGAATGGAGGGAGTAGTTGTTGTTAGCTTTGAAGATATTAACACTACATGATCTTTTGTGTATAATTTAACCAAGTTGATCACGCTCACTGCTCACATTCTGTTAGTACTTGCTGCAGAGAATTTTTTTTGTGGGAAAGTGCACCATTTAGTATGTTTATTTGCTTATTTCAAGATTACCAGTTACCATTTTTGTCCACTTCAATTTTGCTGGTTATCTGATGTTTGTTATCAAGAAGCTAAATTGTAGTAAATTTTCCTTGGGATGCTTCAGAAGATTTAGTAGATGTCCATCATATAGCAGCTGAAGCATGTTATTAGTACCAGTTGCCAAATTTGCATTTGTACAGTGTGCTACATTTCCTGATTTTACTTGAGAACTAACTACCTTGTGTCTTTTACAAGTTTGCTAATTAGATTCCCTTCTATTGCATAGGTATCCCTCATGAAAATGTTGGATCATCCCAATATAGTAAATCTCATTGAGGTGATTGATGACCCAAACACCCCAAAATTCTACATGGGTATTTATGGATACTCTCTTATTTTGCTTTATCATTCTAGCATGGCATTATTTTAGTGGGCTTGTTGGCATCTTTTTCATATCTTACACGACTGCAATTTAATCTTTTCCATTTGCATTGGCAGTTCTTGAGTATGTTGAAGGGAAAATGGTTTGCGGTGACGGTTTAGGGGAAGATACTTCCAGAAAGTATTTGCGGGACATAATCTCTGGTCTTATGTATCTTCATGCTCATGTAAGATTCTTTTTCCTTCCACTAAGAAACATTTCACTCTGGTGAATTCGGTGCTAAAAACATTTTAGTAGTGTCTATTTCATTATCGTCTTGATCTTATCAAATAGGAATTTACTAAGATATTTGAAAATCTCTAAGTTTGTTAGGCAATTATTGTTTGAAGAAGCATGATTTTGCTTTCACGTACTTTTTCCTTCCACTGAACTTGGTTGTGTCAGCATGAAGTTGACCAGCAAGCTCAGATGCTCAGCATAAATTATCTCATCACTCATCAGACATGATTTCTATTCTACTTACGGATTTCTGTCTCCAAGCTACCTGATTGCACAAACAAATATTAGCTTGGGTTTGTAATCCATGCTTTACGACAATCATATATTGGCCAAATCTAGTGACTTCTGCATATGAGTGAGTCCCTAAGGTATCTGCTGTGTGTCCCAGCCGTATTCTGACTTTTCTTTATTTTAATTCAGAAAATTGAGATACTCCGGGATACTCACATCCCTGCATATCTTAACGTATCTCCGTCCTGGTGCAGTATCCAGCACTGACATGGCGCCTATAGCAGTCCCGTTACTCCGCCCCACTGTGCTGGTCTGCCTTCCTCGCTGATCCGCAAGTGGCTGCTGCTCTACGTGCGTTACCGCTGCTGCGCATAGCAGACTGGCTGGCGACCCGTAACCCTCCCCTGCCCGTGCTGCCTCCAAGGTGCTCCTTCATGCACAACACGTGTCGTGGGATTTCACTGGCACAGATCTTCCTAGGTTGCTCTCCGGGGACCTCACAATCGACCATCACTGTGGATCTTGACGCCGTCAGTCAGCCCACAATCCACAGGTGCAACAAGTGCAGGCTCCCCTTGTACTGCTGCTCTGTTTTGAGCTCGGGCATGGGCTGAGTTGTCGGGCTTGGCTGCTGCCCAGGGAGGAGGAGGTCCAGGTGCTGCCGATCACAACCGGCTCCTGCTGCATTGCTGAGGCGAGGAGGGACAGCAGACCCTGGGCGGTAGAGGTTGAGTCTGGCTGTGCCCCAAGTCAACGGCGTCGCCGCATCAGAGAAGGAGAGGGAGAAAGGGAAGGGAGAGGGAAGGGTGAGTGAGCGAGCAAGGGATGGAGAGAGATGTTGAAAGCTAATTGATTATATGCGTTTTTGCACGCACATAGGGTACCTAAAGGATCGTTGTAACAAGCTGCTCCCATAACACATCACAATTTTTCTCTTCTAGTACTCCCTCAGTTACATTTGTAAGACATTTTGGCAAGCCAATTAAGCCTGCCAAACCGTCTTATAAAAGGGAACAGAGGGAGTAGGTTCTAGCTGTTCATTATCTATATTATGCATTTTGCACTGCTTTATTCTTCCTGGCTTGATACAAACACTTAATTTTCTTCTTTTATATGCAGAACATTATTCATTGTGATATTAAACCGGATAATCTCTTGGTCACAAGTACTGGCAATGTGAAGATAGGGGATTTCAGTGTTAGCCAGATTTATGAGGTGCCTTGTTTATCTTGTAATTTTGCTTATTCCAGTAAAATAGTAAAATTTATTCTCACTGTCAGGGTAAAGTTTTTGAGTTGAATGAACCCCAAAAGAGGTTATTCCACATTTTCTGGTTTTGTTGCTCTGATCTACTCCCTCCGTATCAAAATATAGTACTCTCTAGCTATTTTCGACACACATGTATCTAGACATGTTTTAGTGCAAGATTCACATGAACCTTTCACTAAAACATGTCTATATGCATGTGTGTGGAAAGTAATTAGAGTCTTATATTTTGATACGGAGGGAGTAACAAAATATAATCTTCAGGTTTATAGTTTGTACTCCCTTTCCAAGTTATTTGATGCAGACTAAATCTATTAGATCTATGTCAATTAATAACAGAGGGAGTACCTTTTGAAATCAAAGTTTGGGCATTGCTAAAGTTTGTGAATTGCGTACTTTCATAATATACCGTGAGTTCCTGCTTTTATGAGAAATTTGAAGATTACTCGAGTAGACAATGGAGTCTGATGATTCTGTGTGCAAACTATTTTTAGTAGGATTCTCAAGCCTCATAGCTTAGTTCTTTACACAATGTGGTACCTGATTATATTGCAGGATGACGATGATATGCTGTGGAGATCTCCAGGAACTCCTGTTTTCACCGCACCGGAGTGCTGTCAAGGTACAATTACATTACTTTGATTTGAGTTGTAAAAAGCGATGCACAATCAGCCAATTACGAGATTATCTATCGGAAGTTGTTTTTAGAATATTGGTAGCATGGTATTGTAGGTGTTCCACAGCTAAATGACTGCACAATTGCAGATAAAGATAAACAAACCCTTAGCCCCAAGCCCGCAAGCACCCAACATGCACATACTGCAGAAATGCCACTAGTAGTAGACATCTGGATTACTATGGTGCAACTGTATGAAATAAAAGGCTGGGTTATGGGTGCGATGCCAAGATAAATATAAGTGCAACGATTCTGGTTCATTTGCCGTTGATTTGAATTACTAAATTTTCCGTGTCCATGACATGAGTATGATTGACCATTTTCTGCCTGCAGGTTCAGCCTACCATGGTCGAGCAGCTGATACATGGGCAGTTGGTGTTACTCTGTATTGTATGATTACCGGGCGCTATCCATTTCTAGGAGATACGTTGCAGGAAACATACGATAAGGTGGGTGCATAATTTTTCTTTTTGATTTGCCTGTTGCATAAAACTCATAAAGGTCACTACTGTTGAATAGATTGTCAACGATCCAGTGGAAATAACCAGCGACATGAACCCCCAACTTGTTGATTTGTTACAACGGCTGCTCTGCAAAGGTTCTTTTCCAAAAATTATCCTATGGTCTTCATATCTTGGAAGTTGCTTTTTATATTGATTGTGTTCATTATGTTTCCTCACTTTGTTTTGTTGCAGATCCAGGAGAGCGAATCACCCTGCAGGCTGCGGCTGAGCATCCTTGGGTTGCTGGGGCGGACGGGCCAGTCCCTGAATTCATCTGTAGATGTGGTTTTGGTCGCAGGAACAGAAATTTTATACAAGAAGCGGTACAATAACAAAAGAGTCAGTCGTTTGGAACCTATTATTGAATGGTGTAGTGTAGTGTAGATAACCGATAAAAGTGTGTCTAAAGCGAAAGAAATGAGATGAATGATGACTAATGAGGCTTTGCTCTTTTTCCCCCCTTTTCCTATTGAGTTAGTTGGTGCTCTGCCGGTCACCGCTCCTCGATTTTGGGTACAGAATAGAGTGCAATCTGCAGTTTTTCTTTTCCGGCAGCTTAAACGTGGCTGCAAGCTTACAAGACTTGTGTGGTGGTGTTTATTTTATGTGCCATTATTTGAATCAAATATAGCGACCATTTGAATGAAAGCAGTACTTGTACATTCATATTCCTTTGAGAAAGTTGTGCCCGGTACTTATATTCCATGGTAAAAATGGCTATATAATCATCAACGTGGCTGATCCTTTGAAAAACATCATGCATGATTTGAATTAAGTTACTACCAAAGAATTGGAGAATTATCGAACAGTACAAAACTAATATTTGCTTCAAGTAATCATTTATAGATAGTATATAACCAAAACATATATGTATCTAAGCCTCCAGTGTTCCCGGTACCGACCGACAAAATAAAACATATGGAGGCTAATTTCAAAACCTGAAAGTTTATTTGCGAGAGTGCTGAGAAGCAAATACTTTCCAAATGGGAAAATTCTTGAAGCAAAGTTAAAGAAAGGTTCTTCTTTCACATGGCAAAGCATTATGGCTGGGCTGCATACTTTCAAGAAAGGTGCAATCTGGCGTGTTGGTGATGGCAAACAAATTAATATATGGGATGATGCTTGGATTCCGCTTAGCCCAAATGGAGAAGTTCTTACCCCGAAGGGTAATATCCTATTAAAGAATGTTGATGAGCTAATTGATGCAGAGGGCAATTGGGATGAGGAGCCCTTGAGAGAGAATTTCTGGTAATTTGATGTTAATACCATCCTCTCAATTTCTTTAAGTCAAAATGGCATGGAAGACTGTGGGGTGGAAGTTTAACAAGAAAGGTTTCTTTACAGTGAGATCGGCCTATCATACGGAGTGGGAGTCACAATTTGGAAATAACATCAGAAGAATAGATGGATCAGGCAATGCTAGTCAGAACCCTGTTTGGGAAGAACTTTGGAAAAGCAAACTTCCAGCAAAAAATAAAATTTTCGGTTGGAAATGCTTACACGGAATTCTTCCTTGTTTGGGTGCCTTGGCGAATAGGCATGTTACGGTGGATAGCTCCTCTCCACTTCGCTCATGTGCTCGTGAAGACATTAAACATACCCTGTTTTTGTGTTAAGGAGCAAAAGAAATATGGAGGAAGATGGGCTTATGGAAATTGATTGACGAAGCATGTGCAACGGACCGTTCTGGCAGTGCTGTCCTGGACTATACTTGATAATGTGTAAGTTTACAAACCCCCAGGAAAGTTACTACGCTGAACTAAGAGAGGTGATAATCACGACGGCCTGGTATATTTGGTGGACTAGGCGCCAAAAGGTCCATGGAGAAAATGTGCAACCGGTGCATCAGCTGGTTTTGAATATTCAGACTTTAGTTGCGAATTTCGTTAGTGCAGCTAATCCAAAACAGAGAGGGAAGGAGAGTACATGGATGAAGGCGAGGGAGGGGTTTGTATCTGTCAATGTCGATGCAGCCTTTAACCTGGATACGAGGAGAGGATCAACTGGAGTTGTGATTCGTGATGACAGAGGTAATTTCCTTACAGCATCTAATAATCCGGTGGAGTTTGCTTATGATGCAGCGACAACGGAGGCTTTGGCAATCAGGAATGGCCTATACTTGGCAAATCAATTGGGAGCAACTGATGATCCAATCTGATTGCTTGGTGATGATAGAGACTTTGAAGGAGGGAGGATTTACGGCCACTGTAGCAGCTCCTATGATCCAAGACATATGCATTCAGGCTTCGGCTTTTTCGAAAGTAGATTTACTTTCTGTTCTAGAGATGCAAACTATGTTGCTCATTTGTTAGCTAAGGAGTGTGATACCCAACCGAATGTTTGGTTTGAGGATCCGCCTGACTTTATAGTTCCGTTGTTAATTGACGATGTAAGTGTACTTTAATTTATATATAAACAGAAAATTAAAAAAAAACAGCTTAGTATCAATCTAAGCAGCTAGTATATAGTTTCGCCGGTTCCAAACGAAGATAAAACAGCCTTAACTCTGTTTAACTAAACAAGAAAAACGATGAAGTAGTAGTAACAATCTAAGCAGCTACTTATATAAAGACCAAACGTAGTGTTTCTAACTAGGTCTACTCAAACGCCCACTGGTTCTCCCTTCGAATCTCCTCCTCCTCTTCCAGCGTGAAGTCGTTCTTGATGTTGAACATCTTGCGAATCTCCTCCGGTGACTTGCCCTTGATCATGTCAGCCACCATCTGGCAGCTGAGATCCAGGAGCCCCTTGATGTCCAGATAGTTGGCGGCGAGGATGATGTCGAACAGCGTGGCTTGATCCACATTGATGAACTTCGCGTCAAAACTCTTGAGGTCCTCCTTCTCACCGTCGGAGGTGCTGGCGACGTGCTTGTTGCAGTACTCGATGACCAAGGCGAGGATCTTGGAGTTGACATTGGGGAGAGGGACGCCGTTGTCGATGCAGTCGTCCTCGATCATGTGGTGGATGGTTTGCGACATGGCCGCCGCCTCATGGGTGATCTCGAAGCGGTCGCCGTCGGAGCTCACCAGCTCGATCTTCTTAGGCTCCTCGGCCACGACCTCGCCGCCCTGGCTCTGCTCGGCCACGACCTCGTCGACCTTGCTTGCGTCCGCTGTCGTCGCCGCCATGGTCCTCGATTGATCTCTCGTCTAAAAACTAGGTCGGGTGTTGGGTGGTGTCGATGTGGTTCAGGGCGATCGACCACGTCGCGGCGCTGTATATTTAAAGGGGACGGAAGTAGGAGAGACCGACACGGACACGATCTCGCAGGTCCAGTGCGTACCTGTGACGTTTTCGAGTTCCGATCGAGTTCTTATCGTACACTGGTCATGACTCAGAGATTTAAGAGCATACGCAACCGATCTTGATTCTTGACGCCAAAGCCTTATTAAACTTCCTTGCCGGATCATATCCAGCTCCTCGATCTATCTGATCGTTCTTCTGAACCGCCATGGCGCCCCAGCAGGCTCATAAACGCCGCCGCCGCCGCCGCCTCCTGAGCCCTCGCGCGGCCACGACGACCGGCACGCCTGCACAGGCCGCCACGGACTCCGCCGTGACCTTGTCAAACGACCTCATCTTCGACATTCTCTCCAGGCTCCCGGTGAGATCTGTGTGCCGTTTCCGGTGTGTGTCCAGGGAGTGGTGTGCACTCATCGCCGACGCAACCTTTCTCGCCGCGCATAAATCTCGTCACGGGAAGCGCTCGTCTTTATAGCCGGCCGCTTCCGCGAGGGCAACTTCTACTACGACCTGCGGCTGATGGACACGGACGGGAGTGTCTTGACGGTGGTGGAGGACATCGGCAGCACAGAGTTGCTCTCCACGAGCGTGGACGACCTCGTGTGTGTCCACAACTATGTCTCCGGCAAGACCCGCATAATCGACACGGCCAGAGGTGAGGTGCTCGCATACTGTAAGGGAAAGGATTATAGAACCATCGGCTTTGGTCGCGCCGTTCCATCCGGTGCGTACAAGGTTGTCTGTGTGGGGATACGAGCTCAGGCATGCAAGGTTTTCACTCTAGGAGCTGACACCAGATGGAGGCCGCCGCAATTCCTGCCAGACTATGCATCATACATTCGAGATGGGGCCCCTGTTGTCATGAATGGGGTCATGCACTTCTTGGTCTCACTGAGCAAGTACAATGACACCTTACTTCACTTCGATATTGAGAGGGAAGAGTGGAAAAAGGGAATCGAAGGCCCATCAAAAGAGTTGTGGAACAAACGTGACCCGGTCCGCATTGCCGAGTTCAACGACGCCTTGTGCTATGTTCATTCAGATATGTCAAACAAGAATAGGTGTGTCAACATATGGCTCTTAAACGACATCGACAAGAATACCTGGATCAAAGCATACAGAATACCGATGTCCTCTTCCACATGTAAGTGTATACCTTTGAGGATGACACATGCTGGCGGTAAAATACAATTTATTCGTTATGTTTCCGGACAAGGCTACGAACTTTGTGTCTACGATCCTCACACCAAGAAATCCACATCGTTACATACACTAGATGAACTCGTCTACAATATTGGCCGATGCCGTTTGCAGTTGGATCGTTTTATTTTGGGTTTTTGACAAAGATCAAATTGCCAGCTGCTGTAGTTTTAAGTGGTTTTCTATGTAACGAGTACATGTGTTACTCATGAAAGCATATGCTCTGTATGGATATTCCCGGAGCTCATTGATCAAAGCTAGTATTCGTATTTGTTTCGACAAGTTTTTGCTACAATTAATTCATTTGCCAGTTTGGAGTATATATACGTTGTGAACTAAAACACATTTTTAGACACTGCACAATCGATTTAGTGTTTTAGATGTTTTTATGGTTTACGATGTTCATACAAGTATATGATTAACATGTATACTAAAATCATATAGATGCAGCTAGCCTTGTGCTAATTTTTCCTGAGATGGAAACCCTTATCATGGACAAACTGAAACCAATATCAATAAATTTGTCTTCACTGCATTTGATTTTTTTTTTGTAAATTAGGTAAACTCAGTTTGAGTTCAAATACGTAGAATAAAGCATATTGTTTTCTAGCTAACACGGCACAAATATATATTTGGTGCCTCCTAGCCAAAGTTTGAGTACCTACCTCTTCCAAGATCTAATTATTTTATTATTTTTGCTTGCTTTAAATGTTGCGTTCGATTGTAACGTAGTCTTAGAACATCGTAGACACCATGAAGCGGACGACGAGATCTGACAGTGGTAGCAACTCTCCATACATATACAAATTCACATCCTTGTATAAATTATCTTTCTCGCTAACTGAAGATTTTTTAAGTGTGGATTTTGAGGCGGTGACGACATTATCAAGTCAAAATAAGGTCATCCTCGCTAGCTCTATCCCTTTTTCACGGTATATCAAGCGACGACAAAGGGTGTTTAGAGTTTTCTTCCGGTGGATCATTTAGGATCCGGCAAGTGTTCGTTTTTTGTTTATGTGGTTGCAGTTATGACCATAGCATCCGAGTTCCCCATCTTTTATAACAAGCTTTGCCCAGCTTCCTCTGGCTCACTCCATTGGGCCTGCCAGTTGTACTACAAGGTCGTAGTGGCCGCATTTCTTGTAGTCAGCACTAGGTACTCCGTATTATTTTAGTAATCACATTTACAACCACAATTGGCGGTAGGGTACTGTTCAATACCTCTTCTGAAATGTTTGCTGATACCTACCAGAGCTACGGGACGGGCGGTAACAAATTATGCAAATTTTGGGTTGATCTCGTTTTAACAACATACCTGACATACTAGGACTTGCTTCCCATGGGCGCGTCAGGATTAAAATACATTTTATTACCACAGTTTGAGCTAGATAAACGGTTTCAGTTCATCTTCTGAAAAAATTGGGGATAGAACACAAGGGCGTGAGGCCCCCCCCCCCCCCCCCCGCGGAAGAACAGTAGGTTAGGTTGTCGACGCTGGTGCAGATGGATGGTCTCAATACCATCGAATACTTTGAACACCTTCTCATGCATCAGCCCCAGGTTGCGACCTTTGATGCATGACTGCTAGTGGTAGGAGATAAATTCTCGCACCTCCTCATTTGTTCCGAGCCGCCGCCCCCACGTAGCAACTAGATGGATCTTCGCATTGCCTGAAGGTTATCCAGTCGAGCCGATGCACCCTCTACCCCAACAATTTTCATCCAGTTCCCCACCCGACCCACGCTAAACAACGGCTCTGCATCGTAGAATCATCTTAGCGTGGGAGACCGAGGCCGTCGCCACGACGTCCACCACCGTAATGGGCCGCCGCCCTGGCATCCGCCTCCCCCACCATGGGGCTATCCTGGCATCCATCACACCGCGAGAGCAATAACTCCAAGGCGACGCCTCAACATGGTAATGACGCGCCCGTCAGCGTCGTCCGCTGATGTCTACACACGCTTCTATTCTTGTAGGCAGTGTTGGGCCTCAAAGTGCAGAGGTTTGTAGAACAACAACAAGTTTCTCTTAAGTGAATAACCCAAGGTATATCGAACTCAGGGAGGTAAAGGTCAAAGATATCCCTCTCAAGCAACCCTGCAATTAAGATACAAGAAGTCTCTTGTGTCCCCAACACACCCAATACACTTGTCTGATGTATAGGTGCACTGGTTCGGCGAAGAGAAAATGAAATACAAGTAATATGGATGATTATAAGTAGTAATTGCAATCTGAAATAAAAATAGCAGTAAGCAAACATGAAACAAAATGAGAGTAAACGGTGTTTCAATGCTTGGAAATAAGGCCTAGGGATCATACTTTCACTAGTGGACACTCTCAACAATAATAATATAATTGAATACATAGATATTTTCTCTTCCCTATGCTACTCTGAATTATTCTCATGTTGGATAACGAACATCAATTCATTGTGTAGGGCTACAAAAGCACACCTTAAAGTCGCATACCACGTCTAGGGAATCCCACACTGTCAACTTGAGCATCCTAAGTAGTACTAGACAAACACCACCATTTCATAGAGACATCGAAGACAAATAATAATTCATGGCAAATATTCTTGTGATCTTTAGCCTAAGAGTCACACATGCGCACACTGTCAACTTCGCACCATGGGACAAAGGTGACTCCGGAGTTTACATTAATAAAACCACTCAACTAGCATAATTCATAAGATAATGAAGAGTAACATATATGGATCCAACTAGATTACAAGCTCATGATCACATAAAAATCACACAATGGGAGAGAGAGATGAACCATATAGCTACCGGCATGAGCCCTCAGCCTCGATGAAGACTACTCACACATGGTCATGGTGAGCATGCTTGATGGAGAGGTTGATGAAGAGGTGCAGCCCGGAGAGGAGTCGACGGCCCGCTGCAGCCACGGAGCGGCGGCGGCGGCGAGGCGCGGGGGCAGCCCATCGCAACGGCGGCGGCGGCGGCGGCGGCTCCCCTCGGTGATGAGGATGGTGTGGAGCAGTGGCGGACGCAGGAAAAAAATGGAGGGTGGGCTAGGAAATTATCAAAGGGTGCCACCGGCGATTTTTTTTTGACAACACATGTAATCCATAATTGCACTGAAAGGACTATATAAATAAGTTGAAGTCTCACAATATTGTAGCTCACCAAATAATTCAAACACATAATAAAGTCTGACATGATACAATTTAGCATAAATAGAAAAAAAAACCAGACACATGGTTCATTCTCCTTTGCCACGGCTATAAGAACCAATTAATCTCCTTTGCCACGGCAAGCCCCATCATATCCTTGCCCACGAATTTGAGAGGGATTCAAATGACATTGTTTTAGCAAGGATATAATTGCAACTTTGAGTGACAATGCAGTAGTGTCGGAAACATGAACTACTCCAAGAAAACTCTCACACACTCTTCCAAATTGATCAACATAGCGAACACAAAGAGCAAGTTGCTCTTTGTGAGACATATCACTAGACTCATCTGCTAGAATTGCAAAGTGGTCCATGCCCATATCTTCAATAATTAGTCTAGTAGTTTCAGTTGCACAACATTCAATGATGTCTTTTTGTATCCTAGGACTGTTCAAGATGCAATTTCCAGGAGCATTCTTCAAAACAACCTTATCAACTTCTTCATTATTTTCAGCAAGCCATTTAAGAAGTTCAAGAAAGTTACCCATGTTGGTTGATTCTTCACTCTCATCATGTCCACATAATGGCAATCCTTGATTTAAAAGATACCTCAAGCATCTAACGAACGTCGGGGAGTCGGCCGGCGGCGAAGACGGGGCGTGGCGGCGGCGGCCGAGGGTGGGACAGGCCGCAGGTGCTAGGTCGTCGGCGGCGGTGCCATGGCAAATCGATTCGTCCAGACAAGTTCGCGTCAAGTTCGCGTCCTGGCGTCCAGGTACAGAGAAGAAGAGAAGAGAGAACGCTGAAAAAAAAAGTAAAAAAGGATGGGCCAAATTGGGCCTAATGTGCTTCATATCTGGGGGTGTTCGTTTTTTCCCCAAAATTATGGGTGGGCCGCAGCCCACCCTGCCCACCCGCTGCGTCCGCCACTGCTGTGGAGGATGTTCTCCTCCCCCAGACGGCTGCCTAGGAGGAGGAAAATTCGTGGTATTGGTGCCCTCCAACGAGATAGTGTTTCCTTCTTTATATAGACTCTCGGATTTCCATCACCCCTTTTAGGGCTTCACTATATTAGGCCTACAGGCCGCATCCAAACTCCGATTGGGCTGATTTTGGGCTTAAAGATTGCGTATGGAAATGCATGACAATTTTCTAAACATATTGATCTCCATTTGACGTCATCTTCTAGAGTCAAACTGACAAACTCTCAAAACAGTTCTTAGACAGGTTTCAACAAAGTTCCAATTTGACTCTAACAAGGTTTCCTTTGCCCAATTTTGATAATTCCTACACATTAAAGTGTAAACAAGAACATTGTGTACTTTGGCAACTATTAGTAGGTTAGTCCAATAAATATCATAATATGATATAAAGTGTATATAAAACATGTGTGAATTAATATAAAACATGCAAGGAACGTAAAAAATTATAGATACATTTGAGACGTATCAAGCATCCCCAGGCTTAGTTCCTACTCTCCTCGAATAGGTAAACGATAAAAACAAAATAATTTTTGAAGTGAAATGCTACCATCATAATCTTAATCATATAATATCGTAAAGCATGTGAGCTGAGATCAAATCATTCAAAGCACAAATCTATAATTGATATTAAATAAGAGATAACAAAACAACATAGTTAAGCAAGTTAAAACTTTTCATGAATGATTGCTTTAAAGACATGAAACCGTACAAGGTTCATTATAGATGTTTTAAATATCCAGTGTAGGAGTTATATCCTTCAATTCCAAGCATCAAGCAATTTTTTATAACATAGAAGGATTCAGTCAAGTAAAAATAAACATGCACGTCGCGAATCAACTGTTTTGAAGTCTACTCAACCGGTGAGCGTAAGCATTTGGCATTGGTACCATGATTTTATGGCAAATAGAATATTAATGGGGGTTTGGAAGGCCAAAGGAAGAAAGTCTCACAATGCTATAAGTGATCATTAGACAAGAGTAAGCCTTATAATCGAAACTATGCAAGGAGTAGTGACTGCATGCAACGGATGCACATAGAGCTATATGTGTATGCAAGCTCTCCAATGGAACTAGTGGGGGTGCATCCAACTTGGTTTCTCATGAAGACCTAGAGCACTTTTGAGAAATCTCGTCATTGGAATATACCACCCAAGTTCTATAATGAAAAATTCCCCCACGGTGGGGAATTTGTGAAGAATATACCATATAAAAAGTTCCCAGGTAGGTATGGTGGCTGGTTTGAGGAAGATGTATGGGCTTATGTGTAGGAGAATAAGAGAAAGTCCTCCCACGGGTTTGGATGTACTGCCGAAGTATGCACAACCCTCAATGCAATGCACAACATCGAAGAGGCTAGCAAAATTTGGATGGTGGAAGTGCCAAAAACCGTTGCTTAATATTAGTCAAAAAGAAATCACAAGTTTATTGCAAACAACTAGCATCTTCAAAATTTAGAGCATGATTAAAATTTACCCCAAGGAGGGCCGTTCACGGCGGCACATGTACCCCGCTAGATTCCTCGACCTTCAGCACAACTCAGTTATTACGAATTACCTTTAGACATGGAAAGCTATCAAGTCCAACTATACCTTCAACAATTTTAGCAGAGTTTGTAGTACGGCACAAGCGTAAAGACAACAATCCACAAATTATTTTAACTTTATTAACCAGCAACTTTATCATTTATTACTTAATACCTCAAAACGTTTTTAAAGAATCAGGTTATCAAAGTTCAATGATCTACAAGATTATGCAAGTTTTTCATTATACCACTACCACATGCAACATTTTCTGAACCAACACATCAACCAAGCAACTCTCCAAACAAATATAAGTGAAGCAAGAGAGTACTTTCTACAAAAGAATTAATAGCTCTAAACAAGAGATACATGAAAACCAAGAGCTAGAAGCTAAACAATGCGAAAACTGAATACACAAAGATATAAGTGAAGAATATGAGTATTCTAATGATAAAGCGGATCGTGTCTCTCTCCCAAACAAGATATGCAGGATCCAACATGTTGATCTCAGAAAATAAAATAACAATGCAAAAATAAAAGCACACATACGCTCCAAGTAAAGCACATATGGTGTGAAAGAATTAAAATATAGTTTCACTAGAGATGACCTGATAAGTTGATGATGAATAAGGGGATGCCTTGGGCATCCCCAAGCTTAGGCGCTTGATTCTTATTGAAATATGCTTGGGTGACCCACGGGGCATCCCCAAGCTTAGGCTCTTCACTCTTTCTGATCACATTATATCATCCTTCTCTCTTGACCCTTGAAAAGTTCCGCCACACCAAACTCAAAGTAATTCTCATTGGAGGGTTAGTGTATAATAAAAAACTCACATGTTCTCCAAGGACACAAGTATGACTAATACTTCCTCAACATTAGCTACATCCACTGATGTCTTGTGGAGCAAAGAAATCCACTCAACATAGTAAAAGAAAGAATGCAAAATAAAAGATATAATCTATCAAAACCAGAACAGTCCGTAAAGACAAATTTTTTCGAGGCACTCACGTTGCTCAGAACAGAAAACTCAAAACTAATGAAAGTTGCATACATATCTGAGGATCACGTACAATTATTTTTCAGAATTTTTCGATTTTTTTTGAAATTTATAAAGCTCAAAACGGTGAACAGAAGAAAAGCTCAAAACGGTGAACAGAAGAAATCTATCCCTGTGCAGAAATCCAGATCTAGCATCAACTTTCTACTAGAGACTTTACTTGGCACAACAATGCAATAAAATAAAGATACAAAGGAGTTGTTACAGAAGTAAGCAACACCTTGACTCAAAAAGAAAAGAAAAATTTCAGAATGAAAACATGGGTTATCTCCCAAGAGTGATTTTCTTTAACGCCTTTTAGGTAGGCATGAAATTTTTGATGATGCTCTCATATGTATAAGAGTTGAATATAAAAGAGCATCAAGAAGCAAATATCAAACACATTTAAGTGTAACCCACTTTCTATGCAAAGGTATCTTGTAAGAAAATAAATCAATCAAGCACAAAGTGACTAGCATAGGAAGGGAAAACAAGTGGAACATCAAAATTTTCAACAAAGAGAGAGGAGACTTAATATTATTGTGATTTATAAAGCCATGTCTCCCTCTCTCATCATGACCAGTAGGTCTTAAAGTAAACATCACTGATACGTCTCCAACATATCTATAATTTCTAATGTTCCATTCTTATATTATACCAGTTGCTACATGTTTTATATACACTTTGTATCATTTTTATGCATTTTCTGGGACTAACCTATTAACAAGATGCCACAGTGCCAGTTCCTGTTTTCTGCTGTTTTTGGTTCCAGAAAAGTTGTTCTGCGAATATTCTCAGAATTGCACAAAACAAGAGCCAAAGTCCCTATTTTCCAACACGTACACGGAGTCCGAAGGAGAGACGAAGGGGGGCCGTGGGCCGCCCTCACCACCTCATGGCGCGGGTGGGCCCACCACCGCGCCGCCAGGTGGCGAGGAGGCCTCGTTCCTCCATCGACGCTGCCCCTTCGCCTATAAATTGATCTTTTTGGGAAAACCCTAAGTAACCGAGCCAATATTCCAGAAAACATCCGCCGCCGCCGTCGTCAACCCTAACTCGAGAGGGTTCTGAAGCTCTCCCCGGCACCCTGCCGGAGAGGGGAATCATCATCGGAGGGCTCTACACCGCCATGCCTGCCTCCGGAGTGATGTGTGACTAGTTCATCTCTGGACTATGGGTCCATAGCAGTAGCTAGATGGTTGTCTTCTCCACTTGTACCATCATGTTTAGATCTTGTGAGCTGCCTATCATGATCAAGATCATCTTATTGTAATGCTACATGTTGTGTTTGCTGGGATCCGATGAATATTAATACTATGTCAAGTTGAATATTGAATTATCATGTCTATGTCTTTTACGATCTTGCATGCTCTCCGTTACTTGTTGAAACTCTGGCCAAGTGAATGCTTGTGCCTCCAAGAGGGAGTATTTATTCTAGATAGTTGGGTTCAACCTCTATTTAATCTGGGGGAGTGACATCAACCTCTATGGTTGTAGATGTGTTGTTACCACTAGGGGTAAAACAGCAATGCTTTGTCCAATGATGAATGTGTTGTTTACATTATGCACTTTACTTAATGCAATTGTCTGTTGCTTGCAACTTAATAGTGAAAGGGGTACGGATGTTAACCTGAAGGTGGACTATTTAGGCACAGATGCATGCTGGATAGCGGTCTGTGTACTTTGTCGTAATGCCCAAATGAA
The DNA here is from genome assembly GCA_947311845.1 of Poa pratensis. Lineage (NCBI taxonomy): Eukaryota > Viridiplantae > Streptophyta > Magnoliopsida > Poales > Poaceae > Poa > Poa pratensis. The sequence continues at coordinate 161,778,489 of CAMZMU010000063.1, forward strand.
TCTCATAGTAGACACTACAACTTGCACATGCATATTATGCACTTTTCAATATTGTCAATTGTCCAGCTGTAATTTGTTTACCCAGCATGTTAGTTATCTTTATGGAGAGACACCACTAGTGAACTGTGAACCTCGGTCCATTCTTTTACATCTGAATACAACCTACTATAATCATTGTTCTCTTTCATTTTCTGCAAGCAAACATCAATTTCCACACTATACATTTAATCATTTGTTTTCAGCAAGCCGGTGAGATTGACGCCCTCACTGACTCGTCGGGGCAAAGTCGTTTGATTGTCTTGTGTGCAGGTTCCAAGTCAATAGCCAGGACCTCCTGTTTAGCGCCAAGTTTTCTTGCACCGTTGATACCTTCAGAGCATCGCGATTTCCTACTGGTTCGATAAACCTTGGTTTCATACTAAGGGAAGACTTGCCACTACACTCACCAAACCTTACACTTGAGGTCTCCTGACGAACATGTGCTTCACACACACAAAAAATTAGTTACTTGCATTTAGTTTATTTCGGGGTTTTGTTATGTCTAGTTATTTATTTGCTATCAATGTCTTCTCTATTTAAACCAAATTCTTACCGCTTGTCTAAAAAAAGGGAAACTTCCATGGGAACAAATAAGTAGATTGAATTATTTTGCTAAGAACTTGTGTTCTACTTATGATGAATCCTACTGCTTTAATGAATCTTTATGTTGTAGAATGCATAAACACCTTCCTTTCCAATGTGATCATAATGATAATGAAACCTTGGCTGCTTAGGAGAGCTCCGGCGCTCGTTCATGTGTAAGTTTTTTAGGTTTCGTGTTTTCTCTCTCGGTGTCATGGTGGGCTGATGCTGGTGGTGTTCGTAGGAATAATGGTCTTCCAGCCCTTGCTCCTGCTCGTCGAAGGTGTTGCTGGCGCCGGCGAGAGGCTTGTGGATTCCAAGCTGTTGGAGCAGTTTCAATCTAATGTTGCGTCTAGGCGTGTGGGGCTGCTATTGGAGTACGACGGTGCTAACTTTTGTCGATCGGCGGAAGATGGTGGGGGATGAGGCCGCCTGTAGAAGGGTGGGGTGCCGGTTGACCCCTGATCTGATGTTGAAGAGGCTCGGAGGGCTCTTCCGACCAATGTTCCTTAGCGGGATAGATCCAGCTTTACGGGACTGGTTGCTATTGCGGCTTCTTAGCACCTCAGAGCAAGGGGTTTATTCAGCGTCAAGATATGGACCAACTGCTGGTGTTCTTCTTCTACGACGACGACAGAAGACGTGGATACTTGATAGTTGCGGCGATGGTGGTTTGCAGTAGTTTAATCGCTTGTTTTCTGCTAGTTTTATGTTGCTTGTATTCGTGTGATATTTGTATCCGTACTATTATCAATACAAGTAATGTATGTCTGTGGGCATAGAATGTCAAAAAGAAATATCTCTATGTTGGATAAATATTAAGAGATTAGTTCTTGAGAAATATGCGCTTTTGAGATTTGAGCATTCAATCCATAATAAATGATGCTATATCCAAGCAAGCAAGCACCTTCTACTTTTTTTATCATTTTGTGAAACTTCTCTCAGCTTTAATTCAACCGAGCACTCAAGCAAGATAAGAAAATTATTAAAAAAATACTAGGAAACAATATGCTTTATTCTACCCATTTGAACTCAAATTGAGTTCACTTAATTAAAAAAATCAAATGCAGTGAAGACAAATTTATTGATATTGGTTCCAAATTTGTCCACGATTCGGTTTATATCTCAGGAAAAAACTTGCACACGGCTAGCTGTATATATTTGATTTTAGCATAGACATTAATCATGTATTTGTAGCTTTAATTATCGTAAAACATAAAAATCATCTAGAACACTAAATCGATTTTATAATGTGTAAGGTATGTTTTAGTTCACAACGTATATATACTCGAAATTGGTAAATGAATTTTTTTTATAGATAAAGAGTGTATATTAATATCGAGGAGATACAAATTACACCCAGCCTCTGCAACAACGCAACAACTAAAGCTATTACGGATGCACACAGCCGAAAGACAATAAAAAGAAGAAATAAAAAGAAAAGTCCCGCTACAGAGTTACAGTCCTTGCAGCAGCCGCACAACCACCACCAAAACAACACCTGGCGTCCAATTCTTCAAAAGCACCGCCTTCAACAAGAACAGTGCCAGGCACAACCAATTAAGGCCAGACCTTAGGTTTTCACCCTAAAGATAGTCCTCGCTCTCAAAACAATGTCTTCAGCAAGATCACTGTCAGGCACAACCAATTAAGACCAGACCTTGGATTTTCACCCTGAAAGGTAGGACTTTAGACTTCACGTATGTTGTCGCCCCCACTTACATGCCGCTGCTCCAATTCATGAAACACCAAGCCTAATTGTCGCAAAAACTGGTCGAAACAAATATGAATACTAGCCTTGATCAATGAGCTCCGGGAATATCCATACAAACCATATGCTTTGACGAGTAACACATGTTCTCGTTATATAGAAAACCACTCTAACCTACTGTAGCTGGCAATTTGATCTTTGTCGAGAACCCAAAACAAAACGATCCAACGGCAAACTGCATCGGCCAATTTTGCAGACGCAACCATTTAGCGTATGTAACGCTGTGAATTTCTTGGTGCAAGGATCGTAGACACAAAGTTCGTATCCTTGTGCGGAAACAAAACGAAAAAAAGTTATTTGACCGCCAGCATGTGTCATTCTCAAAGGCGTATACTCATAGGTGGAAGAGGGCACCGGTATTCTGTATGCTTTGATCCATGTATTTTTGTCAATATCGTTTAAGAGCCATATGTTGACACACATACTCTTGTTTGACACCTCTAAATGAACATAGCACAAGGCGTCGTTGAACTCGGCAATGTGAACCGGGTCAGTTATCTTCCACAACTCTGCGCCCGTGGCTTTTGGTGGGCCTTCGATCGTCGTTTTCCACTCTTCCCTCTCAATGTCAAAGGGAAGTAAGGTGTCATTGTGTAGGCCCTCTGTGACTAAGAAGTACAAGACCCCATTCATGGCAACAGGAGCCCCTCTGATGTTTGATACAAAGGTTGGGGGCGATGGTAACGTCCTACAACTAGTGTCATCTCCTAGAGTGAAAACCTCGCATACCTGACTTAACCAGAGACCCACAACCTTGTACGCACCGGATGGAACGGCACGACCAAAGCCGACGGTTCTATATTCCTTTTCCGGACAATGTGCGAGCACCACACCTCTGGCCGGGTCAATTACACGGGTGTCGCCGGACGAAGAGTTGGTGACACACACGAGGTCGTCCATGCTTGTGGAGAGCAACTCATGTGTGCGGCCTATGTCCTCCACCACCCTGATGACACTCCCGTCCATGTCCATCAGCCGTAGGTCGTAGTAGAATTTGTCCTCAAGGAAGCGGCCGGCAACGCAGACGAGCGCTTCCGCGTGACGAGATTTATGCGCGTCGGAGATGAGTGCACACCAATCCCTGGACACACACCGGAAACGGCACACGGACTTCACCGGTAGCCTGGAAAGGATCTCGAAGATGAGGTCGTTTGGGAAGGACAAGCCGTAGTCCGTGGCGCCCTGTGCAGGCGTGCTGGTCGTCGCTGCCGCGGGAGGACTGAGGAGGCGGCGACGGCGGCGTCGTCCTTCATGAGACTGCTGCTGCGTCATGGCGGTTCAGGAGAACGATCAGATAACTCGAGGAGCTGGATATGATCCGACAAGGAAAGTTTAATAAGGCTTTGGCGTCAAGATCGGCTGCGTATGCTCTTAACTCTCTGAGTCATGACCCGTGCATGATAAGAGCTCGATCGGAACTCGGAAACATCACAGGTACTGACTGGACCTGCGAGATCGTGTCCGTGTTGGTCTCTCCTACGTCTGTCCCCTTTAAATACTAGTTGGCATGTACGTGCAAATGCACGTTTTCACAATTACAAGGGTAAATTTATAAGTAGAAAAAACAATACGAGAGAGTCTACGTGGATATTTTTTTGGTGCAAGTCAATAGTAGCACAAATATCTCAACAATGTGGTACATGAAACTAATGTCTGACACAGCAGTGAAAAGTGCGCATAAGCTGAATGACATTAAGATAAACTGAGCTGAATATTTCTATTTAAATACTTGTCAGGCAACAAAGGCGTGCTCCTTGGCTGGTTCTAACTTCTAAGCACAAAATTATGTTATATCCTTAATGCTATACTCGTATCTTCAGTACGACCTTTAGTGGTGGCACCGTCTCGACCATCATCACTTGCATGTTGATCAGATGGACCAGGCCACGGTGCTTTTTTTTCTGTCGGTCGGATCCACTGGGTTGCGTGCGGTTTTTTCCTACCGATTGATCGGCCAGGTTCCATTGGGACTCCTATTATTTTTTTTCTTGTATGTTTCACCGTGATCAGGAGGATTCCGCGAGCATATCGTGGGTTTTTTCATCGCGCGTTGTCAGGCATTACAGCGATCAGTTTTTTTTTCATCGCTCCTGTACGGCAGGTCCTCTTCTTCCCCAAATTCTCTTTCACGTGTCACAATATCTCTTTAAAAAAATTGAATTTGAACACAATTTCTTTATCAAATCAAGAGAAACTGTAATTTGGAAGTTCAAATCTACCGCTCGAGCTGGTTCGATTTCAGCTAAAAGCACAATAGGTGAGAGGCTTGGTGTGCCTAAAACTACATGAACCTGGTTGATTCTCCCGTAAGGTGAACTTGCTTTTTTTTTTTGAAACAAGGCAAAAGCTTTGCCTTTTATATTGATAAAGAAGGAGCAAACAGTGGAGGCCTAGGCCCAAATAAAAAGAAGATACAAAACCGGCCGAAGCAAATCAGCCAGTTCAAACTTCCACTCGGCCCTCAACACGGTCCAGAACGCTGGACAGGGCAGCAAGGTGACGTAGGCCTCCTGCTCAGCTGCAGGCGTGAACTCCACACCACCTGGGCCAGCCAAGCCTATGAGGGCGTCATCAACGGCGGCAAGGCTCGGTATTTTGAGCTTGAGAAAGACATTGAGTGCCTGCATAGACGAGGCAGTCATCTGCGTCTTGAAGCTACCCTCAAATAGCTTGCGAGGCTCCACGAACGGGACATCATCCGCAACCTGAATTCCCATCTTTTTGTTCAGCACGTGGGTTACTTTATCCATGGTGTGCATCCTCGGTTTGTCTCCCAGCCGAGCACTGTGACGAATTTCCGGCGTCGACCTCTCAACACGGGCCAAGACCGGTGTCCGCGGCGCAGGGCAAGGAAGCAGGGGCGCATCTGGCCTGGTGAAGAGGTCTTGGACCGAACTCAGCAAAGGGGTCACGTCGTCTCCGCCCGTGCTCGCCCTCGTCGCAGCTTCATCGTCCTCTTCGGAATTAGCATCCCGCGACGGCTCCGAGTCATCATCCTCTCCTAAATCAGCATCCCGCGACGGCTCCGAGACTTCATCGACGATAGTGAGCTCGACGGCGACGGCGTCCTCAGCGAAAAGCAGCGTCGGCGCCACCCCGAAGCTCAAGGATTGCCGCAGCCCAACAGGACTTGGAGTGGTGTCAATACCATCCAGCTCAGAGCTGCCCGCCAGCGATGGACAAGGGGACGTGATCTCGTGGCAGGGCTCAGACCCACCATTCAGCTTCATCTCCGGCAGCAAGCGCGCCGCATCGTCAACCCGCACAACCTCGTCGCCGCACAGAGAAGGCGAGGGGGCCGGGGAGCTCGCCCCGTGGATAGGCAGCAGGACGTCGCTGGGCACCTCCGCCCGAGAGGTGATGCCACGAGCGCGCTCGATCCTTTCGCACGCGGCCGAAGAAGCGGCGAGGAAGGGAGCGATGGCGTCGGCCACGAGCACCTTGAGCTCGGCGCGGAGAGATGCGGCCATGTCGGAGAGGATGGCACGCATCTCGTCGGCGTGGAGGCAGGCGCACGGACGGACGGCGAGTTGTGGCGGAAGAATCGTCGCGGCGTGCTCCAAGGGCGGCGGCGGCGGCGGAGCGGCGGACCTTGACGGAGCAGGCCCCAGGATGGCGCGTGGAGCGGCGGTGACATCAGCCCACGAAAAGGCTCCCGGCGCGAGGGGGGAGGATGCAGGCTGCCGAGGACGAGGAGGATGGCTGGCGGGGCGAGCAGACTTGGAGGCGTGCCGGAGCGGGCAATCTCTCTCCTTGTGGCCGGAGAGTTTGCACGAGAGACACCTAATCGGCTTACGACAGGTGGAGGAGCGGTGGTGGCGGTCGTGGTCGATGGGGTCGAGGCAGTGGGCGCACAGCCCCTCCGTGCGCCTCCGGAAGCGAAGCGCGGCCGTGCTGAGCAGGGGGTCACACGGCCTGGGCCTATCCCCACCGTCGTCGAGCCGGCAAGCTGGACGGCGCCGCGGAGGAACGGTGAGCCATCCCTCCTCATCCAGGCGGGAGGGCGGCACAACGACGATGGAGCGGAGCGGAGGGCGGCCGTGCGGCGAGGAGGCTGGCGACGAGGTGGAGCGGCGCGGGGACGTAGCCTGGGTGCCGCGGGGGGGCGTGCCGCGGACGTCGCCCGAGCCCTGGGCGCCGAGCGGGCGCGCGCCACGGGCGCCACCAGAGCACGTGGACGACGGCCGGCGAGGGGCCGAGGCGGCCGGCGGCGGCGACGCGAGCCGAACCAGCGAGGCGTTGACCTCCTCGCAGACTCCCGCGGAGGAGGTGGCGAGTGCGAGCGGACGCGCCAGGACGGCGTTGGGGATGAGCACCCCATCCTCGATCCGTAGCAAACGCAACGGAGATTGGAGCCGGAGCGGCCGGAGCAGGCCCAACGCGCCGGCGGCGGCCGAGGCGACAGAACTCGGATTCATGGCGACCAGGGTCTCGAGGCACAGGGACACCGTGGGGAGGATGGCCGGAGGTGGTGGGAGCAGCCGCGGCAGCTCGGACGTCGGGGGCTGGCGCCGCGCGCCGGCGGCGGCCGGGGCGGCCGATCCAGGATTCACGGCCGCCGGAGCCTCGAGGCCAAGGAACGCTGGGGTGAAACCCGAGGGGAGGTTGGCTGGAGGTGGAGGGAGCAGGTGGGGACGGAGGGAGAGGCTGGAGCTGGGCTGCGGGACGGCGGGGATGGTCCGCGGCGGCCGGTCGCCGCCGAGTCGCCTATCGCGAGAGGCAACGGTCATATTTTCCCCTACTGCCTGCATATCAAGGGTGGAGGAACAGAAGTGTCAGGTGAACTTGCTTTTGAGCTGGTAGCTCGGCCAATTGAGTCAACGTATCCTTCTTTGTACCGATTCTCAGTTGGTACATGTGTGCTCGAGCCTGCCCAACGCCACCTTCGTGAAGCTGTTCAACGCCGAAAGGACCAATGTGGTGGGAACTCCGCGCCTGCTGCGCGCACCCGTGCCCGCAGACGCCAAAGCAGAGTTCCCGAGCTGCACGCGCCCGAGCAGCTATGATGGAGCCGGACGCACGCGTGGCCAGAGGGCTCGGCTCCTAGCTCGCAGCTCTCCGCTCCCAACTCCATAAGCAGAGGGGAGGCGACAGCCCCGGCAGCCGGCGTACGTTCCAGCAGCCCCGAGTGACAGCGACGGATTCCGCGGCGTCGACCTCGGCCGTGCATCGCCTCCCTCCGTGCGTGATGCACCGCCTTCAACAAGAACAGTGCCAGGCACAACCAATTAAGGCCAGACCTTAGGTTTTCACCCTAAAGATAGTCCTCGCTCTCAAAACAATGTCTTCAGCAAGATCACTGTCAGGCACAACTAATTAAGACCAGACCTTGGATTTTCACCCTGAAAGGTAGGACTTTAGACTTCACGTATGTTGTCGCCCCCACTTACATGCCGCTGCTCCAATTCATGAAACACCAAGCCTAATTGTCGCAAAAACTGGTCGAAACAAATATGAATACTAGCCTTGATCAATGAGCTCCGGGAATATCCATACAAACCATATGCTTTGACGAGTAACACATGTTCTCGTTATATAGAAAACCACTCTAACCTACTGTAGCTGGCAATTTGATCTTTGTCGAGAACCCAAAACAAAACGATCCAACGGCAAACTGCATCGGCCAATTTTGCAGACGCAACCATTTAGCGTATGTAACGCTGTGAATTTCTCGGTGCAAGGATCGTAGACACAAAGTTCGTATCCTTGTGCGGAAACAAAACGAAAAAAAGTTATTTGACCGCCAGCATGTGTCATTCTCAAAGGCGTATACTCATAGGTGGAAGAGGGCACCGGTATTCTGTATGCTTTGATCCATGTATTTTTGTCAATATCGTTTAAGAGCCATATGTTGACACACATACTCTTGTTTGACACCTCTAAATGAACATAGCACAAGGCGTCGTTGAACTCGGCAATGTGAACCGGGTCAGTTATCTTCCACAACTCTGCGCCCGTGGCTTTTGGTGGGCCTTCGATCGTCGTTTTCCACTCTTCCCTCTCAATGTCAAAGGGAAGTAAGGTGTCATTGTGTAGGCCCTCTGTGACTAAGAAGTACAAGACCCCATTCATGGCAACAGGAGCCCCTCTGATGTTTGATACAAAGGTTGGGGGCGATGGTAACGTCCTACAACTAGTGTCATCTCCTAGAGTGAAAACCTCGCATACCTGACTTAACCAGAGACCCACAACCTTGTACGCACCGGATGGAACGGCACGACCAAAGCCGACGGTTCTATATTCCTTTTCCGGACAATGTGCGAGCACCACACCTCTGGCCGGGTCAATTACACGGGTGTCGCCGGACGAAGAGTTGGTGACACACACGAGGTCGTCCATGCTTGTGGAGAGCAACTCATGTGTGCGGCCTATGTCCTCCACCACCCTGATGACACTCCCGTCCATGTCCATCAGCCGTAGGTCGTAGTAGAATTTGTCCTCAAGGAAGCGGCCGGCAACGCAGACGAGCGCTTCCGCGTGACGAGATTTATGCGCGTCGGAGATGAGTGCACACCAATCCCTGGACACACACCGGAAACGGCACACGGACTTCACCGGTAGCCTGGAAAGGATCTCGAAGATGAGGTCGTTTGGGAAGGACAAGCCGTAGTCCGTGGCGCCCTGTGCAGGCGTGCTGGTCGTCGCTGCCGCGGGAGGACTGAGGAGGCGGCGACGGCGGCGTCGTCCTTCATGAGACTGCTGCTGCGTCATGGCGGTTCAGGAGAACGATCAGATAACTCGAGGAGCTGGATATGATCCGACAAGGAAAGTTTAATAAGGCTTTGGCGTCAAGATCGGCTGCGTATGCTCTTAACTCTCTGAGTCATGACCCGTGCATGATAAGAGCTCGATCGGAACTCGGAAACATCACAGGTACTGACTGGACCTGCGAGATCGTGTCCGTGTCGGTCTCTCCTACGTCCGTCCCCTTTAAATATACAGCGCCGCGAGGTCCCTGCACCACATCGACACCACCCAACACCCAACCGAGTTTGTAGACGAAAGATCAATCGAGGACCATGGCGGCGACGACAGCGGACGCAAGCAAGGTCGACGAGGTCGTGGCTGAGAAGAGCCAGGGCGGCGAGGTCGTGTCCGAGGAGCATAAGACAATCGAGCTGGTGAGCTCCGACGGCGACCGCTTCGAGATCACCCATGAGGCGGCGGCCATGTCGCAAACCATCCACCACATGATCGAGGACGACTGCATCGACAACGGCGTCCCTCTCCCAAATGTCAACTCCAAGATCCTCGCCTTGGTCATCGAGTACTGCAACAAGCATGTCGCCAGCACCTCCGACGACAAGAAGGAGGACCTCAAGAGTTTTGATGAGAAGTTCATCAATGTGGACCAGGCCACGCTGTTCGACATCATCCTCGCCGCCAACTATCTCGACATCAAGGGGCTCCTAGACCTCAGCTGCCAGACGGTGGCCGACATGATCAAGGGCAAGTCGCCAGAGGAGATTCGCAAGACGTTCAACATCAAGAACGACTTCACGCCGGAGGAGGAGGAGGAGATCCGAAGGGAGAACCAGTGGGCGTTTGAGTAGATCACCTAGCTAAAAACACTACCTTTGGTCTTTATATAAGTATAGTTGCTTAGATTGTTACTACTACTTCGTTGTTTTTCTTGGTTAGTTAAACAGAGTTAAGGTTGTTTTATCTTCGTTTGAAACCGGCGAAATTATATACTAGCTGCTTAGACTCATACTATTTCATGAGTTAGGCTGTTTTATTTTGTCGTTGGGTACCGGGAACATTGTAGGGTACCTATATGTTTTGGCTATATACTATCTATGAATAATTACTTGAGGCAAACATTAGTTTTGTAATTTTTCGATAATAATATTCAATTCTCGGTAGTAACTTGACTCAAATCATGCATGAATTGCTATATTTGTGTCAGAGCAAGTAGATCTGTGATGCAGATCAACGAATTGAAATCCATAAAATTATGCCAAAACCTTCAGGCTGGACGACAGATCATGGTAGTGTCAGAAATTTGATTAACCAAAAACTTCCAACCTGGTCACCACGGAACATTGGCAAAAAGTAGTCCCCCACAGAGATAATGGAGATAAGCAGTTTTAGCCTTCCATGATCTGCATCGACTGAAAGAAAAACTGAGTTACAACGTCCGGTTCCGGTCTACACTACTGGATTGGAACCCCTATTTTATCTCGGACTGACATAGATATTGCACTAGTAGCCCCAACCGAGAGAGAGAGAGATTTGGATACACTAGTAGCTCCATGTACGCGTGGACATGAGCTCCGCAGTGTCCGCGTGCGGCGAGCTCCTCGTGGTCGCGTCATACGGCTAGAGGCCATGGGAGATCGACATCCGCCCGCGTCGTCGTCGCTGCGCCGGGCGGGTGGCCGACATGGCACGGGGAGGGCACGGTCTTCTTCCACCGCGTCTTGGATGACGGCGTCTTCCGTGTGAACGTGTCGCCCGAGACACTCGAGACCTTCGGCCCCGAGACGCGCGGGACGCCGCCGCGGGCAGAGGCCGTTGGTTGGATGGCCGTCGCGAGGGGCCGGACAGGAGCTGACGTGAACACTCCTGTTGAATTAATTTTTTTTTGACAGGACACCTGTTGAATTAATTGAACCCACGTGAAAACTTGTTGGGCCCCACGAACAAGAAAACCTCAAAAACATTTTTCACCGTCAGCAACACGGCTTCTCCTAATCCCTGCCTTTTTTGAGGCCAGCGACGATGGCGGCGCTTCTTCGACGTGGGGCGAGGAGGATCGGCGGCTCCGTGCTCCAGCGAACACAGGTGGCGGTGGTTGCGGAGGAGCGGCGCCGTCTCGTGCCAAGGTGCATGTCCACCTACGCGGTATATATCATCAGTTCGTCATCCCACAATATTATTTGTCATGCACGCTGCCGTCGATATATCTAATGACATGAACTAATGATCATGTGCATGCATCCATGTAGGAAGATCACGCTGCTGAGGAGATCACTCGCGACATCAAGCGGAAGCAACAGGAGCTGGCTGATGCGATTGCCGAGGGTAGGAAGATTCTCATGGCCAGTACTAACCGGCGTCACAAGGATCTCTCCGACCATGTGGTACTAACTAACTACCCAATTAAGTAGCATCATTAGGGAGCAAACCTCGTCTTCGTTACTGCACTTGTATCTTGCTGCTTGATAGTACGCCCGATCAAACCCTCTTCGGATCTTATTTTGTTACTATTATCAAACAAATCTTCAGTTTGCATCCACCGCCTATATCTGCGTATTGATACAGTATATTCTTGTATATGCATGCAATCTCTATCGATCTGAAACACTCGCTATTATTATCGGCACCCAATTGCTTTACTGAACTCGGATCATGTCTTTTCAGTGTCCTAGTGCGCAACATGTCCAGCAGAAGAAAGAGGAGCTGTATGACGTCCTAGCTAAGGCGGGGAGCTTGCGAGACAGGGAGATTATGCAGGATCTTATTGGGCACGTCAAGCCAAGGCCACACGAGGAACAATGGTACAGGGCGACTATGCAGATTTGAAATATTTCTGTATTCTCTGTTTGATGTTAGTTTGATTATTCTTATGATCTTATTTCACCTACCTGTAGGCGCCGGTTGAGGAGGCACAGAAAGACTAGCAATTTTATAGAGATAACTGGGACAATAATTTTTGTTCATTTCGCTGTTTTTCTTTGTACTGTGGACGGAATCTATGAAAGAGCGGCGAAGAGGGTGGCAATGGAGAGGGAAAATCAAGGAAAGAAGCCGGTTGCAATGTAGAGGGAAAGTCATGTGGAGACTTTGATGGAGAAGCAAGGATGACCGAGATCAATAATATCGTGATTCCAGAAATGTGTATGGTCTGCTTGAACAAGTTATATGTGGGGAGTGTTTATTTGTCAGTCGACTGATTTCAATTTCGGTGTCAGTCGAATTTTTGGCCAATCATATGTTGACACGTATCACCGTCAGCCACGCAGCAGGAAACTCCGCATGATTTCCTCGTCTCCCGCTCCGCATGATCTTTCGTCTAAACCGGTCGAGTTTGTCCAGCCCAACCCGAAACAGCCCGAACCATATACATCAGACAAGGGGAGGCCCAAAGAGAAATGAAGCCCAGATGGAAGACCCCGCTGATCCAGATAGAAGAAATACTCAAAGCCTCCCGACATCAGAGAAGATTACCTCGGCGCAGTGCAAGATCCCAGGCTTCTATCTCTGAAATTTCTGCAACTTCCTTTCCTAAAACAACTCACTGATAAAAGGTACTACATATGGATCAGCCTGGGTATAGTATGGATCAGCCAGGAGCAAAACAAGCACACAACAGTCGTACAAGCTGAAGGTAATCATCTTCTAATGGGGAAAAAAGTAGCGGAACTATTACTGAAAATTGTGTTCGTACTACAAATTCATACCACATTGATAAGATATCATCTCATTCAGGAAAAACTGACATTACACCTTAACAGTCTATTTCATGGGAAAATCGTACCACAAAAATTCTGAGATGACAACATGAAAAACAATATAGGACTGAAAATCCCATCTTGTAAGATGTAGGAAACCTCGAACATTGGGAGTTCGAGATGACAAAAAAATGAAGGGACAAAAAGGAAGCATTTATAGGAACAACAAAGACACATATAGTAGGTTCTTTGCAAAATGCAACAAAGACTGACATATATATGGTTCAGGCATTAGGATGAACTGACATATCAGCCCATATAAACAGAGTTGGTTTCAACACAGACTGAGTACATGTAAAAAGGTTCAAGCAAAAGCCAGACATAGCAGCCAACCGACTATGAAAAGGTACCAAACAGAAATATAGATGGTTTCTCGCATTGAAATAAACTAGAATAACTCCCATCCTGAGGTCTACAGAGCACCGAAGTAGACAACCTGGCGGCCGCCATTTTCTTTGTGGAAGAGGATCACCACAACAAACTTATAGCCTATGTTGTGATGGGTGGCAAATTGCGGCCATCCAGCCCTGAAGCAAATCTTCTGGTCTTTGCAGGTGTAGTATTTGAATTCATGGTTGGTCCAAGCATTTCCATATGAAACGCATTCCCTACCTTAGATATATTCAGAACAGAGGCAATCTTCTTTGGGATCCGTTATAAGCCAATAAAAACAACATGTACTAAAGCTTCAGGAAAAAGAACCATGTAAAAAAGATTGATAACCAGTAGACAAAAAAAGAAATTGCTATCAAAATTACCAGTCTATTTTGTGCAACATCTGTGGCTGTTATTAGCAATGAATATAACAGATTAAGAGATAGAGAGAGAGAGAGAGAGAGAGAGATTGAATATAATCATGTATCTGACAAACAGAGAGAGATAACTAAATCTAAAATAGAGAGAGATAACTAAATATACAAAATAGAGAGATAATAGTGCTATACATTGTAACAGAGACAACCATAAAAATTAGAGAAAGAGAGAGAGAGGCATGCATCTAACAAACAGAGATTGAGACAGTAAATCTATAACATAGTAAGAGCGAGAAAACTGAATATAATCATGCATCTAACAGAGATAGAGCCAGCAAATATAGACTGAATCAGTGAAACGAATCACACAACTGAAAACAACATTGAGATTGAGAGAGACAAAATGAAAAATGAATCAATGATAGAGAGAAACACTGAAAAAATGATACAAGACTGAGACACTGAATCACTCAAACAGAACTGACAAAGAAAATAAAGACTGAGAAAATGAATCAATTAAACAAATAAAAATAATGAAAACTACACTGAGACACTAAATCACTGAAACTAAACTGAGAAAATATCAAGAATGAGAAACTCAATCACTGAAGAAGAATCACATAACTGAAAACAACATTAAGATTGAGAGAGACAGAGAGACTGAAAAATGATAAGAGAGAAAGAGAGATAGGAATAGAGACAGAAACCTTTAAGTGAGAAAACATAAGCAAATCAGGAGTAGACGGTGTGTGGTGTTGATCGACACAGGTCGCCTCAAAACAGTTCGATTGGTGCCGACATTTCATAGTTCTAATATTCTGATTTCAAGATCTACTGCTCTAATGGGTGCAATATTTTAAGCTCTCAAAAACCTATCTGACCTTTTTGTTTTGGGAGCTAGCTAGCCAACATTCTTTAACTGAAAACAACAGCTACACAAGCTAGCTATGGAGTGGTGTCGTCTTCTGCATTGATCGGAGCTGTGTTAATTCATTAAGCAAATCAGGAGTAGACGATGTGGTGTTGATCGACATAGGTCGCCCCAAAACAGTTCGACTGGTGCCGACATTTCTTAGTTGTAATATTCTGATTTCAAGATCTACTGCTCTAATGGGTGCAATATTTTAAGGTCTCCAAAACCTATCTGACCTTTTTGTTTTGGGAGCTAGCTAGCCAACCGCACACATGAAAATACAAATTAGTCCAGGGCTTATTGATGTAATCATGACAGTGGGTCCTACTTAGTTTACATTTCACTAGAAAACCGATACAACATGATAGAAAACAGACCACATATAAAAAACAAGCCATAGACTCGTATCCACACAACTAAACAAAAACCGCAACGCGAATTTCTTTGTATGACGGGCTATAGAAAACTGATAGAATATTGTGTACAGTATCTTGGAAATTTGAAAGTGCGTGTACTCGTATCCACACATCTGTTGTTACTTCTTTTTAAAAATTACATTTGTTGTTACTTTCGTGGAGTGTAGAACGTCAAGTATTTAAAATTTAGATTTTACAAGTTTTTGCGAAATTAATACTAACATGAGGGTTGCTACTATTTCTTTTTTCTGTTTAAGATAGTTTTAACCGTAGCCTCGTCATGCAGATCGAAGGTTGCTTTAGAAATGGTTATCTCCAGGCACCCCCGTAAAAAATTGTCCGGCACCTCCTATTACGGCGGCCTTAAGAAGAGTAAAAGACTGTGTCATGTAAGTAAAAATAGCATTTAAAGATTTGCTCAGCTTTGTAGACTTTATTTTGTAATAGTTGTAGCCAGCTAATGTATCTTTACCATGTACTTTTCACTACCGTAAATAGACTGATTGTCAAACATATTAATTTTGTTCAATTATTTTCATTGCAGTCATAACTGGTAGTAAATCATCACCATTTAATGATGATTAATAGCATATATTAACTCGAGATTAAATATGCTGGTTGAAATACTCCATTCGTGGGTGTAGGAGGCCATCCAATAAGTGCCTCTAAACCGGAGGCCTCCTCACAAAAGATTTCTCACGTTTGTGTGCTTCACAATTCACAATAGCCCGTGTCTTCTTCCCAACTCGAAAGAAGAGGGATGGCGCGTGTATTTTTGGGTGCCGCCGCTGCCTATATGATTTTGCTATCCCTATCAGCTACGGTGGCCCATGGAATGGGCAGGGAGCACATCGTCGGCGACAACAAGGGCTGGAGCCTTGGCGTCTCCGGCTGGGAGAAGGACAAAGCCTTTCAATTTGGCGATTTTCTTGTCTTCAACTATGACACCAAGAAGCACACCGTTCTGGAGGTTAGTAGAAAGGAATATGAGACATGTGAGCTAGCCGATGAAGTCCCCAGCTGGAGGAACTTCACCTCCGCCGGCCACGACTACGTCGTGCTCATCGGCGGTGCCACCTCCTTCATATCCGGCGTTCCCGGCGACTGCGAGAGAGGGATGAAGATCCACGTCAAGATTCTATATTAGGATATTTTTTTAGGCTATCCATACCATTGTTATGCTTGTGGGTACGATCTGAGAGAAGCGGCCTCTATTATAAATGTGGTACTTGCCTGCTACACTCATGAGAGAATAAATTATTTACACCACAGTTCAAACACTTCTGTAACCACACTTAAACTAAAATAAAAGAGATGTGATTTCATGTTTCTAGGATTCATACGGGAAATTGTAGACACAAAAAAGTAAAGCACATAAGGTAAGTAGTCATGTTTGTTTCCTGAAAAATTGCTAGGTTTTGTTCGTGTGTTCAACAACTTATTCCAGCTGTGTGAGTTTGGTCAAAGTCCTATTTTAAGGAAACCTAGTACGCCCTACACATGGGTATGGATCTTATATGGGGATTAAAAAAATTGCAGGTAAACATCTGTCGTAAGCTTAATTCATAGGAGTAACAAATTCAGGCCCAACCAATTCGGCCTAATTCTGCCAACTGCATACATGTAGTACCAAAACAAGACTCACTGTTACATCCCAAAAAACATTGTTAGTGATGGTCACTAGTATTGCGCAAATTGCGGAGTGCCAAGTTATAACACATTTTTGTACAGAGGCGCCGGGGGATCCTATACATTGCACTCAAGATCAACGTGATTACATGGCAGAAAAAAGGAAAGAAGATCAACGTGATCACGGCCCAGGTGAACAACTTCAAAGACCATCTGTTTCTGCCTTTTCAAATCGTCCGAAGCAGGAGGGAGCTGCACGGTGCACCAGGGGAGGTGGCACAAGCAAGCGAGGAAGCACCAACACAATAAACCACCAGTATTTCCACAACATCCAGTAGGCAAATCCATAATTCATCAGCACAAGCTTTCTATGCTGTGATTTCTGAAGAGTGGACGAGCAAGGTTTTAGACTTTTAGATTGCCGGCAGTATCTAAGGCTACAAGCTTGTGAACAAAGAAAGACATCATTACCCGTTGCACGTACGAGTGTTATAGAACCTGTTTTGTTTTGTTTTTAAACCTCGAGTGTTCTAGAACCTGATCAGGATACTATCAATAGTCTTGAGCTGTGTCATTTCTTCTGAACTAGCAATTCCTTGATCCACGTAGCACAGCTGGAAGAACAAGAAAGGTGTAACCATGTTCTGTCAAAACGTACGAAACAATTTAACAGTTCTGAAGTCTGATCGGTTGTTTGATATACCTGATACTGTGGTTTTCTGAGAGTGTGGACGCCTCTTTTCACCAGCCTCTGCCATCCTTTTTTGATTGCAAGAGTCCTCTCTAAATCAGCTGTTCTCTGTAAGAATTAAATAAAGAATATATCAGAAAATAAAAGTTTGCAGAGAAATGCAATACCTTTTTTACGGCATAAAAGAAATTCAAATGAATTTTGTTTAATGCGAATAACAATCGACGTAATGAGAGTTCATGATCATTTTATCAGTCACTATTTTGAACAACATGAATTTTTTAGAAGATATGCAGGGAAAAAAGAAATTTGCAGACATTTGCAGTCGCAGAACAGACAAAAAAAGCACGAAGAGATAAGTTGACATTATGCTCCAACAAACAAAAAAATTACCAAAACTTACATGGCCAGGGTCTAAAACCAAAAGGTTATATCGATCTTGAGTTCCACGATTACCCTTTTGCTTTTGAATACCAACTATAGTCCTTGAATGACCTTGATGTTGGAAGTATAATGGGCTGTCAAGGCCAGCTAGTTAGTCGGAGTAAACAACTTAACCTGATTTGTCAAATTCACAGAATAATAGATGACGAGAGAAGGATTTCAGAAAACAGGGGTACATATCCTCTTACGTCTTATTGCTGATCATGACATTCTTTGAACTGTTCAATGTACCAGAACACTTGCTTTTAAAGTAGTTCCATACCCAGTCGACAAGGACCTGCTGCCCTCTCATGTTTTCAGCATCCTCTTGACTAAGTTCACCAGATGATGATGTCGGCAAAGAATTACTTTTAATCACATATTTATCCATGGGCCCACTTACTCGTTTTCCGCTCTTGCTTTGCAGGCTTGATGATTCTGTGCTATCAAAATCTACAATCCTTGCACGCAGACCAAAAGAGCGCAGGAGGGTAACACATTCCGTTGTTCCTATCCACTTCTTGACACCATAGATTTTGTTATCGAAATGACTTGAACCGACATCATCAAAACCTTTATCCCAAGAAATCTCAAGCCATCTCTGAAGAGAAGGGATATCAGGAACAAAGCCACAGCCGCCAAACAGAACCTCCCTTGATTCTGGTCTTTGCCTCAGCAAATGAGAGCTCAGCATCTGGATGTTTCTCCACCCACATCCCCATCCCTTGTCTTCTGACGAAAGACTCTGATGGTGATCAACATAGCCCGATATTATACTTGTTGACGAGCAACCTTCAGATTCAAGACAGCTCCTCAACAAGTTCATAACGCCAGCTTGAACTTGTTGAATCTCACTTCTAATCTGCACCCCAACCAAGCAAGAAACTTGTTCATCCAACACATTTCCATAGGGAGACCGGCCACCGATAAGGCTTGAGGAGGCCCCTTGAACAAGAGAATCACCATTAGGGAATGATCGCGCACTAGGCCCAGGTATATCCTGCAAAGAAAATTCATCGGGATGGGTATATTTTGAACAAACATAAAAAAAAGAAGATAAAAACAGACTTTTGCCACCTCCCATCAATAGGTTCGCAGTAGCATAGCAAAAGATATATCAGCATGCTCATGTACCACACATTCAAAGACTCCTGAATTAGTTAGCATTTATTCTTGCGATAACATAGAGAAAGGATTGGGAGCATATACCATGAAGCTAGAGCTCAGTTCTGCAGCCGCGGCCAGCTGCGCCAACTCCATGTCCCGCTGAACCTCGTCATCCTCGAAGTGGCTATTCGCATGCCTAGACCAGGAACAACAACATGAGCCAAGGCGCACACACACATGAGGCAACTAAAACCCCAGCACATCATGTAATACTGAAGAAAAAAGGATAGATAAGGTGAGTTGGTTATTGACCAAATCTGCTGGTTTTTCTGTTAAGCCTGCATATGATTTTCTCATTGCAAAAAGGGTATATTTTCCTTGTAAAAAATATGGGATCTCAAACTACCTTTGAGGATCAAGATGTTTTGTTGGCTACTGAACAGGAAAAGGATCCTGGCCAAAGAAAATGTAAAGAAAAGGTTGAATTATGTGAGTTTTGTGATAGCCATAAAACCACGGAGTACTTATTCTTCTCATGTCCCCTTGCGAAATATATCTGGACAGTTGGTAGTATCTATTTGGGGATTAATCAAGCTCCGACTAATTTCCCAGATTTATACAATAGATGGCTCTCCGGCTGTAATGGCAGAGATAAAACTACTGTTACGATAGGTGGTGTAGCTGTGTTTTGGGCTGTGTGGAAAACCAGGAACAAATCCTGCTTTCGACGTATCAGACCGAAAGACCCTACTTACGTGGTAATATATATGTGCAATTTCTTACATATTTGGGCAAAACTCCAGAAAAACGGGCTCCAAAGAATGCTGGAAGTCTATGGACAAAGTCATGAACGGAATCCTATCAACTAAAGGACTAATCTATGATCTTTGCTCGTCGCCTGGCGCTTTCCTTACTGTTTTGTCGAGTATGCCTCAAGTCTGCAGCATTTGAAGCAGAGTAGAGAAACTGTAATTTCAGTTCTGTAATAACCGAATTTGTTTAGGTTTGTCTTTTGGCTGTTGCATGGGGCTTCCAAAGTAGGGGTAGCTTCTGGACCCTTAAGTGGACACTATCTAGTTTCTTAACTGAAATTGGGGGAAAGAATCGGCCATTACCGTTCCAGCTCGTCCGTGAGGACCTGGTTGCCGCAGATGGGGCAGGACGAGATCATCTCCGCACGAGAACCGTGACGCACCTGCAGCAGAGGAAAGAACTTGATTTGAATATGGACGGGGCTGACATGCGGATCGCGATCATTAGACAGTACCCAGACATCAAATTGCAAGGGGACGGGAAGATCGTTACCAGCCGGGGAAGACGGCTGCTCCGGCCCGCGCGGGCAAGGGGACGGGAGATGGGGACAGGCGGCGGAGGAGGTGGAGAGGACAGACCCGAGAACAAACCGGCGGCGGCGGCTGGGGCGGCGGTGGCGGCGACGGCAAGGAATCCAAATTTTCGATTGGGGGTTGGGGATTTGCTTCTTTTTTTAGCGAAGGTTGAAACGGTAGTGGCCTTTGACACAGGCCCAGGGCCAGGAGTAGCTGGGCCTCCTACCTGCCAAGTTAGGCCTTTCATTTTAATTCTTTGTGTCCACGCTCAAGTCCACAATATATTACGTACTCTAAGTGGTTGTTTGGAAACTACGGGTTTAGTGAACTCAAGTGTGAATTGTTTACCTCAGCCATTTAATCAACGTCTGAAAATCGTGAAGCAGTGAATTAATCAGAGATTGAGGCCTTGTAGCTGCCTCGTTCTTCTCTACAAGTATAACTTGCACTAAACTCTCTTTACAAATTATCCAAGGATGAACAATAAAAAAGGACATAGAATTCTTCAGATCGGTTCGTCAAACATTCATTTGAGATTTTAAAACAAATGGAATATGCATATTCACCGCATTGGAAGAACTGACCTCGCATATCCTATAACCATGGATAGAAACACGATTTGGGGGTCAATTGGTTCATACGGTTTTTAAGAACTGGCCGCGCATCGATTTGGGATTAGTTTAATTGCTGCTGGTCGAGATGTGCCTAATGAACTTGATGCGGACGGAGAAGCGGTTGGCCAAAGTAGTACGACAGCCTCGCCAGTATCCACAGAGCCTCGAAGGCGTCCAGCTCCATGTGGGGGCGCGCGACTTCGGCGAGGATGGCTCCCGCGTGGTACGCGAGCTCTAGGTCGTCGATTCGGGCCTGGAAGAGGAGTTCGTGGCAACGCCGACGTCCATGCGCAGGGAACCGAGGTGAGCTCCGTCGTAGAGGATGGAGATGAGCTCCGAAGCTCGGTTCCCTTGTCCGGCACACCAGCACGCCCATCGTCGTCGCCGTAGCGGCGGTACTGGCAATCTGGCATGGTACGAGGGCCAGCTCACTCCTCTCTCCCGATGACCGTGCGTGGCGATGGATTTTTTTTTTCGGCGGCGCGGCCTGCGGAGATGTATCAGAGCTCGCCGCGGCTTCTCCTCTAGGCCGGCGACGTCGTGGTCCGAGTGTGGATTTCTCTTGCGGCGTAGATCCGGTAGATGCGTCGGAGGGAGGAGATGAGCACGCCGACAGACTTTTTTGAGAGAGGGGAATCGAGCCACCGAACCGGTATGTTTAACTTGGCGGTGGCAAAAGTTGTACTAATATATTTCAACTCACAGGGACAGAATCGAAAACTGAAAAAACGAGGTACCATACCATCACCACCTCTAGCTATATTATATAGTAGAGATTAGTTCATACAACAACACAAAAGAAACTTAAAATGTAAAAGCAGATACATCCTTTTATTAAAGCTAAACTTAGTTCATACAACCAAGCAACACAAAGTACTGATAGAAGTTAAAGAGGCATGTCTTCGTACATATAGAAGCATAACTTAGGGCTTAAGGTCCACACAAGATCTGGTACATCCGAAAGGGCTGAGATCATTTGTTTGTTCGCCTGGCTAGTCCAGGAAACATCTCCTTGTCGGGCATATCTGCATATATGGTCATTGAGTACATGGCACGCGAAGCAGAACTGTTAGCCTTGTGCACAAACCTTGCACTAGCACTAAACGTCCTGAACCGGCGTTTCATCTCAGATCGGGACCGCTTTAGGCCATGATAATTGCACCAGTACTCATAGAAGGCCCACATGTCTTTCTTTGACTTCAGTGCGTTCTCATCAACAAGGAGAGGTGGTTTGGGAGGACGTGCAGCTAATTCTGGCCTGGGCCCTCCTGTCGTTCAGTAGAGATGAGAGTTAATATTTGATTTGTGGAAAACACAATCGTTTGTACAGTTCTTCTTAGCAGAGTTAATTTGATTGACATGGCCTTGAAAGGCAGAGCTATCATAACAAATTATCAGTTTGTATAACTAAAGCAAACAACATGCTTGTTAGAAGTGTGGAGATTAGAACTACTTCTAAAGAATAGGCTCCAGTCGCTGCCTGCTTATCAAAATATATGTACGGATAATAAGAAATCGCATGTGAATTTCAGGTTTGAAGCATTCGTATCGAGATAGAAGAACTACTTTGCGAGTTTTAGTATCAGGCTAATTCATACCCAAATTCCGATGGAGAATTAGATAGGTATTACCTGCAGGGAGGCACGGAAGGCCGCCGCAGCGAGACCACCACCAGCAAGCCATACCCTAGGTCGTCGGAGGGGATTGATCTGGATTTAGGGTCTATACCGAGCGTCGGCCTACCTGGGCCTATTATTTATTGGACGATGCTACGTCGTGGTCGACCACGATCTGACTTATAGCGAGGTCAGTACCGACATGCCAAAAAAAGAAAAAAAAATCGCAAAAGGAAAAGATATCACCCGGGGGATCGGGTGACTCGCGTCCTCCGCCTCCTACGCGTGACACGCGTCCCACCGGACTGCACGCACCTTATCCCTTCGCAGCACCTCCTCTTTTCTCAATTATTTTTTCGGTTGTTTTCGCCAGTTCGTTTCCATGGAGACGGCAGGGTCGCCGCACCCTGCCGCGCCGCTGCCGGGGACGGCACCCTGCGCGCTACCGCTGCCCGGGACGGACCCCTGCTCGCCGCCGTTTCCGGGGACGGACACCTGCTCGCCGCCGCTCCGTCCTCTCCACCGGCGTCCTGCTCCCCGACGAGGTCTCCGTCCCCGTGCGCCTCCACGGTCCGGCCGCCGCCGCGCGCCTCCCCGGTGAGGTCGGCCCCCCACCCACCCCCACCGCTTCCGGCAACCGGCGGCCCCCTATCCAGGCGGCGCCCCGCCCCTCCTATGGTACGGCGGATCCCGATGGCTACCTGAGCTGACAGACGACGCATCTGCGGAGCTCCGAGCTCGTCGGTGCCGCGCCATCGCCTGCGACGTCGAGTCGGCGTTGCAGGGCATGGCCCAGGGATGCAGATGCTTGCCCTCGGCGCCATGGCCGCGACCTCGAGTTCCTACGGCCTTCCCGGAGATCGGATGATTTCTAGCATTTTTTTTGCGATGTATATGTTGTGCAAATTTTTGTAAGGTTTGTAGCAATTTTATTTCTCTTTTGACGCAAAACCACATAGTAATTGTAGCAATTGTCCCTCAAATAAGGTATTTTTTAACCTGATGTAATTTATTTGAAAGATTTGTAGGAAACAAATTCCTGATGCAATTTATTTGAAAGATTTGTAGCAAACAAATTCCTCTTTTAATGCAAGTGCACATAATTATTGTAGGAAAAAAAATCTCATGCTGCAACTTTTTCTTTCAAGAGAAGTTGCAAATTTTACTGTGGTGCAATTTTGGAAAGACCCGTCGCAAAAATATTGTTGCTATGAGATCTCCGGCGAGTTCTTCGGTGCTTTATATACACTTTGTATACACTTTGTATCATTTTTATGCATTTTCTGGGACTAACCTATTAACAAGATGCCACAGTGCCAGTTCCTGTTTTCTGCTGTTTTTGTTCCAGAAAAGTTGTTCTGCGAATATTCTCAGAATTGCACAAAACAAGAGCCAAAGTCCCTATTTTCCAACACGTACACGGAGTCCGAAGGAGAGACGAAGGGGGGCCGTGGGCCGCCCTCACCACCTCATGGCGCGGGTGGGCCCACCACCACGCCGCCAGGTGGTGAGGAGGCCTCGTTCCTCCATCGACGCTGCCCCTTCGCCTATAAATTGATCTTTTTGGGAAAACCCTAAGTACCCGAGCCAATATTCCAGAAAACATCCGCCGCCGCCGTCGTCAACCCTAACTCGAGAGGGTTCTGAAGCTCTCCCCGGCACCCTGCCGGAGAGGGGAATCATCATCGGAGGGCTCTACACCGCCATGCCTGCCTCCGGAGTGATGTGTGACTAGTTCATCTCTGGACTATGGGTCCATAGCAGTAGCTAGATGGTTGTCTTCTCCACTTGTACCATCATGTTTAGATCTTGTGAGCTGCCTATCATGATCAAGATCATCTTATTGTAATGCTACATGTTGTGTTTGCTGGGATCCGATGAATATTAATACTATGTCAAGTTGAATATTGAATTATCATGTCTATGTCTTTTACGATCTTGCATGCTCTCCGTTACTTGTTGAAACTCTGGCCAAGTGAATGCTTGTGCCTCCAAGAGGGAGTATTTATTCTAGATAGTTGGGTTCAACCTCTATTTAATCTGGGGGAGTGACATCAACCTCTATGGTTGTAGATGTGTTGTTACCACTAGGGGTAAAACAGCAATGCTTTGTCCAATGATGAATGTGTTGTTTACATTATGCACTTTACTTAATGCAATTGTCTGTTGCTTGCAACTTAATAGTGAAAGGGGTACGGATGTTAACCTGAAGGTGGACTATTTAGGCACAGATGCATGCTGGATAGCGGTCTGTGTACTTTGTCGTAATGCCCAAATGAATCTCATAGTAGACACTACAACTTGCACATGCATATTATGCACTTTTCAATATTGTCAATTGTCCAGCTGTAATTTGTTTACCCAGCATGTTAGTTATCTTTATGGAGAGACACCACTAGTGAACTGTGAACCTCGGTCCATTCTTTTACATCTGAATACAACCTACTATAATCATTGTTCTCTTTCATTTTCTGCAAGCAAACATCAATTTCCACACTATACATTTAATCATTTGTTTTCAGTAAGCCGGTGAGATTGACGCCCTCACTGACTCGTCGGGGCAAAGTCGTTTGATTGTCTTGTGTGCAGGTTCCAAGTCAATAGCCAGGACCTCCTGTTTAGCGCCAAGTTTTCTTGCACCGTTGATACCTTCAGAGCATCGCGATTTCCTACTGGTTCGATAAACCTTGGTTTCATACTAAGGGAAGACTTGCCACTACACTCACCAAACCTTACACTTGAGGTCTCCTGACGAACATGTGCTTCACACACACAAAAAATTAGTTACTTGCATTTAGTTTGTTTCGGGGTTTTGTTATGTCTAGTTATTTATTTGCTATCAATGTCTTCTCTATTTAAACCAAATTCTTACCGCTTGTCTCAAAAAGGGAAACTTCCATGGGAACAAATAAGTAGATTGAATTATTTTGCTAAGAACTTGTGTTCTACTTATGATGAATCCTACTGCTTTAATGAATCTTTATGTTGTAGAATGCATAAACACCTTCCTTTCCAATGTGATCATAATGATAATGAAACCTTGGCTGCTTAGGAGAGCTCCGGCGCTCGTTCATGTGTAAGTTTTTTAGGTTTCGTGTTTTCTCTCTCGGTGTCATGGTGGGCTGATGCTGGTGGTGTTCGTAGGAATAATGGTCTTCCAGCCCTTGCTCCTGCTCGTCGAAGGTGTTGCTGGCGCCGGCGAGAGGCTTGTGGATTCCAAGCTGTTGGAGCAGTTTCAATCTAATGTTGCGTCTAGGCGTGTGGGGCTGCTATTGGAGTACGACGGTGCTAACTTTTGTCGATCGGCGGAAGATGGTGGGGGATGAGGCCGCCTGTAGAAGGGTGGGGTGCCGGTTGACCCCTGATCTGATGTTGAAGAGGCTCGGAGGGCTCTTCCGACCAATGTTCCTTAGCGGGATAGATCCAGCTTTACGGGACTGGTTGCTATTGCGGCTTCTTAGCACCTCAGAGCAAGGGGTTTATTCAGCGTCAAGATATGGACCAACTGCTGGTGTTCTTCTTCTACGACGACGACAGAAGACGTGGATACTTGATAGTTGCGGCGATGGTGGTTTGCAGTAGTTTAATCGCTTGTTTTCTGCTAGTTTTATGTTGCTTGTATTCGTGTGATATTTGTATCCGTACTATTATCAATACAAGTAATGTATGTCTGTGGGCATAGAATGTCAAAAAGAAATATCTCTATGTTGGATAAATATTAAGAGATTAGTTCTTGAGAAATATGCGCTTTTGAGATTTGAGCATTCAATCCATAATAAATGATGCTATATCCAAGCAAGCAAGCACCTTCTACTTTTTTTTATCATTTTGTGAAACTTCTCTCAGCTTTAATTCAACCGAGCACTCAAGCAAGATAAGAAAATTATTAAAAAAATACTAGGAAAAAATATGCTTTATTCTACCCATTTGAACTCAAATTGAGTTCACTTAATTAAAAAAATCAAATGCAGTGAAGACAAATTTATTGATATTGGTTCCAAATTTGTCCACGATTCGGTTTATATCTCAGGAAAAAACTTGCACACGGCTAGCTGTATATATTTGATTTTAGCATAGACATTAATCATGTATTTGTAGCTTTAATTATCGTAAAACATAAAAATCATCTAGAACACTAAATCGATTTTATAATGTGTAAGGTATGTTTTAGTTCACAACGTATATATACTCGAAATTGGTAAATGAATTTTTTTTATAGATAAAGAGTGTATATTAATATCGAGGAGATACAAATTACACCCAGCCTCTGCAACAACGCAACAACTAAAGCTATTACGGATGCACACAGCCGAAAGACAATAAAAAGAAGAAATAAAAAGAAAAGTCCCGCTACAGAGTTACAGTCCTTGCAGCAGCCGCACAACCACCACCAAAACAACACCTGGCGTCCAATTCTTCAAAAGCACCGCCTTCAACAAGAACAGTGCCAGGCACAACCAATTAAGGCCAGACCTTAGGTTTTCACCCTAAAGATAGTCCTCGCTCTCAAAACAATGTCTTCAGCAAGATCACTGTCAGGCACAACCAATTAAGACCAGACCTTGGATTTTCACCCTGAAAGGTAGGACTTTGGACTTCACGTATGTTGTCGCCCCCACTTACATGCCGCTGCTCCAATTCATGAAACACCAAGCCTAATTGTCGCAAAAACTGGTCGAAACAAATATGAATACTAGCCTTGATCAATGAGCTCCGGGAATATCCATACAAACCATATGCTTTGACGAGTAACACATGTTCTCGTTATATAGAAAACCACTCTAACCTACTGTAGCTGGCAATTTGATCTTTGTCGAGAACCCAAAACAAAACGATCCAACGGCAAACTGCATCGGCCAATTTTGCAGACGCAACCATTTAGCGTATGTAACGCTGTGAATTTCTCGGTGCAAGGATCGTAGACACAAAGTTCGTATCCTTGTGCGGAAACAAAACGAAAAAAAGTTATTTGACCGCCAGCATGTGTCATTCTCAAAGGCGTATACTCATAGGTGGAAGAGGGCACCGGTATTCTGTATGCTTTGATCCATGTATTTTTGTCAATATCGTTTAAGAGCCATATGTTGACACACATACTCTTGTTTGACACCTCTAAATGAACATAGCACAAGGCGTCGTTGAACTCGGCAATGTGAACCGGGTCAGTTATCTTCCACAACTCTGCGCCCGTGGCTTTTGGTGGGCCTTCGATCGTCGTTTTCCACTCTTCCCTCTCAATGTCAAAGGGAAGTAAGGTGTCATTGTGTAGGCCCTCTGTGACTAAGAAGTACAAGACCCCATTCATGGCAACAGGAGCCCCTCTGATGTTTGATACAAAGGTTGGGGGCGATGGTAACGTCCTACAACTAGTGTCATCTCCTAGAGTGAAAACCTCGCATACCTGACTTAACCAGAGACCCACAACCTTGTACGCACCGGATGGAACGGCACGACCAAAGCCGACGGTTCTATATTCCTTTTCCGGACAATGTGCGAGCACCACACCTCTGGCCGGGTCAATTACACGGGTGTCGCCGGACGAAGAGTTGGTGACACACACGAGGTCGTCCATGCTTGTGGAGAGCAACTCATGTGTGCGGCCTATGTCCTCCACCACCCTGATGACACTCCCGTCCATGTCCATCAGCCGTAGGTCGTAGTAGAATTTGTCCTCAAGGAAGCGGCCGGCAACGCAGACGAGCGCTTCCGCGTGACGAGATTTATGCGCGTCGGAGATGAGTGCACACCAATCCCTGGACACACACCGGAAACGGCACACGGACTTCACCGGTAGCCTGGAAAGGATCTCGAAGATGAGGTCGTTTGGGAAGGACAAGCCGTAGTCCGTGGCGCCCTGTGCAGGCGTGCTGGTCGTCGCTGCCGCGGGAGGACTGAGGAGGCGGCGACGGCGGCGTCGTCCTTCATGAGACTGCTGCTGCGTCATGGCGGTTCAGGAGAACGATCAGATAACTCGAGGAGCTGGATATGATCCGACAAGGAAAGTTTAATAAGGCTTTGGCGTCAAGATCGGCTGCGTATGCTCTTAACTCTCTGAGTCATGACCCGTGCATGATAAGAGCTCGATCGGAACTCGGAAACATCACAGGTACTGACTGGACCTGCGAGATCGTGTCCGTGTTGGTCTCTCCTACGTCTGTCCCCTTTAAATACTAGTTGGCATGTACGTGCAAATGCACGTTTTCACAATTACAAGGGTAAATTTTTAAGTAGAAAAAACAATACGAGAGAGTCTACGTGGATATTTTTTTGGTGCAAGTCAATAGTAGCACAAATATCTCAACAATGTGGTACATGAAACTAATGTCTGACACAGCAGTGAAAAGTGCGCATAAGCTGAATGACATTAAGATAAACTGAGCTGAATATTTCTATTTAAATACTTGTCAGGCAACAAAGGCGTGCTCCTTGGCTGGTTCTAACTTCTAAGCACAAAATTATGTTATATCCTTAATGCTATACTCGTATCTTCAGTACGACCTTTAGTGGTGGCACCGTCTCGACCATCATCACTTGCATGTTGATCAGATGGACCAGGCCACGGTGCTTTTTTTTCTGTCGGTCGGATCCACTGGGTTGCGTGCGGTTTTTTCCTACCGATTGATCGGCCAGGTTCCATTGGGACTCCTATTATTTTTTTTCTTGTATGTTTCACCGTGATCAGGAGGATTCCGCGAGCATATCGTGGGTTTCTTCATCGCGCGTTGTCAGGCATTACAGCGATCAGTTTTTTTTTCATCGCTCCTGTACGGCAGGTCCTCTTCTTCCCCAAATTCTCTTTCACGTGTCACAATATCTCTTTAAAAAAATTGAATTTGAACACAATTTCTTTATCAAATCAAGAGAAACTGTAATTTGGAAGTTCAAATCTACCGCTCGAGCTGGTTCGATTTCAGCTAAAAGCACAATAGGTGAGAGGCTTGGTGTGCCTAAAACTACATGAACCTGGTTGATTCTCCCGTAAGGTGAACTTGCTTTTGAGCTGGTAGCTCGGCCAATTGAGTCAACGTATCCTTCTTTGTACCGATTCTCAGTTGGTACATGTGTGCTCGAGCCTGCCCAACGCCACCTTCGTGAAGCTGTTCAACGCCGAAAGGACCAATGTGGTGGGAACTCCGCGCCTGCTGCGCGCACCCGTGCCCGCAGACGCCAAAGCAGAGTTCCCGAGCTGCACGCACCCGAGCAGCTATGATGGAGCCGGACGCACGCGTGGCCAGAGGGCTCGGCTCCTAGCTCGCAGCTCTCCGCTCCCAACTCCATAAGCAGAGGGGAGGCGACAGCCCCGGCAGCCGGCGTACGTTCCAGCAGCCCCGAGTGACAGCGACGGATTCCGCGGCGTCGACCTCGGCCGTGCATCGCCTCCCTCCGTGCGTGCTGCACCGCCGTCCACGCGCGACGCGCACTGTCGCACCACGGCCGCCGTCCGCGTGCCACGCGACGCGCAGGTACGCCGGGACAAGCCTGGCGCGCCGCGGCTGCTCGGCTGCGTCGCCAAGAACAACACCTTCCCCTGATCGTCGCCACCCGTACCGGCTTCTGCAACCTCGCCGGCGACGCCGTTGCTGATGGGAGGCAGGCGCCGGGACGACATGGCGCGCCGCCACGGTTCCTACCAGGCTCTCGACGAAGCTGTCATCGTGGAGGTGTTTATTTTAGCGGTGGCAGTCCTTGTAATTAAAATCAAAATGAAAAGGTGTGTTGAGTTGTCAAACATTGGAGCGATTTGGACCGTTGACCAAATATTGAAGGGTTTAGATTTAATGTATCAACACAAGTTTGCTCTTTTAATAGTAGTATAGACTAGGAAATATGCCCGTGCGTTGCAACGGGTTAGAAAACATTGTCACCAATTATTTTGCATGTCGTGATATGTTCACCTTTAAACATGGGTAGAGTATTATCAAGTTTTGGTAACAAAATGCCGACACAATCCCTAACGCCCCAACTCAAAGTAGATCGACCCGTATAAACCTCACATCATGTCGTCTTAATTATCAGTAGTAAATATGTTCGTGTTGCTACTGAACTACTTTGAGTAAAACTATTTACTCTTAACCCATACTATTAAACCCCATAATCTTAACGTGGTGAAGCAAAGACCTGTGTTGCAACGGTTGTGAAAAGGTGAACTTGTATTCAACCATGTACTTCAAGAGGGCCTCATCCCTATTTATTATATTTTATTAATGTTGAGAACAAACATAAACAATTTGAAATCTAATTTTGAGAGCTAAATTGGTAGACCTTGCTATAAAAAACGTACCTTTTTCTCCACCACAAATTGTTTTCTATCAGATACATAGCACTGACATGAGCATGAGTCCTTTCTTCTCCTCACAACGCCACTCGTTTCTAATCATGTGAACGCACTCATCTCTCTCCATTGTTTTTTGCTTTTTTGTTCTTCCGCGGTATTGACTGCAGCTTGGTTCAAATAGAAAAGATCAGAGAAGCGTAGATGAAAGCTTCATGCACGTACGAGCTTCACGCCTCCAGCGGCGGAATTGAGCCATGAGCTGAGGCAGCCTATTACGGAATTTCTCCAGGAACTGGCCGCCGGTGCTCGACCAGCGGAACAGGTAGCCGAGAGCTGATAGAAGGGCACCGGTAGGTCGGTCCGCTCCTCTTGAAAGGGACAACCGTTATGCTGTTGGCCAGCAGATGCATAGCCCCCCAACCATTGTAGCATATGCCATTGCGTCTGGCTCCACACCATCTCTCTTCATCTCCTCCCACACCCTGATGCAGCCCTCCATGTGCCCCCTGCGCACCATCGTCTTGACCAGCGCAGTGTACACGAACACGTCCGGCCGGCACACCTCATCCCTCATCCTTGTAATCATCTCTAGGATCCTCTCAGTCATGCCTTCCTGGCCCAGCGCACGCACAATGATTGCAAATGTCACTGGTATAGGCCTGACCCCTGTTGCCACGGAAAATTGCCGCGCAGCACCACGATACCCGTCGTACTTTCGTGACGATGAACGGATGCTTTCCGAGCAAAGCAACAAAGATCCCCTCACTTTCGTGGAGGAGAGACGACCGCTTTTCTGCGCAAAACGACAAAGATCAACCAAACCCTAGGGCTGCTAGGGCTCGGCAGGGAAGAACTATGAATAAAAAGACATGTAAAAAGGTACGTGAAAAGTAGATATGTGGTTTGTTGAATATCGATTGGGGGTCCTTTCAATCGGCCGTATGCCCATATTAAATAGACAGCCTGGTCTTTGGCGTACAAGATTAGAACTCTAAATCTGAACCGAATAACACGTATCTTCCTCTGATTCGGTCGCGCGTAACTAGCAAAACCGGATTCTAATCCATGTCACGTACAAATACCTTTGACCATACAATAATAAAATATTCCGGGCGCATGCTAACCATATCAGCTAATGGACGATCTGAGGACGCGCCCGTGGCGCGTTGGCTGGCTGAGGCAGTGGCCTCACCGCCCGCCCGAGTTCGACTCCCCACGGGAGCGAATTTCCGGCGTCTCACCCGTGCGGCACTGTTCACGTGAACAGTGTTTACTGTGAACAGTGTTAAACTGAGCCAATTCCACCGCGGTTCGACACTGGTATTGTGGTGTGCCCACCACCGCAGGGGTTTCCCGGAAGATCTAGGCTCGCGGAAGGCTCATAGTCTTAGTATTGTCTGGTTAGGTCTAGCTTGCGCACGGGTGGCGTGTGTATGGTGTTGTGTGTGTGTGGAGTGCGTTGTGCGTGAGTTCAGATACTACAGATGTACTAAGTCTTGGAAATCTCAAAAAAAAAAAAAAAAAAAAAAAGCTAATGGACGATCTCATACCATTCGTGCATGACCAAACGTATTTGATTTTCCTTGCTGCACCTTTCCTTGTATGATAGCCTGAAACTTCAGCTTTGGCATCCGAGAACTGTTAATACCTGTCCTTCACATCAGCATTTTAATTCTGCCTTTCTCTGAATCCATCCAGAGCTTCTCCTTGGTAGCTACTAGTACATCAAATAATCCATATAATTGTCCAGACTTAATAGCCAGTTACGTCTGATCAGCTGCTGCAATATCTGTACCACACTACAACCAAGGCAGTATTCTCAAAGTAATCAGCTAGTTCGAATATATATGTCAGTTAATAACCCAACCACCATCATTTAAATTAATTTGGCTTATAAAATACCTAGGAGCCAAATTATACCTTCAACACATGCCCCCCTGTTTTTGGTATAATGTATTTATCAAAAACACTTTAACAGTACCTTAGGTCGATGTTGATAACCTCACCGGCTATATACTTGCTTAGGACGATGTTCAAGGAACACATCGGCCAAATATTCTGCTTAGGACGATGTCTAAATATCACGTCGGCGAATGCTTATGCTTAGGGCGAGTCAAAACTCATCGGCCAAAATTTCTCAAGGCGATATTTTGAATAATATATCGGCCACCATATTTTCAAGCCTCGAGCGTTCGAAGTTCAGCAGGCAAAGAAAACACCATATTAACATCCATATCAGTAGGTATATCCCTGCTATTTTCTGAACTATCATCATCAATCACATCATCTACGCGGTCATCAACCATGTCATCTGCGAGGTCCTTAACCGTGTCGTCTACAGGGTCATCAGCTGGGTTACCTACAGGATCATTAGGCGTGTCATCCGCGAGGTCGTCAGTCTCATCATCTTCGGCTTCATTCTCCTCCGCTACAATGCGCTTCACCCTCCATGTCGGCACTATAGGTTTTTTCCGACTGGATAATTTATCACACCTCTTCTCGGCTATTTGTTCTTTTATCTCCAAATCTCGGAGTAGCTGTAGACGCCGTTTCTCAGTGTGTGTGAGTCCTGTCGGGCACCACTTAGGTCCCGGCTTAGTCCCTGGAGCGACTGACTGAATTTTGCTGCCCCCCGAGTCCCTCGGCCTGTAACGTCGTGCTGTTGTTCTTGGGATAAATATTTTGTCCTTGGCCGAAGTAACTCTCAGCTGATCAAATGTACTACCGATCTCAAATATTCTGTTGCCTCTCGCATGTCGATCAGTAGACACATCAGCTGACTCACTAGTACTAGCTGGTACAACCGCCTTCTCTGAATGTATCTGTGCATCACGCTCCAAACTAGCACATACGCTCGTGTCTTGTGCTGTAATATTCTTGGTGCAGCCATGTTCAGGTCCATCACCTGTGACAATATGCTCTGTATGGCTTTCACGGTTTACCGGCATCCACTTAAATTTCTGACCACCAATATGAATTATGCCATCACCATTGTGTCTTCTACTCGTATTTGAAGTTCCCGAAACTGGCCTCTCATCACTACCACGAATTACAGATTGGAGAGCTCCTCTGATTTCTAGCGCCCGCAACCGCTGCACTCGTCGCTTCTGAGTATGTGTTAACCCCATCGGACACCAACGAGGTCCTGGTTTGGTTCCTGGAGCGACTGATTTAATCCCGCTGCCCCCCGAGTTTTTCGGCCTGTATTGACGAATTGTGGACCCTGGAACAAATATTCTGTTATTGGCCGAAATGCTGTTCTGCTGATCAGGTTCACCTCCGGCTGCAATCTTCTGGCTTCCACTGGTACTTGGATTCCCATACTGACCAAACGAGCCAAAAACAATTGGAGAAAAACCAGTGGATGTACGTGAGCTACTATCTCCCATAGTTGGATCGGTATACATGCTAGCTGATTCAATTTTCTGACTCTGGCTGGAGGATGCAGCAGACATACTGTTCAAATGTCTCTTTTCTGTATTAGCGTCCAGATGTTTCGCTTCTCTATTAGCATTTTTCTCCTGCACCAATCCACTCTCTACTGTATCAGGTATTTTTGCTCCTGCAATTTTCTCAATACCTTGATCTGATTGGTTTCCTCCAAGCTTCGTACCATGAGAAGCAATATAATTACCTGATTTTTCTACAGGCTCGTACTCAGCACGCCTCACTGGCACCCAGGTACGCTGGCGACCACCCTTATAATTTTTGCCATGTGCATTGTGTACTGGTGGTCGATTCCCTCGAACTGGAACTGCATCATGTGACCTAGCTTCCTGATTGAACCGGGCTCTCTTTTCATGCAATGATCTTCTGTACATAGGACCTGAAGGAACACAATCTGGCTGAAAATAACCTGATGGCCCTGGAGGGTATGGTGCCCAAGGATTAAAACCCCATTGAGGAAATTTTGGATACATAGGAGAAGGTGCACATCCCCAATAAGCCGGCTCTATTAGAAAATATGGCTGCTGATCATATGAATTTCTTCTCCAACGCTCATGACCGTGAGATCCAGAAGGAGACCTAGGGCGCTTAACGCCTCCAAGCCGATTAAACACATTGTTGGCCTTGCTTGAAGTGTATTTTTCCAACAACATGCTAACTGTCGGCTTTATTCTTGGAGCATGTTTTCTTCCTCCATTGACTTTCCACACTCCCACTTCTGGACGTTTTGGTTTGATCATCCTCGGTGCAGCATTCGTATCAATGACAACATTTTTCCCTTTGGTTGATTCAGTCTGTTCTGACCGAATAAGCACTTTCTTTTTTTCAAACTCGATTACATTGATAGGAGAAGAATTACTATCGAGTTTCATGTTAGTATTCTTTGTAAATGTCAATCGTCCGTCATTCATGGCCGATTGCACCTCAGCGCCGAGCAGATCGGAGGAACTCGGCACAACTACCTTCTTGACGACGCGGTTCCTTGTCTTCTGGTATTCAGCCAACCTCAGTTTTAGTTGTTCAGCCATATATTCTTCAACCTCCCGTTCAACCTCGCGCCGATCATCTTCCGACAGATCATCGAGTGTAACGGCGATGGCGTTGTCCGGGTCGATGTCGCTCCTGTTCTTGAGGTCGGTTGTCATAATATGTGTCCTTGTTCTTCGTCCCCAGCGGAGTCGCCAATTGTGTTGCCACGGAAAATTGCCGCGCAGCACCACGATACCCGTCGTACTTTCGTGACGATGAACGGATGCTTTCCGAGCAAAGCAACAAGATCACCTCACTTTCGTGGAGGAGAGACGACCGCTTTTCTGCGCAAAACGACAAAGATCAACCAAACCCTAGGGCTGCTAGGGCTCGGCAGGGAAGAACTATGAATAAAAAGACATGTAAAAAGGTACGTGAAAAGTAGATATGTGGTTTGTTGAATATCGATTGGGGGTCCTTTCAATCGGCCGTATGCCCATATTAAATAGGCAGCCTGGTCTTTGACGTACAAGATTAGAACTCTAAATCTGAACCGAATAACACGTATCTTCCTCTGATTCGGTCGCGCGTAACTAGCAAAACCGGATTCTAATCCATGTCACGTACAAATACCTTTGACCATACAATAATAAAATATTCCGGGCGCATGCTAACCATATCAGCTAATGGACGATCTCATACCATTCGTGCATGACCAAACGTATTTGATTTTCCTTGCTGCACCTTTCCTTGTATGATAGCCTGAAACTTCAGCTTTGGCATCCGAGAACTGTTAATACCTGTCCTTCACATCAGCATTTTAATTCTGCCTTTCTCTGAATCCATCCAGAGCTTCTCCTTGGTAGCTACTAGTACATCAAATAATCCATATAATTGTCCAGACTTAATAGCCAGTTACGTCTGATCAGCTGCTGCAATATCTGTACCACACTACAACCAAGGCAGTATTCTCAAAGTAATCAGCTAGTTCGAATATATATGTCAGTTAATAACCCAACCACCATCATTTAAATTAATTTGGCTTATAAAATACCTAGGAGCCAAATTATACCTTCAACAACCCCACCATCTGACATTTCAGCAAACAACTTGTGCGCGTCCTCGACATGCCCTGCCGCAGCCAGGGCACCCAGGACGCGGTTGCAAGCGTGGACCTGCGGATGGACGGAGAACTCGTGACGAAACCTGCAAAGCGTGTAGAGCGCACGGAGGGGGCGGCGTGCGGCTGTGTGTAGCCGAACTAGGAGGGTGAGCTGAGGGTGGGAGACCGGCTTGCCGTGGGCGCGAATGAGGTCGGGGAGCTGATCGGCGGCACCCGGGAGGCCTGCATCGGAGAGGAGCGAGGCGAGAGCATGGAACGCGGGGAAGCAGTGTCGGAAGCCCTTCTGGCGGCCGGCCCAGTGGAAGAAGGGAAGGGCGAGCGGGGGAGGTGGGGGCGGGTGCACGCTGAGGACCTCAGCCACGAGCGTAGGTGGCACGCGGCGGAGCTTGGAGAGGTCGGCGACGACGGGAGGGTAGGCGACGGTGTTGTAGCGATGGTGAGCGGCCGTGGGTAATCTCGGCAGGCTATGGCGAGCGGACACGAGGGACTCGAGTTCGCGAGGGCGCAGACGTTACGATCCTAACGGTGGGGCTTTTATGTCAAACAGTTTTTTAACTTACGGGTGGCATGGTGGGTAATTATGTGATTTGTGGGGGGCAAACCCGGAAAAGTGAAAAACGCACCAACACCTCCTCAATCAATATTATATAGTAGAGATACAGCGCCGCGAGGTGGTCGATCGCCCTGCACCACATCGACACCACCCAACACCCGACCGAGTTTTTAGACGGGAGACCAGTCGAGGACCATGGCGGCGACGACAGCGGACGCAAGCAAGGTCGACGAGGTCGTGGCCGAGGAGCCAAAGACGATCGAGCTGGTGAGCTCCGACGGCGACCGCTTCGAGATAACCCATGAGGCGGCGGCCATGTCGCAAACCATCCACCACATGATCGAGGACGACTGCGTCGATATCGGCATTCCTCTCCCCAATGTCAACTCCAAGATCCTCGCCATGGTCATCGAGTACTGAAACAAGCACGTCGCCAGCACCTCCGACGGCGAGAAGGAGGACCTCAAGAGTTTCGACGAGAAGTTCATCAACGTGGATCAGGCCACGCTGTTTGACATCATCCTCGCCGCCAACTATCTGGACATCAAGGGGCTCCTGGACCTCAGCTGCCAGACGGGGGCCGACATGATCAAGGGCAAGTCGCCAGTGGAGCTTCGCAAGACGTTCAACATCAACAACGACTTCACGCCAGAGGAGGAGGAGGAGATCCGAAGGGAGAACCAGTGGGCGTTTGAGTAGATCACCTAGCTAAAAACACTACCTTTGGTCTTTATATAAGTATAGTTGCTTAGATTGTTACTACTACTTTCGTTGTTTTTCTTGGTTAGTTAAACAGAGTTAAGGTTGTTTTATCTTCGTTTGAAACCGGCGAAATTATATAGTAGCTGCTTAGATTGATACTATTTCATGAGTTAGGCTGTTTTTTTTTGTCGTTGGGTACCGGGAACATTGTAGGCTATCTATATGTTTTGGCTATATACTATCTATGAACAATTACTTGAGGCAAATATTAGTTTTGTAATTGTTCGATAATAATATCCAATTCTTCGGTAGTAACTTAATTCAAATAATGCATGAATTGCGATATTTGTGTCAGAGCAAGTAGATTTGTGATGCAGATCAACGAATTGAAATCCGTAAAATTATGCTAAAACCTTCAGGCTGGACGACAGATCATGGTTTTTTTTTTAGAAAAGGAGGGTGCGAGTCCCCGGCCTCTGCATCGAGTGATGCACACAGCCATTCGCACGACAGATCATGGTAGTGTCAGAAATTTGATAAACCAAAAATTTCCAACCTGGTCACCACGGAACATTGGCAAAAAGTAGTCCCCCACAGAGATAATGGAGATAAGCAGTTTTAGCCTTCCATGCATCTGCATCGACTGAAAGAAAAACTGAGTTACAACGTCCTTCCCGGTCTACACTACTGGATTGGAACCCCTATTTTATCTCGGACGGAGATGGTATTCGTACAATATATGTGGGAACTAATTTGCTTATCGGCTGGTTTTGCCAGAATTTAGATCAGCTTGCAAGAGATACCTACCAAGACTTGTGGCTGGGACTCCTCGGAGCCTATATATGCGACCCGAGAGTATTTCTATCTGGGACGTGTTAACTTGAATAATACCACTATAAAACTGCAAGATATACTAATCGTGACGGCAGCATATATATATTGGACAACCATAGCTCAAAGTCAATGGTGCTTTTATGAAATGTAGTGCAGAGGAATCGACCAGAAAAATTTCTACAGGTTATAATTATATCTGTATGCAATGTTGGAATAGTATAACATTAATTATCAGATTAGTTCTTGACTCATATATGCGTATGACTT
Source organism: Poa pratensis (assembly GCA_947311845.1). NCBI lineage: Eukaryota > Viridiplantae > Streptophyta > Magnoliopsida > Poales > Poaceae > Poa > Poa pratensis. The sequence goes on from CAMZMU010000063.1 coordinate 161,816,997, forward strand.
TCGAGCATTCAATCCATAATAAAAGTTCTGAATTTTTAATGAGTCTATGTCCAAGCTGCCATGTGTTTTCACCAATCAGATTCAGCTGTGCCCCCGGCGGTGTGTAGTCTCTGAACAAAGAAACACATTTTAAAACACATCAGCTTGCATACATAATGTATAAACGCGCATAAAAAAACCTACTTTTGGGTGGCCAGAAGATGAAATTGCTTTGGAAAAAAATCCAGTGAAATCATATGCATTGATGAATAACTCTTTTTGTCAGTGATAATCTCGAGATATTTTAGGAAAATATGCTAAAACCTGGTTGTCGAGGCGAGATCTACATTCTGCAGGCTCCGAAGAAGAGGTGGCCCGGTTCTGCCCTTCTTTGCAGAATTAGAATGTGGTGGCCCTTGGAGCGCTGCTGCCGATCTTCTGTCTTCTGCGCGCTCGTGAAAGTGCATGTGTTGCCCCATGTGTGGTTTTGGTAATTAATGACAATCCTTATGGACTAATGTTTGCATTGAGATATTCTTGTAGATCTTGTCCATAGGAAAAGATTGGAGTTCATGTGTTGGACTCTAGAAGATTACATGATGATCAATGCTCTATTCAAGGGTTTATATGAAGAATGGTCATATGTAAAGAAGCTGAAGCGCAAGTTCAAGAGAAGCATCTCGAAGAAATCATATGCTTGAAGCTTGCCACCCATTTGGAGATAATGGTCAAGTGAAGATGTTCCTAAGAGTGGCACTCCCATCTTGGTGTATGGGGCAGTAACATTTGAATCTTCACCAAGCAAAGCGCAATCAAGAAAGGTGGTCCACTTGAAGAGATCAAGATCGTCATCATCTAGCTTAAGTGGAATGCGCAAGGCAAAGGTATGATCTTGATAGGTTTTCTATTTTACCGCTCTCATGTTGTGGGAGACCGGGTTATAGGATAGACGGCGTACTATCAAGAGGGGCTCTCAAGTGAGTAACTTGATCGCATCTTTGTGGACAGCTCAAACCTTTGCATACTTGGCATATCATCTTTCTTGGTTCTTATTTGGCTTTTATCCATGTGAGAATTTAGAGCTTGTGTTCATCTCCATACCAAGCTCTAGTTCGTCAAAAACGGATTCCATTTGAATATCTTGTGATGTTTTTTATGTTGGAGGTATTACCGGTTCGTCTTTTGTAGAGAGGCCAAACTCTCCTCTTGTGTTCTCCTCCTCACATGATGGACTATGATGTGTATATGCATGATCTTGTAGTGCTTGTGATTATCTTCGGAGCAAGCCTAAGATCATTGAAAACGGAGTCTGGATGGAAAACTTGTTGCGTTCTCGGTGTTGAAAATATTACCGGTCCTCCTCAAGATAAGGTCCACCTCCCATGTGTGATATCTCCTTAAGCTTTTGTCGTTACCTTTCCAACGCAATTGGATTCACCTCTTTTGGAGTTCGTATGAGAAAGTTCTTGCAGTTTTTGTACCAGGCAGAATTCCCATCTGGCGGTAGTACCGCCCGCGCAACGGTAGTACCGCTCCTCCCAGGAGCAGTACTGCTGTGGTACTCCAGGTGCTTCCCTCGGGCGGTAGTACCGCGGGCAGTACCGTGCCTTCCAGGCAGCGGTACTACCGCTGGTACTACCGCTAGAGGTACCGCCAGAAAGTTTTTCGCCTCTGTACTCCTTGTGGTACCCGGCGGTAGCGACCACGTAGTACCGCTGGAATATCTCGAATTTATTCGAGGCTTGTCCAGCGGTAGTACCGGCCGTCCACCGGTAGTACCGCCCCCTAGCTGCGACGGTTGTACCGTAAGGTACCGCTACGCCTGGGAGCAGTACTCACCTGAGTACCGCCAGGAGTCCTGCAGCGGTAGTACCGCTATCCCAGCGGTAGTACCGCTGGGCACGAAAACTGGACATAACGGTCAGATTTCCAGGGAACCTATTTAAGTGGTCCTCTTCCCCAATGGTTCCCTAGCTTTGCCCAGCATGTTTATCTCTCTCTCCCCCACCATTGTTGACCTTGCAAAGCTTGCCTCTCTCTCAATTCCTCCCATGATTCTTGCATATCTTTGAGGGAATAGAGAGAGGAGATCTAGATCTACATTTCCACCAATCCATCTCTCCTCTAAGTGAGGGGAACCCTTTCGATCTAGTTCTTGAAGTTCCATTTGTTGTGTTCTTCGTTGTTCTTCCTCTCTTCCCCCCATAAGCATTAGTTGCTTTGGTGGGATTTGAGAGTGAAGGACTTGAGCATTGTGTGCTCTTGCCATTGCTTCGTTGCATCGGTGTGCTCTCCACGAGATTCGTGGAAGTTGAAAGCTTGTGAACTTGTTACTCTTGGGTCCTTGGACCCTAGACGCCTTTGTGGTGGTTGGACCCTTGTGTGGTCACTTGAAGCCGTTCGGGAGCCCCCAATCCCATTGTGGGTTGTGCCTCGGATTGTTGTTGAGAGCCGTTCGGGAGCCCCCAACCCATTGTGGGTTGTGCCCCGGATTGTTGTTGAAAGGCTCCGGATTCCGCCTCGAAGGAATACCGATAGTGGAAGGTGAACCAAACCTTTGTGGTGCGGTTCATCGGAGAAGAGGGTGAAACCTTTGTGGTTGTTGAACCGTTGTGTCGGTTCACACCTCTCCAACGAGACGTACTCCCTTTCAAGGAGGAACTCGGGAATACATCCTCGTCTCCGCGTGCTTCGGTTATTTCTATACCCGAGCTTTTACTTATGCACTTTACATTGTGATAGCCTTCGTGCTTGAAGTATTCTATATTGCTATCACCTTGTTGCTTGTCTTGCTTAGCATAAGTTGTTGGTGCACATAGGTGAGCCTAGTTTATTTAGGTTGTTGGCTTGTTAATTTAAACACCTAGTTTTATTCCGCAATTAGCAAGCCTAAACCGGAAAAGTTTTAATCGCCTATTCACCCCCCTCTAGGCGACATCATTGTCCTTTCAATTGGTATCAGAGCCTGGGCTCTCTTTTTGGGCTTTACCGCCTAGAGAGTAAAAGATGTCGTTTAGGGAATTAGTGCACGATCCCACTTTCATATTCGATGGCACAAATTATGATGTTTGGAAAATTCGCATGCTTAATCTTTTTAGGGCCATGGGTCCAAATTATATTAAGAGGATTGTAGATGTGGGTTTTCTCCTCCAAAGGATTCCAAGAATTATCTTTAGAGGATGAGGAAAACTCTCATCTCGAGACTCTAGTTTCTAATGGTCTTATATGTGTTTTGAGCGATGTAGTTCTTGCGTCAATCATGCCTTTTCGGAACGCTCATGAGCTTTGGACCAAGCTTCAAGATATATATGAAGTGTCCAAAATTATTGAGGATGATTGTTCTCCTTCCACTCCGGCCGTGATGAGTTCACAACTTCTTCCACTTCACCAACATGTGATTTGTCACAAGGTAATGATATGGTGAGTGGTGATAGAAATTGCATTGTGATGGTGAATACTATTGATTATACTTCTCTCTATCTCATTGCAATGTTCTATCTTTGGACTTAAACTCTTCTAGCACTCCAAATGTCATACATGCTAGAGTTGATAGTCCTTGCATATCATGTAATAGTTGTTTAACTAAATCTCATGATGATATGCTTCATATGTCTTGTTGCCATGAAAACAATGCTTCCATATCCTCTAGTACTTGCATGACTAACAATGTAGAGGAATCCCAACATTTGTTGGAACAAGACATGGACCTAAATGGTGCTTCAAGTTTCTTCATCCTCTTCATTAATCATGTTTGCCTTATGGCTAAGGATTCCGAGGTGTCTCCCACCTCAAATCCAAATTGTGATGATGTGGATGAGGATTCTCATGAAGAAGGTTTTGATTTTGAATCCTTAACCAAGATGGGTGAGATGGTACTTGGTGCTCTCCCCAAAGGTAGTAAAGCTATCCCTCCTCTATGTGAAATCATTGATTATGTTATAAGAGTAGGGAATTCATTGAGGATTTGGAAAGTCAATTTGATGAGAAATGTCAAATTGAGAGGGATGACTCTATTACTATAGCTTCCTTGAAAGCTTCTCTTGAAGAAGAAGAAGAACTTAGGTCTTCTCTTGAAGAGAGACTTGAATCTCTTGATGAGTCTAATGATCTTATTATTGCTAAAATCATTAAGGAAAGAGATCATGCCCTTGCTAAATATAAAGTGCTTAAAAAGGAAAAAGTTGAATTTGGTGTTGGCAATGCTAGACTAAGTGAGGACATAGAGAGACTTGACAAAGCTCACAAGGCTTTAGAAAGTGAACACTCTCTCCTTATCAAGTCTCATGATCAACTCCAAACTCAACTATCTAAGAATGATAAGCTTGCAAATTGTCTTCTTCCATTTCTAATATTAATGATGCTTGTGCTACTAACTCCACTTCTTGTGAAGCATCTATTTTGAAGGAGAATGTTGAGCTAAGGGCTCAACTTGAGTTGCTATCTAGCAAGTATGGGAAATTGGAAGAAAGTCATGAAAAGCTTTCTAGCTCTAATGATGATCTTCTAGCATCCCATGCTAGGCTAAAGTTAGCTCATGAGGCTATTATGTCAAAGGTAACATCTTGTGAGCCTCATGTGGAAATTGGCACAACTTCTTAAAATGCTTTATTGCCATGTGCTAGTCCTAGTGATTCATCCATCACAATTGCTACATCTTGTGATGAATTACTTTCATTGCCTTGTTGCTCTAACAATGAAGCTTCTACTTCCTCTAGTGTTTTTGTTGATACTAACCATGTAGAGGAACTAAATGAGCTCAAGGCCCAAGTCACTTCTTTGAAGAAAGACTTGGAAAAGCGTCATGTTGGGAAGTCCACACTTGACAATATGTTGAGTGTTCAAAGACGCCCCAATGACAAGAGTGGACTTGGATTCAACTCCAATAACAAGAACAAGTCCAAGTCTACAAGAAGAACAAGGGCCAAGAACAAGTTAAAGATTCGGCCAAGATTGTTTGCTTCAAGTGCAAAGTTGAAGGGCACCATGTTAGATCTTGCCCTTTGAAGAAGAAGGCTCTTAGTGAGAAGCAACAAGGGAAGAAGCCTCAAGTTCCTCAAGTTGAAGAACAACCTCTTCCCAAGAAGAATCAAGCTACCCTCCTCAAGTCAAGATTCCAACTAAGAAGAGAGGAGGAAGTCGATGTTGCTACCTATGCCGTGAGAAGGGTCACCTTGCTTCTTCATGCACAAATGGTACCTTATCCAACCCCATTTATTGATGATGTTTATTCTCTTCGGAAGGATAAGGTTGGCAATGTGTTTGCCAAATATGTTGGTACTCAAAGTGGTGTCAAGAAAAGAACCATTTGGGTTGAAACCTATTGTGACTAACCTCTTAGGACCCAACTTGGTTGGGGACCAACAAGCTAAAACTTGATCAATAGGTGTTGTTGGAGGCATTGGAGACTTGGCTACATCATGAAGAATTAAGGGATCTTCATCAATTATATTCTCTCAAGCCAAGTCATTTGGATTATATTGTTCTACTCATATCCAATGTTCCTCCTTGCGGTAACTTTTATTTAAATCATATATACATTGAAAGTTGCTTGCACCCTTGCATGTGTTTGGTTTTGTACCTTGCTAGTGTTTGTATGTGTTGTGCTCTCTACTTACTTATCTTGAGAAATCAAGTATGTGTATGTTGGTTTGCACACCATTTACTTGTGTTGAGCCTTATTGCTTTTATTTGATATATTACTTGTTGGCTCTCTTTTGAGAGATTAATGGACTATTCCATTTTTGGAGAGTGATATGCTTCGTGCACTTCACAAACCAAAAATGTGTGTACATGAGGAATACCACTTAGTGATGATATATCAATATTATCTATTCTCTATGTGGTATGTCATGCTCATGAGAAATTCAAATTCTATAATGTCCATTAATTTCTCGAGTTGGTTTTGTTTGCCTCTTGCTTTAAAGAAAATGGATTATCACATTATGGGGGAGTAATAAGCTATGTGCATATTACAAGCCTAGAAAATGTGAACATGTGAGGTATTGCCACCTAGAATTGATATTCTTCATTATCTTATTCCTTTGTGGCATGTTGCTCAAACAAGTTCCATATTTGATCATTTGCTTTTGTCTCTTTTCGTTGGATCTTGTTTGTGATGGAATTTCTTGGTATGGCTTTCCCAAATATGTTCTCATATATCTCTTTGGGAAACCAATTGCTTCAAGCTACTCCTTGGAGTTGCTTTGCATTATTGCGTGATTTTTGAAGCTATCAAGAATTCTATCTATCTAAGCATGGCTTTTAATTCCTATCCTTTGCCATATGCTTATGTTTTGTGAATATGATCTTGAATATATCTTTGCAATCCACCACCGAGAAATATCTCCATACATTACTTGTCTTGACAAGTGATAATCATATTTGTGGTAAATATATTGATCATATTCACTTTGGCTCTTGCTTTGAATTGCCTTATTTGATTGCCAAGGATTTGTTTTGATCTAACTCTCATTTGTCTTCCTTGTATTTTTGGATCCTTTATTGCTCTACTTGAAATTTGTTTTGTGCTTTCTTGAGTTGGGAAAAGCAATGAACCAATTCTTGTGCATTGACATTCAAAAGTCATACTTCTTGATAATGCACTATTCTTGGGAAGCTATCCTACTTTGAGTAAAACACCGTTCTTTAAATTGGTATTGCAATTTCTTGCTTTCTTGAACATGACTAGTGTTTGAATATATATATGGAGAGTGATGATCTCATTTGTGTGCATTTTGTATTCAAATGCAAAATCTTAAATAATGCACACATCTTGGGGGAGCAATCCTATAGCTTTTTGAACATTAGTTGTCTTCATTTGATATTTGATCCCGATGACGTGTCTCCTTGGAAGACAAACATTTTTCGTCTTGGTACTTGTGCCATCATGAAAAGTGTAGAGGGTTTGGTTTATTCCTTGATGATATTTTCATCATTTGGTATCTTGATTTCATTGGTATCTTTTCAAAGTGGTATCTTCACTCATGTGTTGATTTGGGTATTTGATATAATTTGGACACTTTGTTTTCTTGTCACACTTGTGTGTGCTTTGTTGGTTTACTTGGTGTTTTGTCTAAATTATATCTTGTTTGGTTCTTGAAAGTCATGTGCATGCATATTTATTATATGTATATCTTATGGCATGCTTACTTTCGTTGATCCAATATATAGGATAAACTCCATCAAATCCTAAATGGCTAAGATGTGCATGAAATTCAATTTCATATCTATATGCACATAGTTATGTGGAGTTTGTCCTATGTATTGTAGTTGCTCTAACTACTTTGGACCCAATGAGTTTGGGTACCATTTTGTACTTGAATTTGTTTTAGGTACTTTGGAGATGCATTGGAAGCTTGTCTCATCTACAAGGAAGGTGTTGTCACCATGTGCTTATTGGAGCCAAGCTCGGATGATCGTGAATCTTATCTTCTACATCACCAATGCTATCTCGGTAACAAGTATCTACCTCATGCATACTTTTCTAGCTCTCAACCTTGTGTAGGTTGTTTCATGGCATGAATCTTTTGTTGCAATTCATTTGGTTTTGCAAAACAACTTTGTTGCAAATGTGGGCAAGCCGGGATGATTACATATCAAGGGGAATATATATAATCATTTTCATGATTCCCAATCCCATATATGTTAATCTAGCACTTTCTACTCTATGTCTCACATATGCAATATTGATGTTTTCAAAATCATTTGCCTTTTGCGATACTTGTTATCTTTCTCGGAGCATCCTTTTTATCACTTTATCCCTTGTGGATAGTTTTGATGCTATGATGAGTATGTGTTGGAAGTTCATCTATATCCCTTTAAGATAAAATTGAGCTTTGTGCTATGCTTTTAAGCAAAGTTCATGGTGTATTATGACTTCCCTTGGATATCATGTTCTCTAGCTTTGTACCTATTTTGTGTGTGCATGTTTATTTGTGGACTTATATCTTCGTGATTGGTGTCTACTTAGAAACTTATACACATGAGAATAGTTACATCTTTAATTGGTATTCCAATTCTTTAGTAACCACCCTTTGTTCCTTTTTGATTCTTTGTTGGTTTCTAAATGTCACAAGCTTTGTTTTTATTTGTTATGCGTTTGCATCTTAATAAGCTTGGTTGGTTTTCAAATTTCTAAGAGTGAGTGAGGATTCCATGTTATGCACACCATATTGTAATGCAAATCCTACATTATGCACGTACCTTGGGGAGTTCCCTCTTGATTTTGAGAACACTTTTTCGGATCCTTTGATTGGTTACTTCTTTTGTCGAAGTATCTTTCAATTTGATTTTCTTTTGCAATCTTTGGATCCTCAATATAGTTTGATCTTCTTCCCAACTATTCGTCATTGGATATGTGCATTTGATTTCACTCATATTATGAGAAATGCATAAATTATGGGGGAGCTCTTACTATGTTGGCCTTCTAAATTTTTCCTCCCATTTCGGCAATCGATGCCAATGGGGGAGAAGTTTAGAGGGTTTAAGGGAATTTGGTTTATGCTTTAGTTTCGTTCTTAAGCATTTGACTTTCTTGCTCTTGCATCCTTGCTCTTTGTGTTGCATGGTTGCTTAATTCATTATATAAACCCTCGTAAAAGGGATTGTCATCAATTACCAAAATGGGGGAGATTGAAAGTGCATGTGTTGCCCCATGTGTGGTTTTGGTAATTAATGACAATCCTTATGGACTAATGTTTGCATTGAGATATTCTTGTAGATCTTGTCCATAGGAAAAGATTGGAGTTCATGTGTTGGACTCTAGAAGATTACATGATGATCAATGCTCTATTCAAGGGTTTATATGAAGAATGGTCATATGTAAAGAAGCTGAAGCGCAAGTTCAAGAGAAGCATCTCGAAGAAATCATATGCTTGAAGCTTGCCACCCATTTGGAGATAATGGTCAAGTGAAGATGTTCCTAAGAGTGGCACTCCCATCTTGGTGTATGGGGCAGTAACATTTGAATCTTCACCAAGCAAAGCGCAATCAAGAAAGGTGGTCCACTTGAAGAGATCAAGATCGTCATCATCTAGCTTAAGTGGAATGCGCAAGGCAAAGGTATGATCTTGATAGGTTTTCTATTTTACCGCTCTCATGTTGTGGGAGACCGGGTTATAGGATAGACGGCGTACTATCAAGAGGGGCTCTCAAGTGAGTAACTTGATCGCATCTTTGTGGACAGCTCAAACCTTTGCATACTTGGCATATCATCTTTCTTGGTTCTTATTTGGCTTTTATCCATGTGAGAATTTAGAGCTTGTGTTCATCTCCATACCAAGCTCTAGTTCGTCAAAAACGGATTCCATTTGAATATCTTGTGATGTTTTTGATGTTGGAGGTATTACCGGTTCGTCTTTTGTAGAGAGGCCAAACTCTCCTCTTGTGTTCTCCTCCTCACATGATGGACTATGATGTGTATATGCATGATCTTGTAGTGCTTGTGATTATCTTCGGAGCAAGCCCAAGATCATTGAAAACGGAGTCTGGATAGAAAACTTGTTGCGTTCTCGGTGTTGGAAATATTACCGGTCCTCCTCAAGATAAGGTCCACCTCCCATGTGTGATATCTCCTTAAGCTTTTGTCGTTACCTTTCCAACGCAATTGGATTCACCTCTTTTGGAGTTCGTATGAGAAAGTTCTTGCAGTTTTTGTACCAGGCAGAATTCCCATCTGGCGGTAGTACCGCCCGCGCAACGGTAGTACCGCTCCTCCCAGGAGCAGTACTGCTGTGGTACTCCAGGTGCTTCCCTCGGGCGGTAGTACCGCGGGCAGTACCGTGCCTTCCAGGCAGCGGTACTACCGCTGGTACTACCGCTAGAGGTACCGCCAGAAAGTTTTTCGCCTCTGTACTCCTTGCGGTACCCGGCGGTAGCGACCACGTAGTACCGCTGGAATATCTCGAATTTATTCGAGGCTTGTCCAGCGGTAGTACCGGCCGTCCACCGGTAGTACCGCCCCCTAGCTGCGACGGTTGTACCGTAAGGTACCGCTACGCCTGGGAGCAGTACTCACCTGAGTACCGCCAGGAGTCCTGCAGCGGTAGTACCGCTATCCCAGCGGTAGTACCGCTGGGCACGAAAACTGGACATAACGGTCAGATTTCCAGGGAACCTATTTAAGGGGTCCTCTTCCCCAATGGTTCCCTAGCTTTGCCCAGCACGTTTATCTCTCTCTCCCCCACCATTGTTGACCTTGCAAAGCTTGCCTCTCTCTCAATTCCTCCCATGATTCTTGCATATCTTTGAGGGAATAGAGAGAGGAGATCTAGATCTACATTTCCACCAATCCATCTCTCCTCTAAGTGAGGGGAACCCTTTCGATCTAGTTCTTGAAGTTCCATTTGTTGTGTTCTTCGTTGTTCTTCCTCTCTTCTCCCCCCATAAGCATTAGTTGCTTTTGGTGGGATTTGAGAGTGAAGGACTTGAGCATTTTGTGTGCTCTTGCCATTGCTTCGTTGCATCGGTTTGTGCTCTCCACGAGAATTCGTGGAAGTTGAAAAGCTTGTGAACTTGTTTCTCTTGGGTCCTTGGACCCTAGACGCCTTTGTGGTGGTTGGACCCTTGTGTGGTCAATTGAAGCCGTCCGGGAGCCCCCAATCCCATTGTGGGTTGTGCCTCGGATTGTTGTTGAGAGCCGTTCGGGAGCCCCCAACCCATTGTGGGTTGTGCCCCGGATTGTTGTTGAAAGGCTCCGGATTCCGTCTCGAAGGAATACCGATAGTGGAAGGTGAACCAAACCTTTGTGGTGCGGTTCATCGGAGAAGAGGGTGAAACCTTTGTGGTTGTTGAACCGTTGTGTCGGTTCACACCTCTCCAACGAGACGTACTCCCTTTCAAGGAGGAACTCGGGAATACATCCTCGTCTCCGCGTGCTTCGGTTATTTCTATACCCGAGCTTATTACTTATGCACTTTACATTGTGATAGCCTTCGTGCTTGAAGTATTCTATATTGCTATCACCTTGTTGGTTGTCTTGCTTAGCATAAGTTGTTGGTGCACATAGGTGAGCCTAGTTTATTTAGGTTGTTGGCTTGTTAATTTAAACACCTAGTTTTATTCCGCAATTAGCAAGGCTAAACCGGAAAAGTTTTAATCGCCTATTCACCCCCTCTCTAGGCGACATCATTGTCCTTTCAGGTCGGGGCTCGGCGGAGCTGCTGGGTGCGTTTTCCCCTCGCCGGAGTTCGCGGGACGGCGTCTCCGGGTGTTCGTTGGTTCGATTCGAGCTGTGTTTGCAGGGCGTTGGCTTCGATGGCGTTGGATGGAGGAGCTTCGGGTCCGAGCTCGTCGACTTCCCGGCCGTGGAGGGGCTGCTCCGTATCCAAGGTGTGAAGGGAGCAGTGGCGGCGGCGCGCCGGCGTACGTCCTCGTCGTCGTCTTCGTCAACGGGTTGCTGAGGGTCTTCATTGTAATTTTCTCTTTGTCTCAGGACCTTTCTATAAGAACTCTGTGAGTTCAGCTCGTTTCTCGCAAAAAAAAAGAATATCTTTTTCCCTATGGGGGGCCTTGGCGGGTTTGTGTTGCCCTTGTGCTTGTGTAGTCGGCATTAGGCCGTGTTTCGCTTGGTGGTGTCTATTGTCACTTGTGTCCAACAATATTTAGTTGTAGCTCTGTTTTGAGTAGTTTTGGGTGTTCGCCCTTTTCTTAGTCTTGTATCTATCTTTGTTCTATGAATGCATCGAGGTGCAAGCTTTGCGTTTTTGCGATGAAGAACAAAAAAAGTATTGATATTATTCACTTAATTTAGAAAAATCAAATGCAGTGAAGAGAAATTGATTGATATTATTTCCAAAATTTTCCACGATAAGGGTTTCCATCTTAGGACAAATTTGCACAAGGTATATTTGATTTTAGTATACACATTAATCATACACTAGTAGATTTGACCATTGTAAACCATAAAAGCATCTAGAACACTAAATCGATTGTACAATATAATGTCTAAAAATGTGGTTTAGTTCACAACGTATATATACTCCAAATTGGTAAATGAATTAATTGTAGCAAAAACTTGTCAAAACAAATACTAATACTAGTGATCAATGAGCGCCGGGAATATCCATACAGACCATATCCTTTGACGAGTAACAAATGTACTCGTATCTAGAAAGCCACTTAAAACTAGAGTAGACGACAACTTGATCTATGTCGAGAACCCGAAACAAAACGATCCAACTGCAACCTGCATCGGCCAATTTTGCGGACGTTCTTATCTAGTGCATGTACCGTCGTGCATGTTTCGGTGCGAGGATCATAGACACAAATTTCGTACCCTTGTTCAGAAACAAAACGAAGAAATTTCAGTTTACCACCGTCATGTGTCATCCTCAAAGGTATAAATTGTAAGGTGGAAGAGGGCACCGGGATTGTGTGTGCTTTAATCCAGGTATTCTTGTCTATACCGGTTAAGAGCCATATGTTGACACACATATTCTTGTTTGACAGCTCTGAATGAACAAAGCACAAGGTGTCGTTGAACTCGCCTATGCGGAGTAGATCATTTCTCTTCCACAACTCCGCTTCCCTTGCTTTTGGTGGCCCCCTGATCATCTTTTTCCACTCTTCTCTCTCAATGTCGAAGGAACCCTAGTGAGACCAAGAAGTACATGAGTCCATCCATGGCAACAGGGACCCCTCGGATGCTTGATACAAGTGGGAACGGTTTCGACGGCCTCCATCCTTTGTCGCCTTCTAGAGTGAAAACCTCGCACGCCCCCCATGACCACAGACCGACAACCTTGTAGACACCGGATGGAGTGGCACGACCAAAGCCGAAGTTTGTAAAAAAGAACTTCTCCGGACAATGTGCGAGCACCTCACCTGTGATCTGGTCAATTACGCGGGTCTTGCCGGAGACATAGTTGTGGGCACACACGAGGTCGTCCATGCTCGTGGAGAGCAACTCTGTGCTGCCTATGTCCTCCACCACCGTCATGACACTCCCGTCAATGTCCATCAGCCGCAGGTCGTAGTAGAATTTGCTCTCACGGTAGCAGCCGGCGACACAGACGAGCGCTTCCCCATGACGAGATTTATGCGCGGCGAGGAAGGTTGCATCGGCGATGAGTCCACACCACTCCCTGGACACGCACCGGAAACGGCAGACGGTGCTCACCGGGAGCCTGGAAAGGATGTCGAAGATGAGGTCGTTTGGCAAGGACACGGCAGACTCCGTGGCGGCCTGTGCAGGCGTGCCGGTCGTCGTGGCGACGCCATGGCTCAGGAGGCGGCGACGGCGGCGTTCAGGAGACTGCTGGGGCGCCATAGCGGTTCAAAAGAACGATCAGACAGATCGAGGAGATGGATATGATACGGCAAGGAAAGTTTAATAAGGCTTTGGCGTCAAGATCGGCTGCGTATGCTCTTAAATCTCTGAGTCATGACCCGTGCATGATAAGAGCTCGATCGAAACTTGAAACCATCACAGGTACGCACTGGATCTGCGAGATCGTGTCCGTCTCGGTCTCTCCTACGTCCGTCCCCTTTAAATATACAGCCCGCCAGGTGGTCGATCGCCCTGCACCACATCGACACCACCCAACACCCGACCGAGTTTTTAGACGAGAGATCAATCGAGGACCATGGCAGCTACGACAGCGGATGCAAGCAAGGTCGACGAGTGTAACATCCCAAAATTATCAACAGGTATTATTAGTTCCAGAAATGAGAGCCAACAAAAACTTTTGTTAAAAATTATATGTGTTGATCTCATATTCTTGCTGGTGTTGTTTATTCCTTCTTGTTGATATGTTGCTTGCTCTAAAGACAAACATGAAGAAAATGAGAGAAATAAAGTAAAAGCAAAACAAGAAAATAAATGTGGCAAGTGCCACACAAATTCTCCAAGTGAGGATCTCAATTTGTTTCCAACAAAACTCAGTGGAGTGGTAGTGCAAACCCTCCCATCTCATCCCTACTACTTATCTCTCTCAAATATTATTTTCAAACTAGTTTTAAATTTTAAAAGTAAACAAAGTAGAAATAAATTAAATTACCATAATTGAAACACTATAAAAGAAAATGTTTCAAAACATTTTATTTTGCAAAGCCAATTTTTGTGGAGCTTCTGCACATTATGGGAAGGCCCCGCAAATTTTGGCAATTTTTTATAAATTGATTTAGTGCCTCAAATTAAATCAAGAAGTGCTTCTGAAATTTAACAGAAGGGCTAAAAGGTAAATAGATGAAAGAAGAAGGAAAAGAAGAAGCGCGCAGCAGCCAGGGGGGTTTTGGCAAAAGTGTCATCGCCTTCCTCTCCGTCGCTGTGTCGTCGCCGCACGCCACGCGCCTCGCCGTTTCCCCGGGCCCCCCAGGCCCCCCTCTCGCTCGCAGTCGTCCACGTTCGCCGCCTCTGCGTCCGCCGCAGTCGCTCGAGCATTTCCTTGACCCGAAGCCGTCCCCTGTCCCCGATGCCGCCGCGGTAGAGCTCGAGCACCGCCGGTGAAATTCGCCCCACCCTCTGCACCTCGACGCGTGCCACTCCGCCCAGGCCTTCTAGAAGGCACTAGAGCCTCGCTCGTCACCGCATTGCCCCGCCCGTCGCCGTGCCTCGTCAGCCTCGGGCAAAAGATCTTGCCGATGCGCCGTGGACACGCCCGTGCACCTCGCCCATGAACGCCGGCATCCGCCGCTATAAAACCACCCCCGACCCCCTCTGCTCACTCCACACCACCCCATCTCCCTTTCCCCCGCACCAATTTCACCGTGCTCTGCCCGGAGGGCGGACATTGCTGCGCCACGGCTGCCGTCAAGGTCGGACACGGCCGCCGCGCTGCTCTACCCTATTCTCCCCTCTATGCCTCGTAGCATGATGCCACAGCTTCACCACACTCACCCGCCCTTTTTCCCTCTGGATTATGCACAGGCCCGTCATCAGGAGATCGCCGGAGCTGCAGCCCGTGCTGTGAAAGTGCGGGAGATCGCCGCCGTCGAACCAGTCCGTCCCAGCTCGTGCCGCTGCTCCAGCAAGCTTCCCCATGACCCCCGCCGTCGAACGTGTCCACTCCACCGCCCCTAGGCCCCTCAGGTACCCTCTCTGGCCACGCTCGCCTTCGCCGGCGCGGCAACGCCGCCGGAGTTAGGTCGTCGCGGATGAAATTGAACCTGGACCGTTAGATCTTCGATCTACGGCAGCATACCCCTTCGTTTAGATTAGACACTGGCAAGTGGACCCCACACGTCAGCGTTTTCAACTTTATCCAGTGCGCGCAGAGTTTTGCTGAGCCACTGACGGGTAGACCCCACCCGTCAGGATTCTCAACATTATCCAGAACAGTGGATTTTCTAAATTTAAATTCTCTGCAAATTTCAATACTGATATCAACTTAAAAATTCAATAACTTGAGATCTATTCATCCAAATAAATCAAATCCAATTGTTCTGGAAAGCTTATGAAAATGTTTAACCAATCCAATTGGTCTCATGTCATTTAAATAAATAGTTAAAAAGTATTAGTAAAAATACTACAGAAGGTTTAAAATCTAAACTTGTTTGTTTCTGATACTGTGTTAGTCCAAATAATTCCAAACCAATTTTTCTAGCTTAGTACTGCCTTGTGTTAGCTCCCCTAATTTTGGTAGAATTAATTAAGCAGTATTAATTGTTGACTTTAAGATAAATCCTTCTGGACTAAAACAAACAAATATGTTTATTGGTTGACCCAAATGAGTTAGGACCAATTTTGTTAGCTCAAATATAGCCATTTTTAGTTACCCCTAAAAGGGTTTAATTTTTGGAAGAATAGAATTTAAATGGTAGCTAAAACTTGATTATTGAGTGGCTGGATTCAAACCAGTGTGTAGGGAGTTTGGCAACTCCAATTGATCCAAACCAAATTGTGTTGTCTTCTACACATCAGTAGCTTTCCATAGAATTTTAGTTTGTATTTTTGTGACCAACAGAACTCAAGTTGTGGATTTAAACATGAATAACTAGTTTCTGCCATAATTTGGACTTATTTAAATAATGTTTAATTCAACTTATTTGAAAACCAAATTGTGTGGTTTGATGTGTGCAGTAGCTAATTGTGATGTTTATGATTGTTGTGTTGAGATGACACTAGTACAGAAAAGCTATTCTGTGGCGCACCATTTTGCTATTCTGTGGCGCATGGGCGGTGCGCCACAGAATAGTCGCCACTAAATAAGCTATTCTGTGGCGCACCACCTAGTGCGCCACAGAATAAGCTATTCTGTGGCGCACCCAGTCCGGTGCGCCACAGAATAGCTTATTCTGTGGCGCACCCTACCCCGTGCGCCACAGAATTGTTTTTTTGAATTTCAAAAAAATGGCGGCCAGATCTAGATCTGGATTCCCAAAAAATTCAAAAAAATTCAAAATTTTTGGAAAAAATCACAAAAATCAGAAAATGATATAATTTGGAAATTCCTATGTATTTGAATTTTTTGAACATTTTGAACACTCGAAGTCAATCTCAAATGTTGACTTCCCGCTAGGTCACCCATCCTTAGAGTGCTCCCACCCCAGCACGCTTAACTTCTAAATTCTATTCACATCACCTACCCACCTGCTACTCAAGTTCTTATTGATAATTCTATCGTATCAACCCTTTTAACCCTTCTCTACGTGTATACATGTGAGTGTAGTTTATGTATATTGTTGGGTTGTCAAAAATTCAAAAAATTCAAAAACTTCAAAAGTTTTAACAGGATGTTAAAAAAATCCAAAAAAGTTCAAAAAATTTCAAAAAAGTCAAAAAATTCAAAAAATTCAAAAAATCCCAAAAAAAATCAGAAAACTTCAAAAAACCCAAAAACTCAGCAAATCCAAAAAAATTGAAATTTTTTTATTTTTTTTTTGATTTTGTAGGAAAAAAACTTCATTTTGAAATAACTTTTTTTCCCTTTGGAATTTGGGGTTGGCTTCCTTTTCTTCTCTAGTTTTTTTTGATATATTAAACGCATTTTTTCGACGTCGTATGCAAAAGTTGTGGCCGTTTTACGTTTTTTTTCTGGATTTTGCAGAAAAGGTCAAATTTCATATTTCAAAATTTCTAGACGAACTAGACAGTAACACCTAACCACATCTCGAAGGATTTTATTTTTTGAATTTTTTATCATTTTCTTTGAGCGATTTCAAAACTGAAAAGGCGATCCACGGGGGGTGTTGTTTGGAGGGGTGCGTGAGAGGTAAAAAAATTCAAAAACTATTCTGTGGCGCACCAACCCCATGCGCCACAGAATAGCACTATTCTGTGGCGCACCAGCTACATGCGCCACAGAATAGTGCTATTCTGTGGCGCACCAGCCACATGCGCCACAGAATAGCACTATTCTGTGGCGCACCAGCTTAGTCTTAATTTAAATTCTCTGCAAATTTCAATACTGATATCATCTTAAAAATTCAATAACTTGAGATCTATTCATCCAAATAAATCAAATCCAATTGTTCTGAAAAGCTTATGAAAATGTTTAATCAACCCAATTGGTCTCATGTCATTTAAATAAATAGTTAAAAAGTATTAGTAAAAATACTACAGAAGGTTTAAAATCTAAACTTGTTTGTTTCTGATACTGTGTTAGTCCAAATAATTCCAAACCAATTTTTCTAGCTTATTACTGCCTTGTGTTAGCTCCCCTAATTTTGGTAGAATTAATTAAGCAGTATTAATTGTTGACTTTAAGATAAACCCTTCTGGACTAAAATTAAATAATGTTTAATTCAACTTATTTAGTTACCCCTAAAAGGGTTTAATTTTTGTTAGCTCACATATAGCCATGTTTAGTTACCCCTAAAAGGGTTTAATTTTTGGAACAATAGAATTTAAATGGTAGCTAAAACTTGATTATTGAGTGGCTGGATTCAAACCAGTGTGTAGGGAGTTTGGCAACTCCAATTGATCCAAACCAAATTGTGTTGTCTTCTACACATCAGTAGCTTTCCATAGAATTTTAGTTTGTATTTTTGTGACCAACAGAACTCAAGTTGTGGATTTAAACATGAATAACTAGTTTCTGCCATAATTTGGACTTAATTAAATAATGTTTAATTCAACTTATTTGAAAACCAAATTGTGTGGTTTGATGTGTGCAGTAGCTAATTGTGATGTCTATGATTGTTGTGTTGAGATGATTGCTTGTATAGCTTAGTGATTGTTTGCATTGTTTGTTTATTAATTAGACGAGAACGTTGTCGGATATATCGAGGAAGGAGAGTTTGCTGAAATTGAAGAACAAGAGCAAGATCACTTTGCCAAGCAAGGCAAGCTATTCTCTGAGCTTGCACTACAAACATATGCATCTACTTTCATAACATGTTTTACTCTCAAGGCAAGATTTATAAAACCCATTTCAAAAGTATATGGAAATTATTTTGCCACCTATGTAGAAATACAAGATAGTTATATCAAATTATAGGATGGGAAAAACAATTATGTTTTATTCAAAACTCCTTTGAAATTACTTGTGAGATTATGAAATACCGAGATGTCGGTGTTGGAATGGAGAAGTGGAAAAATGGTGATGTTTATGAAAAATGCACAGTGTGTCCTTGTACTTACGTCAACCATCCGATACCCTGTGCGACCACATCCACCACATATGGGAAAAGGGCGTAGTCATATAATTTGCTCATATTAGTATGAGGTTCCTCAACAACGAGGATGACCTCGTTCCATGAGGGGATGGTCATGGCGACCTACCCCCTGACCTGGGTCCTGGCATCTGAGGATGGGGGATTGAAGGGTTCGCTCGCCGGGCAGAACTACGAGTCCTCACACTTAGCTTTCCCGACGGGGAATCTGGACTGGGTGTTGATGGAAAAGATGATAATTTCGTAGCGGTAGGATCCTATACTAGCATGAGCAAAGGACAGGCTATGGTCGGCGGCTTACTTCGCATACACCCTGTATGGCGAGACGTGGCGGACACGATGAGCTGCCGGATGGATGTGGGATAAAAGCGTGCTACCTCTGCAGAGGGTTAAAACTATTCGAATAGCCGAGTTCTCGGATATGGACAGTTGGGAGACCCTACTTTGACCATGTGCAAGTTTTGGAAAAGCTTTTAAGTCAAAAAGAAATTGAAATGGTGGTGTTCTGACACAACTATACCAAATGGAGTGGTATGAGTTGTTGGAATAAATGGACCATGGTGAGCCATGGTCAGGAAAAAGGAAGGGTTTTGGAGAAACAGATAAAATGGTGGTTTCTTTAAAAGTGATTATAAAACTCTTCTTACCTTTTTCAATAAAGATATAGAGATGTTTTAAACAAACAAAAGTTGTAAGTTAAAGTAGAACTAGTGCATACTCATGTTGGGGTAGTTTCCGAGTACATTCAAATGTACTCATATTGGTTTCGCCCCTGGCTATTGTCCTAGCCAGACTACGAGGAGGAGCACTACGCCGAGCAGGAGTATGGCGACTTCTATGCGAACTAAGGATCTCCACAAGTCAGCTGCCTGTCGGGTTGTCATCGTTAGAATATGATGTCTACTACGCCGTAGCTTCCGCTGATATATCCGGTTTGGCCCATGAAGGCACCTATGTAAGAACTTGGTCTAAATGACCATTTATGTAAGACTTTTATTCGGTACTGTAATGGATGTAAACTTTGGTATCCAATTCGGATTATGTGCAACGACAGACTGATCACGGGATCGTTGTGTTAAGCATAATCGGGTATTTCAGACAGCTAGTCCGGGGTCCCCACAACGAGGTCTTGGCCGAGAAGAGAGAGGGCGGCGAGGTCGTGGCCGAGGAGCCCAAGATGATCGAGCTGGTGAGCTCCGACGGCGACCGCTTCGAGATAACCCATGAGGCGGCGGCCATGTCGCAAACCATCCACCACATGATCGAGGACGACTGCATCGACAACGGCGTCCCTCTACCCAATGTCAACTCCAAGATCCTCGCCATGGTCATCGAGTACTGCAACAAGCACGTCGCCGACGGCGAGAAGGAGGACCTCAAGAGTTTCGATGACAAGTTCATAGATGTGGATCAGGCCACGCTGTTCGACATCATCCTCGCTGCCAACTATCTAGACATCAAGGGGCTCTTGGACCTCAGCTGCCAAACGGTGGCCGACATGATCAAGGGCAAGTCGCCAGAGGAGATTCGCAAGACGTTCAACATCAAGAACGACTTCACGCCGGAGGAGGAGGAGGAGATCCGAAGGGAGAACCAGTGGGCGTTTGAGTAGATCACCTAGCTAGAGTTAAGGCTGCTTAGATTGTTACTACTACTTCGTCGTTTTTCTTGCTTAGTTAAACAGAGTTAAGGCTGTTTTATCTTCGTTTGGAACCGGTGAAACTATGTAGTTGCTGCTTATATTGATCTTATTTCATGAGTTGTCTGTTTATTTTGTCTCCCGTAGGCTTGGATACATATATGTTTTGGTTATATCTATGAATGGTTACTTGAAGCAAATACTCACTCCATTTCTTGATATAAGGTGTATAGTTTTTTGATGAAAAATCCATAATATAAGGTGTATTTGCTATAAATGGGCAATTTGACCCATCAAACAATGAGATCTAGTCTCAAAAGAGGGATTTAACGGATTGTATTTATATTGTGCCTATTAAGAACTCATCTCTCGCTATTTTTTCTAGAAAAAAAAATTCGTCCACTCTATGTTAAATTCTCTGTCTTAATATTCGTGCAGAAAACTATACACCTTACATTCAGGAACGGAGGGAGTATTAGTTTCGTACTTCGATAATAATCTCCAATTCTTCGGTAGTAACTTAATTTAAATCATGCATGAATTGCGATATTGGCAGAGCAAGTAGATCTGTGATGCAGCTCAACGTATTGAAATCCATAAAATTACGCCAAAAACCTACTGGCTGGACGACAGATCATGGTGGTGTCATAAATTTGATAAACCAAAGACTTCCAACCTGGCCACAGCGGAACATTGGCAAAAAGTAGTCCCCCCCACAGAGATAATCTCCACTACTTATAAACACCAAAACTGTCGTTCGGCTAAAGCTACACCAACACATGCACCAAATACTGCCTCACCCCCACTAAACAACTAACGATGGTCCCACAAAACAGAAGTTCGGGTGCACTTAGCAATTTCCAACGACGGACTAATACTTCACCCGACGGAAAACGGATACTTTACCACGACGGAAAATTGGCTCTGTCTCCTGGTCGGCGGCGGTCGTGGACCAGGGCCGGCGGCGGGAATGAGCGCCGAGCGCAGGAGGCGGGTGAATAGCCGTCGGAGGCCGGTCCGGCGGCGCGGCCGCATGGGCGACTAGGAGGCCTGGACCGGCGGCGGCGACGAGGGCGTCCGGCACGGCGGCCGCCGCGGGGCATAGCGGCGGCGCGGCGGAGGTCCGGGCCGGCGGTGGCCACGGAGCACACGGCGGCGCTCCTCCTGTACACCTCCTTGCCTCCCGCTACATCCAATGTCTCCATATATGCAAAGTAATCAACATGCATGTTTGGTTCAGATGCGGAACCAGTCGGATGCCTCGGACCTCTCCACCGCCGCCGTTACGCGCATCTGCGGCTTCTCCTCCATGCGCCCCAATCGACCTGCTGCCGCACAGCTACTCCTCCCTCCTGACAGGTAAATCCTCCGACTGCCTCCACTTCCTGTTTTTTCTGTTGTTGTTATTCAGTGTACAGATGCTCGTCCAGATTTGGATTTTTGTCAGGGCCTTTGCCTGACTTGTTTTCTGTAAGCTTAAGACCAGGCTACTCCACATTGTATTCCATCCGAATTCGTACATTTGCAGCTATTTCAGCCATTAATTAATGTTGATTCAGTTTTCAGAAATATATTGTATGTGCAAGAGAATTGAGTTTTTGATCGGATCATTAGATTCCAGATGTGCCACGTTGTAAGCCTATATACAAAAGGCATTGTGCAATTGTAATCTCATTTGGCTACTAAGTACAGATGCTTTAAGGTATTGGATATATTTAGATGATGTTTTTGCTTTAAAATGCACCATGTAAAACTGACCTGCCGGAGCCAGAGATATTATTCATTGTGATTTGTGTCAACTTCAAAATGTTTTCTTTTGTACCACCGCATAGATAAAAAAATAAACTTTATACCATCATAAAGAACAAAACTGAAATCTTAATGGGTTGTGATCACCAATTCCTTGTCAAGTGTATAACTTGTTCTTGTCTGCATGATTTTTGTTTTGTGTCAACTTCAAAATGTTTTCTTTTGTACCACCGCATAGATCTCAACATTAGCTCTACTCATAATTTTTGTTTCAATTTTTTGGAAGTTCAAAAGTGCAGATTTCAAAAAAAGTAAAAAGCAGGAGCCATATAGCTCGGCCTACGTTTGGGGTTTCCGCGTGTTTAGATCATAATAAATTATGAGACGTGCGTTGCACGTGCAGGTTAACTAGTGGAGATAAACAGCTTTAGCCTTCCATGCATCTGCATCGATTGAAAGAAAAACTGAGTTACAACGTCCGCTTCCCGGTCCCCACTACTGGATTGGAAGTTTGGAACACCTATTTTATCTCAGACGGAGATGGTATTCATACAATATATGTACGTACACTACAGGAATGGGCGAGGACGCCGACGGCAATTATATACGCCGAGGGCTATTTGTCGGGGCCGTCGGCGTATACCGCGGCGAGGCCAGCCAGATGATCTGGCCGTCGGCGTACCGAAGGCCCTCGACATAGGAAACACATGCCGATGGCCACCCTCGGCGTACAGAAATAACACGCCGACGGCCACCCGCACCGTCGGCGTATAGTTAAATGAGGTTTTCGACTGATTTTTTTATGCATTCCAATACACCGACGGTTTACCCGTCGGCATAGGTAATGCTTTTTTATCTTCAACGTACTCTATTATTTTCGTTTTCAAGCCGTCGGCATATATACCAAGTTTCTTTTATGATTTATTTTTATGTATTTTATTTATTACTCTCAATTAAGTTTACTATGTTTTTATTCATTTTATGTTTGTAGGTAATATGTATAGCGGTCTCCACCCACATAAAATGACGTGGCGAATCTTGTCAAGGGTGCCACCGAAGCGGTGCTCTGCAGCGTCGGAACCCCACCCAAATCAAGGTGGTTCCATACCATATGTACTTTCTATGGACTAAACTAACACAACCAAGCAAAAAAAGTGCACTGGCCTACCCCTTTCGACGGAGTTCAAGTGGGTAGACGAAAACGTTAGGGTTTTTCCAGCGGATTCGGGGTTTCGCCGAAGCATGACATCGGAGCGTCGAAACCCCACCAAAAACTAGTTTGTTCCATACCATATGTATACAAGTGTGTTGTGTGTTCTAAATGTACAGTATCCTACTCCGGGGTGTGACCGTCTTCACCGACTTCACTTTCTCTCTAGTGAGTTTCTGCACTTAGAGGTGAAAACTCCCGTTTCGGACGAACCGGATGGAATATTGTGTTTATTTGGGTTAGACTTTGGTTTCCCACCTTCCTATGGACTAACCTAACACAACCAAGCAAAAAAGTCCACTGGCCTACCCCCTTTCGACGGAGTTCTGTGGGGTAGACGAAAACGTTAGGGTTTTTCCAGCGGATTCGGGGTTTCGCCGAAGCGGGGCATCGGTGCGTCGAAACCCCACCAAAACCTAGGTTGTTACATACCATATGTATACAAGTGTGTTGTGTGTTCTAAATGTCCATTATCCTACTCCGGGGTGTGACCGTCTTCACCGACTTCACTTTCTCTCTAGTGAGTTTCTGCACTTACACTAGTAGGGAAACCCTATATCAGTGGCGCACCAAATTGACATTCTGTGGCGCACCCCCAGAATTGCTGGGTGCGCCAAAGAATTCTCGCCACTATTTTTTTTTTCTGTGGCGCACTGGCTTGGTGCGTCACAGAAACCAGGCGCACCTGGCTTGGTGCGCCACAGAATTCTGAAAAAATTCAAAAACTGCAAAAAAAATAAAAAGTTTAAAAAAAAATCAGAAAAATTAAAATATGAAATAATATGAAAATCCTAATTATTGGAATTATTTTCAGATTTTTTGAACTAATAACTTCCCGCTAGGTCACCCATCCTCAAATTGCTCCAACCCTAGCACGCTTAACTTCTAAGTTCCACCCACTTCACCTACCCTTGTGCTATTCAAGTTCTTATTGATATATATATCATATGAATCCTCTTAAGTCTTGTATGTGTATATGTTACCTATGTGTTATAAATATGTGTTTTTAAATTTCAGATTTTTTAAAAACTTCTAAACTTTCAAAAGGAGATTCAAAAGTTTCAAAAGATCCAAAAAAATTCAAAAAAATTAATTTTTTTTAAAAATCCAAAAAAGTCAAAACATTTCAAAAAAGTCAAAACACTTCAAAAAAATCAAAAAACTTAAAAAAATCAAAAAAACCAAAAAAATTCAAAAAATTCAAAACAGTCAAAACACTTCAAAAAATTCAACAATCTTCTTTCTTATACATTTCTGTGTCTTTTTAGATTTTTTGAATTTTTTAAATTTTTTGAATTTTTTGAATTTTTTTTGATTTTGCTGCGAAAAATCGTCTGTTTGAAATAACTTTTTTTCCATTTGGAATTTGAGGAATCTGTGAATTGCTGACCGGGAAAACCCACGTTTTTTTGGCATATAAAACGCGTTATTTCGACGTCGTATGCAAAAGTTATGGCCGTTACAAGATTTCTTTTTCATTTGTTGCAGAAAAAGGTCAAAATTCATATTTCAAAATTTCTACACCTACTAGACACTCATACCTAACTACATGTAAAAGGGTTTTATTTATTGAAATTTTTATCATTTTCCTTGTTGCAAGACTAAAAAGGCGATCCACTGGGGGGTGGGTGGGATTTCAAAAAAAAAAACATCTGTGGCGCACGTGCCAGGTGCGCCACAGAATGTCAACTTTCTGTGGCGCACGTGCCAGGTGCGCCACAGAATTATTTTTTTCAATTTTTAACCCGCCCCCCGGATAACTTTCTGTGGCGCACCCGACCATGTGCGCCACAGAAATGTGACTTTCCGCCACAGAAATATTTTTGTGGCGCACCAGGCTTGGTGCGCCACAGAAATATATTTCTGTGGCGCACCAATTAAGGGTGCGCCACAGAATACAACCTAACTATAAGGGTTTTCCTACTAGTGTTAGAGGTGAAAACTCCCGTTTCAGACGAACCGAATGGAATATTGTGTTTATTTTGGTTAGACTTTGGTTTCCCACCTTCCGATGAACTGAACTAACACAACCAAGCAAAAAAGTCCACTGGCCTACCCCTTTCGACGGAGTTCAAGGGGGTAGACGAAAACGTTAGGGTTTTTCCAGCGGATTCGGGGTTTCGCCGAAGCGGGGCATCGGAGCGTCGAAACCCCACCAAAACCTAGGTTGTGCCATACCATATGTATACAAGTGTGTTGTGTGTTCTAAATGTCCATTATCCTACTCCGGGGTGCGACCGTGTTCACCGACTTCACTTTCTCTCTAGTGAGTTTCTGCACTTAGAGGTGAAAACTCTCGTTTCGGATGAACCGGATGAAATATTGTGTTTATTTGGGTTAGACTTTGGTTTCCCACCTTCCTATGGACTAAACTAACACAACCAAGCAAAAAAGTCCACTGGCCTACCCCCTTTCGACGGAGTTCTGTGGGGTAGACGAAAACGTTAGAGTTTTTCCAGTGGATTCGGGGTTTCGCCGAAGCGGGGCATCGGAGCGTCGAAACCCCACCAAAACCTAGGTTGTGACATACCATATGTATACAAGTGTGTTGTGTGTTCTAAATGTCCATTATCCTACTCCGGGGTGTGACCGTCTTCACCGACTTCACTTTCTCTCTAGTGAGTTTCTGCACTTTGAGGTGAAAACTCCCGTTCCGGACGAACCGGATGGAATATTGTGTTTATTTGGGATAGACTTTGGTTGCCCACCTTCTTATGGACTAACCTAACACAACCAAGCAAAAAAAGTCCACTGGCCTACCCCCTTTCGACGGAGTTCAGTGGGGTAAACGAAAACGTTAGGGTTTTTCCAGCGGATTCGGGGTTTCGCCGAAGCGGGGCATCGGAGCGTCGAAACCCCACCAAAACCTAGGTTGTGCCATACCATATGTATACAAGTGTGTTGTGTGTTCTAAATGTCCATTATCCTACTCTGGGGTGTGACCGTCTTCACCAACTTCACTTTCTCTCTAGTGAGTTTCTGCACTTAGAGGTGAAAACTCCCGTTCCGGACGAACCGGATGGAATATTGTGTTTATTTTGGTTAGACTTTGGTTTCCCACCTTCCTATGGACTGAACTAACACAACCAAGCAAAAAAAGTCCACTGGCCTACCCCTTTCGACGGAGTTCAAGGGGGTAGACGAAAACGTTAGGGTTTTTCCAGCTGATTCGGGGTTTCGCCGAAGCGGGGCATCGGAGCGTCAAAACCCCACCAAAACCTAGGTTGTGCCATACCATATGTGTACAAGTGTGTTGTGTGTTCTAAATGTCCATTATCCTACTCCGGGGTGTGACCGTCTTCACCGACTTCACTTTCTCTCTAGTGAGTTTCTGCACTTAGAGGTGAAAACTCTCGTTTCGGACGAACCGGATGGAATATTGTGCTTATTTGGGTTAGACTTTGGTTTCCCACCTTCCTATGGACTAAACTAACACAACCAAGCAAAAAAGTCCACTGGCCTACCCCCTTTCGACGGAGTTCAGTGGGGTAGACGAAAACGTTAGGGTTTTTCCAGCGGATTCGGGGTTTCGCCGAAGCGGGGCATCGGAGCGTCGAAACCCCACCAAAACCTAGGTTGTGACATACCATATGTATCCAAGTGTGTTGTGTGTTCTAAATGTCCATTGTCCTACTCCGGGGTGTGACCGTCTTCACCGACTTCACTTTCTCTCTAGTGAGTTTCTGCACTTAGAGGTGAAAACTCCCGTTCCGGACGAACCGGATGGAATATTGTGTTTATTTGGGTTAGACTTTGGTTTCCCACCTTCTTATGGACTAACCTAACTCAACCAAGCAAAAAAGTCCACTGGCCTACCCCCTTTCGACGGAGTTCAGTGGGGTAAACGAAAACGTTAGGATTTTTCCAGCGGATTCGGGGTTTCGCCGAAGCGGGGCATCGGGGCGTCGAATCCCCACCAAAACCTAGGTTGTGCCATACCATATGTATACAAGTGTGTTGTGTGTTCTAAATGTCCATTATCCTACTCTGGGGTGTGACCGTCTTCACCGACTTCACTTTCTCTCTAGTGAGTTTCTGCACTTAGAGGTGAAAACTCCCGTTTCGGACGAACCGGATGGAATATTGTGTTTATTTGGGTTAGACTTTGGTTTCCCACCTTCCTATGGACTAACCTAACACAACCAAGCAAAAAAGTCCACTGCCCTACCCCCTTTCGACGGAGTTCAGTGGGGTAGACGAAAACGTTAGGGTTTTTCTAGCGGATTCGGGGTTTCGCCGAAGCGGGGCATCGGAGCGTCAAAACCCCACCAAAACCTAGGTTGTTCCATACCATATGTATACAAGTGTGTTGTGTGTTCTAAATGTCCATTATCTTACTCCGGGGTGTGACCGTCTTCACCGACTTCACTTTCTCTCTAGTGAGTTTCTGCACTTAGAGGTGAAAACTCCCGTTTCGGACAAACCGGATGGAATATTGTGTTTATTTTGGTTATACTTTGGTTTCCCACCTTCCTATGGACTAAACTAACACAACCAACCAAAAAAAGTCCACTGGCCTACCCCTTTCGACGGAGTTCAAGGGGGTAGACGAAAACGTTAGGGTTTTTCCAGCGGATTCGGGGTTTCGCCGAAGCGGGGCATCGGAGTGTCGAAACCCCACCAAAACCTAGGTTGTGCCATACCATATGTATACAAGTGTGTTGTGTGTTCTAAATGTCCATTATCCTACTCCGGGGTGTGACCCTCTTCACCGATTTCACTTTCTCTCTAGTGAGTTTCTGCACTTAGAGGTGAAAACTCCCGTTTCGGACGAACCAGATGGAATATTGTGTTTATTTGGTTTAGACTTTGGTTTACCACCTTCCTATGGACCAAACTAACACAACCAAGTAAAAAAAGTCCACTGGTCTACCCCCTTTCGACGGAGTTCAGTGGGGTAGACGAAAACGTTAGGGTTTTCCCAGCTGATTCGGAGTTTCGCCGAAGCAGGGCATCGGAGCGTCGAAACCCCACCAAAACCTAGGTTGTTCCATACCATATGTATACAAGTGTGTTGTGTGTTCTAAATGTACAGTATCCTACTCCGGGGTGTGACCGTCTTCACCGACTTCACTTTCTCTCTAGTGAGTTTCTGCACTTAGAGGTGAAAACTCCCGTTTCGGACGAACCGGATGGAATATTGTGTTTATTTGGGTTAGACTTTGGTTTCCCACCATCCTATGGCCTAACCTAACACACCAAGCCAAAAGGTCCACTTTCCTACCCCCTTTCGACGGAGTTCAAGGGGGTAGATGAAAACGTTAGGGTTTTCCCGGCGGATTCGGGGTTTCGCCGAAGCGGGGCATCGGAGCGTCGGAACCCCACCAAAACCTAGGTTGTGCCATGCCATATGTATACAAGTGTGTTGTGTGTTCTAAATATCCATTATCCTACTCCGGGGTGTGACCGTCTTCACCGGCTCCCAAGCTCTCGAAGGAAACACACTTGTACTTGTTCCTGATTGGCTAGCCGAAGGGAGTCATTCGCTTGATCCAATGGCTCCCAAGCTCTCGAAGGAAACACACGATCCGCGTACTTGTTCCTGATTGTCTAGCCGAAGGGAGTCATTCGCTTGATCCAACGGCTCCCAAGCTCTCGAAGGAAACACATGATCCGCGTACTTGTTCCTGATTGGCTAGCCGAAGGGAGTCATTCGCTTGATCCAGCGGCTCCCAAGCTCTCAAAGGAAACACACGATCCGCGTACTTGTTCCTGATTGGCTAGCTGGAGGGAGTCACTCGCTTGATCCAACGGCTCCCAAGCCCTCGAAGGAAACACACGATCCGCGTACTTGTTCCTGATAGGCTAGCCGAAGGGAGTCATTCGCTTGATCCAACGGCTCCCAAGCTCTCGAAGGAAACACACGATCCGCGTACTTGTTCCTGATTGGCTAGCTGGAGGGAGTCACTCGGAGAGGCGGGTCTATAAGAGAGGCAGGAGTACACTTCACATCCATCATTGGCAGTACACGGGTAGCACAGAGCAAGATTTCTGGGAGGCAGGAGTTCCTAGAGCGGAGGCTGAAGGTGAACCCTCCCCTCGGTCGGATCCAAGCAGCGGTAAGGATCTCTGATGATTAGCAACATTCCCAACACTTGTTCCGACGGTTGCAGATCATCAGAGAAGTCTTGCCGCTGTTTGGATCGAAGGCCGATTTGTCATCTCACGATGATGACCCACAAGTATAGGGGTGTATCGTAGTACTTTTGATAAATAAGAGTGTCGAACCCAACGAGGAGCAGAAGGTGTTGACAAGCAGTTTTGATAAAGGATTCACTGTAAATGCTCACAGACAAGTTTTTAGGAGTTTTTGATATAGCAGGTAAATAAAGTACAAGTAAATAAAATGCAGTAATAATAATTGCAGCGAGTGGCCCAATCCTTTCTACAGCAAAGGACAAGCCGGTTGATGTACTTATAATGACCAAACGTTCTTGAGGACACACGGGAATATTGTCAAGTGCTTTCGCTTCATATAGTTGATTAATCTTCATTGTTTTGATAAGTGTTGTGTGGGTGAACCTATGCTAATGCACCGCCCTTCCTAGGACTAATACATACTTGTGATTAAACCCCTTGCAAGCATCCGCAAATACAAGAAAGTAATTAAGATAAACTAACCACAGCCTTAAACTTGAGATCCTGCTATCCCTCATGCATCGATATACCAACGGGTGTTCAGGTTTCTGTCACTCCGGCAACCCCACAATTGGCAAACGAATACAAGATGCATTCCCCTAGGCCCATAAAGGTGAAGTATCATGTAGTCGACGTTCACATGACACCACTAGAAGAATAACACCACAACTTAAGCATCAAACCATTAAATATTACTCAATATAATTCACTACTAACATCAAGACTTCTCCCATGTCCTCAAGAACTAAACGAACTACTCACAAGACATCATATGGAACATGATCAGAGGTGATATAATGATGGATAACAATCTGGACATAAACCTTAATCCAACGGTTTCACTCAATAGCATCAATAACAAGGAGTAATTAACACCGGGAGAGTTTCCCCTATGAAATAGACAAGATTCAACCCTAGATGTTACATCGGAGACGGGGTGCAGCGGCGGTGATGATGGTGTCGGCGGTGGAGATGATGATGATGATGATCCCAATGAAGTCCAGCTCGATGACGGTGACGATGGCGACGATTTCCCCCTCCGGGAGGGAATTTCCCCGGCAGATTTCTCCCTGCCGGAGAGCTTTCTCTCTCTGGTGTTTTCCGCCTCGTGGAGGCGGCGGAATATTTCGATGGTCGCCCCTGTGTCTAGGGTTCCGAGGGGGTCAAGTACGCGAAAGGGCGAAGGCTGAGGTGGGCCTGGGCCTCCACACCCCCTGGCGGCGCGGCCAGGTGGGCCGCGCGAGCACGGGGTGTGGGCCCCCTTGGCTCACCTCAGCTCCCCCTTTTGGCTACCTCCGTCATCTGACAAAATAGGAACTCCTGGATGTTTTCCTCGAATTATCGATCTTCAGAAATATCGTATCTTGACGATTTTTCCAGCAGAAATCTGACTCCGGTGTTTATTTCTCCAATAATCATCAAACATGCAAAATAGGTAAAATAACATAAGTAACATCTCTAAATATGAAATATATCAATGAATAACAGTAAATTATGATACAAAATAGTGATGCAAAATGGACGTATCAACCCCCCCAAGCTTAGACCTCGCTTGTCCCCAAGCGAAAACTGAGCTCAGTAAACAAGACCACAGGTTTATGGAGTGAAGTGTCGATAAAAAAATACGGACAAGAAGCATCACATTTATTGATACATAAGTCATTCTAGATAGCAACTTCCCTTCATATAATCTTAACTTGAAACAAGTAAAGGGAACCACAATAAAGTGCATAGAGAGAATCATGATTGGTGATGGCAAACTTAAGTTCTTGGTCAGAGAACAATTAACAGATCATACTTATCTTTCGAGAAGAGTCTTTATATCAGAGCTTATATAGCAGAACTTACATGCTTCAATCATAACAATCTCCTTACAGTCATTGATAACTTTCAAAGTTATATTCATTCAGATAAAAGCTATTGTGCTAAACAAGGAAATAAGAGATGTGATTAGAAGTATCAACATATATAAAATTGGATCACAACAACTCAAATGCTTGCTTGAGATAGAGAGGAATAGGTTTACTGACTCAACAATAAAGTAAAAGATAGGCCCTTCGCAGAGGGAAGCAGGGATGAAATCATGTGCTAGAGCTTTTAAGTTTTGAAATCATATAGAGAGTATGAAAATAGTTGTTTGAGCTATGTATGTCGTTGTCAACGAATCGTAGTAAAGTGAACACTAACCCCTTGTCAACCAGACTTTCAAGAGCGGCTCCCATGAAGGACGTTATTTCTACCCAAAGGTAGATCATCCCTCTTCTCTTTTGTTTACACATGTATTTTATATATTGGTATGACACTCCTCCCACCTTGCTTACACAAGCCATGGCTAACCGAATCCTCGGGTGCCTTCCAACAATCACATACCATGGAGGAGTGCCTATTTGATAAAGTATAACAGTTTGATTGCTTCTGATAAATCATTGGCAAACATGTGAAGAGAATTAATGGTTAAAGTTGTAGTTAATTGGGACTGGGCACCCCATTTGCCAGCTCTTTTTGCAAATTATTGGATAAGCGGTGTATATGCCACTAGTCCATTGGTGAAAGTCTGTCTGACAAAAGTGCTAGAGAAACTCTACAGAACCCTCATGAGCTAATAAACAGTGACACAAAATGAGGAGTAATAAGTTTTGAATAATTTAAAGGTAGCACATGAAGTATTTACTTGGAGTGGCGCAAAATACCACATAGTAGGTAGTTATGGTGGACACGAATGGCAATGGTTTGGCTCAAGGTTTGGATGTATGAGAAGCATTCCCTCTCAATACAGGTTTTTGGCTAGCAAGGTTATGTAGCAAGCATAAGAGTTGAGGGATACAAACAATTATACAAGTGATAAGAACAATCATGCAATCTTCCTTAGAAGCACAAATAGTTTAACTTAAGAATACTAAGCTTATGAGCCACAAAGAAAGAAAGATCATGGAATAATATATTGCATGTACTTCCCTCTCTCTACTTAAGTCTCAAAGTATTGTTCACTACTGACCAATGCTAAGTTTGCCAAAACCAAAAAGATTAACTTAATGCTCTAAAAGTGATGCCTATACTAACAACAAGGTTATCAATATGAAAGAGAATTGCAAGCTAAAATAAAGTATGCAGAAAGTAAATGATAAAACTTCTCATTAATATTTCATAACGGCAACTCACACCAAGGGATACATAGATAACCAACTAAAAGAGAGATACTTCCACATTGCAAACCATCATATAAGATAACTTCCCTACTCACGATATGACTCTATGAAAAGTAAAAGGTAAAGATAATGGTGTGATACCGCGGCACTCCCCCAAGCTTGGAACAAACCAAGGGGATGCCAATACATGATGAATTACTCCTTCGGCGGTGGTGGTGAATTCTTGATAAGCTTATCAACCAGCTCCTTCAGTTCATCAATCTTGTAGGTGAGAGCGCGAATCAGCTCAGAGTTGTGTTCGATGCGGTTCATAAACTTGTCAGACTGCGAGTCCCAACTCTTGGAGTTGTTTCCCCACTTCTCAGCAGCAGAATCCCTCTTTCCTGCATTGTTAGAACGATCTATATTCCAACCACTAGGCAATTCTGCCTCGGGATCCTTTCAATTTGACTTATGAATTAGATTGTGGAAGGGGTTATTGATGCCTGGAGAAGACGTTTGGAGCTAAGAAGCGTCGTGGAACCTTCCCTCCGGTGCTCATCCGCGCGCCTTGCTTGGCTTGAATGGATTTGCCACCACTCCGATGCTTGCGATGGTGGCGCGGGTATTGCGCGGATCTTCCTCCACTTCTCCTTCATCTTCGCTCTGATCTCCTCCTCCAGCTTGGGGTCTTGGGATCTCTTTCAAAGGCTCCTTGCCCTTGTTGTTGTTGTTGGAGACCATGGTGCTTCTAAATCTGAATATCTGGACAGAAACAGCTCGAAACAAACGCGACGAAAAGGCGATATACGAACCTCGGGGGTTCGGGTAGATATATAGCAAAAAGTTTTACATCAAAGGAAGGTACAGGAGGAAACCTGATCGGAGACGAGCTCCGGGGTGCTCACCCCCTGGCGCGCGGCAGGGGGGCCCGCCGACACGGGGTGTGGCCCACGGGTGCCGTCTCCCATCCGGTTCGGTCTCTTATTTTTCCATATTTAATAAAAACGACAAAATATCTTCTAGAAAGTTATTCGCGAAACTTTTCTTACCGAAACTGTTACCTATTCGAATCGAATTCTGCAGTTCCAGAAAATGCTCTTCAATGAAAACTTCCGGAGTCACCACTTTAATGTGTCAACATCTTCATTAAGAATCTCCAGAAATATAATTTGAGTCTTTGACCATTCACCACTTGTGTAGAGTTATCTTTCAATGAAGCAATCTTTATTGCACCTGAACGATACACCTCCACAATAACAAAAGGTCCTTCCCATTTTGAGAGTAACTTTCCTGCAAAAAATCTGAGACGAGACCTATACAATAGAACTTTCTCACCAACATTAAATTCTCTTTTAAGAATTCTCCTATCATGCCATCTCTTAACTTTTTCTTTAAAGAGTCTAGCATTTTCATAAGCTCACTTCTCCATTCATCTAAAGAACTTAAATGAACAACCTTTTTCACCGGCAAGTTTAAAATCTCTATTAAGTTCTCTCACTGCCCAATAAGCTTTGTGTTCTAATTCTAAAGGCAAGTGACAAGCTTTACCATAAACCATTTTATAAGGAGACATGCCCATGGGTTTTATAAGCAGTTCTATAAGCCCATAAAGCATCATTTAACTTACTAGCCCAATTTTTTCTAGATTTATTAACAGTCTTTTGCAAGATAGATTTAATCTCCCTATTTGACAATTCTACTTGTCCACTAGTTTGAGGATGATAGGCTGAAGCAATTCTATGATTAACACCATATTTAGCAAGAGTCTTTCTAAAACCACCATGGATAAAATGAGAACCTCCATCAGTCATAAGATATCTAGGTACACCAAACCTAGGAAAAATGACATCTTGAAGCATTTTTAAAGAGGTCTCACCATCAGCACTTTTAGTAGGTATAGCTTCTACCCATTTAGTGACATAATCAACAGCAACAAGTATATGAGTATTACCTTGTGAAGAAGGAAAAGGACCCATGAAGTCGAATCCCCAACAATCAAATGGTTCAATAACAAGAGAATAACTCATAGGCATTTCATTGCGTCTAGAGATATTACCAACCCTTTGACATTCATCACAAGATAAAATAAACTTTCTTGCATCCTTAAAGAGGGTAGGCCAATAAAAACCTGATTGTAGAACTTTTGCGCAGTTCTATCTCCAGCGTGATGCCCTCCATAAGCACTTCCATGGCATTTCCTCATATTTCCTGTTGTTCATATTCAGGAACACATCTTCGCATAATACCATCGACTCCTTCTTTATATAAGTGTGGGTCATCCCAAAATAATGCCGCAAGTCATAAAAGAATTTCCTTCTTTGCTGAGCTGAAAAGGTTGGAGGCAAGTACTTGGAAACAATAAAGTTAGCATAATCAGCATACCAAGGACTATCTCGCGAACTTACACTTATTGCAGCCAATTGTTCATTTGGAAAGCTATCATTAACAGGAATAGGATCATAAGGAATGCTTTCCAATCTAGACAAATTATCAGCAACAGGATTTTCAGCACCTTTTCTATCTACGATATGCAAATCAAATTCTTGCAAAAGAAGTACCCATCTAATAAGCCTTGGCTTAGCATCTTTCTTTTCCATAAGGTATCTAATTGCAGCATGATCAGTATGAATAGTGACTTTCGAATCAACTATGTAGGGTCGAAATTTGTCACAAGCAAAAACTACAGCTAGAAATTCTTTTTCAGTAGTGGCATAATTCTTTTGAGCAGAATCAAGAGTTTTACTAGCATAATGAATAACATTTAACTTTTTATCTACTCGCTGCCCAAGAACAGCGCCTACAGCATAATCACTAGCATCACACATAATTTCAAAAGGTAAATTCCAATCAGGTGGTTCAACTACAGGAGCGGTGATTAAAGCCTTTTTCAAAGTTTCAAAAGCTTCCTTACAATCATCATCAAAAACAAAGGTACATCTTTTTGAAGAAGATTAGTAAGAGGCTTGGAAATTTTAGAGAAATCTTTAATAAACCTCCTATAAAAACCAGCATGACCAAGAATACTACGAATACCTTTAACATCTTTGGGACAAGGCATCTTTTCAATTGCCTCCACTTTAGCTCGATCAACTTCAATACCTCTTTCAGAAATTTTATGTCCAAGAACAATTCCTTCATTAACCATAAAGTGGCATTTCTCCCAATTAAGAACAAGGCTAGTTTCTTCACATCTCTGCAAAACTTTGTCAAGGTTGTGCAACAATTATCAAAGAAGTTCCATAGACGGAGAAATCGTCCATGAAGACTTCCACAATTTCCTCACAAAAGCCATGAAAAATAGCAGACATGCATCTTTGAAAAGTAGCAGGAGCATTACATAAACCAAAAGGCATACGTCTATAAGCATAAGTTCCATAAGGACAAGTAAAAGTAGTTTTCTCTTGATCTTGCGCTCTCACAGCAATTTGAGAAAACCCAGAATACCCATCAAGGAAACAAAAGTGAGTTTTCTTAGACAACCTCTCAAGCATTTGATCAATAAAAGGCAAAGGATAATGATCTTTCTTAGTTACTTTGTTAACCTTTCTAAAATCAATGCACATTCTATAACCAACTACTACTCTTTGAGGAATTAGTTCATCATTTTCATTAGGAACAACAGTAATTCCTCCTTTCTTAGGAACACAATGCACAGGACTTACCCATCTACTATCAGCAATAGGATAAATAATACCAGCTTCAAGAAGTTTTAATACCTCATTTCTTACCACTTCTTTCATCTTGGGTATTAAACGACGCTGATGCTCAACAACAGGCTTTGCATCAGGTTCCATGTTGATGGCATGTTGACATATAGTAGGGAAATTCCCTTCAGGTCATCAAGAGTATATCCCATAGCTCCGCGGTGTTTCTTCAACACTCCCAATAACCTTTCCTCTCTGTACCTGAAAGTTTAGAGCTGATAATAACAGGATATATTTTCTTATCATCAATATAAGCATATTTAAGATTATCAGGCAAGGTTTCAAATCAAAAACAGGATCCTCCTTGGGTGGCATTGTGGTACCCAAATCTTCCACAGGTAAATTGTGTTTGAGCATAGGTTGACGAAGGAATACTTCATCAAGCTCATTCCTTTCTTCCCTGAAGTTCTCACTTTCATGATTCTCCATATGTTGCTGCAAAGCATTGTTAGGAGCAAGAACAATAGATGCAAGTTGAGCAATTTCAAAATCCTCACTAGGCAATTCAGTTTCATAAGGTGCTTTAGCAAATTTAGAGAAATTGAATTCATAAGATTCACCAGCAAATTTAGTAAAGATTTTCTCTTTCTTACAATCTATAACAGCACCACAAGTATTCAGAAAAGGTCTACCAAAAATAATAGGACAACTATCATTGGCAGCCGACCAAGTACAAGAAAATCAGCAGGGTATTTAGTCTTACCACAAAGGACTTCGACATCTCTAATGATACCAATTGGAGAGATAGTTTCCCTATTAGCAAGCTGAATAACCACATCAATCTCTTCAAGTTTACAAGGAGCAATTTCATGCATAATTTCCCTGTAAAGCTCATAAGGAATAGCACTAGAACTTGCACCAATATCACATAAACCATAATAGCAATGATCACCTATCCTAACAGAAAGCACAGGAACACTAGACTTCCTAGAACTTTTAGGATGTGAGACAATATTAGAAGCATCCTCACAAAAGATAATGTGTCTATCTTCTAAATTTTCAGTGACAAGATCTTTAACCAATGCTACACAGGTTCAACAGTTATTTGCTCATCAGGTTTAATGGCTTTCTTTGTACTTTTGACCAGTTATGATAGATGTTCCTTAATTTACAGGAAAAGGAACTTTTTCAATATAAGGTTCAGGAATAATGCGATCAACAGTATTAACCTCAATACTTCTAGCTATAGGAGAAACAGATTTATCTTTATAAGGTTCATGATAATTTTAAAACCTTCCTTTGGCATACCGAAATAGGAAGCAAAGGCTTTATAAAATTTGCAACAACTTGAGAGTCAAGACCATAAGTAGTGCTAATTTTACGATAATCATCAGTATCATAAAAGCTTTAACACACTCGAAGTCATATTTTATACCTGACTCCCTACCTTTGTCGTTCTCCCATCCTTCAGTGTTCTCCTGAATCCGATCAAGAAGGTCCCATTTAAACTCTTTTTATTACGAGTGAATGATCCAGAACAAGTAGTATCCAATAGAGTTTTATCCTGAAAGGAGAGTCTTGCATAAAAGTTATCAATAACAACATTACCAGGAAGCTCATGAATGGGACATTTGAGCATTAATGATTTCAATCTCCCCCACGCTTGGGCAATACTCTCTCCATCATAGGGCCAGAAGTTATATATGAGGTTCCGTCCTTATGAATCTCACTTGGAGGATAGAATTTAGAGTAAAAGAGAGGTACAATTTCCTCCCATCCAAGAAATACCCATTCTTCAGCAGTTTATACCAATGTGCAGCTTTACCAGCGATAGAGAGAATAGTTTCTTCTTGACTTCTCCCATCGAGATACCTGCACACTTAAATAACTCGCATAATTCATGTAGATATAACAAATGATCACCAGGATGGACAGTTCCATCTCCTGCATAGCAGTTATTTGTAACACGTTCAACAATTTTCATAGCCACTGCCTCTACTGGTGAGTGCTATAACGAAGAACTCTGCCAGCAACCAGAAGGTGAACGGCGGACTGTCTTTCCTGAAAGAAAAACAAATGCTAAGGTACACAATTCAGAACACCATTGTTGTTTGACTGACTGACTGAAACTTGAAGATTTCTGCAAGGAGGAGAATCACGGTGGGGCGCTAGCACTATAGCAAGGAGACCCGCTACATGCTGGACGAGGGTGAGAAAGCCAGGAAGGAGATCGAGTAGCACGATTGGCAATAATAGGAAGGGGCTGCCTACCATGACAACAAAGGTTTGGATATTTCCCTGATAGTCTGACACTCTGACTGCAACGTTGTTGATTCTGCCAATCATGTTGACTTTTGAACCATTTAGCTAGCTTAATTTCTCTTACTAAATGTATTTCAAATTTTATGGGTAGAAGAAAATAGTGGTCTCTACTCAGATATTTTTCCCAGGCTACAGGGTAGAAGCATAGGGCAACCTAACTCGGATACTTCTCACAAGCAACATGGTAGAACCAGAGAGCTTGCAGCAGGCGCAGCAGGAGCTCACCGTCGTCCTAGACCTCTTCAGCACGGTGCGTGCACGCCTGTCTACATAGCAACCTGTCATCCCCGTAGATGTGATGTTCCTGATTATTACGCGTCCCGTGATAATGCAGGTAGAAGCAAACGATGCTGTGACTGTCGCCACGGCGAGTAAGCCCAAGTCATGTATTTTGAAATAATATTTGAAATTTTTGTTCTCTCTATAGGTACGAAAGACAAGTCCTGTATTTTATTAGAGATGGGCGCTTTCTATTTTTCCATGAAAATCATCTCATTTTGTCCATGAGAATCATCTCATTTTGAAGTTCCAGTTTGCAATTTCAAAGGTATGGATGTTCTCATATTAAGTGAAGATGATAATACATGAATCCCAGATCCATGAGATGGTCTTACTTCCGTGTTCTCAAATACGGCGAGCTGAGCATTTTTTTCATATTATGTTTTTCTATATGGATCTTGATATGTTATTCACGCTTTTCTGTCTTTTATTTGTATTTTGAACTTTTAGATAACAATCAGACATTAGCTTCGCACACACTTGATGCTTACTGTGATGACTTCCATGCAGATGATGAGTTATGATACCACATTGATAGGTATCTGTATTATATTGACTTGCACTGAAAGAAGTAATCTAGCAGGTACGGCTTTTTCTAATTGTAAATTGTCACTTTTTTGTTAATAAAAAATTGTCCCTTTTAATTTGAAGACGTCCTATTTGTAAATTATCCCATTAAATAATGGAGACGTGTGTTGCACGTACATGTCAACTAGTTTTCTATAAATTCAAATGCCGGCAAGACAGCATTTTCTATAAATTCAAATGCAAATAAAATGGCAATTCAAGAATGAAAATGACGTTATGTGAGCAGTAATATGCATAGGACTGCTCATGAGGTCACCACAAATGCTAAGGTACACAATTAACAAAAGTTAAGCATTTTCACAAGGCATCTTATGTGATGGTGATATGAGATTATTAGGCAAAAAATGCACATCTACAATCATATGTATGCTTGGCTGTACCCAGGGCTTGACAGTGACATGTTTCTGAACCATAGAATATTACAATCCCAAATTATCCTACAAAACACGTGGCACGAAACTTAGACTAACATTTACAAAGCCATCTCCACCATCAGCTACCGAATGATTCCTGACTCCTATCTTTACTTCTGCACCACAAATTTCTACAAATAAGACGGTGAATCAGTAGAAGTCTAGAACACCGGAGATTGTGATAGGAGGGTCGATCGGTGCCCGCTTTGCTTTTTCTTGGGAAACCAACTGTGGCAGTTTGTTTGCTTCCATTGGTGCAACACCTGCGGCCGTCCATAGGGTACCATGTGGCCAATCATTTCTGGAGGCGACATTCTCACCATTTACCATTCCAAGCTGCGCCTCTAGAGCAGCCATCTTATCGTTGTATAACAAGGCGTTAAACGATACGGGGACTTCCTGGTTTTGGTAGCCGCCATAACTTTCAACTGCAGCTGCACCATGGGGCCTTTTGTGGGCGAGGGTGATATGCACCTTGTTCAGGTTATCCTCCAATTTTATGCCGTTGAGAAAATTGTTGAGATCAATGTCCTTCTCTGCAATCTGTTCAGTTGTGTAATATGCACGGTGTGTTAAAGTCGGAGCATCATCCATAAATGCTTCAAAACGAAATAACCTAGTGGCAGTGGTCACATGGAACAAGCCTATGACTGAGAAACACCACGGCAAACAGTATCTAATACATCTGAGCTGAGCAAAGAATTCCTGCTTTGGAGACTAAGCTGAGCATACATTTCTTACCTTCCGGACGAGGCCCAGTATATCTGCCTGGGATAGTGTAACAGCAGCATAAATGATATTGCCGAACCTCCGCTCCGCAATATCAGGTGGTTTGATATCACCTTTTGCCACAGCCTTTAACTGTTCCACTACTTCGTTCACCACAACCTCAAATGGAACCTAAATAAAACAAATATTGTAGCATAAGAAATCTATTATATTTTTTCTCAGGGAACAAAAGCATCATCTTCCTATGCACTGAAAGTCTAAACTCGAAGCTTTTATGGTTTTAGCTCTTAGTAGCCAGACTTAGTGCATGCTAGCCAATAACTCCCGGATTAAAGCACGTCGCATAGCAATGTAAGGTCGTCTCCACTGCTATTGCTAAATCAGAGATAAGAGTAATTATTAAGACTAATAGTGTGTCTCATTTCAAAATTGTGACCGTAAAAGGAGTAATGAGGGTACTACCGCAATGGATGATGTTGGTACCCAAATGTTCAAGTGTAGGTGCCCGAGGTAAAGAGGGTAGTACAACTAATAATGTGTATTTCACACTAAGTTTAGAGATTTTGTGACTCCTCTTCTAAGCCTCAGGTAATACATTGCCTACTTTGGTTTAAATCAATAGAACCTCAGGTAACATTGCCTACTTTGGTTTAAATCAATAGAACACGTCAGTCCATAAATTTTAATAGTGACATCAGGGTAAAGTCAGTTTGGAAGGTTGATCAGCCACAAACATGTTTGTTTTGAGAAGAGCTTAGAAAATTCTTTTTCATTATTAGTTTGGGACAAAATGACATTGGCTAGTGCAAAATCGCAACCCCCTACCTTACTGACAATTTGGTACTTTATTGTTCTATTATTATGCACAGGTTAAAATTTCTCGAACACTTGTTTCCTGAAAAGGATACAGATTTTCAATGTACAATAGATGGCATATGTTTACCTGAATGGATTTAAGATAATCATCATTGTCAAACAAAATGACGCGCAACCTTTCCTCCCACCGTCTCCATTCTTCACTAGCATTTGAATCATTTGATGGTTTCCATCTGATCCGACATTATTGGTCAAATCAGTCAGTATATAAAAAATCGTGATTAGACTATTCTGCACTAGTTTTGTGAACATTATAAGCTGATACGGCACTAGCTTTGCACTCAGGGGTGAACATGTAACAGTTCCATACTTTCCACGCCTGCTGTGATGTTGTCTGGATAAGCGAAGCCCCTCTTCTACAATGCTTTTGACATCATCAGGAAATGGAGCTCTGAAAATTAGGAGAAGCCAAGTAGCATTTGAGTAGATACACCATACAAGTTTTTTACCAACAAAAATATAAACGAAAATGAAGCCCCTCTCATGACAGCATGTTTTCCTCTGGTAAACTATAATATGAAAGACTATAAACTTGTGGGTGCATAAGGGCACTGAGCAAGTTATCTTTCTAAGTATTTCCCAGAACAGAAACACAGAAGGGCATGGCTCAACGAACATGATATTTTAGATAAACACCACGAATACACAAGAGGATAGGTAGAAGCACATAAGAAACATGGCATTTTATTAAAAAAAAAATGTTAGAAGCAGTACAAGAATATATGAAAAACTCTACCTATCTGGCTTCAGAAGAGGCATCTTAACCAAGGAGCCGAAACGCTGACACAGTTCGCTTTCAAATTTTCTTCGACTCTGGAAGTGTATTTCTCTTGAATGCAACATTGATAATATTACATTCCAGCGGGATTTAAACAGGTTTTTCAGGAAAGGAGATACCTTGCCATCATAGAAATTATAAAACTTTAGCAAAGCATGGCCAGCATCCAGTGATTTCTCGTCCAGGTTTCCCTTCATAAGTAGTTACTAGTTAGTCATTACATGTTCGACAATTCACAATATACGTCAGTCATTATCTACAAACATATGTAAAGCGTAACTATTGCGTACATACCGGATGATTGACCCGTTTGAGTACACGAAACATGAAAACAGCAAGAGCTTCAAGAGAAAATGGATTTGTATCAGTGCCTGCAATTTCAAGGAAATGAAGGAAAAATTATAAAGCAACTTTAATGATCCAATCCAAGAATATAAGCATCTTGTAAATAGAGATATAGAAACTGAAGATGGGAATAACATTTTAGAATCTAAATAGCCTCCAAGCACGGGGATTTGTACAAACTTGTGTTTTTTTTGTCAAATTATCCCTAAATTGTATACCAATAGCAGTACAGCTTTGTTTTACATAGAGAACTAGAAAGATAAATAAAATACAAAAAGGTCCTCGGCTGCGTGGAACAGGAAGGCTGATGACACGTGTGTTGCTCCTCCATCCTCCATACCCGCAGGTTGGACCTCCAGTCGGGAGGTTGCAAAGAAGGAAACCAAATCGAAAGCAAAATCGATGAAGACTAGCCTGGCAAGAAACAATCGACACCAGGCACTAGATGTTGAATACCAAACTACACACGACATACCTCCCCTCCCAACTCCTAATCTCCTATACACGGAGCTTCACTTTGCCGCACTACTCAAACCTCAAACGTCTCTCACACCGCTCTGGAGGAGTCGAAACACCGAAAGGGCTCATCTTACAGATTTGTCATAGTAGTATATTCACGGGTTTTGAGACGCATAGTATCTATCATAAATTCAAACGAGCGCATAATAATGAAGCATATGTTACCTTCAGAATCAGGAATAACAGGCACCGCAGCCGCTTTTGTGGTCCGACACATATCTTTGATCTAGAATAAATGGACAACCAGTTCAGTTCTTTCTAAAGTATAGCATGCAAAAGATATGACATTGATAGCATTACTACATCTAATTTGAAAGTCATCTTGCCTGCCATCACACGTCCTCCTTTGGTGCGTTCTTGTCGGCGAGGGTTACTCTAAATGGTTCCTTTTCTCGCAACTTAGCAACCTTTTTCCAGTATCCTTTTCCTGTAAGGGCAGACAGTTAAAACAAGGTCAAAACAGCCTCATTCTAGAAGAACATATAGCACCTAAAATGGCAAAGAAAATTGATGAACATCATTTATTTATGCAGTACTCTACCAACAAAACAGCTTATGCTAATATATACTGCTAAAAGTAAACACAAAATCATATTCCCTTAGTTATCAAGAAATGGCATCTACAGCAGGATATCGACTATAAATTATTTCAGTAGAG
Organism: Poa pratensis; assembly: GCA_947311845.1. Classification (NCBI taxonomy): domain Eukaryota; kingdom Viridiplantae; phylum Streptophyta; class Magnoliopsida; order Poales; family Poaceae; genus Poa; species Poa pratensis. Next base: position 161,860,543 of record CAMZMU010000063.1, read on the forward strand.
CTGCCTTCCTTTCAGAGTAGAAATGGTGTCCTATTTTGGCCCTGCAAACTTCAGGGGATCTGGATTCTATTTTTAGAGGAAACAAGTCCCCCACCACACATTGTTACACAGCCAATGGTCCAGTGTCACTAACATGTGAGTGCAAGCTCCAGATATCAGTGGATTACTTGTGTGTCCCCAGTCCCCACAGAAAAAAAAATTGAATGTCTTCTTTTGTCCACTCAAAATGATGATTTCCAAATTAGGGCCTCGCAACCAAATCAGAGTACGAAAGTAGGATCCTTCCTCTCAGTAATAAATACATACTGATAACTATAAGAATACCAAGTGTGGAAACCACACTAGCGACTGAAAGTGTTTTATCACTAGCAGAATGGGATGTTATAATTCTCGAAAATAAATTATCAGGAAAAGCAAATCTTACTACCACTTATTGTTGAACAAGGAATATATCAATTATTCAGTTATCGTTGCGAACAATAGGATGCAACAACAGAAAGCATAAAGTAGGGAAGAATGGCTACATGCTTCCACAATAATCAATTTTGTATTGGTTCTATTAAGCACATGAAAACTGCACTATTGCACAGGTCTACGCTCGCTCTGTATGCAGGACGAGATCTAAGAACAAGTGGACCTCGTACATGGATCCATGTTTTGGTCCTATGAACATAGCAACAAAAGAATACTTCCAAATGTCATGTACCTTTATTAAAATCGCCTTCCAAACTATGAAGAGGGCGATTATCACCAAGGCCACCAGGCATTTTCAATATTTCGTTACATAGAGCCGACTTTCCACAACCAGGTATACCTGATAGAAGAATAATAAACATGATGGAAAACAAAATAATATAATGAGTATCAAGAGAACATAATGGGAATTAGAAAAAAATAAAAAAATGAAAAAGATCACAGAACTTGGCAGGGAAAAGATGGAAGTTCTACACGATATTTACTAGATAGAAAGTGGTATATCGATAATGATCTTAGAACCCGGTTGATCTGGTATAAGCATAAGCTCACATGGTTTATACGTTTAAGCCAAGCAGACCAAGCCCAAGGACACAGTTGTATAAGACATACAGTTAATATTGCTTAAGCAATAATCCACTCAGAAGCTGCATGCATACACCTTTATGGCTAACTTATCTAATTTATCAGGTTCATAGAAGCTTGATAAGTAGTTTTTGAGAATTGGACAAGCCCAAGCTACATCAAATAGGTTCACAAATATTGTGAATGCTCACACAGAGTAAGAAAAATCTAGAACCAATGAATTTACGGCATATGATTAGTTAAACCTAAAGTTTTTTCTAGCAAACGCAAAAAGCTTTTGCGTTTTATTTCATTGAATGGAAGGAGAGTTGTTACAACGTTTCATGCCTAGAGGTAGGCGAAAAGGGGGACAAAAATAAATTTCAAAAAAAAAAAGGGGGACAAAAATACATCAGTGAACGTCCCAGGCCGTCGGTATGATGTCGCGGAGTCCAGCGGCACCGGCTCTGGCCCAAAGCGCAGCTTCCTCCTTGATCTTGCCTACTAGTCCGGTGACAGAGGGGCGGTCGCCATCGAAGACACAGCCGTTGCGATGCTTCCAGATTTGCCAAGGGATCAATAGTGTGGCGGTGGCGAGGCCTTTTCGCATCGGCTTGGGCGTGATCTGCTTGGTCTGCTGGCTCCATTCATGCAGAGTATTGGCGGCACTCGGCGGCTGGCAAGGTAGTCGCAGCCATGCCAAGATCTCGTGCCAAACCTGTCGCGAGAAGGGACAGCCCGTGAGGAGATGCGTAATGGTTTCCTCGTCCTGGTCGCAGAGGAGGCAGCGCTGGTGGTGTTGGAGGCCATGGCGTCGTAGGCGTTCGGCAGTCCAGCAGCGGTCTTGGTCGGCGAGCCAATGGAAGAACTTGACCTTTGGAGGGCCCCAGCACTTCCATATCATCCTCCAGGTGTTGCTTGCAATGGACCCGTGGAAAGTGGCGGCATAGCAGGACTTGGACGTGTATGAGCCCGACGCTGTCCACTTCCAGATCAGGGTGTCCGGCTGGTCTGTCAGCTGTGTGTGCTCAAGTTCCAGCCATAGCTGTAGGAATTGCCCGATTTCGTGGACGCCAATGGTGCCTGTGATGTCCCGCACCCAGGTGTGCATATGGAGGCCATCGTCGACGGTCCTTGCTTTGCGGCGTCGCTTGGACACGCAGGCATAGAGCTGCGGCGCGAACTCACAGATGGATTTTCCTTGTATCCATCGATCTTCCCAGAACTTGCCAGAACGGCCATCGCCGATCACCATGTAGGTGGAGGCGAAGAACATCGCGCGTTCGTCCTCTGGGAATTGCAGGTCCAAACCACTCCAGGCGCGCGTAGGGTCTGTCCGACGTAGCCATTGCCATCGCAGCCTCAATGCCAAGCCGGCACGCTCAATGTCCCGAACGCCTAGGCCGCCAAGGGCGATAGGTCTGCAAACTCGCCGCCAGTTCACGTGGCAGTTGCCGCCATTGGCGCTGGCGCGGCCCGCCCAGAGAAAGCCTCGGAATTTTTTTTCCAATTGCTTGATGATCTTCTTGGCTGGCGCGTACACCAACAGTTGGTGAATTGGGATGGCGCATAGGACAGATTTGAAGTTACCTGAAAACAATGATCTAATCTAGCCATGTGGTCCATCTCGTATAGCACCTCAGTTTCTGGCTGAAAGTCAGGTTCAATGCCCCACCAGGGAAGTGTTAGACAAGTTACCTTCGTTTATTTTCAGGGATTTGTTCCCGCAAAACCTGGCTTGTTTGAGGCTTAAGATAGATGAACTAAACAATGGTCACCTAGGCCCTACTTGCAAGTTCTGAGTTCATGCTCAACATTCTATGGGTAAAATCTAAGTGAATCAAATGATCTATCATCTTATGTAGCAAATAACCTACCGACCACTCCAAAAAGCATATCAGTTAGGTCTTACGGACAGTTTTAACACGGCCAGATAATGGCGGAACAAATGATTGATCAAGCTTTTTAATCTTGAGAGTAATATAAATGTAAGTGTACCAGTTATTCTACTGATTAGAAACAACTCAATACAAAGAGTGCTTCTGAACATAAAATTTAGAATCTGTTGAAAGAAAAAATAGAAATACCAACATAAAAAAGAAAGAATGATTTATGAAAAATTATAACTTACCAGGAAAGAAGACAATAAGGCCCTCAGTTTTCGAAACAACATCCAGGGACGTTGTATGACTAGAAGGTGCTGACCCACGTTCTAGCTGAAGATCATCCTCTTCATCTCTCTGTGCATATTGTTCAAGGAAAGGCTCTGCCTCACTAAGATAAGTTTCAGGCGAGGGTGCCTCATTGCCATACTTCTCTCTGATGTAGACAGCCCTGTTTCGGCAAACCAATTACATTATAAAAGAAACATGTGCACTTTGGTAAAAACAACACTGAAAGCACCCCCTATGAAGATAAAGAATTTAGCAGTATACCATTTATCCAACAGTTTGCAAAGCTCGTTTTGTTTACTTTGTGACGTTCCCCACTTCTGCATTTCCCTATTAACATATTCAGGACCACTGATATAAGAGGCAGCACTGTTTGCATTCAATACAACAGCCCCCAGCACAATTTAATAGTTGTCACAATTGAAAACCCGGTCAAAAAAATTCACATGGCTAAAATCTTCAAGCATCAAAGCAACATTTGATTAAGAAACATTCTTGAATATCACAGAAAGGGGGTATCCAACATAGGGACGGCCTACCTTTACAGGTATTAACATTTTCTACTAATATGCATATCAACTAAGTAGATGTCTGGAGGATGCATTAGTTATGTCTTTCTAGCCTTCAACAAATTATGGACAGGACAAAACTAAGTAAAAACTAGTAGCTGCATAAAATAACAAAATAAAATAATATTGTCCCAATGCTCTTTCAGCCAACTGCTGAAGGAACTGCAAAAAGGTGAAGAACAAAAATTCATATTCGAATACATGACAAACCTCAAGTAATATTCTTCATAAGCAGATGGACCATATTTGAAAAGGGTGGAGAGGCCATCCCGAATTAAAAAAGTCCGTATCTGTCACGTAGCGATGTAAGAGAACTGTTAGAAGAAAAAACAAATATGATTGCAGTTCTCTCCAGCGTGCAAGAATATAAAAAACTTCCAAACGAAACAAATCCACACAGATATGCGAGGCTTGTAAGCGTTATACCAATTAAAGTTACATTGAATACTTATTTTACAGGTGCATCAAATATGAAGATGAAAGCAAGCAATCCAGAGTAAACATCATAGTATTCAAGCATCAAAAAGTGAGCAACAAACAACTAAGCCCTAAAAGAAGCTGAAAACAATGATGATGAAGTACCTTATAAGTCAGGAATTTTAGTTTGACCATCAAATTTGAATCCTCATCAGCCAGACCATCCTTAGGCGATAAATTTGAATCCTCATCAGCCAGATCATCAGCCTTCTTATTGTTCGCCTTGAACAGGTTTACATCAACAAAGAAACCTAACCATGAAACATTACGTCAGTCAATGCCATGCTGATTATTATATTGAGAAGAATTTTAAGTCACATGGTCCATCTTACCCCTATACAGTGGCCATAACCCTTGATTCTTCCTAAGCAATACATGACCGGTTAAATCTAATAGAAAAAATAAATTCCAAAAAGGAAGGGAAAAATAGTGCTTCAATTAGCTAATGAGGTTTGTGTCACTGATCTTGCAGTCTTACCTCATCTCTTGCTGATAACATCTAAACGCAGAATCATCATGCACATGGATAACCATCTTATAGTACAAGTTATCATTTGAAAGATGATCAACTTTTTGGTAATTCCTGTAACATTTCAATTTTACAGGGCATTTTCCCTTCTTTGAGATTGGGAACAGTCTCTTAATAAAACGAATCGTCTCCTGTACCAGTGCAAAAGAAATAAATTATCATGCAAATATGAAACATTTACAATGGAAGTATGTCTATTATCTACTGCAGCTGTAAAAGACTTATGTTAGACAAGAATAAGTAAAAATCACTAACCTGTAATTTCTTAGTCACATAGTCTGTAGGCTGAGCTTGCAAAAATTTAGCAACAACCGATTCATCCTGATAACTATTTCCAAACCAATCAGAATGGTCTGGACACATTGAAGATCCAACTTTTTCAAGAACTGCTTTAATTTTCTGTTCATGTAAAGTAATAAGAAGTTACAGCAAGATAGAACCAATACAAAACTAAGACATATCATGAAAAATGTGAACACCAGTTAAGAATACTAAACAATACCTGTTTTTCGTCTAACCTATTAGGGGCCCATATTTCACGTAAACTTGGTCCTAAATCAGAATCAACTGCATATGAAGTAACTTTCTAAATCAATGATAAAAACTAATGTATTTACAACTTCACAACTCGACTGCATTAATAATTATTTCATATAACACGTTCAGATGCATCGGAACATATTTATTAGGACAAAAGCATTTCGAAAAGTGAAAGTTAAAAAATGCTACATGATATTATTATTATTCATAATTCTATAGCAACCAAATGAGAACCAGAGGGGTCAAGCTACGACCAAACACGAATAATAGTATATTATCTCCAGTATTTCACTTCTCCTTTGTTATTTTTTACTCTGTCCTCTGCACTCCCAGATTAAGCAAAATACACTGACTATGGAGAATTTTACTCGTATCGCTAATTTATCATGGGCTGGTTCATTTACCATAGTCAGGAGCAGCCAAACAGGCCTATAGCAAGGCAACATCATTTTACGTGCTTATCTCCATCTAATAGAACTTAACTTGAGATGAAAAACTTAATTAAAATCGTTTGCAAAAGAAACAGAAACTCTCTTTTATGGCTCATCTATTGCACTCAAATAACAAGGCAGCATAATTTTACTTGCTTACCTCCATCTAATGGAGGCTCTGAGAAGTTTCTCAAGACTTCTTCCTTTTGAACTGAAGTAACAATACGGGCAACCAGACCTTCGAGTATCTCACCCTGTACCATTACATGATCCTTTGACCCTACAAATAACGAGACATGAAAACAGATTAGAAGTCAGTAAGAGTGTAAGACAGCAAAATAATTCAAGATAGACTTACCAGGTACAGATATATCAGCTATTTCGTCAAGGACTTTGCAAACCCGTGTGGCAGTCCCCTCATCACACAACGCATCATAGGCTACGAAAAAAGAAGTGGCAGATTCCCTTGCAATGATGTAAACAGAAAGGATAATAATATTAAGAGAAGACCCGGGGACCAATGAAGATGCATCTCGTATAAAACAACATCCTAATGGAAACTCATATCAAGCAAGGCAGTCAACGAATTGACATAGGAATTTTCTTCATAGAAAGTTGTCAGATGGCCACCTAGATGAAAATAGCCAGACATGATTTGTCGGGAGGCGCCATTTTCGACAGAAGGCAATCACCTCCAGGGTAGAATAGAACGTTGGTTTTCCACCATGACCCAACTCAGTTACAGCTGTAACCACGGCTGCATAAAGGCCAAAATAAATCTCATATAAGTATGCATTCAAAAGATGTTGTACAAAAAATACTACCAAGAATGGTAAAATTCATGGATTGAAAAATAATGTCATAGTTAAATGGGTGAAGTAAAAATGATGCAGGCGCCAGAATAACATGAGCAAAAAAGGAAGGTGCTAATTATTTTTCTCACTGTTTAGAAGAATCCAAATCGAACCTTGCTATTAAGTAAAAAAAGTGAAATTTAGTGTGCTTTCAAGTATATCAGTATTTGTCATCTAACCACAAAACGATAATTTGTGTCAATGAAACCGAATTTTACCCACAACAATATTTGGCCCTTTTGTTATTCTTAATTTCTTATAAACATCACCTCATCAACTATCAAGTACAGAAACAGTTATGTCCTATGCATTTGAAGTTATAACTAGATCGAAGACAACAACTCCAGTAATGAATAATGTTGAACAAATTATATGCCGATCAAAATTTGGGGGCATACCATAATCATCCTTTGGCCTCTGCCCATGGTCTCCTAATACAGCCGTAACAAGTTCCATTGAAATGTTAATCCAGTTTTCCTAGAAGCACAGAACAGCGGAAAATCAGGAATCTCAAAAAAAACTGCTGCGGAGCAGAAATGAAAGGGATGAAAAGCCTTAAGAATAAACTTCTTCATGAGCGTTTAGTTTGAATAAACAATATGAATCAAAAAAGATTAAACACCATAGCTACAATGGTGATTCTTAATGTGTTTGTTACCTAATAGTCTCCCTTCATTTTGTAAAGGGTATTCGAGTTAAGCATGGGGATTAAGGTGGCCATGATACCAAGAGAGCGATAGAAAAAATGACCATTGTATAGTACCCATGGTTTAATGACTTGGAAATAAGAGAGATTACCTCACCATAAATACTGAAAAGAGGGGTAACTAAAGACAAAGGTAGAAACGGTCATCAATTTAACACGCAGGCAATCTAATTTGAAACAATATGCCAAAAACAATAGGCCAAATAATTTAAAAGGGAGAGCATAGGCACATGAGTTCTTAAGCTACTTAGTTCATGGCTCTGCAAAAATAAGATCTATACTGAATAAAATTGAAGGGGTGAAATATAAAAAGAGAAATAATATTCTCCTCAGTTCAAGGTTCTGCGACAATACTATATGCTAATGAAGTACTCAATGTATCAAGCACCAAAAGATCCACGGATAAGAAGAAAAAAAAACATGATAATATTTTAGGAAATTTGCACTGAGCAAGGAATACCTCGAGATAATCATTAAAGTCAGCTTGCATTTTAGGAGCTTCCTTCCCCCAAGCTTCACGAAACATACGGTCCAGGACAAAAACGCCCACAGCAGTGTATCTATAAGCAGGAATTACACCTTCAGTTAAATAGCTCAACAAACATCAAGACAAACTAGCAGAACCTACTTATTTCCAAAGCTGTTCTTGGAATATGCTCCACGACGTTGACCAGCATACATGAATAGAGATCCTGAATGCTTAAGCGTAACCTGAAGAAAAACTTATCTTTTAAAAGTAAACACATTTTAACCATCACTATAAGTAATGAGGTACAATAAAATCAGTAATTAATCAAAAGGAAAATATATATATATCTCCATGGTAGCTGAGCCATCCGACACCATCTCAATCATCCGAGCTCTTGTCTGCAATCACAAAAATAGGGCTCAGATTCCCACTAAAGGTTTTTAATTAAAGCTCCATTCACTAAATGTGGAATAATTGACTTCCAATTTGCCACAAAACAATTGTAGTACTTACAAGTTTGCTGTATACTGAGTTCATTAAACATTTCTAAAGTAAGATAAAACTGAATGTGGTTACATTAACCAACCCTATTAAGGATACACATATTGCAGACAGCGTGTTGAAGCGTTCATCAACCACTGAAAAACTAGAGTGCACAGTGATGCGCAGCAGCTAATTTCATTTGAATTACTCAGAAGAAGATAACCTGATATCTCGTCAATACAATGGAAAACTAGAGCAAGTAAACAATGGATAATTTACAAACCAAGTCTTGACTTAGCCAAGTAGTGTATTACGATAATCTTATTTGGTTGTACGTCGCTTAGATTTTTTGGGTGGGCTGCACTGCAGCAAAAAAAACTATTCGTTTTCATACAGTACGAGATGATCAGACCTCCAAGATAATCATGCATGGGGGAAAAACACCCAACAGTTGCTCAGGAAACACTTGGCATTGCCTTCACAATGTGATGGGAGCAAAGGAGCAACTCAACAAAGAGCCACAAGGTAAGGGGAGCCGACCACGCACCTGTTGATCAGACGTCTCGTTCTCGAATTTGGGGTAGAAAGCGGCCGCGATCCGCGCCTCCACGTACGTGTCGTTGTCCACGACGAAATCCGCTGCATCCCCGGTAGCTTATCACTGGCGGCACCCTGCTCAGCCTCCCCCTCCGAGGACAACGATGGTGCCGTCATCCTTAACCTTGCACTTTGCAACTCCCAAGCTGAAAAATTAAAACAAAAAAAAAAGATTAAGTTCAGTTCAGTTCAGTTCGGAATTACATGTGGGTGTTGTGGATTTCAGACAAGTTCAGTTATTCATATCGATCGACAGTTGACAATGACGTTCAGAAAACAAAATAATTATAAGTGCAGGGCGAAGGGAGGTGGCCGGAGCTACTGCGGCGAGGGTGGGGGCTAGGAGCATGGGACATCGACAAAAACATCAACATCCGTAAGGCCGTCAGGCAGTGAGGGTTACGGAAGGAGGAACTGTACTGTACCGCGGTAGGCAGGGGAGCCGAGGGCGGTGGCCGGAGCGATGGTGGCAGCGTCGGCCTCGAGCGAGAGATGCCGGAATCGCGGCGCGTGGGGACTGGTCGGCAGGTTTCCGTCGCTCCGGCGAGAGCCGCTGCAGGTGTCGCCGCCGCGAGCAAGGTGGTTTCTCGCCGTCGATATTTGGTTAGGGCTCGCGCTCACGCGGCGGTGTGCGGCCTTTTCTGCAGCCCATAGTGAAACGTCTCATTGGCCCAGTTTCAGCCCAATAACCAGTATACGTAACTAATTTCTTTCTTTCGGGACCAACTAGCTAGTTCATGGAATCTCGAAAACAAAAATGCTAGCTCATTGTTCGAGTTAAAAAAAACAAGCTCATTGATCGAGCTAGCTAGCTCATCGACTGCATCTGCATGTAAATGAGTACGGTCTATTTCTTTTTTATACGCATACTAATAAGCATGTTTAAGATAACGTTAAACCAAAAAAATGTGTTAAAGGTTTTATGCTTTTAAAATGTTTTTTATATTATGCCTTCATGCTGTTTCGAACAACAACTAGAAGGAGGGGATGGGAGGGGAGTATGCAATGCAATTTTGAAGATTAAAAAAAACCAAATTTGTTATCCCTAAACCCGCCCTAATTTGAAAAACTCAATTTTACGACAAACCCTATATCCAACAAATGCACAAATTTTCCCAAGACATGATCAAGTTCACTCATCGGGGTCACGTTGTCGCCCGGGAGATGAAAAACCTCAGTCCACCTGCAAGAATCCCTCCATAACAGCGCCGTGCAACGGCGCTGAATGCGTCGTGGCCGGAGAGGACAATAGCAGCGATTCCTCCATATTGAGGCTCTTCCTGAATTCGTGAGGAGCGACTGAGCGAGGAGATGAACAACGTCCAACAACGGTGGTGGACGCGCTGGCATGTATGACGAGCCCGACGTTCTGACTTCGAGATTGCCGCTCGCCGTACGGCTGGAGCACGTTCAGGCCCGAGAAGGGCTCGTCAGTCGTCAATGACGTTGCCGAGGTAAGGTTGGCCGTGAAGAGCAGCCACTGGCAGTCCGGGCTGAAGCACAGATGCACGCGCCGCAGAGCCGTCCCATCCGGCCGCACCAGGTAGATGCTGACACCGCGATCAGGTTCTATCCGGCACCGTGTCGATCCGTCGGTGAGCCTCCGTCGTGTCCTTGCCGCGCGGCGTCGAGGATGTACAGGTGCTTTTACCCTGAGCCCGCACGGCGACGCCAGCGGGAACGCGTCGTGACCGGCGGCCTCGGAAGTCGGGCTGGTATCATTCACCGTTCCGTCCTTGAAGCGGAGCATGCGGACGGAGCACACCGGGCTGTCCACAGACCCGACCGGGCGGCCTTGAAGCGGCGCACACGGCACAAACCAAGTCGCCCGGCGCGAAGAAAGGGTTGTAATGGTGCAGTTCAGGGTTGAGGAGTGAAGTTACCGAGTTGAATTGCTCCATCTTGAGGTCGATCGAACAGCTCGATGTGGCGGTGCGCGCGCCACTTGCCCACTTCCAGTGTGTCGCTACGGCGATCCAACGGCCATGGGCCCGGCGGTGCGACGCGCGCCTCGGCGCCGGCGGCCCTTCGGCGGCAAGTCCACACACTGAAGACGCTCCACCAGCCGTCGCCCGCAACGCGAAGACCGTGCCTACAGCCTACCCGGTGCCATGCCGGATTGTCGGGCACGCGTGTCTCGGAGCGTTGACAACACGGCGCGCGCGGCATGGAACACCGCGACCTCCGTTTCCAGCACGCTGGAGTCGAACGCCCATGGCCTCCCTCCATGCGACGCGACGACGATGAGCTCGCCAGATGCGGACACGGCGGCGGGGCTCATGTGTCCACGGCTCCCTGAGACGTGACCCGCGCCGTCTTGTTGCTGTCAAGTGTCAGTGGCGTACACCGCCGCTCAACTCCTGAACGGCGCGGCCGGCTTCTCATCAGCCATGTCCGTGCGTGTTGGATTTTGATCGGCGCGATGATGATCGGAGGACACTCACGTGGGACTTTGCTTCATTCACGATGTCAATATCTCTGTCCCGCGAGCACATCCTAGCTAGCTCGTCGATGGAGGCTTTGCCTTGCCCAGTCGACCGTTGCAGGAACTCCCACTGACGGGGCAATAATTAACCAACATACTATAGTTTTAAAAAAATATCGACGAGCTAGCTAGGATGTTGGGCGGGGCATCGTGACAGCGCAGAGAAATTCGTACTCACATTAGTGGAGGAGTACACTAGTGATCGTCCGTCACGGGAGACCCTGCAGGCTGCAGCAGAGATGTAAAATACGGTTTTGCTAATTCTCGAGGTTGTGGCACAATTTTGAAGAGATTGAGAAATTGAGTTCAGCTTGTGACATCTTTACTATTCAGAAAATTGAAAGAGAGAGTAACAAGGCAAGCGCAGCTTTAGCTAGGATTTCTTTGATCAGCAAATTCTGGCTGGGGCCTGTCCCACCGGAAATTGCTCCTATTGTGGCCAAGGAATCTGTAAACTTTGATTCTGATATGGAATGATAACTCTCTTTTCCCGCAAAAAAAATATGGTTTTGCTAATTCTCAGTGGATTAAGAAATATGTTAGCGCTCAACCGAATCATTCGTCATTAATCCTGTGCATCGCGATTCGTGCTGGCCCGAGGTCCTTCTTCCTCGCGGCAACGACGGTGTCGAGCCGAGCCGGAGCCGCGGCTGGCCGCCGTGGGGGCGGCGAAGGCGAGGATCAAACTTAACTTGCAGGTGCGAAGGGTGCGGGTTCACCGACGCCGGAGAAGAAGGGGGGGGGGGGGGGGGGGTTTAGAGCAATGGCTGGGGTGACGGCGAACCGGCGAAGGAGGAGCTCGGGCAGGGCGGGGCAGCGAGGCATCGTGACAGCGCGCTGGCCACGCGCGGGGAGGTCGGCGGTTAGGCCGGCGGTGGCTGCAGGGGAGGTGAACTCACCGGAGTTGGAGAAGAATGTATAATATGGGGTAGCGCCGGATGAGCTTGGGCAGTGCGGGCGGCGAGGCGTCGTGGCAGCGTGCTGGTCATGTGCGGGGAGGTCGGCGGTGGCTGCGGTGGAGCTGAACTCAGCGGAGTTGGAGAAGAATGTATAATATGGGGTATCGCGGGATGAACTGGTATGTCAAATGTAACCCTTTTAGGCTTCTAGCTCTTTTGTTTGATTTAATCAGCTATTAATCCGGTCTATATTGTAATTTGTGTGGGGATGACCCGGTTTGAGTAGTTTTTTCGGTTTGTGGGTTAACCTAAGTGGATTTGGCGTCCGCCACTTCTTTTTTAATCGATGATGTACAAGATTTTGTATATTCTAAAAAGAAAAATCAGTTACCTGTATGACTTTTTTTAAATAGGGACAATTGTCCTAACCTCTGCATGAAGAACGATTCACACAAGCTTTTTCATTGGAAAGTTATAAGTGTAAAAATTATTACAAGCCAAACGGAACCATTCCATATTTCATATCCTCTTGTTTTTGTAGGATTTATATGGTTGACAGCAAGCCATTCCATATTTCTTATAGCAACGGATGTTTTCATGTATTAGTGTTCGAGACTTGGTTTTTCAGTATGCTAGATGGTACCTGCTAGATATAAGAAAGAGTTTTCTTGGTTGCTTTTGTTTCCTCCTTATTTCTATTGAAATTCATCTAGTCTACTCCTTGTGCATATTCTGTTACTTATGTCTTAAACACAAACATAGATTTTGTGAACTTTACATACATCTTTGTCTTGTGTTGGATGCCAATCATAATTTACATTTGACCAGAGAGGGTGATATATATCTTTTCAGCACTATTTTCCATTAGGATAAAAAATTATACTGTAGAAATTATTTCACATGTTTTGGGATGGTGGTCAGTACAAGTGCACAGTCAAATTTTGTTGCTTTATAATCAACATGCAGACATCAATATGAGCCGTATACTCTCAAGAAGGAAGCTTTCTCATCTATCTATTTATATTAAACTTTTCTACTTCAACATAATTAATCTAATGTATGTTGTTTTAACTGACATTTTTATATTATATTAAAAATTAGTTTATTTATAGAACTAAACAAATTAACAATTAAAAATATCATTCATATTAAGGTACAAAATTTGCACTCAACTATGATATTTATCATTCAAATATATTTTTGGTTCTAAACTAAAACCACAGTTTCTTGCAAAAATTGCGGGTGTGATAAAGTTTGTTGTTTCTGAAAATAAAAACTTATATAGGGTGTTAGAGCAAAATATGTTTTACCATAATTCCACCAATGTATATTTTCTCATCTATATATTATAATTCGTCCGTATATTTTTTTATTTTCCATAATACCATTAAATATCTATAATTTGCAAGATATTTTGAGAGTATACGGCTCTAGAGAATAACTTGGTACATATCTGGAGTTCAAAACTACGAAGTCTAGGTGTAATTATCCTGGAGCTATGAAGTGTCACCTAATCGCATGTCCTCAGATTACAACACACAAAGTTGAACTAGCTGTCTGTTCTCAAATTTGCTCCTCTTGCTGGTTAGGCTTAGTGAGTAAAAAATGTCCTTATTTATTTTGAAGAGATAAATAGTTATCCATCAACTCATTTGTGACATTTTTTACTTAAATCATGAAAAATGCATGACTATTTAGAATTCAACTTTTAAAATCCATTCTGATACAGCTTCAGGTAACTGATGCAGATCGGGTTGAAAACCAGGATCTGCCTGTAGGTCTTTGGGTGTCTCTGGGTAGAAAGAAACCTGCTATGTGGCTCTTTAGCTCAGTGTTAGCTTGTGCTAATTCTGTGTTCCGGCTCACACCGTTTTGTGTGTTGCCTGTGTGGTTGTAAAACTTTGTGGATGGTTGGTGGTTTCAATGAAACCGGGGGAAAACCCTTTTATCTAAAAATTCTGATACAGCTTCAGGAATGCACTCCAGTTAACGGAAAATTTACCTGCAGCCCTACATGACCATTCGAGCCTACACCAGCTCATGTATATGCGAGTCCCAGGTCCAACCTTTTTTGCCTCACCTGCCTGGGGCCTGAGTGAGAAAAACAGCTAGCAACGGATATTAATTTTCCTGTAGAAGTATGGGTGGAGAAGCTTTCCAAGGGCATCGACAAGCACTGATTCCTTTGTCTTAATAAGAGTGTAATGAAGGAAAAACATCCTATAGGAACAACGTTCATTTGAATTATAAATGTCATTGTTATGGACTTATGGTTATTTCACTGGCACTCTTAAAGCTTTTTGATATTTTCAGGTGAGTGATCCTCTCTCACCCCTCATTCCTTGTTTATCTCTTGATGGTAGATTAGTGACTTTTCTCTAATGTCTTCATGAATTTTCTTTCTTTAAGCTCATGCAGTTGAACTGTAATATGTTGTAAGTGTTAACATCTCGCTGTTCCACATAATATGTAGTTCGATTCATGTGATATATGATGGGTCTTGTGCAACTTTTCAAGGGTTCCACTAATGTGATTGACATTGCCGGAATATTTCCATCTTAGAGAGAGAATCGGAGGCCAAGTTTTGTGATTTTCATGCAGTTTGTCTAGGGGTGCTCTAATCCATGGCCGAACATCATGGTTAGAAGTCAATGTATTACTATGTACATGTAGCTTGGAAGACAATTGGAAGCTTATGAGATTGGGACGTTATGTTTTAGCATATTGCTCCTTCAAGGGAAACAGCTCTGTATCAATGGGATCCGTGTGGTAACAGTGAGCATGACAGAAATAAAGTAATACTAACAAAGTAAGTTTTGCGGAAAAAACATATCTTAATTAGCACCAACATGTGATGCATATATGTACGAATTGACACAATATTTTCCAACAAGAATTCTACACTATACATGAAAATAATGGGTAAATACATATAAATATCTTGCTTACTTAAACTTATGTACACATTACTATACTTGATATTTTATAGGATATATTTTATTAACTCCAACATTACTAGTAAAACATAAAGAAGACAACAAAACAATGATATCCTTAGAGGCCATATGTCGTCCGACAGACCATACGACAGCTATGACGACATAGGCCATAGCCACACTATATTGATATAGCAAACACCCAATACAACCAACAAACTTGCAATGCTAGGGCGGCAGCAAACATACACCCAAAGAAAATAAATATGGAAACCATGCTTGTTGGCCGGCGAATGATTTTTTTTCCTGAACCATTAAATGAATAAAGACTTTAAAATATCGTATAATCTAAGAATGGGCACTAACTCAAGGCTGAGATGAAACTGTCCAATGGCAAAGTGCAAAGGGCGAAGGTTTCTATACCATAGCCGAATTCCCGCAGTGTCATACATGTATCGGTGCGAGGATCGTATATGCAAAGTACTTTACCTTGTTTGTGAAGAAAACTACAACCGAAGATTAATCTACCACCATCGAGTGTGACCCTTATAGGCATATACTGGTCGGTAAATGGTGACTTCGGAATTGTGTACGCCTTTATCCATATAACTTTATCCGGATCCGTCAGCAACCATATATTGACTCTTGGTGGCGCCAATTGAACAATGCACAAGGTACCGCTGAGCTCGGCCATGTGGAATCTCAGCGTTCTCCTCTTCCACAGCCCAGGGCCGACAACATTTTGTGGGCCTTTTATTGGCCTCTTCCACTCTTCTCTATCAAGGTCCAAGCAAAGTAAGTTATCATCAACTGAGGCTGAGAAGTACATGATGCCACCGATAGTAACCGGAGAGTTTCTGTCATAAGTGGTATGGCTTAGTGGTAACCCGTCCGATCGCCTCCAAGGTGTGTCCTGTCCTATAGTGAGGATGTGGCATATGCCATTGCTTACACAAACCAGTTTGTACACCCCGGTTGGTACGGCACGACCGAAACCAAATAAGGTGTTGAAGCCCCAACCTGGTCGCCGGCAATCCATGAGCACCTGATCACTTCTGGCTAGGTCGATCACACGGGCACGGCGATCGTAGTCATCGGTGACACAGACGAGTTGGTCCATGCCCGTGGAGACTAACCGGCCTAACCCATTGCCTCCCATGCCCTTTAACACCCTGATGACAATGCCATCCATATCCATCAGTACCAAGTCGCAGTCTTTGTTATCTTCGATGCTGGTGATGCCGATCATGAACGGCTCGGCGTGGTGGAACTTATGCGCGGCGTGGAAAGCCGGATCGGAAACGAGGGTGTGCCACCCGTGGGAGACGCAGCGGAAGCGGCACAAGGACTTGACCGGCAGCCTGGAAAGGATCTCGAAAATGAGCTCGTCCGGCAACGAGACAGGGGAGCCCATGTCGGCCGGTGCAGGCGCAATGGTTGCTGCCGCGGCCGCAGGAGAACTGAGACGGCGGCGGTGTCGGCGGCGCTCATGCGAGATCCGTGGCGACATGGCAGAAGGTGCAATCACCAAACGATCGAGGATGACGGAGAGATTGATCCGCCGGGAAGTAGCTCGTGTGGTGAATCGTGATCTCTACCTCTGGAGTTCGACCTATACACGGCTGGAACGCCTGAAACAACCGGACCGACTCGAGGACGACAAGAGTTGTGCCAAAGAAGTGGGCTTGCCGGGCCGTTGATGCTGTAACTCTATGCCTCGTACCATTGGGCCCAAGAGGCAGCAGGCAAGGACCGGAACATGTGTTTGGTTTCCTTTTGTTTTTCCTATAGTTGGTACCCAGTATATTTCCCACGTGCAGGTGAAATATCATAAATAATAAAAAATAGGGGAAACCTGCCAACTTTATTAAATTAAAGTTGCTGATGGATATTTTTTTAGGGGAAATCTGCCACCTTTATTAACTTAAAATAGCTGAATCACCATCGGCCTGTATACAGTGCTTGAGAAACTAGGCACTAACCGGAAAGTCTAAATGTAGCACGAGCTACGTGTAGCTTGTTTCATTTCAAAATTTAAAATCGGAAGTTTTTAGTTTTTGAAAATCGTCAAAAAAAATCCCAGATATAGGAAATGTCTGGATCTAAAAGATTGCAAAATTTAACTCAAAAATTGTTGTCTTTTTTGCTACACAAAAAAGACAAATCAGGCCAAATTTCAGTTTCTGAATCTTTGTACTATTTATCACCTAGATCCACCAATTTGTTATTTTTGCCTAGCTCACAGTACAACGAATTTGAGTTGCAATTTTACACACTTGTAGATGGTATCACTATCTACATCTGGGATTTTCTTTCTCGATTTTTGGAAACGTAAAAATGTAAATAAAAAAATCAAAAAACGAGCTCCATGTAAACCCTGAAATGGATACTAAGTTCCAAGACTGTTGAATATCTTACCACATTATTAGCAACATTCTTGAATTGTTATTGCAAGCATACAAGAGCCCTATATGATGATCTCACAGCATAATCACCTGAGTTTTCATGGTATTGTACGCAAGCATGCAAGCACCAAGGCCTACCAAAAAAAATCACGTGTGTCGCTCTGCGTGTTGTGAAACGAGAAAAGGAAGGGAATAAGAGAGAGCCTCGGTTAGTCGGTCAATTCGGTTGACCGAGGACATGGACCGAAACTACCGAAACAAATTCGGTTTCTACAAATTCACAACCGATCTCAGCACCGAAAAAATTGGCCTCGGTCGATTCGGCTTCGGTCCGAGTTAATACGGTTCGGTAGTTATGTTCTCGGGTTATATGCCCACCCCTAGCTGTCGCGCTTTGCTGCGCCCGAAGGTACTATTACGGTGATCGGTATATGACATGACGGCTATAAAAAGTAGTTGTTATACACGATTAGGTACAAAGTAAATTTAGACAAATTTAAATCAATGACCAATGAGAGAATAGCATCGTGGTTCAACCGAACAGCTCTAATCCTAGGAGTTTAGATATTGGAGGGATGTATATGCGAGTTTAGATATTGGAGGGATGTATATGTGAGTTTAGATATTGGTGGGATGTATATTGGAGGGACGTTGCACAAGACCCATCATATATCACTTTTTATATAGGCCTGACTGAGAAAAACAGCTATAGCAACGGATGCTAATTTTTATGTAGAAGTACGGGTGGAAAAACCTTTCCAAGGGCATCGGCAAGCACCGATTCCTGAGCGCTCACCGATTTCTGAGCGTAGCGAAGGAAAAACAAAACATCCTATAGGTTTTTCGCTAAAACAAAAAACATCCTATAGGAAGTTAGGAACAACGTTCATTTGAAATTCTTGTAGGTATCCCACGTCCCGACGGGCCTTAGTAGTAAACATACTATATAACACAAGAGAAATGCCCGTGCGTTGCAACGGGAAATAAATTTCTGTGTCGTTAAGCCGCACATGCTTCCTCAAGTTTTTCTTACCCCACATGTAAACATAATTCATAATTACAGAAAAAATAGACACATAATATCACAAAAACTAATTCTACTTTGTTGAATTGAAATTTAATTTGGTAAAAAAGTGCTAATAAACTTACATGGGAAATCAGAGCACGCACGGAAGAGAAAGATCAGAGCAGCAGCTGCTGCTGCGAGGGGATGAAAGAGCAACTGATCGTGCAGTGTGCATCTGGCGGGGTCGGTGGTTCTTCTCCTACTGCTTCCACCTCTCCTACGGCCCCCTGCTCGCCTTCTTTCTCGCCACTGCGATAGGATCAGCCACCGCCACCTTCGTCCTCCTCTTCAGCACGGTCTGGGCTGCTGCAAACTTGGGCCACTCTCTCACCCTGCACCGCCTGCTCAAGGACGACGAGCCGCCTATCCACGCGATACCTAGCCCCTCCTTCAACGCCAAGGACAGTGTCCAAGAACTGAACTTCAGAATTTATATTGGAGCACCCATTGCGGTGCTGGTCTGGACTTCGTTCATGGCGATGGTCATCTATCTAGCAAACGTGACTGGCGAGCTGGACATCACTTTCATCCTCTCGTATTTTGGTTGGATCCATGTTGGCACATGGTATACTTTGCCACGATTAAGGATGGCAATGGGTAGGGTATGGGGCGGGTAGACCAATACCATACCCATGCCCATGTAGTCAATGGGTAAAAAATTCTACCCATACCCGTACCCGCGGGTATGAAACTTTACCCGTACCCTACCAAGGGATACCGATACCCATTGGGTATCCAACGCGTAGATCAAAAGGTACACAAGTTACTCATAATTTTACATTCATCGATAATTTTTTCATAAAAGAAAAATATTTATCTCAACTCAATAAAATATATTTGAGTACATGAGAATTATGTCAACTCAAATGTAGAATTGATAACAACTTCACGTAGGTTCACAAGTTCACGAGAATAAATGTTAGATTTCCACGGGTAAAGTACATAAACGGGTAGGGTATAAGTATACCCACGGGTACGAGGTTATACCCGTGCCCTACCCACAACTTAAACAGGTAGGGTACGGGTACTACCCATGGGTATAAAATTGTACCCGTACCCTACCCATGCGGGTACGGTACCCGCGGGTATGCGTACCCATTGGTAAAATTGTCATCCTTAGCCACGATTCGTGCTATGCGTGAGAGAGAGCAGGTGCTGCAGGCGGGGAAGAGAAAGATCCGTGCGCGTGCGCTTGCTTCCGACGATTCCGCCCGCGGTGAATCCCAGGCCAGGGTGGATCCCGGTACCGCGATGCTCCTACATGACATCCACCTTATCCCCGGCCATCGCGCCTTTCACTGCGCATGAGATCAACCAAGGGCTGCTCCCTCCATGAGCGGTCAATCCCAGACTAACCATTCCCCAACGCGGAGGATGAGCCCCGCCTGACCGCCTCCATGTCAATTGAGTTCTACGAGCGGGATGTCGCGCCGACAATCAGGAAATAGAGGGCAGCTGGGAACTCCATGGAAAGCGGGCCGCGGATAATCCGGCGTCGGCAAGATTCGGCCGCGGCGGGGAGCCCTAGCCGCCACTATTGTTTCTCGCGAGGGAAAGACGACGGAAGGAGAGAACGATGGGTCAGCTCGCTGCGGGGACAAACGAACAGGTACGCGACTTAAAAAAAGACTGCGGGCTGATTTTCCAATTTTTTAAGGACTCAATTGCAAAATAACCACGACGCCTCCTTAGGCCGTATTATATAGTAGAGATAATAAACTAAGCACATTTTCGTATCACATATCAGTCGTCCTAAACATAAACTGATAAACCAAAATGTTGCGTCTTGGTGTAGCCAGTCTGAATTAGAATCATGAAGCGGCAGCGGCCGCCGGTGTCCACTCATAAGCCAACTGGTTGTGGGTGCCGGCGGCAGAAGGAGCCCAACAGCCTCTGTCACAAGGCAGGGGCAGCTCCCCGTCGTCCTCCGACGACCACTCGTACTGCACCGTCATCTTCTCCAACGCCGGCGCCTTAGCCATCAGGACCCGCACCAGGCCCACCTGGTCAGGCAACGGCCGGAACCCGACAATCTTGGCTTCCACGAGCTACTCAAGCACCTCCATCTCCGGCGCTGGCGGGCTGCAGAAGCAGTTGGGGTCCTCGCACGGATCGTAGTACTGGTTGATGAATTGGACGGCGAGGCGCCGGAGATTGTCGCAATGGGCGTTGAGCCTGGCGGGCGGCGGCGCTGTGGCCGAGGCGGTGGCCGGGATCGAGGCACGCCGTGACCCACGCGTCGATGCTCAGCTCGGTCATGGCGGGGAGCCGCGGCGGGAGGCCGATGAGCTCGGCCGTGCCGCCGGCATGCTCTAATGGTGGGACCGGCGGCCTGATGCTCACTTCCAGGCTCTCGGCCGCCACGCACCGATCCAGCAGCCACGCTGCCCCGGCGTTGCTGTATTTTTGCTGGCCCTCCGGCGCGAACCCGTGCGACCAGAGCAAGAGCTTCTCCAGCCGCCGGACGCTCGCCGCGAGGTCCGTGCAGTCCGGCGGCACGTTGTACTCGCAGCCGAGCGTCTCCAGCGCCGGCGCCGAGACCGAGAGACCGGAGATCTCGGTACAGTACCTCACCAGGTGCAGCGAGCGGAGGCCCGGTGCATCCAGCTGCAGGACCGACATGTCTGTGACGCGATCCAGCAGGACATCCTCCAGCGTGCCGGCGGCCTCGAGGCGGAGCGCGTGGAGGCCGGAGACCTGCTCCAGACGGAGGCGCCGCAGCCGCGGGCAGCAGGTCGAGGAGAGCATGCGGCCCAGGTTGGCGTCCTCGCCGCTCTGCATTGTGCAGTGGCTGAGGAAGAGATCGGTGAGCGCGCTGAACGCGCCGGCGCGGGCGACGTTGACCGTGATCTCGGCGTCTCCCAGCGTCTCTAGCCATACCAGCGTCAGGCTCAGCGTTTCCGTCCTCGACGAAGCCGGGAGCTCGGCGTGGAGCTGCCTGATCTCCCGCACGGCCGCCGGATCGGCTCGTTTAACGACCCCTGACATTGACTTGCCTCTTCTTCTCAAGACGCCTTCACCTCCATTATCTGCATCTCCGAAGAGGTCTAACAGCTCGATCTGCTCCATCACTTCCTTCTCCACCGGCGCCGGCGGCGGGAGTGTGGGCACCGAGAGCACGAAGCTCCCCGTGACACGGCGCGCGGCGAAGTGCAACCACCTCGCGAGGTGCACGGACGTGATGTCGACTGCGTGGTCGTGCCTGGCCATGTAGCCGCGGGAGAAGAACGAGTCATGGAAGTTGGCGGGGAACGCGGCGTAGGCCGAGGCATAGACAAAGGAGGTCTCCAGCTCCTCGACGTCAGGGCCATCGGCGCGCGCCGCGACGGTGGACTCGACGGCGGCGGGCGTCCTCTAGAGCGTCGGGGGCGAAGCTGCGCGTGCCTACAGAGAAGCGGAGGGTCGGCGAGCACGTGATGTGGTGCTCTTCGTAGTCGAGGCCAGTCACCTCGCGGTTGTCGGCGATGGCAGCCATGGGCGTCGTCGGCGCAATGCACTGGCGAATTTTCAGCTAGCTAGCTCGACGATCTCTCGTCGTGGTGGCATTGACTTTTATATGGACAATAACGTACGCTCTAGGAAACTTGTGATTCACGTATGAAAGAACCTGGATCATTATCCAACTCGGTGTTTGCATAACAGAGTTTGATTCGGTTCACAAAAAGAAATCAAATTCTCTTGTTTATCTACTGTACGTTTCTTGATAGAATTTTCTTAACGAATTTTGAAGTAACCGTGTATTCCATCATTAAAAAGATATTACAAAAGTTCCTCACGGAAACTACCAAAAACATCGTGCGGGGACGAGACGACCGTCGAGAAACGTAGCAGAAAAGAGCCCCCAAACATGGAAAAACACAACATAGAATGCGAATTTTTAGCTAGCTAGCTCGACGATCTCTCGTCGTGGTAGTATTGACTCGCTGCGGGACAAACGAACAGGTACGCGACTTAAAAAAGGACTACGGGTTGATTTTCCAATTTTTTAAGGATTCAATTGCAAAATAATCACGACGCACCAACACCTCCTCAGGCTGTATTTGCAAAATAATCACGACGCACCAACACCTCCTCAGCCCGTATTATATAGTAGAGATATGACATGGTAATATATAGCAACTAAATGCCAATGCAAAGACAAAATTATATTACTTCTTAGAGCAAAAACACGTACGATAGAAATCCATCCGCACTTGCTAAGAGAGGGTCAAGCTAGTGTACTACATATTCACGCCTACATGTATAATTGAGAGAGAGAGAGAGAGAGAGAGACTATATCGATGACATGGTAATAGCAACTCGAATGTTTTGTAGTCATAGTATACTCTCTGCTATAAGATTGTGGAGCAAGAGTTGCTTTTGTGATCTAATGTCGACAAAAAAACACATACAATAGCCTTCATGATGAGTTGATGCCAGCTATGCTTCATGGTAATTCTGGAACCCCATTGTTACCTTATAAATTCCATTGTTATTATGGACTTATGGTTATTTCACTGACATCCTTTAAGCCATTTTATATTTTCAGTTGAGTGATCCTCTCTCACCCTCATTCCTTGTTCATCTCTTGATGGTAGATTAGTATTTTTTTCTGTAAAGTCTTTAGGATAGTTCTTTCTTTAAGCTCGTGCGGGTAAACTGTAATATGTTGTAAGTGTTATCATCTCACTATTCCATATAATTTGTAGTTCGATTCATGTGATATATGATGGGTCTTGTGCAACGTTTTTCAGGGTTTCATTAATGTGACCGTGACATTGCCGGAAGATCTCTATCTTGTAGAGAATAGGGATACAAATCAACCATCCGAGGCCAAGTTTTTTGTTTGTAATGCAGTTTGTCTAGGGTGCTCTAATCCATGCCTGAACATCATGGTTAGAAGTCAATGTATTACTATGTACATGTAGCTTGGAAGAACAAGTGGAAGCTTATGAGACTAGGACGTTATGTTTTAGCATATTGCCCCTTCAAGTGAAACCGTTCTGTATCAGTGGGATCCGTGCGGTAACAGTGAGCATGACAGAAATAAAGTGCTACTAAAAAAATAAGTATTGCAGAAAAAACAGAAAATAATGGTAAATACATGAACATCTTGCTTACTTCAAATTATGTACACATTATTATATTTGATATTTTTATAGGATATATTTATAAACAGTAACTAGTAAAACATAAAGACGACAACAAAACGATGATATCCGTAGACGCCAACTGTCGTCCGATAAACCATACAACCAACTGTCGTCTGATAAACCATAAAACAACTATCCATGTCCAAGTAATCAAATGAATATGGAAAACACTCAAATAATAAAGATATAAACCATGCTAGTCGGCCGGCGAATGATTTTTGTTTGAAGCATTGAATGATTCAAAGACTTTAAAATATTG
The DNA here is from genome assembly GCA_947311845.1 of Poa pratensis. NCBI lineage: Eukaryota > Viridiplantae > Streptophyta > Magnoliopsida > Poales > Poaceae > Poa > Poa pratensis. The sequence continues at coordinate 161,884,589 of CAMZMU010000063.1, forward strand.
TATGATCTAATGGTGGGCACTAATTCAAGGCTGAGATGAAACTGTCCAATGGCAAAGTGCAAAGGGCGAAGGTTTCTATACCATAGCCGAATTCCCGCAGTGTCATACATGTATCGGTGCGAGGATCGTATATGCAAAGTACTTTACCTTGTTTGTGAAGAAAACTACAACCGAAGATTAATCTACCACCATCGAGTGTGACCCTTATAGGCATATACTGGTCGGTAAATGGTGACTTCGGAATTGTGTACGCCTTTATCCATATAACTTTATCCGGATCCGTCAGCAACCATATATTGACTCTTGGTGGCGCAATTGAGCAATGCACAAGGTACCGCTGAGCTCGGCCATGTGGAATCTCAGCGTTCTCCTCTTCCACAGCCCGGGGCCGACAACATTTATTTTGTGGGCCTTTTATTGGCCTCTTCCACTCTTCTCTATCAAGGTCCAAGCAAAGTAAGTTATCATCAACTGAGGCTGAGAAGTACATGATGCCACCGATAGTAACCGGAGAGTTTCTGTCATAGGTGGTATCGCTTAGTGGTAACCCGTCCGATCGCCTCCAAGGTGTGTCCTGTCCTATAGTGAGGATGTGGCATATGCCATTGCTTACACAAACCAGTTTGTACACCCCGGTTGGTACGGCACGACCGAAACCAAATAAGGTGTTGAAGCCCCAACCTGGTCGCCGGCAATCCATGAGCACCTGATCACTTCTGGCTAGGTCGATCACACGGGCACGGCGATCGTAGTCATCGGTGACACAGACGAGTTGGTCCATGCCCGTGGAGACTAACCGGCCTAACCCATTGCCTCCCATGCCCTTTAACACCCTGATGACAATGCCATCCATATCCATCAGTAACAGGTCGCAGTCTTTGTTATCTTCGATGCTGGTGATGCCGATCATGAACGGCTCGGCGTGGTGGAACTTATGCGCGGCGTGGAAAGCCGGATCGGAAACGAGGGTGTTCCACCCGTGGGAGACGCAGCGGAAGCGGCACAAGGACTTTACCGGCAGCCTGGAAAGGATGTCGAAAATGAGCTCGTCCGGCAACGAGACAGGGGATCCCATGTCGGCCGGTGCAGGCGTAATGGTTGCTGCCGCGGCCGCAGGAGAACTGACACGGCGACGGTGTCGGCGGCGCTCATGCGAGACCCATGGCGACATGGCAGAAGGTGCAATCACCAACGATAGAGGATGACGGAGAGATTGATCCGCCGGGAAGTCGATCGCTCGTGTGGTGAATCGTGATCTCTACCTCTGGAGTTTAAGGAACAACCGGACCGACTCGAGGACGACAAGAGTTGGGCTTGCCGGCCGTTGATGCTGTAACTCTATGCCTCGTACCATTGGGCCCAAGAGGCAGCAGGCAAAGGACCGGAACGTGTTTGGTCTCCTTTTGTTTTTCCTATAGTTGGGTACCCAGTATATTTCCCACGTGCAGGTGAAATATCATAAAAAAAGGGGAAACCTGCCAACTTTATTAAATTAAAATAGGTAATGGATATTTTTTAGGGGAAAGTGTCACACCTCTACCCTGATGACGGTGGACAGAAAGATCGCCAGGCTGAGCCGATCGGGCATTGGCCCGTATGAGTTCGTATGACGCTGTCGTTGCGTAGCTGGCGTACCAGGAGGTCCACCTGTAGGTGTGAGTGCGAGAAGTGTATAAGTATCGACACCCTGTAAGACATCCGTATGTATGAATTGAATGAACTCCGTGATTCCCTGACATGTGCTTGTCGGTTCTCCTCACCCTTAGTGTCCTTCTTCTCACCCAATTCTCTTATTTCTGTATTTGATCTGCTGTGGCGATCCTCCCTAACCACCGGGTCGTCACAAAAAGCTGCCAACTTTTATTAACTAAAATAGCTGAATCACCATCATCATGTATACACTGTTTGAGAAACTAGGCACTAACCAGAAAGTCTAAATGTAGCACAAGCTACGTGTAGCTTGTTTTATTTCAAAATTTAAAATCGGCAGTTTTTAGTTTTAAAAATCGTCAAAAAAAAAATCCCAGATATAGGAAATGTCTGGATCTAAAAGACTGCAAAATTTTAACTCAAAATTCGTTGTCTTTTTGGCTACACAGAAAAAGGCAAATCGGGCCAAATTTCAGTTTCTCAATCTTTGTACTATTTATCACCTAGATCCACCAATTTGTTATTTTGGCCCAGCTTACAATACAACGAATTCGAGTTGCAATTTTGCACACTTGTAGATGGTATCACCTAGATCCCATCATCCCATGTGGCGTATAATAAACATAAGATAAATCAAACAGAAGTATGAGATATGTGTAAGAAATTCACTTTATATATATCCCAACTGCTGCTAGTCTACATTTAGGATACGCTAAACTTTCCATATTAGGTGCAGAAAAGAACATGCCTCCCGGGGTATAGTGGGTTTATGGACGGTCAGATGGCATAGCGAATAGATGGATCAATGTTGGCCGGTGATTCAATGTGATTGGCTAATCAGTTTACGCATCTAATTACACTGTGAAGAGCAAAGACACAACATACATAGAAAACGTGCACAACGACTCACAACTAATCAGGGCCGGACCTGACATATCCTGGGCCCGGTTCAAGACTGAAAAATGGGGCCCTTAGGATGACTCCAACGGGCCGACGCATCGAGTCCGCGTCGTGTCCACCCCGTCCCCACCCTGGCAGCCACCCCGCGCCGGTCAGCCTCCCCTGGCTCAGTCCTTTTTAATGCCAGGGGATAGGGACGGGTAGCCCCACCCACCCTCTTCACTCCCCACGCCGCTCCCTCTCCGCCGACCAAACCCCAAACCCTAGCCCTCCCGCCGCCCAGATCGCTCGCCGGAATGCTGCTCCGGTGGCCTGGCTTCGGAAAGGGCAAGAACGACCACGAGGCGGGGTCCTCGGGTGGTTCCAGCTCGCGCCGCCGCCGCATGCGCACGCCATCCCCAACCCCATCCCCATCTCCTTCCCCACCCCGTGTGCCGGCGCCGCTCCCCGCCGCAGTCTTCCCGGCGTTGCGCGAGCTCGTCTAGGTGCGCAAGGAGGACTGCGAGTGGTACTGGAGGCACGCCCCCCCGCTGCCGTGGCCAGATGCCAAGCTCCCTGAGCACTGGCATCTGAACCCGCAGCGCATCCCTGTGCCCCCGATGCCGACGAGCAGGCGGGCACGGGATGAGGAGATCGCGCGGCGCCGCCGCCGCCTCCCCCGCAAACTCCGCGCCGACCCCGCAACTGGGGGCAGTGGTTCGACGACGAGCACGACCTGCGGTGGCAGGCGTACTACACCCAACTGGCCAATGGTCTCCGCCACCGCACACACGGAGCCGCGACGCGCCGCCGGTGCCGCGCCAGATGTGGATTGGGTCTCCGCCACCGCCCCCGGCGCGCGTGAAGACGGAGCTCACCGAGGAGGAAGAGTGGGAGGCCGCGAGGGAGGCCTCCCTCAAGCAGATGGCGGAGGACGAGACGCGGCGCTGGGCCATGGTCCTCGCCGACGTCGCCCAGGAGCAGGCAGCGGCGGCGGAGGCGCAGCAGGCGGCTGTCCTGGAGCCCCAGGCGCCCTGGTATGAGGACATGGAGGTGGACCTGCCACCGGCGCCACCGCTGCCAGCCGGCCTTCTAGGGCAGCGCTGGGTCTTCAACGGCGGCGCCTGGGAGGTCGAGCGCGCGCCGCCCGTCGCAGAGGAGGCGCAGGAGCAGCCGGGCACGCCGCCGGCCGTCGTCCCACAGCGAGGAGGACTACCGGCGCACTTGTGGAAGGAGCTGGAGTACATCATCCTCGACGGGGATGACGACGACAAGAAGAAGAAGTAGAAGCCCGCGAAGGGAAAAAAATATTAGGCTCTTTAAATATTTTTATTTTGAAAAATATTTTGTAAAAAGGCCATTTGTGGCCCACCTCCCCTATATGAATGAAAAAGTTAGGCCCATATAGGGCCTGGTTAGTTGGAAAAAAATATCAGGGCGGACTCGATGCGCCGTGCCGTTGGGCGCACTGGCACCAAGGGCGGACAGGGCGGACTGGGCCTGTCTATTTGGCGACGCAAACGGACCAAACGCGGACCAAACGCGCGTCCGTTTGGGTCGGCCCGTTGGAGTCATCCTTATGCACAAATAATTACATTGCTCATTTTGATATTTCGACAGCAACTTATAAATTGAACATAATTCTCTTTATTTTCTAAATAGACATTTCTAACCACAGAAACTACACATAATCTTATGGTGGCAAACTGGTTTGTTCAATTCAAAATGCATCTAAAGTTGTCAAAAGATAGCATATAACAAGCTCGCACTCCGTCCAGCTCAACTCTCCAAGCCTGATAGGTTGTCCCAAACTAATCAGCAACAATCCTGCAGCAGCAGTACGCCAGTATCGTCCCGCAACGGTGTTCTGTAGCAGCTAGACGCCAACATCGTCTCCCCTCAATACCTCTTGCCGCCGCCGTTAAAATCCCCCTCCTCCCTTTCTCTACGGTATCCAGGATAACAGGGTCAATTTGAATAAGGCCGGGCCGGCCCGGGCAGACCGAATGTAAATAACAAGAGCACCTACAGAGATTACGACTAACCGTTGCAAATGCTGGAAATCGGGAAAATTGGGATCTCCTCCTCCGTGTATTCCGCCCAAACAGGAAGAAATTGCTATGCGAGAGCAAGGGCCCCATTATCGGCGTGATTGGGGAGGGAGAAGTCAGAGTGGAAAAGGAGAAGTCCAGGAGGCCAGAGGAGAACAAGGATTCGATGGGCAATTTCAGCGTCAAGCTGCTGGGCATTTTTATCGCGATTGGCTTTCATGTACTCTCTCCGTCTCAAAACATAAGGCGCCCTTTAATTCCACTGGTCAACGCCGTATAACTTTGACAATGATTTGTACTTATAATATGTACCCAAAATTATTACAAAGATATATGAAATTAAGAATTTTACAAGACAAATCCAACGGTACCATATATACATTCTCATTCAATATATTTTGTTATATATTGGTGGTCAAAGTTGAGCGTCAAAGACCACCTTAAAAATAGCGCGCCTTATATTTTGGCACGGAGGGAGTACTTTAGTTGAACTAATAAAGGTCGTTTAAAAAACATGTATGTATAAATTTGATGACTGATACAAAAAGCGAAACCAACATCAACAACACTGAATCGTATGGTTGCACAATGTAACCTTCAAATATGCAAATGAATCGTAGCAGCAACAATGGTGTCGATCCCACTACAAACCATTTATGTGACAAGTGACATATGGTAGTTATCCAGAAAATATCATAAACATAGAATGATTAAAGTAAGATGGGCGCACGATTTTTTACCGGAACAAAACGTTCCAAGTGCAGGTCACAGACACTAATGTTAGTGACTTTATAGTCTAGTTTACGTAGTGTCTTCAATGTCTTGGTGTGAGGATCATAAACTCGTAGTACGCCTCCTTCTTCACGATTTGAACAATAGAAGATTAATTTACCACCATCAGGTGTCACCCACAAAGGACTAAAGTCATAGCAGAACGGCTCCATCAAGATTGTGTACGCCTTGTGCCATGTATGTTTTTCTGAATTGGTTAAGAGCCAAATGTCGGCACATCCATGACCATTCTTTGGCCTCTTCGACCGAATCACACATAGAGTACCGTTAAGCTCGGATATGCGGATTAACCCAGTCTTGCTAGACGAGTTAAGGCATTTCGATGGAGCTTCGATTTTGTTCTTCCACTTTTCAGCCTCTAGGTCGAAGCAACACAATTCGCAATTCAAATTCCATGGGAAGTTCAGGAAGTACATGACGCCATTGAGAGAGACTGAAGGGCCTTGCAGGTTGGGTCCGTAAGTTGGGGGCGACTGCGACCACCTCCATCTGGCCCCTTTTGTCAATGTGAGTATGTGACATTCCATGTTGTTCACTAGTCTGACCACCTTGTACGCACCGGAGGGAACAGCACGGCCGAAGCCTAAGGTGATAGCGAGCTGCACCGGCACACCATGGTAGGTCACTTCCATCTTCTCGCAGTCGACGAGAACCTCCCCCGTTGCCGGGTCGATCACACACGGCCGGGCACCGCCGTTCGAGTGGTCACTGACACAGACGATGTTTTCCGTGCTCGTGGAGGCCAACCCGGTGCCAGGTACAACTCTCGTCGCCCCCACAACGTTACCGTCCATGTCCATCAGCCGCAGATCGCACTTGTCTTCTTGGTCATCGCCCTCTGATGTGGCAATGAGGAGCGGCTGGGCGTGCCGTGCTCTGTGCGCCGCGAGAAAGGCCGGGTCAGAGATGAGGGCATCCCATCCACTGGACACGCACCGGAACCGGCACACGGACTTCAGCGGCAGCCTTGAGAGGACGTCGAAGACGAGGTCGTCTGCCAGGCACGCGGCGACACCCGGTGCAGCCCTAGGCGTGCTGGTCGTGGTGGCGGCCGACACCGGTGAGCTGAGGAGGCGGCGGTTTTTATGCGCGTGCTGCCTTGTCATGGCGGTGTGGTAGACGGCGCAACGGTTTTCGATCGAGGTGGAGGAGGGTTTGAGCCGCCTGTTTGTAGATCGTGACCTGCATGTAGAGTCTCTTTTAAATCCTTTATTACGTGCTTGGCTGGATCTCTACGTTAAACGCACCCGGTTATTGGGGTCGAAGAAGCGTGGTTCCGTACTTCCGTCACCGTTCGTCTAGCCTGTCTGAACTTGTGCTGGGCTTACATCACTATACCAGGCCCATTACGGATATAACTTTTGTCTTGGGATTTTTGGTTGCGGCCCATTATTACAGTTACTAATTCCAATGGGGAAAAAACTTAACAGTGTTTGCATCGGGCCAGATGTGCCGATGGCCTGACCTTCTCTGGCTGGAACTTGATGCAGAAGAAGGAAAGGAAACATGTATAGAGGAGGTATATGCATGGGAGGTATCACAACTTGCGTGGTGGGAGCAATTTAGTCCTATAAGTTGCAGAATGGGGTCCCGCGGTACAGGAACTTTGCATGCGGACTGGTTTTCATTTCCAGCTAGTTTGGTGGCGACATGTGGAATCCACGGTGGCAAGCCCACGATTCGGAACATTTGCAGAAAACCTCCTAAGTGTTTTACATATTACAGTCGAGGACAAATTCCAGTCTGGAGCAATTCCCCACTCCCGAACCCTAGAATACAGCGGCGGACGCGACTGGGCGGCGATTTGGGCGATTCAAGCAGGCCGGCGACAGCCGACAGTTAAATCCGGGGAGGAAGAGCACGGGGAGGGTGGAGGTGCTCGGATGGAGTCGTTTGGGAGTCGGGATAAGCCGCAATCTGGGCATGCAGGCGCCGTCGGGGGCGGCAGTGGTGACCTCGACGGCCAATGGCGACTCACCGGCGAGGTAGTGTACCCAATGGCGAGCGGTACGGCGAAGACGAAGTCCAGGGTCGGTGCTGCTTCATAGGTGCCCTACATTTTCTCCATGATTTGTGCATCCAGACCTCTCCATTCTCTGTTTTGCCGGCTCGCTTGCATTCAAATTCGTCTATCTTCTATGCGTAGGCGCGGATGAATCTCGCAGGCACTGATAGCTGCCAGTACCAGTACGAGAACCAGTTCGTGTCAACAAGAAATTTTAGAGAATTAGAAGAAGAAAATACGAGGTTAGCGATGAAGATAGCTAGACTAGAACTTGAGGTTCAAAAAATGAAGTCAGATAAGAAGAAGATGAAGCAAATTCACAGAGAGGAAATGAAAAGGAGGGACATGAAGGAGGTCAAATTTGTGTGTGCAGTAGCACTAGTAGGGAAGTGTCTTTCTATGGAATGACATTTTGTGGCGCACCATTTTGGCCATGCGCCACAAAAATACTTCTGTGGCGCACCATGCAGAATGCGCCACAGTGTACTGTGGCGCATATACGCAAGAGTGCGCCACAGAAACATTGTGGGTCCCCTCCACAAAAATATGGTGAACTTTTTGTGGCGCATTGACCTAGATGTGCCACAGAAATACGTCTTTCTGTGGCGCATCCTTCTCCATGCGCCACAGAAATATGGTGAGCCCCATCCAATATTTGACTAGGTGTTATTTCTGTGGCGCATGTTTGTGGACGCGTCACTGATATTGTTACTTTCTGTGGCGCATTCTTTTAAATGCGCCACAAAAAGCTCACCATATTTAAAATATGTTCTACTAATTAACAATGTGTGTACATTCTTTTCTTTTTAAGCAAATTGTGTGTAATTTTTTTTAATACAATGTGTGTGTATTTAAAATAATGGTCTACTAACAAATATGTGTACATTCTTTTCTTTAGATTTAACCAAAAATATTTTTTCAAAAGAAATATATTCTTGTTTTTAAATGTGTGTGTATTTACAATAATGGTCTACTAACAAATATGTGTATATTCTTTTCTCTAAGATATGTGTATGTTCTTTCTTTAAATATAACTAAAAATATTTTTGTTTAGATAATAACAAATGTGTTTGTGTTATTTATTTAAATTTAACCAAAAATATTTTAGCCACGGAATTCTGTGGCGCATCCAGCAGACGATGCGCCACAGAATGCATGAGTTAACAGTTTTTCCCCGCCGCCGCGCCCGGCCGTCTCTTTCTTTCTCCTCTTTCTTTTTCTCTATCTCTTCGACAGCCACGACAACCGCCACCACCGCCCAACCTGCCCCACTCGCCGCCGCCGGCCGCCCAACCTGCCCCACTCGCCGCACCACTCGACGCCGGCCCCTCCACGCGCTAGGACCGCCATTCGCGCCGCGCTCGGACCCGGCCGCGCCGCGAGCTCTGCTCCCCGTCCGCCCACGTAGCACCTCGACGCCGGTGACCTCCACCGCCGTCCGCCCATCCGCGCCACGAGGAGCATCTCCACCGCCCATCGCGCCTCCCTTCCCTCCCCGAGGTGCGCTGCCCCTCTCTCCCTCATCTCCTCCTTCCCTACCTCTAGCTAGCTAGGTGTTTGCTAAAATTTCAAACCCAAGTTAGTGTTAGTTGCTAGGTTAGTATTAGTTGCTAGGTTAGTGTTAGTTGCTAGGGTAGTGGTAGGTTAAATTGGAGATGAAAATTTTGAGTTTTAAGGTGTTTAAACATATGGTCACTGTTTAAACATACCTTTAAAACTGACTTGAATTAAGATGTTTGAAGTTTTCAAAAAATTATTTTTGAGCTTTATCATGAAGTAATAACATAGTGCAAGAGATCCATGAAGGTACATTGTAAATAGGATCAAGATTTGATAATTTCGTAAGCCTCCAAAGTTGGTACTTTTTAATTGTCTTGAAGATGCATTTTTAATTAACTAATGCATTATTTTGCCGTATGTAGGAAATTTAGAAGAACCTCCGTGTGATTTCAGGTGAGAAGTGGCGGCCATGATGTGGATGTGGATGTGGATGTGTATGTGTATGTTTGTGAGATGTGTATGTTTGTTGCCGGCCGGAGATGCCGGCCGGAGATGTGGTTGTGTTATGTGATGTTGTTGCCGGCCGGAGATGCCTGCCACAAATGTTTGTGGATGAAATGTCTGCAGGTACCCCGAGAGGCCCTTGAGTTTGCCGGAATGTCGATTAACTTCCGTTCCGGCAAATTCGGGTACTCTATATGTCCATTTTTTAGCAAAGGTCATGCCGAAATTTTTCGTAAATATTGGCATTACTTTGCTAAAAAATAGGACATATTATTTGTGAAATGTCTGCAGGTACCCGAGAGGCCCTTGAGTTTGCCGGAACGTCGATTAACTTCCGTTCCGGCAAATTCGGGTACTCCATATGTCCCTTTTTTTTCCCGAGTAAGTACACATCCGCTCGCCGCCGTCGTATCTTATGCTTTCTTATAGATTTCTTCCGTTGTTGATCCTTTCCACTGCATTTTTTCCGACTAGGGACAAGTACTGCGTACTCATCATCCTAAACCGAGGTGGTCCATTGCCACTTATTTGGACACGGGGAGTTCGAGCTATAAGAAAGACTACACCAGAATAAAGGGTGTTCTCGATGAGCCTCTCGAGGGCTACGCCCAAATGGGAGGCCACTTCGAACAAGGACAGACGAACGGGGAATGTTTCTCGCTGAACAACAAACACCGGTTCAGGCATGGGACCCAGTTCGATTGCATGAAGCAGAAGCATGGCAGCGTGAAGGATGCCTTCTATGTCCTCCATCTCATGAAAGGGTTTGTCCGGGATGCACTGAAAACAAAGTTGCCATCTAGTATCCGAGAATGGACCAAAAATGCAGGGAAAATCGCCGAGGATAAGCTTAGAGAAGACTTTCATCTCATCCAGATGGAGTTGTCGCGAATCATCTACGACGATGTTGTGACAGTAAAGGGGACCTTCAACAAAGCCAGTGGTAGGATAAATCATGCATCATGCATACTCGCAATAAGTGTTTCTTTATTTTCTTTACTATAGACTTATCATACTCAATCTATTTATATTATTAACCAATATATATACCTATATTGACATGGTTACAAATATGAACACTAATACATGGTTGTATCCATTTCCAGGGTTGCATCAAAGGCAAATCGAAGAACACCTAGCTCTTCAAAATGACAGCCGGACGTGGACGACGAAAGACGGCTACAAACCGTTCCCGGCGCCGCTCAACAAGAAGACTCCTTGATCAGCAGGACGTGGACGTGTACTCAGTTTGATCCTAGTTTAGGCGGTCGTGAAAACTTCATTTATACTAAGACTTGTGTGAACTTTTGTACCAGTTAATTGTCACTATATATGTATGTATCTCGGGCTCTAACTGATGTAATGACATATTTATCTGTCTGTTTTAATACCGTGTCAAAATATATTACTGTTTCTATTATTTTCTGTATAAATACTGTAATATACATGTATTATTGTCAAATTAATACAGTAAATAATCGATAATACAGCAAATAATCGATAATTCAGCAAATAATTTAGTGGCGCATGGTAAATAATTTTGTGGCGCACCATATTCTGTGGCGCACGAAGCAAGTGCGCCACAGATAAATTATTGCCAAATTCATCAGTGCATGGACTAATATTTCTGTGGCGCATGAGCAATATTTCTGTGGCGCATTCTGGAAGTGCGCCACAGACTTTTCTACTTTCTGTGGCGCACATAAGGGTGCGCCACAGAAATAATATTTTTGTGGCGAGACTTCTGTGGCGCACCCACAATGCGCCACAGAAAGCTATTTTGGTGCGCCACAGAAAGACACTTCCCTACTAGTGTAGCAGCTAGTGTAGTGATGTATGCATGTATTGCGCTGCTCATTAGGGGATTTGTGTGAGATGATCTCGCTATGTATGTATGCATGTGTGTGAGATGATCTAGCTCATTAGGGGAGGGACATGTATGCATGTGTGTGTTGTTTGTAGTGACAGTATGTTGTAAGCTGGTACTTCTAATTAGTAAAAGTGATGTTGAATTTCATTGCATTGGTATCTATTGACATGAGTGCATGAGAGCAACATGTTGACAGCCAGTTTAAATGCATGTGTGTGTTGTTTGTAGTGACAGGAGTGCATGAGAGCAACATGTTGACAGAAATTTATAGATAAATCGGACAACAATTTTAAGCAAATGCAGTTGTAACAAATCAGAAGACACATATATATCACTGAAAATAAAGTTGTCTGATAGGAAAGAGGTCATACAGTCGTCAGGTACATAGATTCATTAGGTACATAGCAAGAAATCCATCATTTTCTTGATTACAGAAGCAAAATACAACTACTACAGCAGCTAAACATCATCAGATGTGGGTGCATTTTGGGTAACATCAAACTCATCCGTTGAACTTGCTCATTGAGATCTGGCAGGTCAGTAGCACTCTTCTGCTTGTCAGGACCAAACAACAGATGGTAGAAACTCCCAGGGTGTGTTGTATCCTCTTGCAGCTGTAGCTCTTGCTTCATCTTCAGCTTCTTGATCCTGGGGAGTTGCACTAGTAGTAGCTCTTGCTTCATCTGCACTTCTTTTCTTCCCCCTTGTTCTGCCTCTGGTACTAGTGCCTGCAGCACCTTGTGCTTGTTGTAAATTTTGTGTATTTCGTGTGTTCCTTGTTGCTGTTCTTCTCCCTCTTCCCCTCGTACCTGTCCTTCCTCTAGTTGTGGCTGTTGTGAGTCTGCCTCTTGGCTCTGGAATGCTATCTCTAGCAGCTGCAACAAAGGCACTCTCTGGTAAAGGACCAAGCACCCTATCTAAGGGCACATTTTCTCCCTCCTGCCATATAATTGATATAGTAAATAAGTATATTGTGCACAAAACTAATTAACAGTTAGTAAATATAGAAATTACTGTATTCCCATCTGATAGACCATGTTGTTCACCTGGAAAGTTGGATCCATGCCTATATCTAGTCTCTGTGAGGTGATATGATGCACACATATAATAATTGTTACCAAATGGAAAATCTGCATCATATAATAATTGAACACTGAAAATGTGTAGCTGCTGTTAGCATCATACCTCTAGAATATATGGAATTTCTCTGTCCTCATCTTCTTGAGGAATATCTTCAGCTTGTTGCTGCATTTGAGATGCAACCATTTGTCATGCCTTTCTTGTTGTGGTTAGGCTGATGGCATACAGAGCAATGCATGGTAACTCCAGCCTTGGTAAATATCTTCACTCCCCTTTTCATTTTCTCTTCAGGTGCCTTCTTCCTGTTTTTCTTTGGCCTGCCCATAACTTTGGTAAAAGAGGTGGATGTATGACAGGTCCAACAACCTTTTCCCAGAAAGGTCTGCCTCTTAGTGGTGCCAGATGGTATCCATAAGCCTTGTGGTGTGTATCAATTGTGTAGCAGCTGTGGACTAGGGATTCAGGGTTTATTCTATCAAGCCTACAACAAGCTATAGCATGATGGCAAGGAATCCCTGTGAGCTGCCACCTCTTGCATGAACAAGTTTTGCTATGGAAACACACAGCATAGTTTTGTTCCATCTCATGTGAACTGACAAAGTACAACAAATTGTGAGCTGGTTTCACCTGCACTCATTGGCCCACTCTGCAAATTTATCAAGCTTCTTAATTTTAGGACATATCCTAGCTGACCATTTCAAAGCTTCCTTTGATTTACTCTCCATTCTCTGCATAATTTTGTAAAAAATAGTTTCCAGCATGGATAAGAAAGGCATTTCCCTAGCATCAAGAATGTAGCTATTAAAAACTTCACTGTGATTGTTCAGAAGCATGTCACACTTGCAAAATTCAGAGAAAAAGGTTTTGATCCATGTGTTGGGCAACAACTCATCAATAGTGTGGAATCTCTACCCATGGCGGTGCGTACGCACGCACCCGGTGGCTTCCACGTGTCCTTTTTGGTCAAACTTGATTAACAAAAGATGCTAAAGCAAGCCACACTTAACAACAATTGTTTTGGACGTATCTGCTGTTTGAATTTGAGTTGGGGACCACGTGCTATGTCCCATTAGTCGGCTTGTAGTAGAAAAGCTCACGGTTAAAAAATTCCTCTTGTTTGTCTTTACCTCATTTTACTGTTCAGCGCATCGTGACAACGGGAGCAGACAAAAGAATTACGGAGTACTAGAAAACACACCCACTATTCAATCGATGGTCATCCCTATCCTCCGTGCTCTCATTCTCTCACCTGCTCCAGCACGAGCTCACCTGCGACACCCCCGCCCTGCTAGCCTCCTGCTGCCAGCCGCCGCCTGCGAGGTGCAGAACGGAGGCGCGTACAGCAAGTAGAGAAGGTGCAGAACGGAGGCTCGTACGGCGGCGCCGGCGTCGGGGACGAAGGGCGAGTCCGCGGAGCCGCGGCGGCGGCGCAGGCGATTCACCGTCGTCCACGGTTGGAGCGGACGCTAGAACGGCGGCAAGTCGACGGAGGTGTGGGCGAACCGACGGACGCGGGCGACGCGGCGCCTTGGCCGCTTGGCCCAGCCCCGGGGCTGAATTCGAGCCAGGGAGGGAGCAGCGCAATCTGCTGGCGCGGAGGGGAGCGGCAATCGACCACCGCCGTCGCATCTGGAGCCGCAATCGACCATGGCCATAGTGTACACAGGCACCGTCCAGCGTGTGCGGACGCGGTGGAGGCTGCATCCTACGCGGGTCGTGAGCTTCATGGACAGCAGTACATCAAAGGGGCGGCGAGGAGGGCCCGTCTCTAGCGACCGGCGGCGGGAAGAGCCCTGGCGGCTTCGATGGCGACCGGCTCGCTTCGATTCCTTTGAGCAGTTTTTGGTCGACAAGGAGGAGGAGCAGAGGAGTTGGCCGGCGGTGGTTCGATCTGAGGAGCGTGAACGTCCCTACGGCACGAGGACTGCAGGACCCTCTTGTTGAAGCGCTCTTTTCTTCGATTGAGGATCTGCAAAAGAAACAATATATTTTCCTGCTGAGTGGACGCTGGCCTTGACAACATCTTCCGACAGGGAGAAGTGGCGAGCGAAAACTCTAGCCACATCAGGAACGGGATGCAGAGGCGGAGGAGAGCTCGATGACGGCGCCGTCGAGGATGGACGACCTGCGGGCGGAGAAGAGGGCTCTGAGCTGCGACCTGCTGCCTGCCCCGGCCGTCCTCAACCTGCTGCGACCTGCTGCCCTGCCGCAGCCGCCGCCTAGTCGTCCACCTCGCGCGGCAGGGAGGGGTTGTCCCTGAGCTGCGACCTGCTGCCCTGCCCCGGCACTACTCTCGTGGAACGAGGAGCAAGACTAGAGGGAATATTTCAGTGAAGAGCTACAGATGGAGGGAAAGTGAATGTTGGCGCCAAAAAAAACCGCGAAGGCATGGAGGAAAGGAAGATTCCCGCCGTTGCTAACAACTGGCGCGTAAACGTAATGAAAAGTTTAGACATGCTAGGCCCACTGGTGGCAGGTTGTAACTAATGAATCCAAAAGAGTAGTCAAGACGCAGGAGGGCATCTAAATGGAGATCGAACGGTGGCTGGTGGGTGCGTACGCACCACCATAAGTACTGATTCATTTTTGATCCAGTTATATGCTTCTTCACTGTCAGTCCTGAGTTTCTCCATATTTTTCTTCCATTTGGGCAAATTAGTTGACCTTGCTATGGCCCACACATCATTCTTTAAGACCTCTCCCATGTGGCCTGCATTATCAAAATTTTGAAGCATGTGCCTGACACACAATCTGTGCTCAGCATCTAGAAATATCTTCTGCACAACATTGATTAGACCCTACAAACACATTGTTCAAGGTCAGGACTATCACTTAAGAATGTGTCGTCGAGGACTAGTCGTCGACGACACATTCTTCAAGACACCATAAATGACATGAATCAGAAAATAAATGACATACCTTTTGTTTGTCACTCATTATGGTCCAGGGAGATGTGTTGGTGATGCCTAAATCATCTTTTAGAGTCGTCAGAAACCACTCCCATGAGCTTGTGCATTCCACTTCTGCTAAACCGAAGGCAATTGGAAAGATGCAGTCATTTGGGTCAATTCCAACTGCAGTCAGTAGTACCCCTTTGTATCTTGTTTTAATGTGACAGCCATCAAAACAGATGAGAGGCGTACATCCAGCCAAGAACCCTCTTTTGCAAGTATCATAGCTCTAGTAAACAATGGCTAGATGCTGCTTATGCTCTGCACTAGTGGGATCATTCACATAATTGGTTGTCACAAAGAATGTAGACCCTAGGTTACTCTGCCTTAGTTCTTGCCCATAATCCATTAGCTGATTGAACTGTGCCTCCTCATCACCATGTATTTCAAGTAAAGCTGCTCTCCTTGCTCTGCTCAGTTTCCACCTGTTTGGGACATGTTGAATTCTCTAACAACCTTTGCAGCAAATCCTTGCAGGTCAAGCTTTGGGTTGTCTCTGAATTCATGCATGAATTTCTCTTTCAGAAGTTTTGCAGTCAGAGCTCTCATTTCCCACACACCCTCGCTCTCATTTCCCACACACCCTCACAGGTGTGTTTCCCTGTGTATGCAGTGATGGTGAACCCACCATACCTGCTGTCCTTAGATGATTTGAACATCCATGGACAGTATTTCCCAACAGTTTTTCCCTCACAGATAGCTTCCAGCCTTCTTGTATCATTCTTCACCTTCCTAATTTGCACTCTGTTTTTTACAGTGTAAGCTGCCAATGCTTTCCTTGCCTCCTCAATTCCACTGAACACCATGCCTGTTTTGAAAATTGGATTGTCCATGTCAACTTCTGAATTAAAAGCCCTAAGCTTCTGTTGCAGCAGCAGTCTTTCTTCTCCAACCAGATTTAGGTCATCATCCTCAAGTGCTTCATCATCTTCTACAGCCACCTCCTTCTCATTGTGATCCATTACTTTTGTGTCCACATTGTCAGCAAACAATCATCATCACCATCTTCTGGATTACAGTCACTGTCATAAAATTCAAAGTCGCTGTCACTTGAACTATCTTCTGCCTGCACATGCTCTGACTCTAGTTCTTCATTCTCCCTCGATGGTGCTACAACAATAGATGAACTTGACACTTCAGGAGTGCATTCTCTTCTTTGTGGCATTTTCCTTGGACTGATGACAGGAGGCAAGCTAGGGCAGCCTTGCAGGATAACATCATCTCTCACTCTCCTAAGAAAATTTGTGTGATCAATATAGATAACAAGTACTTTCATTTTCTTGCTTGCTTTCCTCATCTCTGCATAATGTGCTTCCTCTTCAATTGGTACTAACCCATCAGTGATATCTCTCCCAGGCAAACACCAGTACACATGGAGCTTTCCATCCCTCTCATAGTCAAGCATCGTCAGAATTTTATCCATGCATTCATTTGACCATGTATCAGCACTACAGTAGTCAAAAGAACCAATGGATGCAGAAACGTATGACAAATTCTCCTGCAATCCACAGAAAAAAAATCCATTGTGGACTACTTCCACTGAGAAAAGAGCACAGTTCGCATCTGCATTGAACATTGAAAACAAAATTTCAGACTAGAATGTCGAAAAAATCAAACTTTGGGCAAAATTTTAAGTACAAATTAGCCAATTCGATCTTCAACAACGCACAATGAGAACTGATCCCAACATATTTTTACCATCATTCATGCGAAAACATGATTATGTCTGTATCACAAGGCGGAACCAGGGGCGGAACCAGGGACGGAACCAGGGTACGAATCAACTCCAGATCCTACGTTTTCTACGATCTAACGTTCATAACTGCAAATTCGTCACAAATAACCGCCGTTTCAATCACTAAATTGACTAATGTACACATCGATCATGCGCGGCCGCATGAACCCTAGCAAACCCCAACCCAAATCAACCACAGATAGCAGAGAGATGGGACTCGGACGCATACCGTACTCCGGCGGGTATTCATTCCATGAGCGGTAGTGGATATCGGGAGGCATCGCGCCGGAATCGACCCCTCCGACGAGCTCGAGGTGGCGTCGGAGTCGTCGAAGTGGTGCCTTCTGGGCTCCTCGACTTCTATCCCGTAGGAGGAGACAACAGGGGAGAGGCAATAAATGAAATAGAGAAGATCTCGGGCATCTTTATGTCAACAAATCAATGCCAGGCGACAGGAGGACCCATTTGTAAATTGTCAAAATATTGAGGTGGACCGAAACGCAAAGTTGTCGTGCACTGTCATCACACACGTGGCTCAACTCGGACTAATTTAACTAACAAATTACGGCTAACCAAGTTCTGGTACCGCGGGACCCCATTCTGCAACTTATAGGACTAAATTGCTCCCACCACGCAAGTTGTGGTACCTCCCACGCATATACCTCTGTATACAGAGATTTGATCATCGATACAAAAAACAAAATCAACCACCCTCGGTCATATGGTTTGACAATTAAACCTCCAAATAGCCTTGTTTGGATGTTTGCATTGAGAGTAGATACTCCCTCCGTTCCTCTAAACAAGGCGCATATCTTTTTCAAATTTTCACACAATATAAGGCGCAAGAGCAGATTCACCTCATATCTACCTAAAATGCCCCTACTTTCTTGGCTGCAGTAACTGTACGCTTTCTACCAATCTGACTTTGATTGGCCATGTGGGGTTGCATGCATGCGGGGGATTGGGCAATAACGTTTGCATGCTTAGAGCATCTCCAACCGCACCCCTCATAGCTAGCCCAAACGTCCGGGCGGACTGCCCGGACGGCCTTTGGGCCAAAATCGTCTACCCAACCAAGGTCCCCAAACGACCGGGCGGTCCGGCACACCCCAAACCCAGCCCAAATGTGGGGCAGGTTTGGGGCCGCCCGGACGCGTCCGCCCTCAGGTCGCTGACAACGTGGACCTACCCGTCCGCACCATAAATCGGGCGGAACCCTTGCCGGCCGCGGTAGATATTTTGCACACTCCGCCGGCTCCTTCTTCTTCCTCCGTCCCTCCAGCTAGCTCCGGTGGCCCCGCCCCACCATTTCGGTCGCCCCACTCGCCGGCTCCGTCTGCAGATCCTTCGACAAGATTTTGGCCATAGGATAGCTCCGTCTCGGCCGCATCTCGACGGATCTGGCCGCATTCCGCCGCCACCTCCACTGCCACCTCCGCCTCCGTAGCCGTCGATCTTCCCCAGCTTCTCGTCCGAGACCATGGTTTCCTGGGAAAAGGACTCGGTCGGCTCCTACCCGCTATACGAGGAGAGCACCTCGTCCGATCCGGTATGTATTGTACCCACAATTTGTGTTTTTCTCAAAGATGTGCATTGTGTGTAGAAATTGAGTTGTGTTTTGTTAAAATGTAGGATTCACACGCGTGTAGTTGCAATATCCGTGGTGTGATATCCGAGTTGAACGATTCCCTCCGAGGGAAGATGCTCATTTTGGAGGATTTGAACTTCACAATTAAGGAAAAAGAGAAGATTGAACACCATTTGGAGGAGGTTCAACGTGCAAACCGGAAGTTGGAGGAGAAATTGATTAAGGTTGAAGAAGAGAAGATGATTATACTAGATAAGAAGATGACAAATGAGTTGAAGGTAGCGGACATTGACGACAAGTACAAGCGCAAGAAGGAGAAATGTCTAACAATGTCGAAGAACTTCAAAAAATACGTCGTAAAGGAGATGCTTTTTAACTATGCATTGGGAGCTATAGTTATATTAGTTGTAATTATTATTGCTATGTACGCTAGTTGTTCATGCACTAGATAGAGGTTTACGTAATGCAAAACGAAGTTGCATGGGCTGCATGTAATTGGGGGTAAGAATATGAGGAGTATGGTTGTAGAGCACTACTTTTTGGGGATGTCCGGTCGGTGTCCGCGGACGCGTCCGGACGCGTCCGCGGACACTATGGGGGGCGGATTTGGGGGATGCGGTTGGAGATGCTCTTAGCAGGGTATAAATCTCTGCATGCAACCAACCAGCGAGAGGAATAGGTGGGGGTAAAAGGGTTGAACTAGCGGCAAATTTGCTTCTGCACTTTGCTGCCTTAGGGTCCGTTTGGTTGGGAGCATCAAGAGGGATGGGGTATAATGGTTCATGTTTCTGACGATGGACTGGTCCAGAGTTTGTGATTCCTCTTTTTGTTTGGTTTGAGAGATTGGAGCCGGTTGGGACGAAATGTGATTAGCTCTGTGGTTGATAGGAATTGATTAGCAGTTAATTGTCCAGAGTATTAATAGAGGCTTCCGCATTATCTCTGTCTGTGATGACCTGACGGGATGTGAGATCCTAGCTCAGGGCTCAATAGGATTGATAGGATACTCATGTCAATAAGTTGCAACTTCTTTTCCGGCAGCTCATCTGGAAGGAACTCCGAGGTTAAGCGTGCTTGGCCCGGAGCACTCCCAAGGATGGGTGACCGATCGGAAGTACTTCCCGGGTGCGCACGAGTGAGGACAAAGTACACAGAAAAGACCGGTGTTGATCTGTGGGGCCAGTCTAGAGATCCTAGAGAGCTGCCAGGGGTGACAGGCCTATCCCGGGGGTGGGCCGGGGTGTTACATTTGGTATCAGAGCAGGACTGCCTGTAGGAAACCTTTTCTGCTCGGTCGATGTAGTGTTTGTGAAAAATATCTTTAACCTAAAAATGAGTTTTGAAATTCTCATTAGGATTCTTTTTACTCCTTATCCTTTACTCTATCTCTGGAGGATCTTACCTTGATTTGATTTTTAAAGGTTTACTTCCTTTTCTTGTACTTCCAAATTCTAGGATGACGTTTTTGGGTTGTTTCCTTTAGTACTCTTTTCCCGGTTGCAAGTCTCGGAGTTTCCAAGTGCTTCAGTTCGACTGTAGCATGGATCTTTCCTTTTCCTTCGGAAGTTGAAATTCCAATTGTTTGTTCTACTCATGTCCTTTGTATCATGTTTCATTCCTACATCATGTCATCTATCCTTGGTTTCGATGAATCTGACCTTCACGGTTTCCGTTCTTTTCTCTCAGGATGTCTCGTGGTACCCGAGGTTTTGCTGGTCGTGGTGGTCGTAACCCTCCTAAGGAAGAACTGCCTCCACCTCCCACAATGGCGCAAGTTCTTCAGAATATCGAGACCAATCGTCTGCGGAATGAACGTCTCCTGGAGCAGATGGTGCAGAACACAGCGCGTCGTGCCGACAATTGCGCCAGCCTCGGGGATTTTCTGAAGTCTCAGCCTCCTGTCTTCCAGGAGGCGAAAGAACCTCTTAATGCTGATGATTGGTTGCGCACCATCGAGCGCAAGTTTGGTGCACTCCGTGTCCCAGATACAGAGCGTGTGAATTTTGCTACTTACATGCTGGAGGGTGCAGCTGGTACCTGGTGGGAAGGCCAGCTTGCATTGTTTGGGCCAGAACATGTGGTCACATGGGAGGAGTTTCGCACTGCTTTTCGAGCTGCCTATATTCCTCAGGCGATTATGGATCAAAAAAGGAAACAATTCCTTGAGCTGACTCAGGGACAGATGGATGTCCACGCTTATGGGCAGCAGTTCACTCATCTTGCTCGTTACGCCCCCATGGACGTGACAAATGATGCTGATAAGCAAGATCTGTTCCGCAAGGGACTTAATCCTCAACTTCGTTATGAGATGATGCCTTTCATGTTCCAGACATTCCAGGATCTGCATAATCAATCTCTTACCATGGAGCAATGAAGAAAAGAAATGGAGTCTGCTATGAAGCCATTCTCTAGAGATTCTCGTGCATGTGCCTCTGGTTCCAAGAAGCGTCGTGTGTTCATTCCATACAGTGATGTTCCACGAGCTCCATATACACCCAAGAATCCTGGTTACACTCCTCGTCCACCTGCACCCCATGCTACTCCAACTTATGGTGGTGGACAAGGTTATCGTCCTCCAGGTGTTGTTCCACCTGGAGTCACATGTTATACTTGTGGTCAACCCGGTCATTACGCTTGGGGTTGCCCTCAAAAGGGAGCTGGTAATGGAGTTCCTCTGCCTAAGAAGGATGCCAAACCATCTGGTGCTGGACGTGGTCGTTTGACCCATGTAACTGCTGAGGCTGCTGAAGAAGATCCAAGCGTCATTCTTGGTACGCTTCATGTCAACTCAACTCCCGCTACAGTTTTGTTTGATTCTGGAGCATCGCATTCATTCATATCACAAGGGTTTGCACAAGACCATGATATAGTTTTTGAAGAAATGTCTTCCCCTATGGAGATTAACACCTCGGGATCTCGTTGGCAAACAATCTGGGTCGCTCGTGGACTCTCGATTGCCATAGGCTCTTTGTGTTTTCCCATTCCTCTCATTGCCCTCAAGTCAACTGACCTTGATGTCATCTTGGGCATGGATTGGCTAGTACGGTACAAGGCCGTCATTGACTGTGCAGCTAGATCCGTTGATATGACCCATCCTTTCGGTGAAGTTGTTCGGTACTGGTCTCCCTCATCGGTACCTCCTTCGGCAACCCCTGATCCCAACTCAGAGTTAAATGCCATTAAAGTCTTACCTCCAATTGAAATTCAAGATGTTCCCGTAGTTCATGACTTTCCGGATGTCTTTCCTGAGGAGTTGCCTGGCATGCCACCTGATCGTGGTGTGGAGTTTGTCATTGAGTTCGTTCCTGGAGCTGCTCCTATCTCTAAAAGACCTTATCGTATGCCTCCGGAGGAGCTGGTTGAATTGAAGAGACAGCTAGAGGAGTTAGAAGGGAAGAATTTTAACCAACCTAGTAGCTCTCCTTGGGGATGCCCAACACTCTTTGTCAAGAAGAGGGACACGGACATTCCTCGGCTAGTTGTTGATTATCGGCCGTTGTATTGATGGTTGACAGGTCAGTGACCTTATTTGGTGATATCTGCTTCTTCGCTCGGTTACGAGCTTGATATATTACTTCTTTGTGTTATAGGGTTTCTGTTTTGTTACCGATTATGCAACTGTTGGCCTTTGAGATCTAGGTTAGGCTTATGTCAGATGAAGGTCTGGGATTTGTCTAGCTTGCCTCTTGGGGGTACATTTGGTATCAGAGCCGACCTTCGCGGCAACATGGGCGTGTGCGGGTCAGTGGGCAGACATGTGGAGCATGTGCCGGCACTGGGCGCACAGACGTGCACCAAGAGGGGAAGTTCCTGGGCTAGGGGCTGACCGACGAGGGCGTCGGTCTTCTAAGGGGGGAAGGATGTGAGATCCTGGCTCAGGGCTCAATAGGATTGATAGGATACTCATGTCAACAAGTTGCAACTTCTTTTCCGACAGCTCATCTGGAAGGAACTCCGAGGTTAAGCGTGCTTGGCCCGGAGCACTCCCAAGGATGGGTGACCGATCGGGAAGTACTTCCCGGGTGCGCACGAGTGAGGACAAAGTACACAGAAAAGACCGGTGTTGATCTGTGGGGCCAGTCTAGAGATCCTAGAGAGCTGCCAGGGGTGACAGGCCTGGGCCGGGGTGTTACACGGGAAAACAGCCTCGCCGGCACCCTCGGCTCAGCCTCGCCGGCGCTCTCGGCCCAGCCTCCCAAGAGACCTCGCCGGCGTCGTCGGCCCAGCCTCCCAAGAGACCTCGCCGGCGTCCTCGGCCCAACCTCCTAGGCTCCCAGGCGGCCTCGCCGGCGTCCTCGGCCAAGCCTCCAAGACGACCTCGCTGACCGTTGTGTACGCCGGCGCACTCGGTCGTGGTGTACTCCCACGCGCGCTCCACTGTGGTGTTTGCCGACGTACTCAGCCAAGCCTGCCAGGCAACCTCGCCGGCGCAGACCAGCAAGAGCTCTCCGGCCATGGTGTACGCCCATGCGCTCGTGTCGGCGAGTAGTGTACGCCGCCGTGCTCGGCCGTGGTGTACGCCGGCGCGGAGAGCTGGCCGGCCGTCCCTGTGCTTGTAAATGTTGAGATTAGCATGAGGAAGAAGACGATTAGGCAGCGGTACACAAATTAGCAAAATATGGACCATTCGATCCGGCCGATTTTGAGGAATCGGTCGGCATTTTAAGGTATATTCCTCTACTGTGGATGGTTTCACCCACCTACTTTATAACCAAACATATGCATAATGTGAACCATCCCACCCCACTCCTCTGAGTGCTTAGAACCAAACACATGCTCGTCGCGCCATAATTTCACGCCTTGTAAAACGGAACATAGGAGTATTAGATAGTCAGGAGGTTCCAGGTCTGAATATCCCAAATCAAGGTGTTTGGATGTGTTAGATACTAGAAGAACACCCGCGCGTTGCAGCGGGAACCTCTTTTAAAAAATTATAATATTAAATAAAATGTGTATAAGAGGCTTGAAATAACCAATTTTCAAGATTTAGTTGATAACAATAGCCGAGACACTAAATTTAATTAGTACGAAACTTTAAATATTAGAGGACACAATATTAGTGACGTGGACAATTATATGGCTGAAAAAACATGACATGCATAGGTTGCATGAAAACTATATTTAATAATTGTTAGTAGAGATGACATAGACAATTGATTGGACAAAATAGTTGGTGATCTGGATAGCTTGCATGTTGAGATAGAAAAGTATTTAATGCACTTAGTGGGGTTTTGCTTTATAAGAGGTATAGATTCAATCTGGGTATTCCTTCTCGATATCAAGCCAAAAGAAGCCCAGCTAATGTCCAGGGGTTGGCCTCCAGCCCTCGACATTGTGAGATATTCGCGTCGCCTACCGCTTGGCTCCCTCGGCGCTTTGTTTTCTGCCTGCTCCACTCCCTCGTTGCGCCGCCTCCTCTCCCTCGTTGCGCCGCCCAGCGTCTTCTGGTCACCGCCTCCTCGTGCCGCCCAGCGCCGCCTCGCCACGCTGCCGCCTCCTCTCGCCTCATCCTCGCGCCGCCCAGGGCTGCCTACTCGTGTGGCCGAGCACGGCCTCCCAGCCGCCTCCTCGCGCTCCCAGGGCTGCCACATCGCGCCGCTCAGGGCCACCTGCTCGCGTGGTCGAGGATGGCCTCCCCGCCGCCTTCTTGCCCTGGTCCCTCTGCTCCCGCCGTCTCTCCCTCCCCTCTCAAGTCTCATCTTTCTCTCTCTTTTCTCTGAAGGTAGGAGACGGGATTGGGCTGAGGAACGGCGGCCGGCGCCCCTGCATGCCGAGTCCGGCGGCCGGTGCACCTGCGTCCCGATCTCCCTCCCGTGAACTCTCTAGCTAGATATCTTGCTTGATTTGATTTTTTTTCTTGGCGTGCACTGTCTCAACTCTCAAGCGTGTAAGCCTGTAAGTGCGTATTCATGTACATGAGCTAGCTGAATGTGAGTCAGAGTCGGCTCCATTTTCACTTGCCGTTGTCCACGTACACCTGTGATGCTAATATGATGATTTATTTTCACTTTCTAATTGCCGATTGATACACAATTTTTCATTTTTTTTTGGAAGTGATAAGATGAAGTGAAGTTTTACATTATTTTGTTATCATTCTTGTATGTGATATATAATTATTCAAATGGATCGTAGCACATCAGCGTGTAGCAAAGCAAGAACTTTGGAAAACAATGATATCGATCTCATACAAACCGTATGTTTGGCAAATGACAAGTGGTAATTATCAATAAAACACCATAAACATATAGTGATTAAGCTACAAGGGCATACTATTTTTTTACCGGGATAAAACGATCCAAGTGCAAGTTGCAGAGACTAACTTTAGTGACGATATAGTCTAGTTTTCGTATTGTCGTTGATGTATTGGTGTGAGGATCATAGACTCCTAGTGCGCCTGCTTCTTCGCGATTTGAACAATAGAAGATCAACTTACCACCATCAGGTGTCACCCACAAAGGACTAAATTCAAATTCATAGGAGAATGATTCCATCGAGATTGTGTACGCCTTGTGCCATCTCTTTTTCTGAACTTGTTAGGAGCCAAATGTCGGCACATCCATAATCATTCTTTGGTCTCTTCAACCGAACCACACATAGAGTACCGTTGAGCTCTGATAGACGGAGTAACCCAGTTTTGTTGGACGACTTGAGGCATTTCGATGGGCCTTGGATTGTGCTCTTCCACTTTTCAGCCTCGAGGTCGAAGCAAAACAATTTGCCATGCTCATTCCATGGAAAGCTAAGGAAGTACATGACACCATCGAGAGAGACAGATGGGCCTCGCGGTTTCGGTTCATAATAAGTCAGTTGCAAATGCGACCACCTCCATTTGGCGCCGCTTCTCAATGTGAATACGCCGCAATGTACGTCGTTCACTAGTCGGACCACCTTGTATGCACCGGATGGGACAGCACGACCAAAGCCGAAGGTGATGTTGAGCTGCAACGGCTCACCATTGTTGGCCACCATCATCTTGCAGTCAACGAGCACTTTCCCGGTTGCCGGGTCAATCACACGGGCACCGCCGTTCGAGAGTTCGGTGACAGAAACAATGTGGCCGGTGCTCGCGGAGACCAACCCGGTGCCTGGTACAACTTTTGTCGTTCTCACGACATTGCCGTCCATGTCCATTAGCCGCAGGTCACAGTTGCCATTGTCATCGCGCTCCGAGGTGGCGACGAGGAGCGGCTGGGCGTGCCGCGATATATGCGCCGCGAGGAAGGCCGGGTCGGAGACGAGGGCATCCCACCCAGTGCACACGGACCGGAACCGGCACACGGATCTCAGCGGCAGCCTAGAGAGGACGTCGAAGAGTAGGTCGTCAGCGATACCCACGGCGGCAGGAGAAGCCCTAGGCGTGGCCGCCGGCGTCGGCGAGCTGAGGAGCCGGCGGCTTTTATGCGAGTGCTGCTGCGTCGTCATGGCTGTTCTGGATCGGCAGTCGGAGGCGTGGTAGTATAGGGCACAACGATTTCCGATCGACTCGAGGGCAGGAGGGTTTTTGAGTCGCCGATATGTCTTCTTTCCGTGCTTGGGTGGAACTCCAAAATCCAAATGTTAAACGCACGTGAGCTAAGAGACTGGGAGGCTGGGACGCGAGGTTTATTGGGTCCTACTCCGTAGAAGTTTCTTTTGAGATAATTGGGTCCAAGAAGTGTGCTTGCGTCAACGTTCGTGTAGCCCGTCGGAACGACGTGTGCTGTTCTTCACAATAGCTATACCAGGCCCATCAATACATATGGAGTATAACTGTTGTCTTGGTTGCGGCCCATGAGAGGCAGCAATTCCAAGATGTTCTAAAAAAAAAGCAATTCCAAGATTTTCTAAAAACAAAAGCAATTCCAAGATGAAAAAAAAAAACACTTGCTAGCAGTAGCATTTGCATCGGGCCATATGTGCCGGTAGCCTGATGCTCTGACTGAGACTTTTTTTTTCGCGATAGTGGCTCTGAGGCTCTGACTGAGACTGACTGACCGACGTCCATCCCTGACGAGCCCCTGACTGAACCTTGATGGGTGGACGGATGCAGAAGAAGGAAGGAAAAAATATCACAACGGGGGCTTGACGTCGCACAGCAACGGGACGGAAGAGCAGGACAGGCTACGCTACGTACATGGCGCGCACACTTTTTTCCCATCAGAGAAGCTGCAGCAACCGGGGAGAAAATTTCCTCCCGAGTGATAACTCCAAGGATACCCGTAAACCTAGGGTGTAAACGGATAGGATAATTTTCGTACCGAATCCGTCGCCGAATCCGTTTTAAAGAATCCATATCCGGTTCCGAAGAATTTGCCGGATAAGGATATCCGATTCCGAACTAAACACCCGGATATGGTATAGGATATGGTATGTGAAATAACATCCGAATATAGATTATCCGAATATTAATTAGAATTATCCGATGGTTATAATCCGAATAATCCGATTTTCTACCGAAATGTCTAAACTAATAGAGCACAATTTGTAGTTATTGAGTTGTGAAGTTCATTTGTGGAGCACAATTTGTAGTTAGTTCTATTTGTCTAAACTAATAGAGTACAACTTTGTTAGATTATTACGTTGTTGAGCTATTGTTTTTGGTTATGTGGATTGATGATGTACATTGCGCATACCGATCCGACTAATTTTATTTCCGCCCCGAATCCGCTCCGTTTCCGTTCCGAATCCGTGATTATATCTATCCGCCCCCGAATCCGCAACCGTTCATTATCCGATCCGATCCGAATCCGAGAAAAAAATATGGTGAAGAATATGGTAGAGGCAAAATTCGATCCGATCCGATCCGATCCGTTTACACCCCTACGTACACCATCACTCACAGTACTACATGACCAGTACGTACTGATGCGAGATCAAAGATCCAGGCATACAGGTAGAAGCTGAGCTGCAAATCTTTTCTCAGCTGCAAATCCAGCAACTATTAATAGTAGCTGCCAGTAATCAAAACAAGTTAAGTGGAAGATAGGGACGGAAGCCGGCAGATCACCGTGAACCAATCACCACCGTCCGTCCGTCCTCTGTACGCACGCAGTACATGTGAAGAGAGAGAGAGAGAGAGAGAGAGGAAGGGAGAGTGCAGGCCAGGCTGCAGCTTTCCGCTTATGCCCACGCCACCGCCAAAAGGGACGAAGCCACGTCGTCGTCGTCGTCGCACTCTCGCCCGCTTCGCTCGCTCGCATTTACCACTGTCCTCTTCTACTATCCTCGAGAGGAGCAAGCAACCACCTTCCTTCCAACCGGAGATCGATCGGTTCCTTCTCCTGTCGCTTTCCTCCTCAACATCTCCCTCCTCGTCGTCCTGCCGCCGCCGCGCCCGCTGTTGTTGCTGCTGCTGGGAGGATTGAGGATTCGGCTGGGTTCTGCTCGAGGGGGCCGGCGGACATCGGCGGCGCCATGGCAGGTGGGTACATGCTAACTTTGAATTCCATGGTGGTTTAATTGGTTGCTGCGTTCTTGGTGTGCTCCGTTTCTTACCTTTTTCTTACTTGTGGTTGGAGTTGCCATTGATTCCTCCGGGTTTTCTTCAGATGGAATGGAAGAGCTTGATTTGAGTCTGTTTCTTGCCTTTTTGATCATTCCACTTCATGTCTCTGGTTCATCTATCTGTCTCCTTATCGGCATTAATTTGGAAATAACTTAAATTCTGGGGATAAATCAAGTAAAACCATAGTAGCCCATAAAGCTGTCATCATCACCTCACCACCAACGACTCATCACATTTCTTATTCTGACCAAAACCAGATTACTAAACACTACCCGAAGAACTGATCAGAGGTTTCTCGCCTTAATTCGGATCTGAATAAAGAAGCTCCGCCGATGCAAACGTATTCCTCTCTTTCTGGATTCCTGGGGCTAACCAAAGATCCACCCTATCCAGTCCATGGAGGTTTCGTTTTCAGGAAAGAAAAAAGAAAGAATTCCTCCACCACCTTTTCTCATCCTTCTCCCCATCAAAACCTATCCCCAGCATCCGATCCCTCACTCCCTCACCCTCTCTCGGCATTCACCATCATCATAAGACCAACCAACCAAGCAAGCAGAGTAGCACCTCGCGGTTCCTCTTTTCTTTTATCCAGACCTTTTCCGATGGCGCCGGCCTTCCTTTGCTTCCATCGCGGTGGTACTGCTCACCTCTGGATGCTTGTCTCCCTGTCTCACCCCTACCACTCCTGCTAGCCTATATACCAGTGCCGCCACTTTCTCTTCAAAAAGAAAAAGAAAAACAAAGTTGCTGTTCACTCCCCCTCCCCTTCTCCATTAAAGCCTCCCCTCACTCTGTTCATGCTCCGTGATGAATGCGTTAGATGTCTATGCGTAGGTGTTTGAAGGAGAGAGAGAAACACTACTTCTTCCGGATGGTGGATATGGAGGGTGAGGAGAGGAGGAAGACGGTGGTGGCTGGGGCCCTGGTCACGAGGAGGCACGTGATCCGGAGCGGCTCCTCCTCGCCTTCGTCGTCCCCTCCAACTGCCGCTCCTGGTACTGGTATGTGTGCTGCTCTGCTCCCAGCTTCCCTTCTCCAATGGTCTGTCGACTCCTGTGTAGCATCAGGGGATTGGTTACAGTGAACAGACTCTGCTGCGGCGTGCTTTCTCTCTCATCTTCCCCAAAATGCCCCTTATCTTTATCCGATGCACTCACTTTTGTAAAGAACAGTCTCTCTCTCACTCTCTGTGTCATTCCTGGTGCTCATTTCTTGTTTTTTCTTCTGCTCCTTCTGTGATTGGTTTTAAGGTTCTTCTCTTGGAAAATTAGCCCCTCTCTTGTTAGTGACCACTGAGGATTGTGCCTTGAGACTTGTAAATCGTTCTCTACAGACTTCAGCACCATTTTCTGGAGTGTTGGATTGGCTGTAGACCACCACTAGCTAGCTATTAATAGATAAATGGCAATCAGATTCTCCTCAGTTTAGCTTGTCTACAAAGTGGAGATTTAGAGTTTACATCCAAACAATAACTCCAATAGGTCACTTTGACGTTTCATCTGGGTCTTTGAATGGAAATTTCTTTTCGAAAAAGCTTTGTCTGCATAATATTGAGAAATAACAAAAAAAAACTCCCTCCTAACCAGAAAAAACAAATCTGCCTGCATTTCCCCTTCTTATTTTGGATGGTCCGATTAGGTGAAGGTCTCTTTCGTGAAGAAATAAATAATTTCCGGTAGAGATTTGGTGATGCTTGTGTGGCCTTGGTCGTAACGCTTGTCACCTACTGCTGCATGCCGACGTGTAGATAGATGGATGTATGCACAAGTACCTACGCTACGCAAGCCTGAAGCTCGTGCTTCCTCTCTGTCTGTCGTCCTTTCCGCAACAGAAATGCCCTTTGTGGCGTATCAACGGAGCATGCCAAAACATAAATGGATGGAAGATATCTACCATGTGCAGAAATTTATTGTTTTCCTCCTACTTCCTGAAACTCTGATATTTTCTTCTCAATCATCCGGACTCTTGTAAGTGGTAACCACTAAAACTACCATGTCCTGCCTTTTCATTTGTTTCACCCATTTATCCTTGCAATACACTCGGTAAAGTTTTCTTTTATTTCCAAGAGACTCTGATTCCTTAATATTTCCTTTGTCGAAAAATTAAATTGGTTTTTAATGAAGATACTGGATTTAAACACCTGGAACAAGTACTTTAAGTACGGCGGTGCACACTATATGTACCATGTTCCTTGACAAGGGATGTTCATCGACTAAGCTATCTGATGTCAGTTTCCCATCTGAACATTGTTTGCAGATAGCAACAGAAACAAGAGCGAGGGTGGCGATCACATCGCCGAATTCAGGCGTAAGAAGAGGGAAAAAGCCCAAGGCTAAGCCCCTGAAGTGGAGATCAACCAACAGCGACATGGACAATCGCAATGGCGGTGAGGCGGAACGTTCCGCCGATACGGTCATCTCCTCACTCACTGCAGCTGGTAGTAGCATCAGCTGTCTGATTAGTAACAGGAAGGGAGTGAAGACCCTCGGAAAGGTGATGCCTTGTTTTGCCTTCTATGAACTTCATTCAGTCATTTAATTCCCAAACAACAAAAAGGCTCAATCATTTGTTTCCTGTTCCTTAAATACATGTTGATTTTATTTTATTTGTTTTGTGAAATTCAAAGGTGGCTGAGGGTTGTGATGCTGTGGACCCACCGGTTCCTAGGAAACAAGATCAGGTACTAATCACTGCATTTGCTGTCTCATAAAGCTGGGAACAGGGACAGCTTTGTCCTTTTCTCTTTCCATCTTTACCTATTGATTTGCAGATTGCATAGAACCATCTGCTGTTAATGGTTTACAGTTATGATGCCTAAGCAACAATTACTAGTGTCTTTAGTCTTTACATGGATACATAGTCATGTAGTATAATGTTTTGTACTTATCTTCTCTGAATATGCTCTTGGTGGTAGTGTTTCTACTTTCTTTATAAGAGCTCCGGTAGATCTCTGAATCTAAATTTTGTATACTGGGCCTCGTACTTTCAGCCATAAATAATCGCGGCGGTCGAACTCTTCCTTCATCACCGCGGCATGTCAAGAAGAGGCGTCATCTTTCAGCTATCAGTGCTCAAATTTTCCTCATGGATCGTGGGACAAGATTCCATGAGACAACGGTATGTATTTTCTGCTTGAAAAGTTCTCTTCATTTTCTTCGTGGCGCTAGGCTGAACCTTTGAAGTGAACCATGGGTTCTTCCTTGCAGATATCAAGTTCCTTCACAAAGGAGGAGGAAGTACTTGCTGATACTTTACTAGCACTGTGCCAAAAGCCCCCTGTTTCTGAGCCAGCGGCAAAGATGGAAACCGGGGAAGACATCTCAAGCATAAATGTTGCCTCTACTTCTTTCTCAGAAGGTTTATCTGCACCCTGTCTTATACTGTTGTTTCATACTAATCGTCGAGATTGTACATTGTCAATCATATGCTGAAGCAGTAATTCGAGTGTGGTTACTCCTACAGGAGCTATGAAGGTGGACTGCAACATCATTATATTGCCAACTGATGATAACGAAGCCCGACCTGCCCCGGTAGATCAAGAGGTGCAACGAACTGGCAGTGTTCCACAAGGAAATCCTGATTTGAATACTCCTGATAACAGCATAAGTCTACATTTCCCAAAGGATGGGCAAATACAGGACCTTTCTTTGGGACTTGTCCTGACTTCATCAAATGCATCTAAAGACTCTTCCAATAACAGGTAGGAATAACTTCTGATGTGTGTCCTCAGTCTATCACAATGTACGATGGTTGACAATATTGTCATGTATATTTCTGTGTGCAGTACCCAAAAGCAGCCAAAACTGCAATTTGATGCTAGTCTAAGTCTAGCAAATCCAACAAAGTCTGAAGCTCCTCAGTGGCTGGTATTGCTTTGTTGCTCTCTGAGAGTACTTATGTAACTTCCATTTAGTCCTAATGTTTCATGAGTTCCTCACAGTATGATGTTTTGTACAGGTGAGTCGCAATAAACCTGGTTTTGCGGTACCTGATGGGACAAGAGATGAGAATATCAGTGTCCAAGGTAATCCTAGTTTCAGATTGACATGAAAATTGTTTATGACACCATTTTACTGAAATGCTAGCGACACTGCGATCATTACTTAGCTAATCTGTTGTTACTTCATCAGAAGTTGTGTTTCCGGTCCGGACTCCGCGACCTTGTATGTCAACAGGATACTCCACAAAGTAACTTGCTATCTTAAACTTTGACATTTTTTCCTACATTATCCTTAGTTGTTGAAATGATGATTAATGTATGTCTCTTCGACAGGCCCTCTTCGCACACGTCTCGGGCACTCACAAAACCTGCGACCGAAACTGCAAAAGCTAGTGCAACTGAAAATAATGACAAGGTCAGTATTTTACATTTACTACTTTCAGTCAAACTACACCTCCTTTATAAAAATGGGAAAAGTATCCTCAAGTCTATTGCTAAATTAATACCGAATACTCACTGCTGAAAGTATCCTCAAGTCTATTGCTAAATTAATAAATGTTGTGGTTGAGTTCTTTGAACACTGAGCTGACAAATATAGCTCTTTTATCTGCAGCTTTCCCTTTCTAAAAACGGTGAACCAACAAAGACATGGAAGAAAAGTATGACCCATGTCTACGTGAGTCATCTCATCCAAACTCATTTGGACAAAGAGAAGGCGTCACAAAACCCAGTAAAACCCATGGAAAGTTCATGCAGCCGCATTTCGACGCCCCCAAGCGGCTCCATCCTGAACAAGAACAAGGCGCATCTCGATGCAAGTCTCCCGGTTCAGCAGTCCCTTGGGTTTCGCGACACATCTGCTAGCCGGCAAAAGATGGTGAGCATTAGCATGATTGTCTTTCAGTTGCCTGCTACTTGTATTTCCTCTATAATTCTGTCTTACATGTTTATGTGGCTCCTTTCTTTCAGGTTAGTAGTAATAATCTGAACTTGCCCACTTCAGCGGGATTCTCAGGCGCACAATATGTTCATTATTTACATCCCCAGATGATCGCGCACCGCGGCCCAACACCGTACCCCTATCCGCATCACCTCCCTTGTAGCAGAGAGAAACTAGCACCGACAATGACAGTTCAGCAGGTTCTTCCCTCTCTTTGCACATTGTTTCTGAAATTGTTATCTCACAATGCAAACTATGTGCACTCATCCAGTTCATAAACATAATAACATTTGT
The DNA here is from genome assembly GCA_947311845.1 of Poa pratensis. NCBI lineage: Eukaryota > Viridiplantae > Streptophyta > Magnoliopsida > Poales > Poaceae > Poa > Poa pratensis. The sequence continues at coordinate 161,917,852 of CAMZMU010000063.1, forward strand.
TGCAAATCGAAATAGACTCTTACTGGATCTTGTTTACGGTTGTCGAGCAGCAGATGCAGCAGTACATCTGCAACCCGGGCTACACGCCTCACCCAGGCCCTGCTGCCATGAAGCTCCAGCAGTTCGCGCCGACTTCGCAGCACCAGCAACAGCAGCAGATGTGGCAGTACCATTTCTCCCAGTACCACCAACCAAGGCCAGCAGAAGGTGGTGCGCCGGTGGTGTCGTGGCAGAACAGTCGGCTCCAAGACATGTCGTCCTCCTCCCTGCGACCGATGCTGGCGCCCCGCCCTCCCGCGGCGATGATGCCACCGCCACAGGTGGAGCTCCTCTGCGCTCCATATCAGGGTGGCGGCGGCAGACGGCCACCACATCTCAGGTTGATCTAGTGGAATTAAGTGGCGAATTGCCGTGTAAAACTCGAGAAACCCAATTTCCTGGCGTCTGACAGAGGATTTTTAGAAACAAGGCAAAAGCTTTGCCTTTTATATTGATATAGAAGGAGCAAAGACAAGAACAAAGCCAAGTCCTAAAAAACAGGGCCGAAAAAAAAAACCCCAAAGATTACATAGCGCTTAACCCCCGATGATTTCTGCTAATTTCTTCGCGCCTGCCAAGATCCAGTTCTTGCTTTCGCTCTTGATGTGTTGGAAAAGTGCCGAGGGCATGGTGAGCTTGCTGTTGAAGACCCTCGCATTCCGTTCCTTCCATATCTCCCAAGTGATGAGGATGATGGCCGTCTGCATTCCTTTGCGAGATGGGGAGGGTAGGAAGGCAAGCTCCTTCCAGTAGTCAAACATGGTGGCCTTGGTAGATTGGAGGCTTTGGATTATGGAGGGGCAGTGAAGCCACGCCGAAGCTTCAGCCCAGATCCTCTTGGAGTAGTGATGTCTACGCACGCTTCTATTCTTGTAGACAGTGTTGGGCCTCCAAGAGCAGAGGTTTGTAGAACAGCATCAAGTTTCCCTTAAGTGAATCACCCAAGGTTTATCGAACTCAGGGAGGTAGAGGTCAAAGATATCCCTCTCAAGCAACCCTGCAATTAAGATACAAGAAGTCTCTTGTGTCCCCAACACACCTAATACACTTGTCAGATGTATAGGTGCACTAGTTCGGTGAAGAGATAGTGAAATACAAGTAATATGGATGATTATAAGTGATAAATGCAATCTGAAATAAAAATGGCAGCAAGCAAACATGTAGCAGAACTTGTTGTAAACGGTGTTTCAATGCTTAGAAAAAAGGCCTAGGGATCATACTTTCACTAGTGGACACTCTCAACAATGACAACATAATTGAATAAATAAATACTACTCTCAAATAATCTCTTGTTGGATAACAAACACCATTCATTGCGTAGGGCTACAAATGCACACCTCAAGCCGGAGTAAATAAGCTCCACAACGTCATAAAGGAGTCACACACGATGCGCACACTGTCACCGTCACACCGTGGAGAGTGACTCCGGAGTTCATATTAAAGTAACCTCTAGAGTGGCATAATACATAAAGAGTAACATCTACTTATTCAACTAGATTACAAAGCTCATGATCACATAAAGATCACACCATGGGAGAGAGAGAGAGATAAACCACATAGCTACCGGTAGAGCCCTCAGCCTCGGGGAGAACTACTCCCTCCTCATCATGGGAGTCAGCAGCGGCGATGAAGATGGCGATGGAGTCGATGGAGATGGCTCCGGGGGCACTTCCCCGTCCCGACAGGGTACCGGAACAGAGACTTCTGTCCCCCGAAACTTGTCGTCGATGGCGGCGGCACTGCGGAACCCTTGGTGGAATATGACTGCTTATTTTAGGGTTTTCGCGTCTGGGGGAATAAATAGGCGAAGGGGCGACGTCGGTGGAGGTCCTGGGCCCCCTCCCCATATGGTGGCGTGGCTGTGGGCCCACCCGCGCCGTGGTGTGGGGAGGACCGCCCACGGCCCCCCTTCGTCTCTCTTTCGGACTCCGTGTACGTGTTGGAAAAATAGGAACTTCGCCTTTTGTTTCGTCCAATTCCGAGAATATTTCCAGAACAGCTTTTTCTGAAACAAAAAACAACAGAAAATAGGAACTGGCACTGTGGCATCTTGTTAATAGGTTAGTTCCAGAAAATGCATAAAAATGATATATAATGCATATAAAACATGTGGCATTGATATGTAAAACAAGCATGAAACATCATAAATTATAGATACGTTTGAGACGTATCAAGTAGCGGCACTCGAAAAGAATGTGCCTTCCCATCTCAGGCTGGCATCTACAAAGTTGACACGTCGGCTGATGTGGCCATCCCCTGATGGCGAGGCGGTCAGAGGTCCAGAGGCGATTCTGGACAGCCAACCAGGCGAAGAAGGAGCACTTCGGAGGGCCCAAGTGCCCCAAACCACAGACATGAAGGGGCATGTAGAGGAACCGTTGAACTGAGCCTTGTAGGCGGACTTGGCCGAGTAGACTCCCGAAGTAGAGAGGGTCCAAGTGGTGGTGTCCTCCGTGCCGGGAGACAAAACGATATCCTGGGTGAGATTCCAGAGGATGACGAACTGCGAAATGTGCTCCACAGTGAAGTTATCGACGCGAATGTCTGCAATCCATTTGAAGTCAGTGAGTGCGTCGTGGACATTTCTGCTTTTCCGCTTGGAGGCCTCGAAAATGTGGGGGGCTAACACCCTAGGGCTGAGCCCCTGAAGCCAGGAAGACTCCCAGAAAGAAGCCTTGAGGCCATCGCCGATAGTGACCCGAGTGGCCGCATTGAAGAGGCACATGTCTGTGTAGTCTGTCGGAGTTTCGGTGCCAACCCATGGCTTCTGAGGGGAGGTCCACTCAAACCACAGCCACCTTAGCCTAAGCGCCCTGGAGAATTTCTCCAGGTTCAGGATTCCAAGCCCACCAAAAGCCTTTGGTCTGCAAACCTTGTCCCAGCTAACCTTGCACTTGCCACCGCTGACCTTCTCAGTGCAGTTCCATAGCATGCCCCTTCTGATTTTGTCGAAAGCCCTGAGCAAACTCTTATCCGCTTTGATGGCCGTGAGCAGAAAGATGGGCATCGAGGATAGCACATGTTTCACCAGGGCAACACAGCCTGCCCAGTTCAGGAACTTTCCCTTCCAAGGTTGGAGGCGAGAGGCTGTCTTGTCGATGTAAGCTTGTAGATCAGCACGGCGAAGCCTCCCAAGTGCGAAGGGGAGCCCCAAATACTTGATGGGAAATTGGGCAAGGGTCGCCGGAAGGTCAGTCATAATGGCGGCCAAGTCGATGTCATCGCTGAATAGGTGATATGGAGCTTTTAGTGAAGTTGGTCACGAGCCCAGTGGCCTCTCCAAAATGTTGCAGGGTGGAGGCGAGGTTGGAGATGTCATTTGAAGTAGGAACCAGGAAAATTGCCGCATCATCAGCATAAAGAGACAGGCGCAGGTTTGCTAGCCGCTCCGGCAGCGGCTAAAGAAGTCCTCCGTCAGTGGCGAGCTGAAGCGTCTTGTTCAGAGGATCAATGCCGATGTCGAAAAACAAGGCAGATAATGGATCCCCTTGTCTGAGTCCCCTTCCATGAAAAATGTCCAAACCCGGGATGCCATTCAGAAGCACCCTGGAATTGGCAGTGGAGAAGAGGATGGAGACCCAAGCCCTCCACCTTGTGGGGAAGCCACGCCGCCGCATAACGTCCAGAAGGTAGTCCCATCGCATAGAGTCGAATGCCTTAGCGATGTCAAGCTTAAGAAGCAGAGTAGGTTCCTTGGCGCGATGGAGTCGTCTTGCGGTGTTTCGGACGTACATGAAGTTGTCGTGGATGCTTCTCGTTTTGATGAACGCACTCTGGCAATGTGAGACGAGGTCATTCATCTTAGGGCTGAGACGCCGCGCCATAGCCTTGGCAATGATCTTCGGGATGATGTGAATCAGGCTGATAGGGCGAAAATCCGTAATGGCGTCAGCGCCCTCCTTCTTAGGTAAGAGGACAATGTTTGCAGAGTTGATGACCTGGAAGTTGTTGACAGACAGCTCAGAGAAGGCATCAATGACCCTCATGAAGTCAGCCTCGATGATGTCCCAACATGAGGAGAAAAAAGCCACAGTGAAACCATCAGGTCCAGGGGCTTTGTCTTTAGGCATATCCTCAATAGCGGCTTTGATCTCATCCTCCGAGAAAGGCAGAGCTAGATCATCCAAGTCCATTGTGTCCGGCGCGATGCTTTCCCAGTTCAGGTCAATCTGCCTGGGAGGTGGTGGCCCTAGGGTAGTAGTGAAGTGATCCTGGATCACCGCAGCCTTGTCCTCATGGCCGGTGACCCAGCCCCCATTGTGTTGCAGCCGCTGGATGTGCGTCTTTCGACGGCGAGAATTCACCCTCATGTGGAAGTATTTGGTGTTGGCATCCCGACCCTCAGGTTCGTGATTCTTGAGGCTTGCCTCTTGCGCGTGTGTTCCAGGACTGCGAGCCCCATCACCCGCTTCTTCAAACCCGCACGGAGAAGAGAGTCCTGGATTCCTGAGCAATATCCAGCTGCAGGATGACATCGAGAGCCATGAAGAGCTGCAGCTTGTGATCAGAGAAGAGGCTTTTGCTCCAAGCACGAAGTTTTCCCGCCGTCTTCTTGAGCTTGTGGTTTAGGACATGGACCGGCTGCGTGTGCGTGGTAGGCTCATTCCACGCCTCAAGAACCACCTCCTGGAACCCCGGCATTTTTTCCAGAAATTCTCAAAGCGGAAGAGGGACGTCGCTTGGGGCCGCTCAGACTTGACAGCATCAGAGGACAATGATCAGACAAAGACGAGGAGAGAGCCGTGAGGACGTGATTTCCGAAAACTAGTTCCCAGCTTGCATTGCAGAAAGCCCTATCTAGTCTCACCATGGTAGGGTCGTTTCTCTCATTGCTCCAAGTATACTTCCTGTTCTGCAACTTGACCTCCTTCAAGTGACAAGTGTTCAGAGCTTGCCGAAATTGACCCATGAGCCGGAAGTTCAGGTTTGAATTACCCTTGTCCGCAGCCTAGTAAATGAGATTAAAATCTCCAATGATCAGCCACTTTTCATCATTTGCAGGAGCTTGCGCAATCGCCTCATCAAGAAAAGCCCTCTTGTCGATGTCCGTGCTTGGCCCATATACATTTGTGAGCTTGAAGGTGGTGCCGCAGGCGCGGATGCAGACATCAGCAGAAATCAGGTGAGTCCCCATATGGATGTTCGTCAAAGTCACAAAATCTTCGTTCCATAGGAACAGAATTCCCCTCTAGTGCCGGTGGCAGGTCTGTGTGCAAAAGAGCGCAGCTTGTATCCGCCGATATACGACGCGGTTGCATGGTCGATGAAGTCAAGCTTAGTTTCTTGGAGACATGCGATATGGCAGGGGGTGCTGGCGAACATGGCATGAACTGTATCTTTACGAGCTTGGTCGTTTAACCCACGGGTGTTCCAGTCGGCGATGTCGAGGTGTGGTTCAAACATGATGGCGAGGCGGCGATTGTGTCGACAGAAGCGGAAGAAGCCGCGAATACAGTTGCAGTAGAGTCTTATAGGTGACAAGCCCACCAAATAACATTAATGAAGATAACAGTAGCTGAATGCAAATAAAGAAGATAATGCAGCGGCAAGTGCAGACTTCAGACGACATCAGGCGATGATCTCTTGATCAGCAGTTGGGGCAAACTCCGTCAGGTCCGGCCATGGCCAGGAGAGCGTCAGTGGCGATGTCGATGCTAGGAAGGTTTAGCTTGAACAGAATGTTCAGCCCCCGAGCCGCAGTGTTGGTCATCGTGTTCTTGTAGATGTCTTCAAACAGCTTTCTTGCCGCCACGAGAGGCATCTCTCCCACGGTGTCGATGCCCATCTTCTTGTTGATCCTTCTGATAGCCCTGTCCATTGTTGGCATCTTCGGCTTCGCCCCAATCCTCGGGCTGCGCCGAACGAGAGCAGTCTCCTCTGTTGCCATGGGAGCAGGGGCCGCAGCGGCCACCACGGGTGGAGGAAGTGGCAGCAGAGGCACGTCCGGCCTCCTGAATAGGCGATGGACCAGCCCACCCGGCGCGTCGCTGTCCACAGCGTCATCGTCGTCGATCAAGTCCGTTAGGCCTGCCATGCTCATTGCGGCGCCCAGCTCCTCCATGTCCTGCAGAAAAACCTCGCCGTTGTTTGTCTCCCTCGCCGGTGCGTCTTGCCGTGTCCGTGCCATGGCCGCGACAGGCGCGGCCCGGAGCTCACCAGTGGAGCGGATTGCTCCATCATCTTCGTCGGCCAACATCAACTCATGGCTCGGGCGAGGTGACAAGGCACCACTGCCCCTTCTTCTCCCTCCGCCTCGTCCTCGACGACGACGGCCTTGCCTTTGTCGGACCAGGCCTCAGTCCCCACCGCGTCCTCCATCTCCCAACAATCAGGCACCACTCGAGCAACATCCTCCCCGCGCGCCTCCGCGGGACGAGTTTCAGCCGCCGCTGTGTCCAGTCCCCAAGCCGTGCTCTCCTCCACCTTAGCCGGGAGCCGGAACGACATGGGCGGAGGCGAGGTGAGCCTAGAAGAGCCCGCAAAGAGCGCGTCAGGAGCCGCGCGGATCGACGACAGCCAGTCCCTGCACACTGAGCCAAAGGTGGGCGGAGGCGGCTCGATGCCAAGGATGACCGGGAGAGCGGCGCGCATGTTCTTGGTGCCCTCGCGGAACATGCCCTGCAGCCTGGCCGTGACCTGCTCCTCCGTCAGAGTAGGCTCCGGGGCGGGGATGAAGACCGCTGATGGAGAGCTCAGGGCGATTGAAAGGATCGAGTAGGTTGACTAGAGGGGGGGGGGGGGGTGAATAGGCAACTACAAATTTTCTTTTTCTTTTATACAAATTCGGGAATTGCTCAAATATAAGTTCTCTAGATATGCAACTAGGTGAACAATCCTATATGATGAGCAATAAACAAGCTAGCAAGATATTCTACACAAGATAAGCTAGCAATACAAGTAAAGGAAGGTTAAGAGATAACCACACGGTGACGCGGAGATGTTCTACCGAAGTTCACTTCCCAATGGAAGCTACGTCTCCGTTGGAGCGGTGCGGGTCACAAGTGAACCCGAATAGCCTTGATATGGCACACCGTATCTCCCTCGTGTTATCCTCCGATGAGGAGTTCCACGAGCCACTATATGATGCCCTCGAGGTCGGCAACAAACCTTTACAAGGATGAGGCACACTCCACAACCGAATTGGAGGCTCTCACCAAATTCCCGCGGCTCCCAAAGCCACAAGAATCACAAGGCCAAGGCACGCATCCACAACTCAATTGGAGGCTCTTAGCTTTTCCCCGCGGCTACCAAAGCCACGAAGAACACAACTTAGGGTTCAATGAACCCAAGAGGTAACAAGATCCGCTAGGGATTAGTGGGGGGAATCGAAATTGCTTTGGTGGAAGTGTAGATCAAGACCTCCTCCGTCACTCCTCAAAGTATGAAGGTGTTAGACCGATGGAGTGGGAGATCTTGAAGGTTGAAGCTTTGTAACAATGGTGGAGAGAGATTTTCAAAAGCCTAGCTTCTTTGGAGAAGAAGACTAGTATATATAGCTCCACACAAAATATGGCCGTTGGCCAGTTTTCTGCAGACGCGCGGTACTACCGGACCAAATGGACCGGTACTACCGAACGGCAGAAAACAGCAGTCAACAGGCACATTTTGACCAGGCGACGCGCGCGCCCGGTACTACCGGAGTTTCCACCGGTACTACCGGAGCGCGCACGGTCGGTACTACCGGAATTATTTCCGGTACTACCGCGAAATTCCCAGAATCAGTACCGTTTTGGCGTTCGCCGGTACCTGGCTCGGTACCAAGTCCGGTACTACCGAGCGAGCTCGGTACTACCGGGCCATTTCATCCGGTACTACCGGAGCCAGGAAATGTGAACCAAACAGAGTATTTTTCAGGGAATGGGATGGCTGTGGTGTGCATATTTGGTTTGTGCAAAACATGTAGACAAGATTGATTCCGCCCAAACCTCCACACCGGATCCCCCTCTTGATAGTACGGTTTTCCTATAAAGTAAAACCTAGGAAAACTACAACTTCTCGCTTGACGCTTGTAGAGGAGAAATCCCACCATCATGTGTGAAAATATAAGATGTACCTGTAAGTCTTTTAGCACACAATTAGTCCGCTAATTGTGTTGTCAACAAACATCAAAACATATAGGGATAGAAATGTCCTTTCAATCTCCCCCTTTTTGGTGTTTGATGACAACACAATGTTTAGCGACAAAAGATTTGCAAAAGACAAGCGGGCTCCCCCTGAATGTGTGCATTATTTGTAATTTGCGTTTGAATGCAAAACACACCATATTCATGTGGGATGAGCACCCCTTATATTTTACAAACCTAGCAAGTTTAACTAAATAGGCATATGAGAAATAACTTGCCAAACATGTAAGACATAACCAAGGATAGATAGCTAAATAAGTCTATTACATAGCACCACATAGTCTTAAACAAATAGGTTCATGCATGTCTTACACCATGCGCAACGAAGTTCATAAACCAAATAAGCAACGAAGTTCATAAACCAAATAAGATGGAACACAAGCGGTAACGAATCAAAGCAAGAGCAAGCTTGTGTCCCTCCCATGCAAATCCCATCGATAAATCCTACTAGAACACATTCTCCCCCTTTGTCATCGAAATGCCAAAAAGGGAGAAGCGCGATGCTAAGAAACGTCCCATGGAGAGTCACTCTCCACCCATGCCGCGGTGGACAGGTGTACGAGCCGGATCTTCAGTCGCGGGGGCGTCTTCTTCACTCCAATAACCATGCGCGGAGATCCACTCTTCCTTGGGGGTGATGACCAAGTCACGAGGTTGTTCGGGAGAGTGTTCAATGTCCCACTTCCTCATCATTGCTTTCTGTCTCATGGCAGCCTTCTTGTGAAAGACATGAGCCTCATACATGCGGTCTTGAAGGTCCAACTTGAAGCAAAACGCTCTCTTGGCCTTGATCTGAAATTTCTTGAACCATGAAGGTTCATCGTCAAGAGGCGGTGCACTAGAACTAGCCCCAATCTCTGGAGCACCTGAAGGAGCACTAGTTGAGCCTCTAGCAGTTTTGGGCCCTTTCTGTCCTTGGGAAGAGTGTGAGCCTTCTTGTTGAGTTGTTTGACATTGTGCTTGATCACGGGCGAACCATCCTTCAAAAGGTCTTCACCGGTCTTTGCACCCCATTTGTCACAGATGAGGGCCATGATAAATGGTGCATAAATAGGAACTCTCTTGTCAATAACATTCAGCCACATCTCTTGATATATGAAATCCATGACATCAAGTTTCCTCCCTTTTCCTTTATTGGTCTTTGAATTTGCCATGAGATCAATGGTGTAAGAGTGCACTTGGTCCCAATTCCCAATCCGAGGAGCAAGACACTCACGATAGATGCGGTGCAGAATCTCAAAAGGTTGAATTAGGTCCTCGGTTTGACCCGGAATACCACCTGCCATAGTAATGGGAGCAAGCAACTCCTTGCCACCGGATTCATCATTTGAGTGGCATCTCCACCCACAAGGGGACCTTGGACCTCCATCACGATAACCACCCAAAATAGCCCCAAAATCATTCATTGTGGCTTCAAGCATTGTGTCTTTGGTCATCCATTTGAGGGTCCGAGCATTGTCATTGCCAAAGTGAACGGTTGAATAGAATTGAAGAATATAGTACTCAATGTATGGATGGTTGAAGGTCATAATGTCAAGGAGACCAAATTCTCCACACATAGCAAGAGCTTCGGCAAAGTAGGATCTAAGCTTATCCTTCTTCATGTGTTCAATGTCAATGGAGTGTTGAATGACCACTTTGTGTTTGTTTGTTGAACCCAAGTAGACTTCTTGATAAACCCGTTCTTGCTCATTGGTGTGGAAGTGAGGGTTTCTCACACTAGGGAACCTCTTCTTGTCATAAGGATTGATCTCTCGATAAGCCCGATACTCATGAAGACGAAGTTTGGTGAATGGCTTTGGAGTGGCTTGCTTTTGGACGGGCTGACGGCCTTGAGTTCTAGCTGTGGATCTTGTTGGCAATACCTCTTCGGACTGTTCTTCAGATTCTTCTTGAATTTCATCTTCATCTGACTCAATGATTCTAGGCCTCTTATCTTTACGACCGTAAACCTCATGACCACCACGGCTACCTGTGAAATAGCATATATAGGTGCAGAGGGAACAGGGGTAAGTGCACAAGTTCATGAATTTGTGAAAACAAACTAGTTGCTAAGTGTAGAAATAAGTCGAAAAATGCCAGGTTCCGGTAGTACCGGTGGAAAACCGCCGGTAGTACCGGCCGCGGTACAGGACGGTTTTGACCATGGGGAGAACGCGAATCCGTGACAAATCGACAAAATGGCTACACAGAGTAACTAGCTAGAGCTATCCCAGACCAAAAGGAGTCTCCCCCCACGAATTTAACCAACAATAAGTGGAGCTACCGGTGATTTGCCCTAGCACATTTTAGGTTTCAATAGAGACCAAAAAGGAGCATGAGAGGGGAAAATACCGGAGGCCATCGGAGGGGAGGGGAGTGGGAACAACTCCCACGGAGCAGATCCGGCCGGGGACGGCAGGGGAGAGGCACCCGAGGCGGCGCGCCGGAGCTTGAAGGAGAGGCGGCGGAGGAGAGAGAGCGAGTGGGGGTGCGGTTTGGGGAAGATGAGTTCTTCCCCGAGCCGCACCCGTATATGGCTCTCCTCCGCACGCCCGGTAGTACCGGCCGCGAGGGAAATTGCAGTTTCGAAACCAGCAACTTCCCAGGCGTCGGTAGTACCGGACTGTGGTACCCGGTAGTACCGGGACCTGGAATTTCAGAGGGTTTTTAGAGAATTTTAAAAATGAACTTGTGCAGGGAATTTCAGAGGGTTTTATGAGATGAGATTTTGGCATAGGTTAAGATAAGTCACTGTAGGTAGTGAAGAAACACTTGGAGTTGCAAGACACAACAAGGAAAACCCAACATCCAAGAGTTTCTTCAAAAGATAGAGCAAGGTCTAAAAATACCCAAATAATTCAATTAACACCAACTCCTCAAGAAAAGAGGAGGGCGGTGGCCGTGCCACCATGTTTGAGTATGTATGACTTGTAGCCGCGAAGATATATCTTGGGCTCAAAATCACAACTCATCTTTGAAGCACATTTTAGTCACACGAGTGACAATTATGCGAGATTTGTCTATTTGCGCATAATGGGGGAGTGATGACTCATGAATTGAGCTACACTCCCCCTATGTCCATGCCTACATCCAAACCAAATAACTATTGTCTAATATGGGTAGGTATGCAAGAAGTCCACTAAATCCAATTGCTTATGTCCACCACATTAAGTTCTCCTCTCAACTCCTTGAATCTTGCTTCACCAAGAGGCTTTGTGAACATATCGGCGAGTTGAAGCTTGGTGTTGACATACTTGATTGCAATATCACCCTTCTCAACATGATCTCGAATAAAATGATACCGGATCTCAATATGCTTGGTCTTCCCATGAAGAACCGGATTGTGAGCAATTTTGATGGCACTTTCATTATCACATAAAAGAGGCACTTTGTCACAAATGACACCATAATCCTTTAAAGTTTGCCTCATCCATAATAGTTGTGCACAACAACTTCCGGCGGCAATGTATTCGGCTTCGGTGGAGGACGAGGCCACACAATTTTGCTTCTTAGAAGACCAACTCACAAGGGACCTACCAAGGAATTGGCAAGTACCCGAAGTTGATTTTCTATCCATTTTGCAACCCGCCCAATCCGCATCCGAATAACCTACAAGATCAAAGCTTGTGCCTTGGGGATACCAAAGACCAAAGTTAGGAGTATCCATCAAGTATCTTAGAATCCTTTTAACCGCGGTTTCATGACTTTCCCTAGGACTTGATTGGAATCTTGCACACATACCCACACTAAACATAATATCCGGTCTAGATGCACAAAGGTAAAGCAAAGATCCAATCATAGAACGATAAAGCTTTTGATCAACTTCCTTACCATCCGGATCTAAGTGAAGATCCGCCTTGGAGTCCATGGGAAACTTATATGGCTTGGCATTGTTCATGTCAAATTTCTTGAGCATGTCCTTAATATACTTGGCTTGACATAAGAATGTTCCTTCTCGAAATTGGTGGATTTCAAAGCCAAGAAAATAATTCAACTTTCCCATCATGGACATCTCAAATTCCTTGGTCATTAGCTTGCCAAATTGATCACTAAATTCACGGTTAGTGGAACCAAAGATAATATCATCAACATATATTTGGCATACGAAAAAATCTCCATTTACCCTTTTTGTAAAAAGAGTGGGATCTATTACCCCAATTTCAAAGCCACGGTCTACTAAGAACTCCTTGAGATGATCATACCAAGCACGTGGAGCTTGCTTGAGCCCATAAAGAGCCTTATGTAGTAAGTAGACGTGGTTAGGAAATTTAGGGTCTTCGAAACCCGGAGGTTGTTTAACATACACCAACTCATTTAGTGGACCATTTAAGAAAGCACTTTTAACATCCATTTGATATAAGACAATATTATGAGTAGATGCATAAGCAATTAGTAAGCGAATGGATTCAAGTCTAGCAACGGGGGCATAGGTTTCACCGTAGTCGACTCCTTCGATTTGGGTGTAGCCTTGTGCAACCAATCTTGCTTTGTTGCGGATGACTTGACCATGTGAGTCTTGCTTGTTCTTAAATATCCACTTGGTTCCAATGACATTATGGCATGTGTCTTTGGGTTTTTCAACTAATGACCATACTTTGTTGCGCTCGAAGTTGTTCAACTCTTCATGCATAGCCGCAACCCAATCCATATCTTCAAGAGCATCATATACCTTGAGAGGTTCTAAGCTAGACAAACAAGAGACATGACCACAAAAGTTAGATAATTGTTTGCGTGTGGACACACCCCTACGAATACTCCCAAGGATATTTTCTTTGAAGTGGGGATGATCCAATTTTGATGCACGCCGGATGACCCGGCGTTCCATGGCTTGACCAATTGTTTCACCAACACAAATATCTTCATCATTGCCTTCATCTTGCTCATGGTCAACCCGAAGTGGAGTTCTTGGGTTGTGGGTTCATTATGTTCTTGTTCACCACTAGAGTTGGGTGGGTCTTGACCATCTTCTTGATCATTGAATGAATATCATGTTCTTGTTCTTGGATAGTTTCTTGATCAACTATTGAGGTGGATGGCTCAACTTGAGTAGAACTTGTTCCTTCTTCTTGAGTATCATCAATAGGTCCTTCAATAGGAATTAGTTCTCCAATCCCCATAGTTCTTATGGCTTGAGATGGAGCATCATCACCTACATCATCATGATCAATATGCTCCACTTGGGAGCCATTATCCTCGACAAACTCCACGTTCATAGATTCTTCAACACACCCGGTGGATATGTTGTAGACCCTATAAGCATGAGACTTTGCGGCATATCCAACAAGTATACCATCAAAAGATCTAGATTCAAATTTAGCAATTTTGCAACCTTTAATGTAAACATGGCATTTGCAACCAAAGACTCGAAAGTAAGATACATTTGGCTTTTTACCGGTGAGGAGTTCATATGGTGTCTTTTCCATGAGAGGACGGAAGAAGAGCCGGTTTGAGTAGTGACAAGCGGTGTTGATGGCTTCGGCCCAAAAGTTGTATGGGGAATGAAATTCGGCCATCATAGTTCTTGCCATATCAATAAGAGTGCGGTTCTTCCTTTCGGCGACACCATTTTGTTGGGGAGTATATGCAGCGGAATATTGGTGTTGAATGCCCTCCCCACTTAGGAAATCATCCATAGTGTAATTCTTGAACTCCGTACCATTGTCACTTCTAATTGCCAAAATCTTGGAGTCATATTGGCGTTGAACTAGGGTTGCAAAGTCAATGAATATCTTTTGAGTTTCACTCTTCTTCTTGATGTAGAAAGTCCAACAATATCTTGAATAATCATCCACAATCACCAAACAATATTTCTTGCCACCAAGACTATCATATGTGGGAGGCCCAAAAGATCCATATGAAGGAGCTCCAAAGGCCTCTTAGTGGAGATAATGGTCTTCTTGGGGTGATTCTTTTCATGCATCTTTCCGGCTATGCAAGCACTACAAGGACGATCTTTGGAAAAATTAACATCGGTTAGTCCTACCACGTGTCCACCCTTTACAAGAGTTTGTAAATTTCTCATACCGACATGGCCTAGCCGGCGATGCCAAAGCCAACCCTTGTCGGATTTAGCCATTAGACACGTGGCAATTTGAGTGGTCTCTTTCGAGAAATCGACCACATACAAACCGTTCTCACGAAATCCAACAAAGGCTACTTTAAGAGATTTTGTGAAAAGGATGGTCACGTGGTATTTATTAAAGATAACGGTGTAACCGGCATCGCATAATTGACCAACGGAAAGTAGATTATATGAAAGGGATTCAACAAGGAGGACCTTCTCAATTGATAACTCCGGTGTGATCACCACCTTGCCATATCCCAATACCTTAAGTCTTGTATTGTTCCCAATGGTGACATGAGAGAATGAGAGTAATTGTTTCAATAAGCCCTTTACTACTTCTTTGCTTCCGGTCATGTGAGATGAACACCCACTATCAATGAGCCATGAAGATCCACCGGAAGAAAAGCCCTACAATAAATCAAGTCTTTGATTTAGGTACCCATTTTGGAATGGGTCCTCTTTTGTTAGTCACAAGGGTCTTTGGAACCCAAATAGCATAGTGATAATCATCTCCATATGAGGTACCAACATATTTAGCAAAAACATAACCATTTCTAGATTTCATAAGCACATATGAGGGGTTATATTTTCCGGCAAAGTCATTGTGAGTGGCATTGCCCCTTGTGGCTTTACCACCCACAATGGGTTCAACATTCTTCTTGCCCAACTCCCCCTCCTTCACAAAAATAATATCTTTTGAAGGGGAGGTAGGCATCTTCTTCTTGTTTGCCTTCTTGGACTTGGGAGCAAACCCAAGCCCTTCCTTGCCAACCACTCCCTTTTGATTGGTCAAAAGATCATTGAGGTTCTTTTCCCCTTGGATGCAAGTGGCTAGACCCTTTTCAAGTTGGGCCTTCAACCTAGTGTTCTCCTCCATGAGAGATGCTTTAAGACATAAGGGTTAGTAGCACAAGCATTGGCATCTTTATCATTATGAGGAGTGGTGAAGCTAGCATATATAAATTGAGCTTGTAATTTAGCATATGACCCCTTGAGTGAGCTCACTTGAGGTCACCTTGTGGGTTTCCCTAAGTTGCTCAAAATTCTCAAGGAGTTTGTTATGACTCTCTACAAGCTCATCATTTTTAATTTTTAGATCACTAGCAACTTGAATAGAGGTTTCACGGGTTTCTTTTGCCTTGGATAAATCCTTGGCTTGGGTCTCCTCAAGTTGCTCCCGGAACACTTGTTCCTCAACAAGTTGCTCTTCTAGCTCACCAATTTTATCGGCATGATCACGTGCATGCCCCTCAAGCTCATAAATCCTATTCTCCTTCTCCTCAAGGAGGTGTTTGGCTTCTCCATATTGGTACATGAGAGCCTCAACCATTTTCTTGGTTGGACCTTGGAGCTTGTTTATAAAGAGGGTAATTGTATCCTCTTTCTCTCATTTTTCCCTACATCCTCAACACAATCCAAGAGAGATGGTTTAGAGGAGATAGTAATTTTAGGTGGGGAATTCACCTTGGTTTCCTTGGCCATGAGGCACATAGGCTTGGATCTTGTTGTCATTTGGAGCGGAGAAAAGGGTGCCAATGAAGGAGGAAGGTTGCCCATTGCAAGAGCCGCCATCCCCACTTCCTCACTTGTATCATCATCCTCCTCTTCGCCACCGGACTCATACTCTTCTTCATGTGTTGCGGTGACAAGAGCCTTTTGAGGTTCTCTCTTGATGAGGTACTTGATGGGCTTGGTGAAGAACTTCTTCTTCTTTAAGATGAGTTGGCCTCCAAAATCTTCTCTTCTCTCATAGGGGCAATCCTTCACAAGGTGATTGTCCTTTCCACAATTAAAGCACATTCTTTTCATTTGTGGGGAGAAGTTGCTTCTAGTTGCTCTTGATATTCTTTTTGTTCCAATACTTGGTGGCGGCAAGAGCAAGCACCTCATTGAGTTCACCCACAAAATCTTCTTCATGATGACCACTTGTGCTTTCTTCATATCTTGGATGTTCTTCCACATGAGCCTTCAAGGCAAGGTTCTTTGTGCCACGAATTTGGTTGATGGAAGACTTGGAAGTGGCCTTCAAGGTATCATAAGTGACGAATTGTGCCAATATGTCATTGGGAGACATTGTTTTGTAGTCCGCTCTCGTATGGAGATTCATCACCATATTTTCATTGTATGGAACAATGGTCTTGAGGAACTTGGCTTTGACCCATTCATCATCCATATCTTTCTTTCCATTTTCCCTACATGCCACAACAAGCTTGGTGAGTCTTCGGAAGAGATCCGATGGTGTCTCTTCTTCTAGCATGATGAAGTTGTCCACTTGATGTTGAAGGATGGCGTCGTTGGAGCGTTGAAGGCCCTCATTTCCTTCATATACCGATGCGAGAAAATCCCAAGCCTCCTTGGTGGTTTTGAGATTCCGCACTTGATCTTCATCATGGGCGGTCATGGCACTCTCAAGGATGTACTTGGCATTGCATCAAGTTGTTCATCAATCTCTTCTTGCCTTGTCAAGTTGGAGGGATCAACCGGAGTATAACCATTTTGAACCACCCTCCAAAGATGCACCGATGAGCTGCGAAAATAAGACTCCATAGATTTCTTCCAAGTGAAATAACGAGTATTATCAAGCTTAGGAGGTGGCCTACTTAGGTTGGTTATATGAGGTTGAGTGAGTGGAACTTGAGTGAGATATGAAGTAGGTGGAGCAAAGTTATGAGGAGGCTTCTCACTAGTTTTAGGTTGATCTTTGTTATCCTTAACAACCAAGGCCTCAACGTTAGAAACACCGGTTGATGAGGAGGCATTTTGATTATTAATGACCCGAGTAAACACCTCGTCCACCATTTTGCCTTTCATGAACCCAAAGAGTTCAATCATGGCTTTCATGGTGACCGGGGCATTATCATCGGGAGGGGTTATCCCCGCTTCACTTAGTTCTTTCTCAAGTTGTTCTTTATCATTTTTCTCTTGTTGTTCCTTAGCAAGTTTTAACTCCTCCTCGCTAGTCATCCTCCTCTTTAGGTTGTTAAACCCTTAATAAAGAGACCTTGCTCTGATACCAATTGAAAGGATCGAGTAGGTTGATGGTGGCTCTAGGTTAATAGTGCCAGAAACAATTGCTTGTACGTCACACGTCAGTTGGGAACCCCAAGAGGAAGGTATGATGAGTGCAGCAGTAAGTTTTCCCTCAGTATGAAACCAAGGTTTAATCGGACCAGTAGGAAAACGAGGTTTGCTTCGAAGGTGTTGGTGGAGGAGTGTAGTGCGGCGCAACACCAGGGATTCCGGTGCCAACGTGGAACCTGCACAACACAATCAAACTACTTTGCCCCAACTTAACAGTGAGGTTGTCAATCTCACCGGCTTGCTGAAAACAAAGGGTTAAACGTATCGAATGGAAGATGATGTTTGTTTGCATAAAACAGTAGAGAACAATGATTGCAGTAGATTGTATTTCAGATGTAAAAGAATGGACCGGGGTCCACAGTTCACTAGTGGTGTCTCTCCAATAAGATAACTAACATGCTGGGTAAACAAATTACAGCTGGGCAATTGACAATTGATAAGTGCATATAACATGCATGTGTGAGCTGTGGTGTCTACTATGAGATTCATTTGGGCATTACGACAAAGTACATAGACCGCTATCCAGCATGCATCTATGCCTAAATAGTCCACTTTCCGGTTAACATCCGTACCCCTTCCAGTATTAAGTTGCAAGCAACAGACAATTGCATTAAGTAATGTGCGTAATGTAAACAATACATTCATCCTTGAATAAAGCATTGCTGTTTTACCCCTAGTGGCAACAACACATCTACAACCTTAGAACTTGCTGTCACTATCCCAGGTTAAATAGAGGTTGAACCCAACTATCATGCATAAATACCCCCTCTTGGAGTTACAAGTATTCACGTGGCCAAGGCTTCAACAAGTAACGGAGAGCATGCAAGATCACAAATGACATAGACATGATAATATAATATTCAGCTCCACATAGGTATCAATATAAGTCAGATCCCAGCAAACACAACATGTAGCATTACAATAAGATGATCTTGATCATGATAGGCAGCTCACAAGATCTAAACATGATGGCACAAGTGGAGAAGACAACCATCTAGCTACTGCTATGGACCCATAGTCCAAGGATGAACTACTCACGCATCACTCCGGAGGCGGGCATGGCGATGTAGAGCCCTCCGGTGATGATTCCCCTCTCCGGCAGGGTGCCGGGAAGAGCTTCAGAACCCCCCGAGTTAGGGTTGACGACGGCGGCGGCAGCGAATATGTTCTGGATGAAAGGCTCGGTGTTTTAGGGTTTTCGCGTCTCGGGGAATAAATAGGCGAAGGGGCGATGTCGGCGGACCCCCGAGGGGCCCAAACCACCAGGCGCGGCTGGGCCCAGCCGCGCCCAGGTGGTTTGGCCACCTCGTGGCACTCTTCGTCTCTCCTTCGGACTCCGTGTATGTGCTGGAAAAATAGGGACTGGCCTTTTGTTTCGTGCAATTCCGAGAATATTTCCAGAAGTAACTTTCTGAAACCAAAAACAGCAGAAAACAGGGAACTGGCACTGTGGCATCTTGTTAATAGGTTAGTCCCAGAAAATGCATAAAAGTGATACGAAGTGTATATAAAACATGTAGCAAATGGTATAATATAAGCATGGAACAGCAGAAATTATGGATACGTTGGAGACGTATCAAGCATCCCCAAGCTTAGTTCTACTCGTCCTCGAGTAGGTAAAACGATAACAACAAATAATTTCTGAGGAGACATGCTTTCACACAATCTTGATCAATATATTGCAAGGCTCATGTCATGAATGAAGTGACTCAAAGCAATGATCTATAGTTTGCTAACAAATAGATAAAGAGTAAACAATGAATCATATAAGCAAAAACTTTTCATGAATAGTACTTTCAAGACAAGTATCAAAAAGTTTTGCATAAGAGGTAACTCATAAAGCAATAGATTCAAAGTAAAAGGCATTGAAGCAACACAAAGGATGATTAAGTTTCAGCATTTGCTTTCAACTTGTAACATGTATATCTCATGGATAGTTGTCAACATAAAGCAATATAACAAGTGCAATAAGTAAATATGTAAGAATCAATGCACACAAAGTTGACACAAGTGTTTGCTTCTAAGATAGAAAGGAGTAGGTAAACTGACTCAACATAAAGTAAAAGATAGGCCCTTCGCAGAGGGAAGCAGGGATTAAATCATGTGCTAGAGCTTTTTAAGTTTTCGAAAGCATATAGAGAGCACAAAATAAGTATTTGAGAGGTGTTTGTTGTTGTCAACGAATGGTAGTGGGCACTCTAACCCCCTTGTCAACCAGACTTTCAAAGAGCGGCTCCCATGAAGGACGTTATTTCTACCAGCAAGGTAGATCATCCCTCTTCTCTTTTGTTTACACATGTATTTTAGTTTCTTTATAGATGACACTCCTCCCAACCTTTTGCTTACACAAGCCATGGCTAACCGAATCCTCGGGTGCCTTCCAACATTCACATACCATGGAGGAGTGTCTATTGCAAAATTAAGTTGCTTACTGATAAATCAGGGCAAAACATGTGAAGAGAATTATTAATGAAAGTTGTAATTAATTGGGGCTGGGCACCCCGTTGCCAGCTCTTTTTGCAAATTATTGGATAAGCGGATGTATATGCCACTAGTCCATTGGTGAAAGTCTGTCAGAAGTAAATGACAAGATTGAAAGATAAAACACCACATACTTCCTCATGAGCTATAAAACATTGACACAAATAAGGAGTAATAAAGTTTTGAATAGTTTAAAGGTAGCACATGAAATATTTACTTGGAATGGCAGGAAATACCACATAGTAGGTAGGTATGGTGGACACAAATGGCATGGGTTTTGGCTCAAGTTTTGGATGCACGAGAAGCATTCCCTCTCAGTACAGAGTTTAGGCTAGCAAGGTTGTTTGAAGCAAACACAAGTATAAACCGGTACAGCAAGAATCACATAAAAACATATTGCAAGTATTATAAGACTCTACACTGTCTTCCTTGTTGCTCAAACATTTTACCAGAAAATATCTAGACCTTAGAGAGAACAAATATGCATCACAAGTCTCAACAAGCTCTACGTAGTTCTCCACTACTAGGCTTTAACTACATGATGCAAGAGCTTAAACATGATCTACTTGAGAGCTCAAAACAATTGCAAAGCATCAAATCAAAACAAGACAATGATCTACAAGAATGCATATGTCTTTTCCAATACCAACTACTACATGTAGCATTTTCTTTCTTCCAAACAAACACCAATAATTTAATTAAACATAAACTCTCCAAATGATAATATAATGCAGCAAGAGAGTATTTATAAACAAGTGCTAACAGCTCGAAGAGATGCATGAAAAACAGGAGCTAAAAGCACTGCAGTAGCTAGTTAAGAATACTCAACAAATATAAGTGAAGAACATGAGTATTCACATGAAAAAGCGGAGCGTGTCTCTCTCCCACACAAGGATTGCTAGGATCCGAATTTATTCAAACAAAAACAAAAATAAAAACACACAGACGCTCCAAGTAAAGCGCATAAGATGTGAAAGAATTAAAATATAGTTTCACTAGAGATGACCTGATAAGTTTGTTGATGAAGAAGGGGATGCCTTGGGCATCCCCAAGCTTAGACGCTTGAGTCTCTCTGAATATGGTTGGGATGAACCACGGGGGCATCCCCAAGCTTAGGCTTTTCACTCTTCTTGATCACATAATATCACCCTTCTCGCTTGATCCTTGAAAACTTCCTTCACACCAAACTCAAGACAGTTCTCATTAGAGGGTTAGTGCATAATCAAAAATTCTCATATTCTGTAATGATACAATCAATCCCAAAGCTTCTGGACATTAGCTACAGCCACCAATGCTTTGTGGAGCAAAGAAATCCACACAAACACAGTAAAAGAGCGAATGCAAAACAAAAGGCAGAATCTGTCAAAAACAGAACAGTCTGGAATAACGAATTTTTTCGAGGCACTTAAGTTGCTCAGATGGATCTGGCCTAAAATAATGAAAGTTGCGTACATATCTCAGGAATATGCGTGATTTTTCTCAGAATTTTTTGAATTTTCTACAGGGAGATAAGCTCAAATCCGTGACAGCTAAAAATCTGTCACTGCGCAGAAATCCAAATCTTGCATCAACTTTCAATATAGAACTTTACTTGGCACAACATTGCGATAAAATAAAGATACAAAGGAGTTGCTACAGAAGTAACAAAAATCCTTGACTCAAAGAAAACAAAAATAACAGCAAATAAAAACGATGGGTTGTCTCCCATAAGCGCTTTTCTTTAACGCCTTTCAGCTAGGCGCAGAAAGTGAAAATCAAGTGTTGTCAAGTGGCAAATCATTCAAATCATCAAAAGCTCTTCCAACACACAGCTTGTAACAATGGGTATCTTAGATGTTCCTGGAGGTGTTTCATTACCTTTAACCGTACTAAAAGTTTTATCAATTTTAAGCTCATAATGAGTCTTTGGTTTTGGCACTTTAGGAACATACATAAACTTTTGCTCTCTACCCACATAAACTTTCTCCTTTTTAGACTTAAGAGAAGTAAAGGTTGAACTTAAGGTTTCAATAGCTTCCTCTAACTCATCAATTCTATGATTTTGGGTGTCATGGATATTATTATCCTCAAGAACAGTGATTCTTTCATTGATGGTGGCTATTGATTCATTAATCTTACCAATACAATCAAGAAAATTTGGAAAAAAATTCTCCATAGAGTCTAACTTATTTATAACATCTTCCAAGGTAATCTCAACTTTAATATCTTTAGTGGGTGGTGTTCCTACCAAACTTTCAATAATATTACAGGCTTCTAAAGCAGGAGTACCCAAGAAATTTCCACCTGTAAGAGTGTCTAGAACATACCTATACCAACTAGAGATACCAACATAAAAGTTCCTAAGGAGGATAGTGGTAGAGTGTTTCTTAGTACATCTATGATGAGCATCACTAATTCTATACCAAGCATCTTTCAAATTTTCACCTCCTAGTTGCCTAAAAGAACGAACTTCAACTTCAGGAGCATTCATTTTGAAAAACAAAATTAAACTGAATTAAACAAGTAACTAATTTTTTTGTGTTTTTGATATAGAGAAAGCAAACAAAACAAAATAAAAATAAACTAGCAAGACAAGTAACTAATTTTTTTGTGTTTTTGATATAGAGAAAGCAAACAAAACAAATAAAAATAAACTAAGCAAGACAAATAACAAAGTAAAGAGATTGGGTGTGAGAGACTCCCCTTGCAGAAGCAATTCTGTTTTCCCCGGCAACGGCGCCAGAAAACGTTGTTGGTGGCTCTAGGTTAATAGTGCCAGAAACAATTGCTTGTACGTCACACGTCAGTTGGGAACCCCAAGAGGAAGGTATGATGAGTGCAGCAGTAAGTTTTCCCTCAGTATGAAACCAAGGTTTAATCGGACCAGTAGGAAAACGAGGTTTGCTTCGAAGGTGTTGGTGGAGGAGTGTAGTGCGGCGCAACACCAGGGATTCCGGTGCCAACGTGGAACCTGCACAGCACAATCAAACTACTTTGCCCCAACTTAACAGTGAGGTTGTCAATCTCACCGGCTTGCTGAAAACAAAGGGTTAAACGTATCGAATGGAAGATGATGTTTGTTTGCATAAAACAGTAGAGAACAATGATTGCAGTAGATTGTATTTCAGATGTAAAAGAATGGACCGGGGTCCACAGTTCACTAGTGGTGTCTCTCCAATAAGATAACTAACATGCTGGGTAAACAAATTACAGCTGGGCAATTGACAATTGATAAGTGCATATAACATGCATGTGTGAGCTGTGGTGTCTACTATGAGATTCATTTGGGCATTACGACAAAGTACATAGACCGCTATCCAGCATGCATCTATGCCTAAATAGTCCACTTTCCGGTTAACATCCGTACCCCTTCCAGTATTAAGTTGCAAGCAACAGACAATTGCATTAAGTAATGTGCGTAATGTAAACAATACATTCATCCTTGAATAAAGCATTGCTGTTTTACCCCTAGTGGCAACAACACATCTACAACCTTAGAACTTGCTGTCACTATCCCAGGTTAAATAGAGGTTGAACCCAACTATCATGCATAAATACCCCCTCTTGGAGTTACAAGTATTCACGTGGCCAAGGCTTCAACAAGTAACGGAGAGCATGCAAGATCACAAATGACATAGACATGATAATATAATATTCAGCTCCACATAGGTATCAATATAAGTCAGATCCCAGCAAACACAACATGTAGCATTACAATAAGATGATCTTGATCATGATAGGCAGCTCACAAGATCTAAACATGATGGCACAAGTGGAGAAGACAACCATCTAGCTACTGCTATGGACCCATAGTCCAAGGATGAACTACTCACGCATCACTCCGGAGGCGGGCATGGCGATGTAGAGCCCTCCGGTGATGATTCCCCTCTCCGGCAGGGTGCCGGGAAGAGCTTCAGGAACCCCCCGAGTTAGGGTTGACGACGGCGGCGGCAGCGAATATGTTCTGGATGAAAGGCTCGGTGTTTTAGGGTTTTCGCGTCTCGGGGAATAAATAGGCGAAGGGGCGATGTCGGCGGACCCCCGAGGGGCCCAAACCACACCCAGGCGCGGCTGTGGGCCCAGCCGCGCCTACAGGTGGTTTGGCCACCTCCTGGCACATCTTCGTCTCTCCTTCGGACTCCGTGATGGTTCTGGAAAAATAGGGACCTGGCCTTTTGTTTCGTGCAATTCCGAGAATATTTCCAGAAGTAACTTTCTGAAACCAAAAACAGCAGAAAACAGGGAACTGGCACTGTGGCATCTTGTTAATAGGTTAGTCCCAGAAAATGCATAAAAGTGATACGAAGTGTATATAAAACATGTAGCAAATGGTATAATATAAGCATGGAACAGCAGAAATTATGGATACGTTGGAGACGTATCAGTTGACTAGAGGGGGGGGGGTGAATAGACAACTACAAATTTTCTTTTTCTTTTAATACAAATTCGGGAATTGCTCAAATATAAGTTCTCTAGATATGCAACTAGGTGAACAATCCTATATGATGAGCAATAAACAAGCTAGCAAGATATTCTACACAAGATAAGCTATCAATACAAGTAAAGGAAGGTTAAGAGATAACCACACGGTGACGCGGAGATGTTCTACCGAAGTTCACTTCCCAATGGAAGCTACGTCTCCGTTGGAGCGGTGCGGGGTCACAAGTGAGCCCCGAATAGGCTTGATATGGCACACCGTATCTCCCTCGTGTTATCCTCCGATGAGGAGTTCCACGAGCCACTATATGATGCCTCGAGGTCGGCAACAAACCTTTACAAGGATGAGACACACTCCACAACCGAATTGGAGGCTCTCACCAAATTCCCACGGCTCCCAAAGCCACAAGAATCACAAGGCCAAGGCACGCATCCACAACTCAATTGGAGGCTCTTGGCTTTTCCCCGCGGCTACCAAAGCCACGAAGAACACAACTTCCGTCTAGGGTTCAACGAACCCAAGAGGTAACAAGATCCGCTAGTGATTAGTGGGGGGAATCGAAATTGCTTTGGTGGAAGTGTAGATCAAGACCTCCTCCGTCACTCCTCAAAGTATGAAGGTGTTTAGACCGATGGAGTGGGAGATCTTGAAGGGTGAAGCTTTGCAACAATGGTGGAGAGAGATTTTCAAAAGCCTAGCTTCTTTGGAGAAGAAGACTAGTATATATAGCTCCACACAAAATATGGCCGTTGGCCAGTTTTCTGCAGAAGCGCGGTACTACCGGACCAAATGGACCGGTACTACCGAATGGCAGAAAACAGCAGTCAACAGGCACATTTCGACCAGGCGACGCGCGCGCCCGATACTACCGGAGTTTCCACCGGTACTACCGGAGCGCGTACGGTCGGTACTACCGAAATTATTTCCGGTACTACCGCTTAAGAAATTTCCCAGAATCAGTACCGTTTTGGCGTTCGCCGGTACCTGGCTCGGTACCAAGTCCGGTACTACCGAGCGAGCTCGGTACTACCGGGCCATTTCATCCGGTACTACCAGAGCCAGGAAATGTGAACCAAACAGAGTATTTTTCAGGGAATGGGATGGTTGTGGTGTGCATATTTGGTTTGTGCAAAACATGTAGACAAGATTGATTCCGCCCAAACCTCCACACCGGATCCCCCTCTTGATAGTACGGTTTTCCTATAAAGTAAAACCTAGGAAAACTACAACTTCTCGCTTGACGCTTGTAGAGGAGAAATCCCACCATCATGTGTGAACATATAAGATGAACCTGTAAGTCTTTTAGCACACAATTAGTCTGCTAATTGTGTTGTCAATAAACATCAAAACATATAGGGATAGAAATGTCCTTTCAGCGATGATGACGGAGCGCTTGGTGTGGTGCCGCCCTTCGTACCTGGAACCATGGCGAGTTGTTCGATCGCCATCGCCGTGTCCACGGGAGCCGTCGTAGCGGCCGCTGTTTCTAGTGGCCGGAGTCCTTGAAGCCGTGCGGCGTTCCGGTGGCCGCGTCCATCTTGCCGGTCATCTCCATCCTCGTGGTCATCGTGTCGATGGCGCGCAAGTTCGCGGTCATCACATCGCTCGCCATGGCGAGAGTGGCTCCTGTTGCGGTCCACCCTGTCTCTGTCGCCCGAGCGGTCGCGACGGTGGGCGCGCCTGATGATTGGCGTGAAGTCGTGGTCGCCGTCGCGCTCGCGGGTGGCCCGAAGCTCGGTCGTCGTGTCGCGGCCGCCGCGGTTGCGGCCAGAGCGGCTGGAGCCCGCGCCATCCGCATAGTGGAAGTCGGCGAGGGGCGGGATGGCGATCGTGGAGGTGTAGGTCGCCGTCGTGCCATCCGCAACGCCAAGGCGCCAAGGCGGCAAGGTGCGCGATGATGGCCTGAAGTTGGAGATGGGCGCGCCGCCGCCGAGCTCCGGTGCATCAGAGTAGTCCTCGATGATCTCGACGTGCAAGAAGACCCTGAAAGTGGCGCCGCGCTTCCCCTGGTCCGGCCGGTCCTCCGAGACCCGCACAAGGGAGGAGAGGCCACCTGGGCCCTTGTTGGCGAAGGTGCACCAGAGAAGCTTGGGGATGCGCTGTGGCTCGTCGGTCCACGCCCACAGCCCGAAGGAGGAGGTGCACTCCATGGAGGTGAAGCCGCTGCACCGCGCAGCTGCGGCCCAGGACCTGATTGACGATGTCCGGACGCCACGCAAACGGCGGCAGCCCGTCGACGTGCAGGTGGACGCGGAAACGGAGGCACGCGTTGAAAGCGTGTGCGACGGCGCGCCAAGGCCGAAAGTGGATTTACATGCCGAAAAGCTTGAACATTTACCTTTTGGTGCGCATGACGCGGTCGCGGAGCTCGGCGGAGGTGAACTTGATGAGGTAGGGCTCGGGGAAGTGCGAGCGGAGGTTGAATTTGCTGCGGAACGCGTCGTCGACGTCGGAGCGATCCGTGCCCGGCGGTGGGGAGAGCACCCACACGACGATGGCGGAGTGCTCCCACTCGAGGTGCGCACTATCGATGTCGTAGGAGGTGGCGATGACGCAGCTGTCTTCGGGGGTGCGGGAGGCGGCATCACCGAGGAACTCCGCCATGGCGACGCGCGGAGCAGGGGCGGCCCTGGTCGCGGTCGGGCGCGGGGTGGGCGGCACAGGCGAAGGTGGCCGGCAGTCGCGCGCACCGTGTCCCCAACGCCAACAGGTGGCGCACCGGAGCGGGTCGCGGCAGTCGAATCGCAGGTGATCCCGAGCTTGGCGGCGGTGGCAGCGTCTGGACTTGGAGAGGAGAGTGGGGGCTCTGTGTGCAGGAAAGCGCGCGGTGGAGAGCTTTGAAGGTGGGGAAAAAGCCGCAGGGCGTCGATGCATTGAAGAAGCAGAGGATGCCGTACCCCGCGCCGCGCGTAGGGCATGGCGAGGTAGCACCCTAGTCCAGCCCGCGTCATCAACAGCGAGGCGCGCCGGAGAGGGAGGGGATGGCCGATGGACTTGCCATGAGAGCTGTGCGCAGAGGCGGTGGGTGAGGCTTGATGGCGCGGTGCAGGGATGCAGAACCGCACCGAGTTGCGCGGGCGAGCTGGCGCGGAGGTCTTGAAGGCACTGGAGGTGCGCAGGATGCCAGGCCGCGTCGCCATAACTGCGGTAGGCGAGGGGCAGCCCGCGCGGCGCCATGCCGACATCGCTTCATTTATTGCGCTGCAGGCGGCCGGAGATGGCTTGTCGAGGTCGCAGTGGCCGCGGATGATGCTCCGCAGACGTGGCGCGGACGGCTCCCCACGCGCTGGCGGGCAGGACGGAAGACGTCGCCGGTCGCCCCCAGATCTGGATGCGCCAGATGCGTAGCAGGGCGCAAACCTGCCGAGAAACGGCGGCGTGAAGACCACCGGGAGCATCGCAGGAGGAGGTGGCAGCCGTGCAGAGCTTGCGGGGGCGGCGTAGGCGCGACGGATGGCGGCGGCCGCAGCCACGGCCCCGTCGCCGTGGTCGTCGCGGGAGCGAGCTTGTCCAACGGTCATTTTCGGGAGGCAACTACTACGAACTATACAATATCCTAATGAAGATACTCACTTTTCTTCTTCTGTTAAGACCATTTTACTGGTCCTGCACTTGAACCTTTGAGTTGCAGAAGAGTGCAAGTAAACTCTGCGTCTGACAGAGGATGGTTCTGAACAAAACTACAGGTGGTGGTAGTGTGAGAGTGACAGTGAGTGACTGTCGGGGTAAAGGGGACAAAGCAACCAAAGTGTGATTAGGAGTATAATTTGCAGTGCAGCTGCATACTTCATCAGCGTTTCTGAAATTTGTGTAGTCTGTTCTGTCATGTTTACTAGATTTTTTAAATAGAAAAAATAATCTGTTGTAGCTTCTCTCTGTACGTAATCTGTGTGGATACATAAGAAATGATGAAATAGGCACATTTTCAGAGAATCTGTTCGGTTCATCTGAATAGAGGCAAGGCCATGGAGATTCAGAAAGGTACCAATGTCATGCTGGATCGTTGTTGAAGGGTTGTCCCGATCTTCACGAATTTGGGCGGATTTCATGAAGAACACGAAGAACAAGAGGAAGAACTCGAAGAACACCAAACACAATAGGGGCAAAGGAGGATAAATAGCAAGACACAAGCAACCAATTGACCGGTAACACGCCCCAAGGGTAGCCCCCGATCCTCAAGAGATGCAAGCACACTTACTCTTAGATTCGTTTATCTCACCGGTCGAATCTACCGGTTCAACCACCGAGATGGAAGACGAGTAATCGCAACTACAAGGAGGAATTCATCTCCATGCAAGGAGGCCTTGGTTCATCTCACTAAGAGGCATCTCATAAGAGGCAACATCCAAAGGATGGAAAGGAGCTAAGCTCAACTCAATCTCAACATAGTCTAACCCTAGATCTGAACATAGGGGCCCTATAAATAGTGTTGACCAAAAAGGGGTAGGTGGAGGAAGGCTTCACGGGTCCTCATCTTGAGCTGCTCCCGCACGGGCGGTAGTACCGCTGGGCTAGCCGGTAGTACCGCCGGTGCGGGCAAGGTTCGCTTCAACCCACGTCGGCGGTACCTCCGGCGGTACCGCTCGGTACCGGAACGCGAGGCAGAACGAGGTTTCCGGCGGTAGGTGCAGCGGTAGCGCCCTGGCGGTAGTACCGCTTATCCTAGCGGTAGTACCGCTGCGCCTGGGTCACTTCTTCCGTCTTCTCTTCTTCTTCTTCTTGTCCAACTTCTGCATCTTCGTTCATCGACTCGTGGGACTCCTTGTAGGCTTCATTCCTGAGTATGCATAGAACACTAGCTTGAGGTAGCAAACCATTCATGAAATCATCAAGATCACAAAAGGATAGGAGCGAGTTCACCTTTTCATGTAGGGCTTTGACTCGTGCTCTTGTCATTGGTCCACTTGGCGTATCATGTGTAGGAACCGGAGATTGGGCTACATCATCTCCCTCCCCCCCTTTGGAAAGAGTCGTCCTCGACTCTTGTTCATCCTAATCGCTTGAAGTTCCATAATATGGTGATAAGTCGGCGACATTGAAGGTGTCATGCACCAAGTACTTGGAGTTGGCGATGTCGTTCTTGTATGCGTTGTCGTTGATGCGCTTGAGGACCTTAAAAGGTCCATCTCCACGAGGGTGAAGCTTGGACTTTCTTGCATCCGGAAAGAGATCTATGCGGAGATGAAGCCACACTAGGTCTCCTTCTTCAAATATCATAGCGCGCTTGTTCTTGTTCATCTTCTTAGCAAGGTCTTCATTGTGCTTCTCAAGTGTTATTCTTATATCCTCATGTAGCTTCTTCATGAAGGCGGCGCGCTTGTCGAAGTCCATGCTTGATTGTTCACGTAGTGGTAGTGGTAGCATGTCCAAAGCGGTGTATGGGTTGAAACCATATACGATCTCGAAGGGGCTTCTCTTTGTTGCTCGGTGTAGTGCTCGATTGTAGGCGAACTCGGCATGTGGGATGCACTCTTCCCAATTCTTCAAGTTTGGCTTGATCAACACACGAAGAAGCGTGGATAGACTTCGATTCACCACTTTGGTTTGACCATCCGTTTGAGGGTGATAGGCGGTGGAAAAGAGTTGCTTGATTCCCATCTTGGCCATCAATGTCTTCCAAAAGTAACTCACAAACTTGACGTCATGATCCGACACAATTGTCCTTGGCACTCCATGAAGACGAACGATCTCCCTAAAAAACAAAGTTGCAATGTGTGAAGCATCGTCAGTCTTATTGCATGGTATGAAGTGTGCCATCTTAGAGAATCGATCAATGACAAAAAAATATGGAATCCTTGTTTGTTTTAGTGCGTGGGAGTCCCAACACAAAAATCCATGGCAATATCGGACCAAGGTCCATGTGGAATTGGCAAAGGAGTATACAAGCCATGAGAGTTTAGTGTAGACTTAGCTTTGAGACATGTAGAACATCGGCGGACTAAGTGTTCAACATCACGCTTCATTCTTGGCCAATATTAGTTGGTAGCGAGCATGACGTAGGTCTTGTCGCGACCAAAGTGTCCCATGAGCGATCCTCCATGAGATTCCTTCAAAAGAAGCAAACGAAGCGAAGACTCGGGAATACAAAGTTTGTTGGCCTTAAACAAGAACCCTTTGTGCAAATGGAACTCCTCAATTCCTTTGCTCTCCAAGCATTTAGCAAAAATGTTTCCAAAGTAAGTATCGGTAGCGTACAAATCCTTTATCTCTTCCAAACCCAAGACATTAACTTCAAGATGTGTAAGTAGGTTGGTCTTGCGGGATAATGCATCCGCAACCACATTGTCTTTACCTTTCTTTTATTTGATTACAAAGGTGAAAGACTCAATGAACTCAACCCACTTAGCATGTCTCTTATTCAAATTCGTTTGGCTTTTCAAATATTTCAAGGATTCATGGTCGGAATGGCTGACAAACTCCTTAGGACGAAGGTAGTGTTGCCAAACATCCAAAACACGAACCAAAGCATACAACTCTTTGTCATATATTGGATAATTCAAGCGAGCTCCATCTAGTTTCTCACTATGGTATGCGATGGGTCTACCATTTTGCATGAGAACTCCTCCAATACCCAAACCACTTGTATCACATTCAATCTCAAAAGTTTTGGAAAAATCCGGAAGTGGAAGTAGTGGGGCTTGGGTTAACAACCTCTTGAGCTCATTGAAAGCAAAATCATGTGCATGGCCCCAAATGAGGCACATTCTTCTTTGTACGATCATGAACAGGGCATGCAATTGTTGAAAAATCTTTGATAAATCGGCGATAAAATCCGGCAAAACCCATGAAATGTCTCAAGTCCTCGAGTGACGTAAGAAAAGGCGAAGAGAGAATAGCTTCTAACTTTGCTTCATCAACTTCAACACCATTCGACGAAACAACAAAACCCAAGAAAATGAGCTTATCGGTGGCAAATGTGCACTTAGAAATATTAGCATAAAGCTTTTCATTGTGAAGGGCCAACAAAACTTGAGCAACATGAGAAGTATGCTCTTCCACCGACTTGCTATAGATGAGGATATCATCAAAATAGACAACCACAATTTTTCCAATGAAAGGACGAAGGAGATGATTCATAAGACGTATAAAAGTTGAAGGTGCATTGGAAAGACCAAATGGCATGAAAAGCCATTCATAAAGACCAAGCTTTGTTTTGAAGGCGGTCTTCCATTCATCACCCTCACTCATCCTTATTTGATGATAGCCACTCTTAAGATCAATTTTGGAAAAGATAGCGGAACCACAAAGTTCATCGAGCATATCATCAAGCCTAGAGATAGGATGGCGATACCTAACGGTTATGGCGTTGATGGGCGACAATCCATGCAAAGGCGTAGGGTGTTTGTCGTGCTTGGGCACCAAGATGACGGGCACGGCGCACGGACTCACGCTTTCACGGATGTGGCCCTTGTCAAGAAGCTCTTGTATTTGCCGCTCGATCTCCTTCATTTCTTTGGGGTTGGTGCGTTAAGGTGCACGGTTAGGTAACGGTGCGCCAGGGACAAGGTCGATGCGACTCTCGATGCCGCATAGAGGAGGTAGTCCCGGTGGCACCTCTTGAGGGAACACATCTTCAAACTCCTTCAAAAGAGACAACAAAGATGGAGGAATGTTTGTTAAGGTGTTAGTAAAAGAGGCTTCACCCTTGCATATGAGCACATAGTGAAGTGTGGATGGGTCCTCTCTCAACTCCCTCATGTCTCTCTTGGTGGAAAATAGAGTTAAGTTTGGTGTGTCTCTCTTTGAAGATTCACTCATGTTTGGCTTGTGGCTCTCACTCACTTTCTGGTGGATCACTCTCTCACCACTCATCTCACTTGAAGCTTTGACACGGTCCACTCTTTCTTGTGCGGTTGGATGACACCTATGGTCATTTGGATGGTTGGCTTCATGTTGTGCTCTAGCAATTGTCTTGGCATTGTCGGCAATTACTTGACTTGGTGTCATTGGACGGAGGACGAAGGTCTTTTCATTGCTTTTGAAACTATAGTAGTTTGTCCTTCCGTCATGTGAAACACTCCTATCATATTGCCAAGGTCTTCCAAGAAGTAAATGACAAACGGTCATAGGCACAACATCGCAATCGACGGTATCTTCATAAGCTCTAATCTTGAAAGACACTTGCACCATATGTTGAATCTTGACGGTTCCGCAATCACTCAACCATTGTACATGGTATGGGTTGGTGTGCTTGTTGATTTTCAAGTTGAGCTTGTCACAAAGTTCCTTACTTGCTAAGTTGTGACAATTTCCACCATCTATGATGACCTTGATGGACTTTCCATTAACAACCGCTCTTGTTTGAAATAAGTTGCATCGTTGGTCTTCTTCTACTTGGACATTGGTGGTCAACGTTCTTGTCACAACCAAGGTTGGTTCATTGGGGTCACCATCACAAAATATCTCCTTGGAGGCATCTTGAGCACTTTGTGTGGTGGTGACTTGGTTGGCGGCGATGTACTCCTCTTCACTCATTGACTCATATTCTACCAAGTCATTAACGATCATGACTTTCTTATTTGTGCACTCGAAGGATTTATGACCTTGTCCGCCACACTTGAAGCATTTCAAGAGTCGTGTGTCGGAGGAGGAACCTTGAGGTGCATTTGTTGAAGTAGGCACCTTCTTGAAAGGTTGGGGAGCTTGCGGTGTCGATGATGAGACATTTGGAGGACCTCTCATGCTTGCTTGAGGTGAAGTTTGTGTCATTGGAGTTGTTGAGGATGAAGGCTTGTTTGCATAGAAAGATTCTGTCTTGAGATACTTGAGCTCTTCAAGCACGTGACGCTCGGCCTTTGTTGCTTGATGGACTAGCTCAACCAAATTGGTATAAGGTTGGAACTCCACAATCTTCTTGATAGGATAGTTGAGGCCATTCATGAAACGAGCCATGGATTGCTCTTGTGACTCCTCAACATGGGCTCTTATCCTTAAGATTTCCATTTCCTTATAGTACTCATCCACGGACCTCACACCTTGCTTCAACTCTTGCAACTTCTTGTATAAGTCTCGAGTGTAGTGAGTAGGAACAAAGCGCTTGTACATCTCTTCTTTCATTTCAACCCAAGTAGTGATAGGTTGTTGGTGGTTTTGCACACGCGCATCTTGGAGTTGTTTCCACCATAAGAGAGCATATTCCTTGAACTCCAAGGATGCTAGAGTCACCATCTTGTTGTTGGAGTACTTGCGAACTCGAAAGATCTTGTCAACCTTGAGTGCCCATGAAAGATAGGCTTCCGGATCACTTGTTCCAAAGAACTTGGGTATGTCAAGCCTATGATTGCTCAAGTTGTCATATTCATCCCGATGATTTGGAGGTGGGAATGCACGTCCACGTCTCCGTTGATTGAGTCCATCACCATGGTGGTGGCTTGACTCGCTATCACTTGACTCGACTCGGTGATGGTGATGATCATCATGATGACGATCTTGTCGAGGACGCGGCTCATGATGCGGCATTGGGTTCTCGTCATGGTTGACATGTTCACGATGGCGATGTCGTTGCCTTCGAGGATGGCAATGTGGACATCCTTGATCACCATAGTCGTTGCCACCCGGCACACCATTGCCATTGACCCAAGGGTCTCGACGTTCTTGATGTTGTGATGGTGTTCTGTCATGCCTTGCATCATGGTGACGATGATGCTCTTGATGACCATTGGCATGGTGTACTCGAGGCGATGGTTGACGTTCCGCATCATGGTGCCGTCGATCATGCTCGTCGCGCCTTGGCATTTCTTTGCGTCCGTGATGATCACCTTGTCCATCTTGGCGCCGACGCGATGATCTTGACGACTCCCTTGAGTGACGAGATGATGAAGAAGATCCACGACGTGCAAGGTTCGCCATGTGCTCATTAATTTGCGACATTTGCTCGTTGATGTTGGCTTGCATGGTTTGCAAGTCTTGTCACATGTTGGTGAAGTTGCCTTCTTGAGCTTGGAGACGGCATTCATAGCATCCTAGGCTATCACCACTAGGAAAAGGCTTATAGCCAACAGCGTACCGCTGGCGGACAACGTCTTCGTCCGCCAGCGCTACGACCGCTGGCGGGCGGTTTTTCCTGTCCGCCACTGGTTCTGGACGTACCGCTGGCGGACAACAGCACATCTCGCCAGCGGTAGGAACAGGAATCTGGGACGAGGCGGGGCAAACTACCGCTGGCGGGCACAATACGCGCCCGCCAGAGGTATTAAACGTACCGCTGGCGGACGATAGACAGGGCCCGCTAGCGGTAGTTGCCGCGGCTGAGCTCAGCTGGGGAAAAAATGGGGACAGTACCGCTGGCGGGCTGACGAAATAGTACGCCAGCACTCCGTTAAGTACCGCTGGCGGGCACGCTGAAGCGTCCGCCAGCGGTAACCTGGGAAAGTAACATATACGTGCGGCCGCACCTACCACCCTTGCTCACTTATTGCACTTCACTCTTATCTCTCTTAGCTCGAGTTTCCCCCATTTGTGGCTCATTTCCTCCATGAAATTAATCACTTTTAGCCAACAAAAAGTGATTTAGTTGATAGATCCCACTAGATCTCTCCCCACATCCAACTTTGACCAAAAGAAATCCACTCAAGTCACTCAGATCTCAAGATTAAGATTTCATCTTCGGCCGACTTCCGCGGTTATTTTGACGTGTTTTAACATTCTTAAGGTGATCTTTTAGCGATATAAGTTAAAACACATTCTTAAAATTAATTTGGTCGGATAAATGCGCCCGCCGTAACCATGCGAAATGCTGGATGAAAAATGGCTTGGAATGTGTGAAATTGAGTTGTGATGAATAAATTTGTGTTGTGATGTGTGAAAATTAATGAGGGTGCCAATACCATGCCGGAATGTTGATTCATTTTCCGTTTCGGCAACTTTTGGCACTCTCCTTGGGTCCTATTTGTAGGAAGGTCATGGCGAATTTTTTCGTGAAATAAACCCGATAAAATATTAAATGGTGCTTAATTATTGTCTTGATTATACAACGTGCAGGTGATAATGGTTATTATGAGTGAACATGTCGTGAATACATACTTGAGACACGCGACGGAAGACATGCTGCAGAATAAGCGCAAAGATATACAGTGTCCGTGTCGCGCATGCAAACTCGAGGTCGGCATCAGTCCATTTACCGGAACTTTGCTGGAACACCTGCTCTTCCGTGGTTTCATGGATGGCCACACTCGTTGGTTAACAGATGATGAACATGATGGAAATGATGGTGCGCCGGAAGGAAATAATCAGGATCAAGGGCAGCAAGACAATAACAACGAGGGGCCAGAACACGAAGAGCCTGATCCGGATCCCGTGCAACATGATGAAGTAGAAGAAGACGATGATGATCGTGTGGTACTAGAAGAGGAGGACACACGGACACCGCTAACTTCAGTCGTGCGGGACCCTCATCTAACAGAATTGTTTCTTCAGAAGACGGCTAACAGGGAATCTAAGCTGGCGCAATTGGAGAAAGATTCAAATACTCCGTTGTATCCAGGCTGCGACCCAGAAGCTTCCCGCTTGAAAGTATCGCTTGATTTTCTGCAGATGAAGACAAGACACAAATTGAGCGATATAAGCGTCGACGCTAACCTGGAATATTTGCACGGTATCCTTCCGAAGGGCAACACGTGTCCTAAAAGTTGTGACGAAGCCAAGAAAGTCGTGTGCCCCTTTGATTTACCGCACGAGAGGTACCATGTGTGCATCTTCGATTGCTACATATTTCGGAAAGAGGACGAGGGAATGACCAAATGTCCAGTGTGCAATGCCAATCGATACAAGACCGGGAAGAAAGCCCCTCGCAAAGTTGTGTGGTACTTTCCGCTCATTCCTCGTCTGCAGCGATATTTCGCAGACCGTAAGGAAGCAAAGCTTATGCGCTGGCACGCGGAAAGAAAGGCGGCAGTGGTGCAAGATTCAGACCGGAGTGAAAAGATAATTCTGACACACCCTTCGGATGCAAGCCAGTGGAAAGCATTAGACTCTTTCGATGCAGACTTTGGAGACGAGCCAAGGAATATCAGATTGGGTTGCAGCACCGACGGTCTCAATCCGTTTGGCAACCAGAGCAGTTCACACAGCACGTGGCCCGTGTTTGTATGGATATACAACCTACCTCCCTGGTTGTGTATGAAAAGGAAGTACATACACATGAGCATGCTAATTCAAGGGCCGAAACAACCTGGCAGCGACATCAATCTGTATCTGAAGCTACTGAAAGATGAGCTAGACACGTTATGGTCGTCCCAAGGGGTTCCCACTTGGGACGCCGTCGCAGAAGATTATTTCCCTATGAGAGCTGCCTTGTTGTGTACAGTGCACGATTTGCCCGGCTACGCATATGTTGCCGGCCAGGTGTGCCACGGATATTTCGGATGTGTCAGGTGCCTGGATGATCCGACATACCTCCAGCTGAAGAAAGACGGTTCTTCGAAAACCGTACATAGGCCATCGACGATGAAGACCCATGGAGATGGCGTGGAGACCTTTTCAACGGTAAAGATGAGCTCCGAGAACCTCCACTTAAGAAGAGCGGCGATGACATTTACGAGTTGCTGAATGAATGGCAAGAGTGCCCTGAGCCGGGAAAGAAGCGAAAGGCGCCAAAACCGCTCTGTGGTGTTTGGAAGACGAGGTCTGTGTTTTGGGACTTGCCATACTGGCCCATCTACACTACGCCAAATTGCCTTGATCTAATGCATGTGACGAAGAATGTGTTCGAGAGTATGTTTGGCACTGTACTCCACATGGCGGACAGGACCAAAGATGGGCCAAAAGCAAGATTGGACCTTAAACATATGGACATCAGGAAAGAGCTTCATGCGCAGCGCAAAAATGTGGTAGACGACCAGTTGGATGAGGAGATGGACGGTCACAATGCCAAAAGGGTTAAGAAGAATGACTATTACTGTCCCCCCTCTTGCTTCACTCTTAGTCCAAAGGAGGTCGAACAATTGATGAAGTGCCTTCTAGGAGTCAAAGTGCCTTTGGGTTACTCGGGGCTGATAAGCAGATTCTTAGACTGGCAGAAAAAGAATTTCAGCGGTATGAAGTCTCATGATTGTCACGTGATGATGACACAGATATTCCCAGTTGCGATCCGAGGGATAATGGACAAGCACGTCCGTGAGACCCTTTTTGGACTCTGTAACTTCTTTGACGTGATCTCTCGAAAGTCAATCACCGCAAAGAGACTCTCAACGCTGCAGGAAGAGATTGTTGTGATACTATGCGAGCTTGAGATGTACTTCCCGCCCGCATTCTTTGATATTTGCGTGCATTTGTTGGTCCACATCGTGGATGATATCATTCATCTCGGACCGTTGTTTCTCCACAACATGATGGCGTTCGAAAGGATGAATGGGGTCATAAAAGGATTTGTTCGTAACAGGGCCCGTCCGGATGGAAGCATCGTTCAAGGCTTTCTCACTGAAGAGTGCATCTCTTTCTGCACGAATCATCTGGAGATAATTGATAACCCTGTTGGTTTGCCCCCAAACAAGCACTTTGGCAAGTTAGGTGGGTCAGGTCACAAAAATGGCGCGCGGGACTTACATGTGGGCTTCAGTAAGAGAATGGCCGACTTTAAGAGGGCAAACTTAGTAGCTCTCCAACACCTTCAAATGGTCGATACTTGGGTGCAAAAGCACAAACTGGAGATTAAGCAGAAGTACATTAGCCAGGGCAGGCAAAGGACCGAAGGAGAAATAATCAGAGAGCACAACTCCTCTTTCTTGAGTTGGTTCAAAGATGAGCTTGTCGCTCCGCCAACGGATGATGCAGAAGGTAGATGGTTATACGACTTGTCACGTGGCCCCGCCCCCAACCTCGCGACATTTCAAGCATATGATATCAACGGGTTCACTTTCTACACAGAGGCAAAGGACAAAACTTCTGACTATCAAAATTCAGGGGTAACAATGCTATCTTACGTCGGTGACAAAAAGTTCAGATACTACGGAAGGATAGAGGACATCTGGGAGCTTAACTACTCTGGAGAGAAGGTGCCGATGTTCCGTGTGAGATGGGCTAGGTTATCCACCGTGAAAAAGGAAGACCAATACTTCACCACCATGGTTTTACCGGAAGCCGGCACTTCATCAAGCAGCACGAACGTCACCGCACAAAATGAGCCATGGGTATTGGCTAAGCACGTGTCTCAGTGCTTCTTCATAACCGACCCGTCAAAGCCTAGCCGTGTAGTCGTGAGGAGAGGCAAAAGAAACATCATTGGAATGGATGGAATCGCGAACGAGGACGACTTCGACCAGTACGGTGACCCTAATATTGAAGATGATGAAGATGATGATAACACGCCATACACATCAAG
Source organism: Poa pratensis (assembly GCA_947311845.1). Taxonomy (NCBI): domain Eukaryota; kingdom Viridiplantae; phylum Streptophyta; class Magnoliopsida; order Poales; family Poaceae; genus Poa; species Poa pratensis. The sequence goes on from CAMZMU010000063.1 coordinate 161,956,356, forward strand.
AAGAAGCAGAACCACGCTACCCACGAGAGGAGGTCTTCCATTCTTAAGAAGAGGTCATAATGTGGGGCTGAATTATGTAGCTAAGACCACCAAGAAAGGCAAGAAGAAGGCCAAACGCTAAGAGAAAAGCGCGAGACACATGCATGTGTGTTATTGTAAAAAGTTGTAATTTAATTAAGATGTTTTGAACAATGTGATGTGTATGAATATTTATTTATATACACACAACTATTTATTTATATACGCACAACTATACTAGAAAATACTAAATAATAACAAAAAACAGAATAAAAAACAAAACAGAAAATTTTAAAACATACCGCTGGCGGATAAATCTTTCCGTCCGCCAGCGGTAACCATATACCGCTGGCGGACACCTGGCCCGTCCGCCAGCGGTAAGTGTGGCCGGCCCACTTACCGGCCGGTCGGGCCGCTCTCTTTCCATCTTCCCAGTTCTTCCCCCACCCGCGCCCGGCCTCCTCTCTAACCCTAACCCCGCCGCCGCCGCGCCGCCCCGGCCTCCGAACCGCCCCGCCGCCCACATTCGCCGCCGCCGTCGCCGTCGACCGCCGCCCCACCCCCACCGCCCCGATTCGCCGCCCCGCGCCGCCCCGACTCGCCTCCCCGCGCCGCCCCGATTCGCCGCGCCGCCCCGACTCGCCTCCCCGCGCCGCCCCGATTCGCCGCCCCACCCCGCCCGCCCCGCGCCGCCCCGCGCCTCCCGACTCGCCTCCCCGCGCCGCCCCGACTTAGCCGCCCGCGCCGCCCCACCCCGCGCCGCCCCGATTCGCCGCGCCTACTCGCCGCCTCCCGACCGCCGCCGTCGCCGGCCTACTCCTCCACGCCGCCGCGCCCCTCCCGGTGAGCTCACCCGCCGCCTCCTCCCTCCCCTCCCACCCGTTAACCGCCGTGCACGGAAGGTGTTTGTTGAAATGCCATTACTATTTTTTACCCCTTATTTGTGGTTAGTGGTGACAATATGAAGTATGCATGTGAATATGGTTGCGGATGTGATTCGGTGGTGGTTGTGATGTGATTCGGAAATGCCGATTTTGGTGGTTGTGATGAATATAAAATGTTTGCAGGTACCCTTGAGTCCCTTGAGATTGCCGGAACGTTGATTAGCTTCCGTTTCGGCAAATTCGGGTACTCCATATCTCGTAATTGTAGCAAAGGTCATGCCAAAAAAATTCGTGAATTTTTTCGTTATACTAAAGTTCGACTTTTCTCGTTAGTGTGAACATGGCGGACAACGACGAGGCCGGCGGTTCTCATATACAAGACGAGGATCCGATGCAGGCGTTCATAGAGAACGAACTCAGAAATACCTTCAAATCCATGTTTCCTACTGTCCGTGAGTTTGTTGGGACTTGGATGAAGGGAGGCCAAGTAGGACCTCCCCCCATGATCGGCTACGGGTGCGGCAACTCTATCACCAATTTGGTTCCTATCTTGCCAAATCATGGGACGCCAGAAGATGCGCCGGTGAACAAGCCTAAGAAGGCACGTAAAAGATACAAGAAAACAAAATTGGACGACTCCACCGTCCCACCGGAGCAGGGGACTGATTCCCGGTTTGTGGACAGGATACCCATCAAGGACTGGCATAAGATGCATCACTTGGGTAGATCGATCCTGCCGGCGGATCGTGTCAAACAGTTGAGAGGACATTTGTTGGACCTACATGAGGTTGTTCTTGTTGTGGAGAGGAAACTTCTCGACCAAGAAGCTCCAACATATCCCCTTTTCATTGCAAATGTACCAGAACGGTTGGGCTTTGTCAGGGAAAATGGCGCAGACCTGCTCTTTGTGAGATTTGATGATATCTTCGCAGTGTACCATAGTCTTCCGCTCCACCCATCCATAGTCCGTCTTGTTGCGCTCCAAATGGCGCACCAAATCAAAATGGAGAATACCCCCGCATAGTGATGGTTGACCCCTACTACATGCAAGAAATGTTCGTGAACAACCCTGAGGGTAGGAAATCCGCGACCGGTTATCTCCAAAAGCTCTTCCTCGACAATGCGTCGAGCCCGCCGTGCTCATTTCTCTTGCCTTATTTTCCCGAGTAAGTCATGCCTACCTGTCATAACATGCTTCCACAGATTTCCATCGTTGAATTTGCGTCTACAATGGTGATGTTTTGCGCAGAAACAAACACGGCACCCTCATCCACTTGGACATGGAACGCTTAGCTGCCTTGTATCTCGATAGCGGGGATCGCTATGAAGACAGGGCGGAGTCTAAGCGGGACTACACCGACATCAAGATTGTTCTGAATAATGCTCTCCACGGCTACGCCATGAAGGGTGGCCCGATTTTAAAAACAAGAAAGTCAGAGGATGGAAGGTTTAGGTTCGCGCACCGAACGTATTTCCCCTGCATGAAGCAGGATTCAAGTAGTTGGATGGAGTCATGGTACCTCCTCTATCAAATGAGGTGGTTTTTAAAGTTTCAACGACGAGGCCAATTTATTTCTCGTGATTTCAACGCATGGGTTGCAAGACTAAAGGACTCCGCTGATTATGTTATCAGAGCCGAGTTCCGATACATTCAGAACATGATCGCGCGAATCATCATGTGTGACGTCCTAGATCAAGATGGACAATTCTACTACGGCTTACAACCACCAGCTAATGCCGATATAGAAAGGCGCTTAAGCTATTCGGGTGATGACAGGCCATTCAACTCGTTAAATGGTTGTGAACCATTCCCGTAGATACCAGAGAGAAGGTGATCGAGGAACAAATCTTTATTCTGTCTTATGTACACAACTCGTTAGATGCATGCATGCTTAGTTAATTTTTTGTTTGCTTTAATCTTTCTTCTCTCTTATGTACACAAATCTTTTTTCTTACAACTCTTATTTGACTTGTAATTTTATATGCGTCTTGTGTACAGAGAAATGGGGAAGTGGTATGTGGTGTACAAAGGTCGTGTTCCAGGAGTATATGAAAAGTGGGAAGACTGTAAAAAGCAAGTGAACGAGTTCAAAGACAACAACCACAAGAGCTACAAGACTAAAGCGGAGGCGGAAGCTAGGTATGCCAACCATCTACTTGAGGAAGAAAAGACGAACCGGATGATGACGTCCAACATCATCGTGAACAACCACAACATTTACGAAAGTAAAGCGGAGACAGAAGCTAGATATTTGCATCACCTGCTTGCGGAAGAGAGGAAGAACCGGATGAAGTCCAACTTCATCGTGATCCCCTTCTTACTGATCATTATTGTCATTCTCTTGTATAAGATTGTGTTTTAGATGACAGTAGTAATCCATTTGGAAAACTTCCGTGTATGAATTAATCTATCGACATGTATTCGTGTATGACAACTTTTGACGCGTTTGTATGTGGAAATTTCTATGTTATTATCATTTTCGTCGCCTGTACCTCAATATCCTGTATTTATATTTGTTATGCTGCTGGAATACGTTATTTAAAAAAACAAAAAATACCACGAAAAATGTACCGCTGGCGGACACAGAGGCGTACCGCTGGCGGACAGCTCTCTCAGAACTCCAACCAGCGAGGCGTACCGCTGGCGGCCGAAGTATCTTAGCGCTGGCGGCCGCTGCTTCACGCCAGCGCTGCCTATCCTCGCGCTGGCGGGCGGAAATTGTGCCCGCCAGCGGTAACGATCGTTACCGCTGGCGGACGGCCGCCCGCCAGCGGTAAATCGTTACCACTGGCGTAATCACCGCTGGCGGGCGCCCGCCCGGCAGCGGTAGACCATTTCCGTCCGCCAGCGGTAGGCTTTTTCCTACTAGTGCACGCACAAGGTGTCGAAGACTCACAAACTCGCCATTCGTGACGTAGCCATGATCGCCTTGATGACCTCCATTGATATCACCGTCCGAGCTTGAGCTCCCATTTGTACTTCCCTAAACATGATTCTCAATGAACAAGTGAGATGTATTGGAATAGACAAGCAAGATAAACTAAACCGAAGGATAAATGTGCTTGCTCAATGAGAATCCGATTCTCACACCCAACTCACACACTTATGTGGATAGGTAGGTATGGTGGTTGGAAAGACAAATGAAATCAACCCGAAATCAAGATATTGTCTAAGCAAGTAGAAAACCAAAATGATCAACGAGCCAAACAAGTCGATCTCAAAAGAAAAGAAGAAAGAAACACACACGTGGCGATGGAAGTGACTTGTGCAACTATCAAAATGAGCAAGATAACCTAGCGAAGACTACGCTCGGTGTTGCACAAGTGCTCAATGAGCCACTAGCTCGATTGCAAAGTATGAGTGGACTCCAAGATTTGCACTAAGGACACCACCTATAAGATGTTCATCGAGCGTTGGCGCAACCTACAAAGTGGCGAGTGGTGTTTTCTTTTCTCTCTCTTTTTGTGGCTCTTTTTGCTTCTTGACTTTTTCTCTTGTCAAAATGGTGGCTCTTTTGCTTCTTGAGCTCTTTGCACACTAACTTTCTTGAAGCCAACACGATATATGATATGATAACTAGCGCACAACTTTTGCTCGGAAACTACACGGTGTCGATGTGCAAAGTCCACGCAATCGCTAAGAGCTAGCCTCAATAGGATATGGTAAACACAAGGATGTAATGTGGCTTGCAAGGAAAAGGAACTAAGGTAAGGGTTGGAGAGGTTATACCTTCTTCGACAACCTTACCCGTTTGTTGTCGTAGTCTCGTGCTTGCCCACGAGTTTAGGGATGATGGATCAACCGCAATGGTGTCGTAGAGCGCGTTGATAGCTTCGCAACGAGCCAAGAATCACTCAAAACGGAGTCCGGAATCAAAAGATATGACGAAAGCAATTTTTAGAAATTTGCTGTTTTCGGCCCTGGCGGTAGTACCGCTGGTATAGACGGTAGTACCGCTGCGGTCGCTGGACCGTGCCCGAGACGCGAAGAACACACGATTTGGGCGGAAAAACCGGCCGAAAATCGTCAAATCGAAGGGGCAAATGATGGAATTGGGCTATGGAAACGCATAGGAAGCAAGATCAACAAGTATAGCACGAGATCCATGGATCAAAACTTGCAAAAACGCTCTCAAATCACAGATCGATCCAAAAGCAATTTGGGGATTTTTAGGTGAAATTTTCGAATTTCTCAAAATCAAAGAAAAATTTGGGGGAAAAGTGGGGGAAAACACAAATCAAATCCGTGGCAACCGTTGCTCTGATACCATATGTTGAAGGGTTGTCCCGATCTTCACAGATTTGGGCGGATTTCACGAAGAACATGAAGAACAAGAGGAAGAACTCGAAGAACACCAAACACAATAGGGGCAAAGGAGGATAAATAGAAAGACACAAGCAACCAATTGACCGGTAACACGCCCCAAGGGTAGCCCCCGATCCTCAAGAGATGCAAGCACACTTACTCTTAGATTCATTTATTTCACCGGTCGAATCTACCAGTTCAACCACCGAGATGGAAGACGAGTAATCGCAACTACAAGGAGGAATTCATCTCCATGCAAGGAGGCCTTGGTTCATCTCACTAAGAGGCATCTCATAAGAGGCAACATCCAAAGGATGGAAAGGAGCTAAGCTCAACTCAATCTCAGCATAGTCTAACCCTAGATCTGAACATAGGGGCCCTATAAATAGTGTTGACCAAAAAGGGGTAGGTGGAGGAAGGCTTCACGGGTCCTCATCTTGAGCTGCTCCCGCACGGGCGGTAGTACCGCCGGTGCGGGCAAGGTTCGCTTCAACCCACGTCGGCGGTACCTCCGGCGGTACCGCTCGGTACCGGAACGCGAGGCAGAACGTGGTTCCGGCGGTAGGCGCAGCGGTAGCGACGGGGTAGCGCCCTGGCGGTAGTACCGCTGCGCCTGGGTCACTTCTTCCGTCTTCTCTTCTTCTTCTTGTCCAACTTCTACATCTTCGTTCATCGACTCGTGGGACTCCTTGTAGGCTTCATTCCTGAGTATGCATAGGACACTAGCTTGAGGTAGCAAACCATTCATGGAATCATCAAGATCACAAAAGGATAGGAGCGAGTTCACCTTTTCATGTAGGGCTTTGACTCGTGCTCTTGTCATTGGTCCACTTGGCGTATCATGTGTAGGAACCGGAGGTTGGGCTACATCAATCGTCGTGTGGGCCTCAGGGGTATCAGGCGTCAGCGTGATCTTCTCAACCTGCACCGCGGCGGCGAGAACCGCTACGCCGAAGACCCTCGTGGGAGGCCGAGACCCCGTAGATCCGCAGCCCGCAGGTAGTGGCAAGACCACTGTCGCGGCAGGCACCGGCCTTGTCCGTGGGTACTGCCTCGCGATTGGCGGCGGGAGGACACAGACATCAGTGAAGGAGGAGAAGAGATAATTTAGCATTTTATTTTCTTTTTCGAATAGAGAAAATTTAATTACTCTCCTGGAAATTCAGGTGGGATCAGAGTGTGGTCCCAAGCACGCTCCAAGGCCTATCAAGTTTAAAATAGGTCTTTTTATAACATTCAAAATGCATAGGACAGAAAAAAGACTTGTAGTACTTAAATTTCCAAAAAGATTTTGAACAATGTAGATCTTTACGTAGTAGTTTGCACGGTCTTCTACCCCGTCAGTCTTGATATTTTTTATAGTGTTAAGAAAACAATAAAATTGCGTGTGTTTTTATTTACACAAAGGAATAATGCGACCAGTTGGACGCTCTTCTAAAATCAGTAAGTGTGCGCAAAAGATTGTACTTCTGATGCCTTCTCCTTCATGTGCATTTTTGGCGTGCCCTCCTATCCCTCCCTCCTTGCATCGATGCTCCATGCCTCGCCCACCTTGGATGGCACAGAACTAGCCTCGATGAATGAAGCGTACAAAGACACGAAATTAAGCGAACAAAGCCACCTTAGCAAAAATGTGTGTCACTTGGTTGATAAAGAGAAGTTGGTGTTACAAATTTCTGGCTAACTACTCCATTGCTCAAGAATGAAAGTAAGAAATAAAAATGTGAGAGACGTCATATAAGAAGATGTGGAGGGGTAAAAGGAAAGAGAGTTAGAGAGGCAGGAGGCTCTAAATATCAAGGGTATAAAAGGCAGATGAAAACATACAATGACCACAATTGTCTACCCCCCCCCCCCCCCCCCCCGCCGAATTCAAATGTTCAAACCTTAGGCCCACCCACTAACATAAGCACATTCCAACTCCGGCCTCACATGTCATGCTTTGGGGACAGAAGAGGTTCTCCGCTTGACTTCCTATTAAAAAGGAACATAAGTCAATTTTGTACATTGAAAGGTCGAAAGAGGTACAAAGAGAGAAGGATTGCAAGTTTCCCCTATAGTGATGCTATTCTTACAAGTATCAATGTTCTCATGACACATATTTTTGAACGCGAGAAGATAGAGCACTAGACAGTAGAAGACGAGAGCACTAGACAGTAGAAGACGATATTATTCTAACGTAGACATGAACTAGAAATAGAGGAGCATGAAAGTGTGTCCCTAGGATTGTGAAATTGTGAGAGCTACGTGGGCGTTGAGATCTCTAAATTTGTATCATAGAAGAAAGATCCAAAAACATAGAACCATAATTTATGGTCTACGAGATCTTTAAATCTCAGATCATAGCAGAAAGATCTTTAAATCTCATGGTGAGAGCTATGTAGGTGTGGAGATATCTAAATCCGTAGCATAGAAGAAAGATCCACATACATAGAACCATAATTTATGGGCTACGTAGGCGTAGGCAGGGAGATCTTTAAATCTCACATCTTATCAGAAAGACACAATACATAAACCAATATATATCGGAAAAACGCATTAAAAACTGAACCTGTCAGAAGTTTCTTATGAGGCAAAGTGTCAGTTGTTTGAGTTCTTATAGTGAAGGAGAATCCCATTTGTGGATTAATGTTTGCACTAGGAATACCAGCCAAAAAAGGCATCCTAGACGACACATAACTCTTCTAGACGAGTGCAGCAAATGAATAGAGCTCACAAACCAAAGTAAAAAAAGTATTATATAGGGACGAGGCGCCTCCAACCGTTTCGTCGCGAGGCCAAACACATCCAATTATCGTTTGGTGTTACATACATCTCGCAGACTACTCGATTATTAGTTGGACAAAATGTGAAGGATCTTCCTAGTTACAAATTTGTAACACACCCTTGGCCGCCGGTGAGGATCGGGGCGTGAGCTCGGAGATACTGGTGGCTTGTGGTAGCCACCGGACCTGAGGAAGACGAGGTTGGGGACGAGACGAACGGGGATGGGGAAAAGAGATGCAGACCTCGGTCTGTTCTGTTCTGTTGTTCGATGCCCTTCTTCCTGGCGTAGCTGCTCCTTTTATTGGCATCCACCGATACTGCCGGCCCATGAAGCCCAGGCCCAACTTGCTCAAGGTATCGGGTGTGACAATACCGCCCCCAAGAAACATTGCTTGTCCCCAAGCAATGGCTCGGTCAATTCTGTCACAGATGGCAGCTGCACCTCCAACTTCAGCACTGATATCGCCTTGCACTTGCCACTCGTGGATTGCGACAATGCCCGGATCCCACGGCCTTCCCAGAGTACATATGATGGACTGAGCAAATTTTGAACCGAACGCGCTGATGCGGACATCACCAGAATCCCGTGGGAGCTGTACCTGCAGCTTGGACTGCTGGTTGGAGTAGAATTCATAGTCACGGTCATGTAAATTTGTCGCAATGAGCATTATGCCATTCTCTGCATTTTCCTCCAGTGAAAAACTTGGCCATGCCCAGCAACATGCAAGCTTCTTAAGATGTCTGGAACAGATATGTGCATATGTGACTACCTCAGTGCACCCGAACATGTGTGAAAATCTGAATTCCATTCTTACTTGAGTACTTTTCAGACAATCAAGAAACCTCATTTGCAGCACATCGAGAACATTGTTGAGCATTTGTCGCTGAATGCATTCCATTCTCCCTAGACACCCAATCTGCATACGGTGGAAGGTTTTCCTTGGTTCCTTAGCACAAGGACTCTCATAAGAACTACCAGAACGCACCATATATACAGGGACTGAAGTAAAGCAAGTACTCTGCTCTGCTGCATATGATGACATATATAACCATACCCGCATGTCACACCAGGAAATAGAGTAGTGAGCACTCCAACAGCTCAAATCTGCCAAACTTAGAAACTGAGCACTTGTTATAAGCTGCAAGACCAATCGCCAATTTCCCGGATCCCATGGGAATGTGAGTGTGGTACTATTGGTGTCAAGCTGTAGTGAACAACCAGCAGGATCCCATGACAAGGAAAATGAAACAATATTACTGTCATATTGCCTCCCCCTTAACAGTAGCTGTTGTAACTTGCCACGATCCCATGGCAATGAGAGCCTCACATTGTTAGTAGTATAGGTCAGCTGAAATATTGGATTAGGTGTCGCATTCCCTTGAGTGCCTCGATCCCACTGTATTGTCAGTAATTCACTATTGTTGAACTCTTGTGGTGGCAGCATAAGGTACACCAGCTGACCTTCAGTTGCTGCATGACCCAAACCTATGCTAGTGTCAGCCACATCCTTAGGCTCCTCGAGAGATTTCATAGGCCGCTCCAGAAATAGTGACAAGCCTCCAACATTTGTGAGTACACTATCGCCAATATCCTCCGCATGATCCAAACAAACCTCTAGGAAAAGTGACATGCCACCGACATGAGTCGACATAGCATGGTAATCATCATTGGAGAATTGGTCAGGATCCGGTTTGAGATCACCCTCCAACACAACATCAGTCAAGGATGCACATTCCGTTGCTTCCCGTGTGAATTCGGGTAGCTGTACATCGGCGTCGACACGCAGGTCAATTGTCGAACACTTCGTAGGCATGAAATTTCTATGATCATCGGCGCCAAACTTGGCTTCAATTACAGTAATGAAATCATTCCAGGTGAGCACTTCATTTCTCAGTTTGTACGCTTGAAACCAATGAGCCGCATTACCCTCTAAGTGCAATCTAGCAGTTGTAAGCCACATAGCAAGGGAGATGTTGCAAACCTTGAAAAAGTCCAGGCAATTGTCACGCCAGATTCGAGGAAACGAACCATCAAACTTAGGAAACGACATCTTAGGAGTAATCTGTCTACTGCAGCCAAATTTCTCCTCCGGGAATCTACCACGACCCTGCATCACCTCTGCTCCTAGCGCCGCCGTGCTGATGCCCGGATCCAGGAGTCGCTGCACTGAGGAAAATCCTGGAGTCATAGCACTTGCCTGTGGCGCTCCCCTGCAGCCGCCCACAGGTGGGGAGTTGAGGATCCCCTTTCCCAGCGAGCGATCTGAATCCGCTTCGCCGTTCTCCAGGTTCACAACAAACGGAGTAGTGTTGTCCCCCAGTTTCGCCACTGCCGCCGCCGCCATCTGTTGGGACAAAGATTCCTGGCGCCGTTTGATGCCGTCCATGACGCGCGTGTGGTCGCTCACCGCGCGGCCGTTGATGTCAAGCTGGCTCGCCACCTGCTGGTACGCGGTGTCGAGCAGCCCCATCCGAACATCGAGGGAGCCCATCTGCGTCTGGACGCGCTCCAGGCCCTCCCGGATCGCCGTCAGCGCCTCGGCGGTGCTCGCCGACGCCTCTCCCATCGCCTCCATTGTGGAATATATTTTTTGGGGAATTTTTTTCTGGAAATTTTGACGTACAGATCCGAGGATCGATGGCTCGGATACCACTGTAACACACCCTTGGCCGCCGGTGATGATCGGGGCGTGAGCTCGGAGATACTGGTGGCTTGTGGTAGCCACCGGACCTAAGGAAGACGAGGTTGGGGACGAGACGAACGGGGACGGGGAAAAGAGATACAGACCTCGGTCTGTTCTGTACTTTTGTTCTGTTGTTCGATGCCCTTCTTCCTGGTGTAGCTGCTCCTTTTATTGGCATCCACCGATACTGCCGGCCCATGAAGCCCAGGACCAACTTGCTCAAGGTATCGGGTGTGACAAAATTACACAAACATACAAGGAACAAAATAAGAAAAATGCAAACACCAAAAAAATATGTTGAGTGAAAAACGTGAGATTCATTTAGTTGTACTAGGAAGGAGAAGATGAAGGGGAGAAGTAGGCAAGAGAGTCGGAGGGCCTAAAAATCAGGGGGCAGCCGGAAAACAAACCACCACCACAATCCTCTGCCCCCGCACGCCAAACCCCCGGCCCCACCTGTCACTCCACGGCCCTGCATCTCCGGCCCCACCTGCCATAGACACCCGCGGTCGCCTCATCCCCACGCGCGCCGCGCCACGTGGCAGCACGGGACGCTCCCTCCTCGCGCTCGTCTCTCTATTAAGCCAGAACGAACGAGCCCGAACCAATCCGGCTCCGCTCTCGCCGTCGCACGCACGCCAATCTCGCTGGCCAAGATCCATGGCGGCGGCTGCGAGCGGACGCGGGGCCGTGCTGGCGGAGGAGGAGGAGTTCGGCGAGCGGGAGCTGGAGGTGGCCGCCATTCTCGCGGACCTGCCGTCCATCGTGCGCGCGGAGCGCCGCCGCCACCGCCGCCGCCTCGAGAAGCGGCAGCAGCAGCAGACGCGCCCGGAGATCCCCACCTGGGGCCGGCGCCGTCCAAGGAAGGCTCTCGCTGCAGCGGCGGAGAAGCCTGCCTCCGCAATCGTCGCTGCTCCTGCTGCTGCTGAAGAGGACCGCCATAGCAGGAGGGACGGCGCCGCCAGCCCGGACACCCCGCTCGCCTTCCTCGCGGACGACGACGAGGACGACGACCACGAGGACCGCAAGAAGGCGGCGGCGGCGCACGACGAGGTGAGATCTGCTGCGCTCAGTTCGGCCCGCTTCGATTCCGATTTCCGCCTGCCTGGCTCGTCGTTGACGTGTTCCCCTGTCTGTCTCTGCGTGCGCAGTGGGTTCAGCAGCAGCGCGGCGCCGTCGCGAGCTTGTCCCACGAAAACGCCCATCTCGTAAAGGTCCGTGGCCTCTTCCTTCTCTTTCGAGCTGTAATTTCTTTTTCGTGCCGCCGTCATCAATCTCGTGACGTATGCTGTTCCTTAGTGGTACTGCCTGGATTGGCTGGCTGAAGTAGTTCCTTTCCTGATGTAACCAATCTTGATCGGAAATCAGCAGTGCTAACGCTGTTCCTCTCCTCGTTCACTGTGGTGAATCGAACAGCAGATCGAGGAGTTCAGAGCCCGGCTGGAGAACTCGCGGAGCACCAACGACAGCCTCAGCCAGATGCAACAGAGCAAGGTGATAATGACGAATCCCCTGTTTCCCCACTCTGAATCTCTGACTGCTCGAATCGGTCAATCGATCGATCCGGTTCGCTGTTACAGTGATTTCCTCGCGGTGCAATTTTTTTAGTTGAATTGGAAAGACGAGGTCTTTCCGGTTTAAGCTCGATTCGATCCGCCATTGACTGCGCACGCCGTGTTCTTTCTTTCTTTTCGCTCGTTTTCCTTTCCCGGATTGGGGCCTCGTGTCTCGCTAACCGCCTCCGCGAATTTGGAAAGAAAGGGAGGCTAACGTACGCGCCACGTGTCACTATTTTGCAGCACAAGAAGCGGAACGGGCCGGAGCAAGACGAGGAGGAGCAGGAGCGGAGGGGGAAGCTGCAGGACCGGCCGGCGCTGGACCTGAACGAGCCGGCGGAGGCGGACGCCGAGGACGCCAAGCCGCAGGCTGTCGCGGCGCAGTCGTGCCACCGAGCGCACCAGCTCCAGCAGCTCATGCAGCAGAAGGCGGCGCTTTCTTCGGCCGCGCGGCGGCGGCGGCGGGACATCCGGCGGGCCAAGGCCTACGCCGGGAGCAGCAGGACGCGGCGGTAGGATAAGGGTAGGGCCACGACGATGGCCAGCGCAGAGTGCAGATTTTCTTTTCCTTTGTCGTTGAGGCGTGCTAGCAGTCTAGCACTAGATCGAGACCATCGTTTTAGTTGGATTGTAATTTTGCGAGATGGATTTCCCATGGACGAGCTGCAGAAGAGTGGTAGATGGATTTCCCATGGACGAGCTGCAGAAGAGTGGTAGCAGTATACTAGTACTAGTATAGTGGTTGTATTCCAGCTAAAGATGTATCATCTGTTGGCAATTAGCCAACATTAGTTTATAATAATATTATAAAATAGTATTCTTTCGATGATATTCTTTCATCATGTCTCCATTATGTCGTATATTTGTGGTTTAGTGTGTGTTGATTCCTCAATCAAGCAACCGTGCCAAGATATTGATTTAAAATGACGAATTGTGAACGAGCACAAACAATGTGTGTGGATTACACATGCTTTAAGTCTTTCTAAAATTACTGATTTTTGCTATTCTTTTTACATATTGTTGAATATATTTGGACACGGCTTGGGAGCGCTCGTGCGCTTTTGATGTGAGGTGCACACGACACTTTGAGGTCCACTTTTCTCCGTACAATAGCTAGCCTAATACAAAATTTAGAAATACAGAATTTTCAAACCATCAATCCAAAGTATATCGGGATTTCAACGTTTCTCGTGGTAATATCTTGAAACTAGATCCGACATGAAGACACCGGTAAAAACACCTTTATGTCACTATAATCTAAGTTGTGGTAGCAACATGTTTTTCTAGCATGGATAGGTGTGTTCATGAATTGTTAGATTGTGAAACAAGATAGTATTATACAATTACCTTTTCTAGCCTGGATTGGTGTGTTAACCAATTGTTGAATAAAAAAATAGGCCTTACTTTAAGAAACAGAGAGAGTATTAACATGGTATATAAAAGCCTTCTTCACAACTTAGAAGGCACAAACTATTATGTGGGGAAAGCTCAATTTTTTGAAAAGCAACTTTGTGTCACGAAAAGCCATTTTGTGATGCAAACATTTCTTTGTAAATCAGATTGATAAAGTTGAGAGTTATTTTTTATGAAGGCAAGTTCATATGGTTGCTTGCATATCCAATTATGAAAATAGCGATAGAAATAGCCTTGAGAGAGTCATTGGTACCTTTCAAAGGTAAATTTGTATCACCAAAGCAATTTTGTTAAGAAAAAGCATGTTTATAACCTAAAATTTCTTTTTCATTATGAAAGTTACTTTTTGAAATATATAACAAGGTGACACTCAGTAATTGCAAAAGATGGTTTAAAATTTCCATCTTTAAGAAAAGCATAAACAACTATACAATATTCAACAAATTGCCAATTTATGGGTCCATGATAGAAAAATAATGTTTATACATCAAACAGGTTTAAGGTATATATTAAAAAGACATAAAAAGATCATTGTCCTAGCCTACCAAATCGAGCACAAAGCCACCCCGACTGTAGCCAAACTCTAGCTCTATATCTTGTTTATAAAAGGGCAGTGTTGAGCGTCCACCGGGGTTTTTTTGGGGGGTGATTGGATTTTTGCCCCAAATCCCACTAGGGACGCTCATCACTACCCTTTATAAAAGGATCCTAATATTCAAATGTGTGCACTTTACAGTCACGAGGGTAGAAATGCTGACAATATCGATATGCAGCTTCGCTAGACGGGTTTGGCGCCAAAGTGTCCTATTTTGAGAGCTTTAACCCTCTTGAACAATATCCAGATGCTTTATCAAATCAGTGGAATAAGGCTAGAACACAAGTGGAAGGAAACAAGCACAAATAATTTGAGCGCGTGATTGCCTATTCGACCAACATTGGCACTAGTAGGCAAAAGCCTACTACTGGCGGACGGAATTGGCCTACCGCTGGCGGGCGGGCGCACGCCAGCGATCATTACGCCAGTGGTAATTTATACCGCTGGCGGACGGCCGCCCGCCAGCGGTAAGGCGGGCACAATTTCTGCCCGCCAGCGCTAGGTTAGACAGCACTGGCGTGCAGCCGTGGCCGCCAGCGCTAAGCTACCTCGGCCGCCTGATGCATCCAAAATGCATCTACTTTTCCAAGCACTTTGCTTCACAATTTGCTCCGGAATCTTCCCATATTTGAATAAAACTGCTGAATCTGACGCTGTTTTTAGCAAAGTCTCTTTTCTGGCTATTTTTGTAGGAAATAAAATCGGAGAAAAATACCACGTCATTTTCTATGGAAAAGGAGGACAACGTGCAAAGGATGGACACGAGGGAGCGCCGGAGGGCCAAAAGAGGGGGGCCCACGCGGCCCATGTACCTGGCCGCGTGGGCCCACCCCAAATGGGCCTCGGGCACCGCCTCGCCTCCGGTCTTTGACGTACCCCCTCATATATACAGAAAACACACCGCCGCCGCCACCACGTTCTTCCTTTCGGGGACAGATTGATCCAGGATTTCTCCTCCGGTGGAGGGATCCGGAGGCCGTCTTCACCGCCATCTTCACCGCCTTCATCTCCATCGACCATGAGCTCCTTCACCATCACCATGTGTGAGTAGTCCGCTGTAGGCACATGAGGTGGATGGGGATTGGATGAGATTGATCATGTAATGCTACCCGTTGTTCGAGATTTTAGGGGTTTATCTTGAGAATATTTTTGTATTGTGTTGATGCACTTATGCTATGTTTAATGCTTGCTACTAGGGCCCGAGTGGCATGATTTCAGTACTGAACTTATATTGCCTCATCATATATTTGAGTTTGGTCACTACTAGAAAAACCCTTATAGGTAGGTTGCTATCTGTGGCGCACCCTTAATTGGTGCGCCACAGAAATATATTTCTGTGGCGCACCAGGCTTGGTGCGCCACAGAAAGTCACATTTCTGTGGCGCACATGGCCAGGTGCGCCACAGAAAGGTATCCGGGGGGCGGGTTAAAATTTGAAAAAAAAAATTCTGTGGCGCACCTGGCACGTGCGCCACAGAAAGTTGACATTCTGTGGAATTTTTTTTTCAAATCCCACCCCCCCCCCGTGGATCGCCTTTTTTGTCTTGCAGGAAGTAAAATAAAATGATAAAAATTTCAATAAATAAAATCCTTTC
Source organism: Poa pratensis (assembly GCA_947311845.1). NCBI lineage: Eukaryota > Viridiplantae > Streptophyta > Magnoliopsida > Poales > Poaceae > Poa > Poa pratensis. The sequence continues at coordinate 161,972,173 of CAMZMU010000063.1, forward strand.
ACATGTTGTTAGGTATGAGTGTCTAGTAGGTATAGAAATTTTGAAATATGAATTGTGACCTTTTCTGCAACAAACAGGAAAAAAAACTTGTAACGGCCAAAACTTTTGCATACGACGTCGAAATAATGCAAATAATATGTCAAAAAAATCGTGAGAAAAATTACCCGGTCAGCAATTCACAGATTCCTCAAATTCCAAAAGAAAAAAAAGTTATTTCAAACAGACGATTTTTCGCAGCAAAATAAAAAAAATTAAAAAAATTCAAAAAAATAAAAAAAAATCAAAAATTCCAAAAAAGACACAGAAATGTATAACAAAGAAGATTGTTGACTTTTCTTGACTTTTTTTATTTTTTTTGGATTTTTTAGATTTTTTGAATTTTTTTGGATTTTTTGAAAATTTTTAAGTTTTTTGATTTTTTTTGGATATTTTGAAACTTTTGAATCTCCTTTTGAAAGTTTAGAAGTTTTTGAAAAAACTGAAATTTAAAAACACACGTTTATAACATATACATAACATATACACATACAAGACTTAAGAGGATACATATGATATATATATCAATAAGAACTTGAGTAGCACAAGGGTAGGTGAAGTGGGTGGAACTTAGAAGTTAAGCGTGCTAGGGTTGGAGCAATTTGAGGATGGGTGACCTAGCGTGAAGGTATCAGTTCAAAAAATTCAAAAAATCTGAAAATAATTCCAATAATTAGGATTTTTTATATTATTTCATATTTTGATTTTTCTGATTTTTTTTGAAACTTTTTAATTTTTTTTTGCAGTTTTTGAATTTTTTGAATTTTTTCAGAATTCTGTGGCGCACCAGGCAGGTGCGCCACAGAAATGTGGATTTCTGTGGCGCACCATGCCATGTGCGCCACAGAAAGTGGACTTCTGTGGCGCACGCCCATGGTGCGCCACAGAAGAAAAAAATTTAGTGGCAACGATTCTGTGGCGCACCCAGCAATTCTGGGGGTGCGCCACAGAATCTCAATTTGGTGCGCCACTGATAACCCTTTTCCTAGTAGTGGGTACTTATCTGCAAAGTGTATCACCTGCTATTATGTTGAACCTGCGAACCCTAAAAGTGACATATAGGGAAAATAAGGGGGAGATGTTTTAGTTTGAGGAGTCTATGTGTTCATGAAGTGTTAATGCATTGTTCCGGTCTATTCGAAAGGGTAGACCTTAATTACCTGTAGTTCCAAATTGGCTCCGGTGAAATGGGTAAGTAGGACAATAGATGTTGTGCAAATTCTCTTGGTTAGTACGCACAACTAATTATGGAACACATACCTACATATATCGGAGTTAGAGATACGTCCCATGGCTAGCTATATCTTATTATATGATCAATCTTATTCATGCAACACCCCGCTGTCACCTCATGCCTATGTTTTAATCCTCTGAGTTGCACTTTCACTTTTCCGGTGAAAACTGGGAAACACTTGTTTACTACTGTTGTTCCACTTGTTACTTGAATCATACTACTGCCATCACTATTACTGCTGCAAGTTATTGATATACAGGTGTGGTTGAGGGTGACGCCTCAATTGCCAAAGTCTTATTGATATTCTTGTGTTCCCATCGTGTCGATCTATAAATTTGGGTAATACTTCCCAACGAAGATTTCAGCGATCCCTACACTTGTGGGCATCAAGACGTTTTCTGGCGCCGTTGCCGGGGAACCTAGCTTTATCGGTAAGACAACTTGTTATCATATTATTTGCTACTTTTGCTTGTTCCTAACCATGGGAAAGGAACCCTCTGGTGATGATTCCCCTCTCCGGTAGGGTGCCGGGAAGAGTTTCAGAACCCTCCCGAGTTAGGGTTGACGGCGGCGACGGCTCTGGAACTTTTCGTGAAATATGACTCGGGTACTTAGGGTTTTCCCGAGGAAGGCAATTTATAGGCGAAGGGGCAACGTCGGTGGAGGCCTGTGGCCTCCTCACCACGTCACGGCGCGGCAGGATGTGGGACCGCGCCGCCACGTGGCGAGGACATCCCACTGCCCCCCTTCGTCTCACCTTCGGTCTTCGTGTACGTGTCAGGAAAATAGGAACTTTGGCTTTTGTTTCGTCCAATTCCGAGAATATTTCTAGAACAACTTTTCTGAAACAAAAAAAGCAGAAAACAGGAACTGGCACTATGGCATCTTGTTAATAGGTTAGTCCCAGAAAATACATAAAAATGATATAAACTGTATATAAAACATGTAGCAATTGGCATAATATAAGAATGGAGCATCAGAAATTATAGATACGTTGGAGACGTATCATAAATCAAAGGGGCACACGACTTTCTTAGCTTCGTCACAACTTTTAGGACATGTGTTGCCCTTCGGAAGGATACCGTGCAAGTATTCCAGGTTAGCGTCGACGCTTATATCGCTCAATTTGTGTCTTGTCTTCATCTGCAGAAAATCAAGCGATACTTTCAAGCGGGAATCTTCTGGGTCGCAGCCTGGATACAACGGAGTATTTGAATCTTTCTCCAAATGCGCCAGCTTAGATTCCCTGTTAGCCGTCTTCTGAAGAATCAATTCTGTTAGATGAGGGTCCCGCACGGCTGAAGTTAGCGGTGTCCGTGTGTCCTCCTCTTTAGGGACCACATGATCATCATCGTCTTCTTCTACTTCATCATGTTGCACGGGATCCGGATCAGGCTCTTCGTCTTCTTGCCCCTCGTCGTTATTGTCTTGCTGCCCTTGATCCTGATTATTTCCTTCCGGCGCACCATCATTTCCATCATGTTCATCATCTGCTAACCAACGAGTGTGGCCATCCATGAAACCACGTTCACTCATAATAACCAACAGGTGTTCCAGCAAATCTCCGGTAAATGGACTGATGCCGACCTCGAGTTTGCATGCGCGACACGGACACTGTATATCTTTGCGTTTATTCTGCAGCATGTCTTACGTCGCGTGTCTCAAGTATGTATTCACGACACGTTCACTCATAATAACCATTATCACCTGCACGTTGTATAATCAAGACAATAATTAAGCACCATTTAATATTTTATCGGGTTTCACGAAAAAATTCGCCATGACCTTCCTACAAATAGGACCCAAGGAGAGTGCCAAAGTTGCCGAAACGGAAAATGAATCAACATTTCGGCATGGTATTGGCACCCTCATTAAATTTCACACATCACAATACAAATTTATTCATCACAACTCAATTTCACACATTCCAAGCCATTTTTCATCCAGCATTTCGCATGGTTACGGCGGGCGCATTTATCCGACCAAATTAATTTAAGAATGTGCATTTAATTATATCGATAAAAGATCACCTTAATAATTTAAAACACACGTCAAAATAACCGTGGAAGTCGACCGAAGATGAAATCTAGATCTTGAGATATGAGTGACTTGAGTGGATTTCTTTTGGTCAAAGTAGGATGTGGGAGAGATCTAGTGGGATCTATCAACTAAATCACTTTTTGTTGGCTAAAAGTGATTAATTTCATGGGGGAAAGGAGCCACAAATGAGGGAAATTCGAGCTAAGAGAGAAGAGTGAAGTGCAATAAGTGACCAAGGTGGTAGGTGCGGCCGCACTTATGTCACTTTCCCAGGTTACCACTGGCGGACGCTTCAGTTTGACCGCCAGCGGTACTGAAATGACCGCTGGCGGACGGTGCAGTCCGCCCGCCAGCGGTACTGCCACCTTTTTTTTCCCGCTGAGCTCAGCCGACGCAGCTACCGCTGGCGGACCCTATTTATCGTCCGCCAGCGGTATATTTAGTACCTCTGGCGGGCACGCATGCTGCCCGCCAGCGGTAGTTTGCCCCGCCTCCTCCCAAATTTTTGTGCCTACCGCTGGCGGGTATAGATTGCGTCCGCCAGCGGTACGTCCAGAACTTGTGACGGACTCGAAAAACCACCCGCCAGCGGTCGAAGCGCTGGCGGATGGAAACGGCGTCCGCCCAGCGGTATGCTGGTGGCTATAAGCCTTTTCCTACTAGTGTGGGAAGGAAGGAAATACTCATATTTTCCAAAGTGTGTACTCCAACAAGCGTTCGGTTCCATTTCAGATCAGACATGCAATCGAAGCGAGGAAACGGTTTCTCTAGGGTTGCGAACAAGGATGGAGGCTAACATTATCTGTGAGAATTTGGCCGCGGCCACCAAAAGGCATTCCCTTCAAATCATCCTGTGCAATCTTTGTTTGTGACCTTTTCCTTGTCCTTCTAATAGAGCGGTGATGCTCCTGCCTATATTTTTTGAAAGACGAAGCTCCTATTCGAAAACAATATCACTCACAAGCCACAACTCAAATGTATAGATATGATTTTTTTTTTTTTTGCATGGGTATAGATATGATAATTAAGCCGTCTATGAATAGTGGGGAAAATAAATTATACAAGGAGGGAAACAGAAATACAGGGTGGAAAATACAGTATTGATCTATTTGTCGAGTCATCAAACAAATCAACAACCTGCAACAAAGAGAACTTGCCTGTGGCAAGATGGTTAGGTGGGTGGTTGTGCCACCAGCCCACCAGAGTTCAAATCCTAGATTTGACGATGGTGTTTCTCATTTAGGCGGAATATTCTTTCAGTGGGAGGCGATGTTCCCGTCGACAGCGAGGCGCCTGTGGTGACTTTGTCAATCTCAAGACCCGACCGCCGGCTCAGTCTTTCGGAGGTGCTCATAGGGGTAGGGTGTGCGTATGTGCGTTCATAGGGATGAGTGTATGCACGTGTATGTGAGCGTCTGCGTGTACTGTGTTTCTCAAAAAAAAAAAAACCTGCAACAAAGAGAAATGAAGAAAAACACACAATGAGATCACATGACTGGCCTCAATCGAACTGGGCCATAAGTTACTCGCGCGCTTGTAAATACGCGCCGGACATTCGAACAGAGCCGCGATTCTCCGCCTCGTTCTGGCCGCCCTGACGACGGACGCGAAACAGAGCGAACCTTCACTCCAACTCTCGGACGGAGGAGAAGGGGATCCTCGTCGCCGCCATGTTGGAAGCGCGCGGAGGGTCGGTCGGTCGGGTACGGCGGCGTGGCTGGTGTTCCAGCGGACTCCGGTCCCTTCCCCGACATCATGCGACGGGTATGTTGAGTTCAGAAATTCCCCGGTTCCTTCCTTCTATTGATTTGCTTTGAGCTAGATAGTAGATACCATTTCAACTTTTGGGGCTCCCCGCCAAGGTCGGATCTCGGAGATACAGTATACATATTAGAGAACGAGTCTGAGGTGTACCGACCCTTTGTTAGAGCATCTCTAACAGAGCCCGTAAAACAAGCGTAACCCGTAAAACTCCGGCGAGTTCACGGGTCGAGGCCGTTTTTTGGGCCGTAGCAGAGCCCGTAAAGCGAGAGCGGCCCGTAAACGCGATAAGGGGGCCCGTAGATGCGAACGGCCAGCCGGTATTTATTCCAGGCGAGGCACGATTCGAGGGCCGAAACCCTCATTCCCCTCCACCGCCGACGAGCAATCCGCCGCACGCCGCCGCCTCTGACGAGCCATTCCGCCGCCCCCACCGTAGATCCACCACCTCCGACACGCTAGGATGGCCCCCAAGCGAGAGAACTCGCCGCCGCTGCCGGGCGACGGGCTTTTCGGCGGCGACTACTCCGATGCGCGGCGGGCGAAGCTGGTGCGCAGCGACGGCTCGCGGAAGCGCCTCGCGCACCAGTGGACGAACTTCAACATGCCAGTGCCGCCACGGGTGCGGTACCAGGCCGTGCCGATCTTCGACCGCATCCGCCGGGAGCGCGAGGAGGAGCTCCGCCGACGTGCGCGGCAGCGCAACGACGGCGAGGGCTCCAGCCGCGGTGCGAGCAGCTCCACCGCGCCGCCCGCTCTTCCGCCGCCGGAGGGCTACGATGCCCAGAACTTCGGCATCTCGCTCAGGCCGAAGGATTTTACCTCCGACGAGCAGATGGAGGCGACGATGGCCGCGGCGCTGCGGCGGTCGGAGTTCGATGCGCAGGAGAAGGCCGCGCTGATGAAGCAGAACGCGGAGATCAACGAGCATCTCCTGCAGACGGCGCTCGTCATCAGCACCCTCCCGCCCACCATCGACCTCGTGACGGACTCCGACGAGGAGTGAAGCACCACCGCCTCCGCCTTGACCTCGTCGCCGCCGCAACAGAGGCTCCGGTGAGCCAAATTTTGGACAGTAGGGTTGCGCGGCGACGAGTTGACTAGTTTAGCTTTTGGTTTGATGTAGTTTTTATGTAAATTTTAGGTATGAATCGATGATGAACTCGTGTCTGCAATGAACTCGTGTCTGCAATCGATGATGAACTCGTGTTCCCGCCAAAATTGCAAAAAATGCAGTTTCGTTTGCGGTTTCTGCTATGCGCCCCTCGTAGTTGCGAGTAGAATTGCCAAAAAACGCAAACCGTAAACTGTGTTTGAGGTTTCGTTTTTAAGGGCTCTGTTAGAGATGCTCTTAGTTTGTTGGCGTCCCATATAGTTTCTATGTGTGGTATTGGCAAAACTTCCCAATTTAGGCAACTCTTACTGTTAGTTATTTAGCATTGGTAGAGAAACGATTACCTGCATGATGACATACACCTTACTGATAATTTCCAGGATGTGTTGGCTGCTAGCCCACTTCAACTGACGCTAGTTATTTGACGAGTCCTTCTCTGTTCTTGATAATGCCCTGGACAAGTTGAGAGTCCAATTAGTTAATTGTAGCAAGCGGCATCTTGCGGTCCAGATATCTCAGTCGAACTAAAGTTCAATCAGGTAAGCCTTGAACTAGAGTTGGGCGAATAAGGATTGCAGTATTTATGCCCATCACACTGCTTTTCTCTGAGGAACAATGCTGTGAAATAGGATCTCCACCTTAGAATAGATTTTTCGTATGTATGGAATGGGAAAACACTTGAATATTTATTAGCTATTCCCATAAAAAGTAGGAAACTGTAATGTCATTATCGTGTTTACAAAGGAAAACATATATAGTACTACTGTGCGGCGTCACGCCGCGCTTTGCTGATTCATCTCTACTCCTATAAAAACCACAGTTGGGGATGATGGTGTGCCTGCCATCTTTCATTTAGAATCGTTCGATTTATATCTAACGGATCGGAACACCCACGTTACACATTTGCAGATAACCCCTTGTGTTCCTATCTCTCTCCCAACTTCATCCAACCACCCGAAAAAAGGGAAAAGCCCATAAAAAAAGGGAAAACCCGCCGTGAGCCCGTGAGAACCGGAAGACCACCCGCCGGCAGCGTCGGGAAAGATATGGCGCGGTGGCCTCTGCCGGTGCTGTCCTCCCCCGGAGAGTCCTGATGCCTCCCTCAGCTGGATTTAAGATCCTTATATGGGTGAAAATAAATAATGACCGTGGTAACGCACGGGCATTCAACTAGTCATGTTTGAAACTCGAGTAGTAGTAGGCAGCCCTCCCTTGCTCGACGCTATCAACTTATGCTAGAAGATTTCTTTCAGCTCTAACATAATTTACCGGAAATATGTACAAACATGCTACTATGCCAAAATATAGCAGATAACCAGAAATGAAACTTCAAAAACATGACTATCTAACCCCAATAAAGCATTTAGATTTCTTAAGATTTGTCGCGCCTGCATAATCACATTTTGGAGTGGCATTAAACATAATGCACATATTGATGGCCTCAAAAGTCACCCTTGGGGCGAGAAAAGGCTGCATTTTGCCAATTATTTCCTAAGAATAAGTATTTACAGTTCTCCAATACTGCTAAAATTGTATGGATGAATATTGCGAGTTCTAATTGTGTTTACCACCATGTGCATTTCGCTTAGAGATGCATTGAAGAAAAACCATAACATAAATACTACGCTACTGTATTCTCTAAGAATGAATGTCGTATTGCAGGCTTCCATGAAGCAGCGACAGCCAGCTCAACTTTTCTTTCATGTATACCTCTCTTCGAATGTTCCTTAGTGTAGCATGAACGTCTGTTGATGTTGGTGGGTAGCATGGCTGCCATTACCAAGGAAATCTTCAATTGCAAGATTATAACCAGGTGTGAAAACCAATGGATATTTCATGTAATAACTGAACCTCTAAGCCTCTAACTAACTAAATCGGTTACTTGTCAGTCCTCACCTTTTTATGGACAGAAACTTTCTTTGTCCTGCAAAACAACTTCCACACTCTGAAAAATTAACAGCATGGAACCAATCCTGTATTGTCTAGTACGACTTTCTCTGTCCTGCAAAACCGAGGATGAACAAAATTGAGAAGACGTGTTTGAACTAATTAAGCATGTCAGCTTGTTCTCAATTCCTTCTATGTGCGACAGAATCCACACAGGAAAACTAAGGTTTTCAGATCCAATGGCCAAGAAACAACATGAATCATATGCTGCCAGTCTTTTCTTGACCAAACATTATGGATAGAACTGATTATTTCAGAAGTTCTAAAAGAAAAAGGATATCAAATAGCCCTATTTAGCATCGGACAAAAAGCTTGTACAGGTAATCATCATTCATCAGGCTAATGAGAAATAAAAATTGCTAGTTATTCCAATGAAATGATCGATTGTGGAAAACAACACAGGCCAGCTGGACGGCACATTAAATCTGAAGCTAAATAAACTAACCAAACCATCCAAAGTTGCACAAACTCACCATATTTGGAAGCTGGGCCCTAGAGTCACCTGCTTCGAGTGTGCGACATCCTAAACCAGAACAGCACGGGCAGATGTCGCACGCAAAAATGACCATCAAAATTCGGATAGAAATCAGAAGCTACGCGGTTTCAGATATAACACATATCGACGCGGATTTCCTAACTAAGGTGATAGCAGCGCATGGGTAGGTTGCCGTTAGATATCATCCTAACATGACCGCTGTAAGAATCAACGAAGGAGATTTTGTGTTTCACCGTCACCTTGGGACGTTAGTTTTCTGGCTTCCGTCCATGTCCATCCAAATTCAAATTATGTTGAGCATCTTGCACGCGGAGCAGGCTAAGGTGAAAAAAAGACACACGGTGGTGAAACTGGCTCATCGTTTTTTTTGTTTGTTCTGTTCATATTATTTTTCAAACGCGAACACGGTGTTCTTTGGAGACACAATTGTTGCCACGGGTGGTTTTTTGTGATTCCGTCGGTGACGTTGTCGCTTTTGCTTCCGTCTGCTAGGCATTTTACGGCAGCTTTGCATCCGTCCGCGCGCAACCCGTATATCTCCATGTCGTTGACGGATGTTTCACTTATAAAGAAACGAATGGAAGCCTTTGTTGTTTGCGGAGGCCGTAGCCCGTAGTCGTTTGTCTTTCGTAGAGTACGGCGATGCCAAGCTTTCACCGTGCTTCTGCTTAAGAGCCGTGCAGGTCCTGTCAAGGAAAAGAAAGGCACCTGTGGGCGCCGCACGGCTGGAAGAGCCAGCCCGGAGCAGGTCGTGAGCGCGCGAGGGTAGTTTCTCACACTAGGTGTGATAATATGCATGGCCTAATTAATTAATTACTTCTTTTTGCTAGTACTTAACTAGGTCATTATCTCCGGCTGTATGGTTCTGCTACACGTTTTGCTTAATGGAAAGAAAAGGTTACGTTTTTGCTCAATGGAAAGAAAAGGTTACGTTTTCGCTCAGTGGAAAGGATGAGTGTATATTCATATTTTCAATGTACTTAAGTAAACAATTACAGCTCAAAAATCCATTCATATTTTGCATATGTGCCGAACCAAGCATTGAGGGCAGCCATCTCCAAAAGTAGACGGAGCAACACAGCGAGCGATGCATCCCAAGACCGCAGAGCGTTCCTCCGCAGTGGAGGTTACAGAAGGGAAAGGAACAGCACCCTACTGCTGTAGCTCAACCTTGCTGCGAAAAGCCTCTCTCCGATGCGTGAGAAAGATGAGAAAAACATCACCGGAGAAAAATGGAGACAACGCCATAGATGGGAGAGAAAGTCAATGACTATTCAGAAGAAAAGAAAGCCAAGAAAAAATAAATCACGATTGAACCGAAGTCTACAGATCAGAGAGTCCCTCAATCTCACATTGATCGAGTGACCAAAAGATCATGCAGAAACTATCATAAGTTACAAAATAAATCAAGATTGCCGGCCAATAACCAGACTCCTACCCCACAGGCATACAGGACCACAAGAAGGCGAACAGAGTCCATTCAATCAAAAAACGGTGCCTACTCTGAATCCCGGACGGTGCTTGAAAATCATGGAACAAAAATGGAATAGCAGAAATTGCAACAGGGGAAGAAATTGGAAAAGGAACATGGAGGCCCTATTCATACACCGAAGAAACATGGAACAAATCTGGATCGTAAGAATATTGTGAAGAGAACTGAAAAAACGAATCACACCCCGTGTCCCACGCCGTTGACCTGCTCGGCCGCCGACGCCCGCTCCGTCAAGCCGCAACCCTTCCCACTGCTGGCGCCATCCCGGCCGGCGTCGCGCAGACGCGGCATCTCCAACGTGGAGCCGAGCGCGGGGCGAAAATCGAATATCACGGGCCGCAGATTGGAAGCAAAATCCAGATCGGAAGGAAAAAGAAAACGTGAATCAAATCAGAAAAAAAAAACCGGCGTGAGGCACAGCTCGACCCTAAATCTGCCTCTCCTTGCTGTGTGCCGGCCCGGTCGAATCCCCTGCCCGCACGCGCCAGCCGCCGGCGTCCATTGACGACCCTTGCGCGCGCGGTGGCCAGTACTTGAACGACGCAGTCGACGACACCCCAACGACCGGAACTGGCGCGCGCAGCCTAGCTAGGGTGAGGCATGCGCGTCCTCCCTCTCCGTGTTCGCCTTGGAAGGCGACCGCGGCGCCTCCTGCCTCGAGTTCCTGCCCCGCGCGGTGGAGGGCCGCCGACGGTTCCCCGCCAGGTCTAGAGCAGCCGGGCTCGCTCGGTGCAAGGTGGGCATCGTGGTGGTGGGATCTGGTATGGCGTGGCCGTGTGGGGAATGAACGATAGAGAAGCGTGAGGGGGTATGAGGTGGCCAGGCTGCTAACAAATATCGGTGTGCTCTGGGTACGACGCCGTTCCCATTTAGTCCTCGTGCTCTCGTGTTGCTTCTTTGTGCTCTCTATGCTTGATCCAATGGATGGATGGACATGCATAGCTATACCCCATGTTAGCCCACTATTTCCCTAACACATATACTACATATTACAATTCGTCCAGATGATTTTCCTTCATACAACCAATACCAGGGCCGTGTTAGATTATATCTGGCAGGGCTGAAGCTGAACATAGCATGCGAATTATTTTTGACGAATAAATAAACACGGGAAATAACCAATATGTTACAAAGAGGGTAATAAAAGGAAACTTAACAGGAGGAGCACACTACGCTTAACGGAAAGGTTCCAGTTTGGATCAATGTGATTGACTCTAGATTCTCAAAATGGGGTTGTTTGGATTCTTCGCAAGCTCGGCTCGCAAGTCTTCCCTCAAATCTTCCCAGGCGTATCTGACAACGACTTCCTTGAGGCTTGGCAGAGACGGTAGCCCAGAAAACACCACAGGTTTGGAACGGAAATAATAATCCCTAGAGAACTGCACCTGCAGCACAGCAATCTTATTGGACGCTTCCACGTCTTCAAACTTGACCGATATCATGTTATACTGGAGAACCAGTGCCAACACCTTGAGGCTTGGGAATGCCTCCTGATGAAAGCTGAAACACAGCTCTGCACCCTCGAATGACCCCTTCTGCAGACGCAAGATGGCCAGGTTGGGTAGCTTGCCAAGGACCTGGAGCGTGGCACTGACCTCCGCCTCGGGTATGCAGCTGCTCCTTAGCTCCAACTTCACGAGATTTGTGAGTTTCCCGATCCATTCTGGCAGTTTAACCAGGTTGCCGTACAGCTTGAGGCTTTGAAGGTTGTTTGGTGGCTCGGACAGGCCAGCAAAGCAACCAGAGAGACCAGGCTTCCCCTCTGACCGTACAAACAAGGACTCCAGGCATTTGTGTTTGGCAATGACCGAGCAGAAGTCCTCGCAGTTTTTCTTGTTCAGACCGGTCACTCTTAACTTACGCAACTCAGTAAGATCTTGGAGCTCTTTCAGAATGGCATTTTCCCCATCTATGTTGATGATGCCCACTGTGTGCAGCGACTTCAGCTTCCGGGTTCCTCTTGGGAATATGGCACCAGGTGGCCTTAGCTGCTTAAAGAAGGCGGCAACCCCGGCGCAACCTTCTCTCGTAAGCACGTACAAGACGCACCCTACGAGAAGCGGCAAGCAGACAAGGTAAACTAGTAAAGATACGGTCCACACCAGGCCTTTAAGGCAGGATATCCAGATCTCTTCTCTGCAGCGAAAGATTCGTCGCATAAGAATTGGCCCGTATTTATATACTCCTCTTTCCTTTCATCATCCTCTGGTACAAATCCCACATGGAGATAACGTAACTTGGCAAGCTTTGTGATTGTTCTTGGCAGCATGACCATAGATATACCTCTAGCATCTAGTGTCTGTAGGTGCCTCAAATTACCCAGTGAATCTGGAAGCCGTAAGTACTCGTAACATCCTCTTAGAGAAAGGTAGTTTAGGTGAACAAGCTTCCCAATCTGATGGAGGTGTTCCTCTGTCAGACCCGTTGTGTCTTCCAAGTCCAATACTCGGAGTAATCTCATCTTATCAGAAATGAAAAATGCCTCCAACTCTCCAAATACTGTTAAAGATCTTAAGTGAGACAACTCCAGTGCATTTTCGAATGCATCCTTGTCTCTTGTCCAGCTGCTGCTTACAGCAAGATGACGGATTTTCCCCTGGGTGTTCACGTCGCAACCTTCCTCCAGTGTGAAAACAAGATTTTCCTCTGTTGCCTTTGAGATTCCAATGTCACGGAGGAGATCGTGGACTTCCAAGAAACCGATCCTCCCCCGTGCAGGCCCATCTCCTTTTGAAGGTCGGATCATGCTCCTGTTGATAAGATCAGTGATGTAGCTGTTCCCAGTTTCAACAGCACTCTTGTCACGTACTCGCCTTGAGTACCCCTCGGCTATCCAGCGCCTCACTAAACGTGCCCATCTGATGCGGTGGTCTTCAGGAAAAATGGCCAAGTACAAAAAGCAAGACTGTCTTTATCATCCCAAGATCTGGATTCATCTCTAGCTCTGCACTGATGTGTTTGTTCAAATTGCTCCACTCCATAGCAGTTTTAGGTTTGGTTGCCAGGTAGCTACCTATGGTGGATATAGCAAGAGGGAGCCCGTCACACTTGGCCAGTACAACATTTACTTGCTCAATCAGGCCCGCAATATGACCATAGGTTTCCCTCTCTTTGATATCCCTGAATACCTGTCATTCATAAAATTAAGAAAACCAGGTCAGATAGAATTACATATTCCATTTCTTCTTAGTTTGACCTGCTTATAAAATTAATTTTGTCACCTCCATCCATAGCCATCCTAAACAATAGCACTAACAATGTACTCAATACAGACAATTCCTTTTTTTTAGCCTGCTTCATAACTAAAATTTTTATAAATGTTTTATTTATCTGAATCTTGTCGTATAGTTTCACCATAAGGCAATATCAGCCTCTTCCACTGTAACACCTTCAGGCCTTGTTTACTCCAAGTGTATTTTAGGAGATGGGAAGAATAGGGATGTGAGGGGTTTTGGTGAACACCCAATCCCCACAAATATTGTTCCCCTACAATACACTAGCATGGACTAGAATTTTTGTTAGACAAAAATGAGGTGGTTAGTATGAGATATTTGGGAATTATCCCTATCATCCCCTAAAATACATTAGAAGTAAATAAACTAGTGAAGATTTTCCATGATTCAGGACAATCTCCTCTCATCCCTAGAGATAAGCAAGGCCTCAGCAATCTGCGATAGCCGCCGGCGGCAGGCTATTAGGATCGGAGCGGCACATCACACGGCGGCCAGTGGTGAAGCGGCGGAATCACGAATCAACCGCGGGACGACAAAAGCACGTACGCCTACATCGCCTTCATACTAGTCATCTAAGCGCGGCAAATGTCGCGCCGGTGTTTTTAAATTCTAATTTGAAAATGGCGACGTTCTAAAATTGTCTAAGCTTGGAGATCATTGAAATTGGAAAAAAATCGTTTTAAAAATAGTCGGATTTTGGAGATTGCTCAAATTTGAAAACGGTTATAATTCAAAAAGAGTTTACGTTTTAAAAACGTTTAGATTTTAAAAATTGGTTAAAGTGAAACCGTATTAAGGTCTGAATTCTTTTGTCGTTCATAAAATGATCGGATCTGAAAGAATGTTAAAATTTCTGGAGGTCTTAAATTTGAAATTTGGATCGAAACGGCATACGTCGCTGTCGTGTGGTTAGAAGAAACAATACCGCGGAGTAAAATATTCAAATTTGAAAATGTCCGCATTCAAAAGTTGTTTAGATTACAAAATTGTTGAAATTTTAAAAATGTATATGTTCGGAAGTTGTTCAAAATTTTAAAATGGCCAAATTGGGGAGCTATTCATAATTGAATTATTTTCACGTTTACTAAATGCTCAGATTTTGTGATCATGTTGACATATTTTTCATATTTGTGAATACCGCGGTGTTAAAAATTCAAATTTGTTAATGTCCACATTAAAATTTGTTTATATTTGAGTATACTGAAATTCGGAAGAAGTCTACACTTAAAATTTGTTTAAATTTCAGTGTGAATACCGTGGTGTAAAAAATTCAAGTCTGGAAATGTCCACATTAAGATTTGTTTAGATTAAAATGTACCGAATTTCGGAAAGAAGTTTTTAAATTTCGGAATTGTTAAAATTGGGAAGGCATTCATATTTGAATTTGGTAACGTTTATTGAATGATCAGATTTGAAAGGCATTCAAAATATTGGAACATTCAAATTTGAATTTTGATCGTACGACGTGAATATTCAGTGTTTATTGGTGTGTTCATGTTCATATTTTTGTCACATTTGTAAATACTGTGGTGCAAAAAAATTAATTTGAAAATGCCCATGTTCAAACCGTGTTTAGATTTGAATGTATCGAAATACAAAAAAGGTTTATAGTTATGAATTGTTTGATTTCTAAAAGTTGGTGAAATAGTTAGATTTGAAAGGCATATGAAATTTTAAAATATTTAAATTTGTATGACGTCGTTTGTGGTAAAATTGAAATTCGAAAATGTCTACATTTTAAAATTGTGCAGGTTTAGAAATTATTGAAATTGTATTTGAAAAGATATAAAAGTTTTAAAAAAGAAAAGCGCATGGGGCCGGCCTCGCCGGCTCGCCGCCGCGCTCGTCGGCATCCTCTCCCTTGTCGCCGCGTTAGTGGCCGCCCTTGCTGGACCTGCTCATTCACGAGAGCGAGCTTGTCATCGCATGGCTCAACTATGATTCGCGGATCAAACCAGGGTCCATGTGGTGCATCGACTGCATCTCGTGTCCATGTGGATCGAACCGGGCCCGCCCAGCGTCTCAGACTGTAGCTCGCGTCCATCTGAATCGGAATCGCACGCGGGTCACGGTGACGGCGTCACGGGGGACTACGTCGTGCTCGGCCTCGTGCCTTGGTCCTCTTCGCCTCAACCGTCGCCGCGGTCGCCCTCGTCCATCCTCAGACGCGTCCATGGCCGCCTGCTCTGGCCGGTGGCAGCGAGCTCGAGGGAAGGATGTGGTTGGTGTTGGTGTGGGCGGCGCACCAGACGAATCCTTCTTTGACTTTGTTCTTAGTTTTTAGGTATTTTTTATTTTTGTTGGATGACAAGTGGGCTCAAGCTGCCACCTCAGAAAACAGTTTACAACTGCTGCCACCTCAGTCCTGACCGGTGGGTCCCACCTGTCTGTAATCGTGTCAATTCGCGTTCAATTTGTTTTTAGCGCACACTGCAACAAATTTCGTGAATGGTATTTGCGATCAAAACACAAAGTGGTGGTTCTATGCTAATAACTCACATACATACTATAAAACCCACATAATTTTGGCATAAGTACAAAGAAAATATAATGTCTCATCTTTCAAAGGCACAACACCTTTTTATTTGCTAAGAAAATATTTTGACCAACATATAGTGCGTTAATATGTGGTTTATTGGATACATAATCACACTCATAAATAAGTATCTGATTACGAAACTAATGATTATGATGTATAAACCACATATTTAAAAGGTCATTTATGGTCAATTGTCTTAGTGAAAAAAATGTGTCACATATTTTGCGTTCTGGGGCATGAGATTATCAGAAGGGCAAGTAATATGAATTCCTTCTGAATAAATGGGACATAATGAAGTGAGTCAGACCCACTTGTCGGTATATTTGTAGCTACAGTGAAGCACAAACTGAAATCTATATGTTTTTAATTATACCAAAACATGTAAGTATAATTTAGCAAACTGTACTTTTCAATAACATGTGTTCACAAGTTGTCTACACTACGATCATCTTGGAAATATAACCAATGAAAAATAGTTCATTGATTTTGTTTTGTACGGAATAAAGGAATCGCACACTCGTCAGTTCAACATGTACACAAACGTGCATATGACAAGAAAAAAATGCTGATAAAATAGCTAAAAATGCTTCTACTATTTTAGATGTAGCATACATTACCTTCTTTTCAAATAGGCGGCGAGCATCCTCTTCATTTAGAAACTCGAGATTGTATATTTTATTTTCTTCCACGGAACAAAACTTGGCGACATTCAGTTCACGTGTAGTGACAATGATCCGGTTAGCAGTATTTTTGCTGGATGACGGCAAGAGCTTTGTTACTAGTTTCCACTCCATGGTGGATGATAGATCGTCCAAAACGATGAGACATTTCTTGTCCAATAAAATCTCGGCCAATTCCTCAACAGCTGGGATCTTCTTTTTTTTGTCACTTTGCGGTTCTTCGTTGCCATGTCAGTCACTGACCCCACTTGTCAGTCCGTTTTGGATGGTAAATTTTCAGAAAACCCCCTGGAGTAATATTAATTTTACAAAATGGGACCAAATAATCACGTTCTGGAGAAGTGTGACTTAAGTGCACATCGACGTCGAGTTGTGTGACCGCTGGTGCCATTAACTCATCCACTATTAGTTGAATAATTTTATCTTTTGCTGCCTTCCGGTCGATAAGCTCATCTTCCTCCAAAGCGACTGCCACCGTACTGGCACGAGTAGGCTCTTCTATATGCTGTTCAGCACTAATGATCTCGACTTTTGAGCTGGACTCAACCTTGTCATCCCCTTCGATTCCAAGAACAACCTGAACATAGGTCACATTTATTAATCTGGTCGAATTAAGCTACTTTCTAGATATCTAAATTAAAACAACTTAATATTGATTCATGGACACTGTAATTTATCTATGGTAAATGTGTATTTATCATCTTGATGCAGTAATATAGTGACCATTTAAACAAAACGTAGTAATGACATTTTTGATCATCTATATTAAATTAAGCGGAGGTATTTATAGTCATGATTTAATTACCTTGTGGTAGAAGACATATAAATCCTTATCGAATGACCATTTCTGTTCTATCTCTGACACCGTGTAAGGCTGCTGAGTGCACAATCTTGCAACTTCGAATTGCTGCGTGGACACAATAATTCGGCTCCCGTTCATGTTTGGGAATTATGTTTTGATCCAGTCCCAGTCCTCTACAGTGGATATGTCGGCAATAACAACCAGGTACCTCTTCTCGGTCACATACCGATTAAACTCATCAACCAAACTATCCAGTGCTGCCATCTTGGCGAGAACCGTCAGCCCAGTGGCTGTTCCTCCTCCTTGCGTACCAGTTTTTTCCAATGAATCTTGGTAGAACTGCCTCACCAAGCTGAGAAAAATGTCATTTGGATTGCAAGGATGCACCAGCCTTACCCAGCCTCTGCACTGAAACTTATCTTTTACTTGTTGATTGTCATAGGCATCTCTGATGATGGATGTGACCCCAACATCGCTGCTCGCTCCCCACACCACAATCGCCGACCCAAGGTTGTCTCCATCCTCGGAAATCAGCTTGGCGAGATCCACCTTTTTCCTTTCCTGCAGAAGCGCAGCGCGTGTCGTCGCTTCGGCGATGTGAAGTGCCACCTCACTGCTGATGGTGGCAGACGACGACGGCTGTCCAGCTGTGCTGGAGGAGCCTGCTGCTGATGATTCCTTGATGAGGTGGTAGCGCTTGTTCCTCTGGCTGATGTCCTCCACCTAGGATCTGAGCACCTTCATCTCTTTGGCCACGCAACGGCGGTTTATCAGCGTCCGTGCGATACGCCACCACGACTGCTGCTCCAACCGGACGGCGAAGTCCAGGAGGCTATCCTCGACGTCGTATGCCACGTCGCGGACTTGCTTCACCCAGATCCTGACCACCACGGCACCGCCACCCTTCTCGTCGTGGGCAGTCATCAAGAAGCCCTGCATCATCTCCAGCTCGTCTGCGATGAAGTCTTGATCACGCCGGACTCCCAGCTGCAGGGCCACCTCCTCCGCCAAGGCGGATTTGGCGTAGCCAAGCGCTCCACTCAGCACGGTCTTGCCAACGCTCAGCACCGTCGCCTCCATTGCTTAGCTTGTGCCTAGTGCTGGTTTGGGTTGTTTTTCTGGACCATGGAGCGCAGTGTACTGCTATAAGGCTGGGTTAAGACAGAGTAGCTCGCCTGGAAGAGCGAGCACAAGCCAAACAATGGGTTTTTTTTTTCTTGAATTTAGCCAAACAATGGGTTAAGACAGAGGAGCTCGCCTGGAACAGCGAGCTCATTCGAAATTTGACTGTGCTTCGCTCCAAGCGTTCTCCAAAAAGAATATTATCTGGCTCGTGTCACCAACTTTATTTTCATTGAGATGCGGTTCGGCAGAGCGCTTTTTTTAATTTAAAGCAAAATTTGAATCATGTGGAATATTTGTCGAGAACTGACTAGTACAACCACATCTACTCGAATTTGAATCGGTTATCTGTTTCTTTCTTCAGGTACTTTTTCCTGGTTTGATAGGCCACACTGGTCGCACCATGGGATCGCATTTGGTGTATCGTATTATCACAAGCGCGTGTCGTTTGTGCCACATTATACAAGAGCATCAATGAGCGATCAAAATTGTATCCCTTTTGCCAATATATAATCAAAATTAGTTGATATATTCATGTTAACAATTGTTTGAGAAAATCAAGATGAAGAAGTTTTGTAATATATGTTCAGACGTGAGAAACTTGAGCCTTTTGGATTTGTGTGAAGAAGTCCGGTAATATTAATGTCGCGACAATCTCATATTATCTTTGGATATATCCGAAAATGTTTTCTGTTTCAGATAAATATGGAGAAGTCTTGTAATATAATGAAAAGTTACGACTTACAAGCTAAAAGCCAAAAACTTAACAAATAACTCATAAATTATTTTGACAATAAAACGTGTATACATTACTTTAGGAAAAATGGTGACTTGAGATAATTCAGCGCTTCAATTGTAGCAATTATGTTAAAAAGGGTCAGGATAAGCTAATTTGTTTCAAAACAACATTTATACAACTTCAGCATGCACGGGTAATCAGCATTTATACAACTTCAGCATGCACTGCTAAATATCAAATCTCTCCTTCCAGTAGCAGCTGTAGATGCTTTCTAACAGCCCACCAGTTACAGCTGCTTTTCAACAGCATCAGCCCAAACAAACAGACCCTATAGTCTAATAGAGGTTTGGCAACTTTGGTCAGACTTTTTGGTACAATTTTTATGCGGGCCAATTGTTTATGCATTAACATTGAGTGGGCCAAGAAACGGAAGCCCCACCTATTTTTGGCAATTAACTATACAATGTAGCATATAGAATTGGAGTTTGCAGCTTGACTTTTACCACTTTATTCAGGCTAAGAGTTAATATTCATGGTAGTTTAGTCGGCTCTATTTTTTATGTATTTTAGGAATATATCTAGCACACTTTTTTTTGTAGAAACTTAAGATTTGTTTATTTAAGAACATAGGTAGTATGATTTTTTGAGACAATATGATTTTTTGGGCAGTGGTGGAGTCATTATTTTCAAATCCTAGTTTTCATTTTCAAGAATATGGACCTATGAACCACTATCCAAGAAAATGTTGTTGATTCAACATCTGGGAAATCTCACCTATAAGAGTCAAAAGATTTGGCGATGGTTAAAACATAAAAATATAAGATAAAAATATACTGGTGATTATCTACCTCGGTCCAATTTTCCTTGTATTCAGCAGTTCTAGTGTAGTACTATAAATGTAGGTCAATTGAAATCATGAAGTCGCGAGAAACTTCCCTGATAGAAAATTTGTGCCAGTGTTTAGAGATGACTTACATTTCCTCTTCGCCATGCAATTTTTTTTGCGAAACACAGTACAAACACAGACGCTCGCATACACGTACACACACTCACCCCTATGAACACACACGCACACCCTATCCCTATGAGCACCTCCGAAGTACCGAGCCGGCGGGTCGTGTCTTGAGATTGACGAAATCACCACAGACGTCTCGCTGTCGACGGGAGCATCACCTCCCACTAAAGAATATTTCGTCTAAATGAGAAATATCAGCGTCAAACCTAAGGTTTGAACTCTGAAGGGCTGAAGATACAATCACGAACCATCCTCCTAACCATTTTGCCACGGACAAGTTCTCGCCATGCATCTTTTGTTGGCGGAAACCAACGAGAAGAGACACGATTAGAAAAAGGAAACCCAACACACGTTCCCATACCTGCTGTCTCGTCGGCCCATTAATCGGATGTGTACTACATCACGAAGCCCACTTATCGGGCCAGCTCCTTGTGCTCGTGATGAATTTTAAGGGCTAGCAAATTACCTTTTCTGCTTGTCTTTGCGCAGTCTCCACCAGACCGCATACCGGCATACGATACGCCGCCGCAAAAATAGCCATGACGCCGCACGTCTCGCCTGAACTCTGCCGCCGCCGCCGGCGCCGCCGCCTTACCTCTCCAGCAGCCACGGCCAGTGCGCTTGCAAGGAGTGAAGGCGCTGCTACGTTGCCAAACGAGCTCGTCTGCGACATCCTTTCCAGGTTATCGCTGAGGTCTGTGTGCTGGTTCCGCTGCGTGTCCAAGGAGTGGAGTGCGCTCATCTCCGACCCATCTTTCGCCGCCGCGCATAAATCCCGTCATGCTGAGCCGCTCATCCTTATCAGCCACTTGAAAGAGAGATCTAACTTTGCCCCCCCTTTGCAAATTTTCTGGCTCCGTCCCTGAGCTTATGGACATGGATGGTAACATAGTGAGAGCGATAAAGGGCACGTATGGATCTCGGTTGATATCCACGAGCATAGATTACCTTGTATGTGCCATAGATCACCGTGACGCTGCTTTTCACGTGATTGATCCGGCTTCTGGAAAGGTGCTCCTGGACTGTCAACACTTCGGCATCTACGGCTTTGGCCGTGCTTTTCGATCCGTCAGGAAAGTACAAGGTGTTTTGTATAAAGAATGTGATGAATATGAAGGTTTGTGGGGTATCAACTTTAGGAGAGGACTCCGGATGGAGAATATCACCGTCGCCACCTCCCAATGTCTACTATACCAGACAATCCCCCGCCGTTGTTAATGGTGTCATGTATTTCTTGGCGACACGAGACATGAACAATTTCACCTTGCATCGTTTCGACCTCGAGAGCGAAGAGTGGAAGAAGACGATCAAAGGCCCAGTTGACCATGATGTGTCGAAGAGGACAGAAGGAATCCAAGTAACTGAGCTCAACCGCACCTTGTGCGTTGTCCAATCAGAGATAGACTTGACACACATGAAAAATAATGAACATGTCAATATATGGCTCTTAACGGATCCCGATAATGATATATGGATCAAGGCGTATACTATTCCCGTGGCCATGTCCACCTATGATTATACGCCTTTGAGGGTAACACCTGACCGTGGTGAATTGGTTTTCCATTGTAAAAAAGGAGGAGGAGGGGAACTTCGAGTCTACAATCCTGACACCAAGACATGCTCGTCGCTGTGGAAACTAGATAAAATCGCGGAAACTATTTGTGTTTGCAACTTGAGCTTGGACCGTTTTGTCTAAGGCAAGATTCAGTCCCCGTTGTAGTTAAATGTCTCATTTTGGGGTTTTTTTCTTGGATAAATGCACTGCATAACACTCATGGTTTACTGGATATTTCTGGACTCGTTCACTTGAGTCTTTATGGTCCTTGTTGCTAGATTGTATGTGCTCATATTCGGAGATAAGCAGTAGTACAATTGTGTATTGGTTAGTCGACATGCATGAACAACCAACGCGATCATTCGTTAGAAACTTGCTTTCAATCTACTTCATTAATATGTTTAGTTGTTATTACCATGTCGCAATTGCGGGTAAGAGCTAGGTGCTCTAGAATTATCCGAAATAAGTTTACATTTGACGGAATTATTCCAAAAAAAAAAAGGTGAATGCATCTTTGGATATGCTCTCTTTTATTGCTTATTATGATGTCGTCGGGGACAGTAAAAGACAATATGACAGTGGAGGCGGCTCGAAGGTAATTAGATGTTTGTACGGTGCTTACGGGTCATACGATAGTCTGACGTGGGTATACCGCGAGTGTGTGCTCGATCGAGATCCACATGGAGTATCCACAGGTGTGTTCGTGGAATAATCTTGATTCTTGTATCTTGTAAGGATATACTAGTCATCATCTTCTTTTTTGTAAGCTGAAATACTACTCATTAACCTAGTCCCACTCGAGTAACGCCATGAATGTGCCAATGAAATTAAGGATAAAAGAGCCTCCATGTTACTATTTCATAAGCGTCACTACGATGGACGGAAAATCGTTCGGTTAAAACTGTGAAGTAGATCATGATGGACATGACTCATAGGCCGTGGGCACGATTAAACTAATAAATTCCCCGACGTAATTTTTTCAGGACAAGGTGGTCGTACCACCGCTCGATTAGATAGAAAGAATTGACCCTGTTTAAAGCATGTCTAGTAATACCCCTAAATCCCCAAACCCCTAAAAATAACTGTTTTTTTACAGTTTGCGCGGAAAAAAACCGTAGACTAGAACCCCTAAATCCTCAAACCACTAAATTATTTTATAGGTTGGACCTGCAAACCTCCTGCTGGCCTGTAGAAGTGAGGGTTGGGGAGCGAAACCCCTCCCGACCCGTTCTCGACGCCATCCACGCGCGGGAGGGAGTTTTCAGCTTCCCCAACCTCCCCCCCTCCCGCCTCCTCCCCCGGATTCGGCCGCCGTCGGCCGCCCGCCGCCATCCCCGGCCGCCCTCCGCCCTGCGCCGCCGTCCCCGCCATCCCCGGCCGCCCTCCCGCCTCCCTGCCCCGGACGCCGCCTCCTCCGCATCGACGCGGATCCCCGCCCCGGACGCCGCCCCGCATCGGCCGCGCCCCGGCCGCCCTCCCGCCTTGCGCCGCCGTCCCCGACATCCCCGGCCCCCCTCCCGCCTCACCGCCCCGGACGCCGGCCTCCTCCGCATCGACGCGGAGCCCCGCCCCGGACGCCGCCCCGCCTCGGCCGCGCCCGGCCGCCCTCCCGCCCTGCGCCGCCGTCCCTGCCATCCCCGGTCGCCTCCTGCTCCGCCCCGTGGCCTCCTCCTCCGCCCACGCCCGCCTCGACCGCGCCCCCCGCGCCGCATCAGCCTCGCCCGAAGGTATGTTTCTTGCTTTTTTCATTTTGTTTCATTTTCTTTATTGTTTCAATTTGTAGCACTAAATATTGACTGCCTTTTGCAGATGGAGATGAACAACGACGACGTTGCCATGGACTCGTTGTCCGATTCGTCGGATTGGTCGTCATCCGACGATTCGGACATTGACGAGTTGTTGCAAGACGACGACGTCGAGATGATGAGCCTCCTCGTCGACGTGCAAGCGTTTGAAGACCGCGTAAAGCTGATGGATCAGAGGAGAGGGTCGAAGATGGGGCGAGTCACCATCTATCGGAACCGCGCTCTTGGGCACGAGCATTTGATGCAAGACTACTTCGACGAGGTACCTACATAAGGGTTGGGGCAAAGACTAGTTTTAAAGGTGATGAAAGTTGTGATATGTCATATGACAGTTTTAAAGGTTGGGGTTGGGGCAAAGACTAGAACCCTCAAATCCAACCCTTATAACGGAAACCCTTATAACGGAATATTCCTTATAAGGGTTGGATTTGAGGGTTCTAGTCTTTGCCCCTGTTTTTCAACCCTTATAAGTGCATAAAAAGGCCAATTCTCGACCCTTAAAAGTGCTACAAGGATTTGAGGATTTGAGGGTTCTACTAGTGATGCTCTTATAAGGAAAACCGGGTCCAAAAACCATACAAGCTGTACAAAAGAACACACAGACGAAGCGACCCGTCGCCCACACGACACAAGCCGGACAAACGACACAAACACACACCACCCGCTCCGGAGCCGCCGCTCCGGCGTAGCAACCAGATCGACCTCCGCATCGCCCGGAGGCGATCCAGTCATGGTCGACGAACCCTCTGCCCACGCAGTGTCTATCCAGGCTGCCACCAAAACCACCAAGTTCCGGGGCCGCCGCCCCGGTATAGCAACCAGATCAACCTTCACGTCGCCCGAATGTGATCCAGTCAGGTCGACGAACCCTCTGCCCACGCAGTCTTCATCCAGGTCGCCACCCAGACTTCCGCTAGACAACGGCTCCACGTCATAGGACCGTCGTAGTGTGGGAGCTCGAGGCCGCCGCCTCGACGTCCACCACCGTCCGGGGCCGCTGCCCCGGCATCCACCTCCCTCGACCACGGAGCAGCCCCGCACATCCACCGCGAATCAATCACACCGAGATGACCAATGACTCCAAGACAACGCCTCCAACGAGGTAGTGACGCGTCCGTCACCGTTGCCCGCTCCCGACGGAGCTTGGGCTTTCACCCGGAGATCACCGGACCACACTCGTCGGTAAGGGTATCGAAGATCCACAATGATGCAATCAAGAAGGAAACGGCGCCCGAAAGGCGTCGCCATCGTCGGCCTGACCGGAGTCAGCGCAAGGCTTTCGCCCGGATTTCGACCCACCGGCAAAGCTCGGAGAGCATCAAGGATGGCATGGAGTCACCGTGTTCGACCGCCTAGCTCCACCGCGCTGCACCCCTCCACGCCCTGGCCTCCTCTACGCGCGGCCTCCTGCACGCAGCGCCTCATCGGCATGCCGCGCAACCGACCAACCCGCCGAGCACCATGCCATGGCCATGGCGTCGACGCTGCCTCCGCTCCACACCGCGCCCTCCAGCCCCATCACCGCGCCCGCCTGCCTGCGCCCGCACCGTCGGCAACCTCGCTCCACGCGGACGCGCTCGAGCCCGGCGAGCCCAGTTCAGGCCCGCCAAAGCCCATTGGACGCACAGGCGACCACCACGGCAGGCGACGGCGCCTCCACCGCCCGCACCCTTCGCGCCGTCCACGACCATCTCCCGGGCCCACCGGCCCAGCTTCCTCCGCCCCAGACCGCCGCCGCCCCCCATGGGCCGGTCTCCACCAGCGCCAAGACGAAGACCACCCCCCGGCCACCTTTTGGCAGCGGGGGGTGCCGCCGCCGCCACGGCCGAAGCCGGCAACGCCAGCGGCAAGAGGGGCCGGGCGGGGGGAGAGCTCGGCGGCGCTGCTTTTTTTCCCTGGCGCCGCCGGAGGAGCGACGCGAGACGTAATAGACATCATGCTAAGCTTCCTTTCGCTTAAATTCCTCAGCGTGAGTGATTTTGTCCGACAAAGTCGTTAATTTGGGCTAGCAACAGAAACCCAACACACGTCTCCAACATGATGGACATCTCATGCAGTTGCGTGCAGGCACGACAAATTTGACGAAAATGACCATTTTTAAAACTATTTCACAAAATGGATCAAAGTTCAAATTATTTAACAATCTAACCGTTTCTTTTTTTTGACGGAGAAACAGTAGGGAAAGCCCCTACTGCATTTTTATATATATAAGGGTGGAAAAAATTACAGATGAGTCAAGTCTCCGTAAAAAATTACATGGCATCAAGCCATTGCTGCATACCCTCTTTAAGAGAGGGTTTTGCTCTGTGCATCACAAGAGTGAAAGAATCTCTAAAGAAAGTAATACATCTTTCTAAACACTGCTGTTCATTGTCAAAGATTATTTTGTTCCGATGGTTCCATAAGCTCCAGCGTCCCAGGATCAAGTATTCAGTGAAGCATATATCAGTTGACCTGGATTTACCATCAAGTAAAAGTTCATAGAGTCCCATATCATAATTCCACTCTCACCCTAGTCTCCACCAGAAGACTTGACTGAAATCACACCCAAAGAAGAGATGCTGCATAGTTTCATTAGGCATTTCAGAGCACAGCACACAAGATGTATCTTCTACATGAAAGTTTTTCCTTGTTAATAGGTCTCTAGTATTCAGTCTGCCCTGTAGCAGAAGCCAGAAGAAGATTTTGTGCTTCAGTTGAACACAGGATTTCCAAATCCACCTGAAAGGTTCTGGGGCCAGCTGATGAGTGATGAGTGAATTGTATGCCTTCTTTACTGAGAATTTAGCACCATTACGGGGAACCCATTTATCAAGTTCAGTGCTTATTGGAAAAGTGTCCAATTCTGCAGAGAGAGCCACACTTTGATGATATGCTTCCATTGATAGTGGCAGGTGGAAGTGTTGAAGGAAGTTTTCTGCATGAATTTCTTTCATCTGCTGAATGGTAATATCCTGTTGCTTGGCAAATGAGAATAGGTGTGGGAAAGCAGCCTCAGGTGAATTGTCTCTCCAATTATCTTTCCAGAATCTGGTGGTTCTGCCATCTTCAGGCTTACATACAGTAATAGCCCTGTAGTTGTCCCATAGGGAGAGAATATCTTTCCACCAGAATGATCCACATGGAGCCTTTGTTTGAGGTAACTTATTATTCATGTAATGTGCTTCCCAAATAAGCTTCACCCAGGGGATATCCATCCTATTCATAAACTTATGTAGGTGCTTTAATAAAAGTGCATTATTCTGGGTTCTTAAATTCAGCACCCCTAAACCCCCTTCATTTTTGCTTTTGCATACTTCTCCCATTTGGCAACACAGTTTCCCCTTTTGTGTATATCCTTCCCTCTCCAGAAAAATCCTCTTGCTGAACCTTCCGTAATATCGAGGAATCTGAGTGGCATTTTGATGGTACACATGGCAAAGAGGGGGATGGCAATGATGATGGATTTAATTACTGTAAGCCTGCCATCATAGGACAACATAGTTGAAATCCCACATAACCTCCTATCAATCCTTTCTGTAATCCCAATGAAATGTTCTAATTTTGGTTTGGTGGTACCCATTGGCAATCCAAGGTAAGTGAATGGGAGGGCTTCAGGTTTACACAGCAGGATATCAGCTAGCTCAGAGCACCTTTCTGCCGAAATATTAATGGGCACCAAAGAGGATTTACTGTAATTCACCTTCAGTCCAGTGATGGATGTGAATTCATCCAGAATAGTTTTCAAGGCGAGTAGCTGGTCTGTATTAGCAGGCATAACAATTAATGTATCATCTGCATACTGAATAATTGGAAAGTCCAGGCCAAAGGATGAATCAAGTGGTAAATTCAGAGTACCATTTTGCCAGGCTTTATTCACCATATACTGTAGCAATTCCGATGCTAAAACATAGAGCTGAGGAGATAGCGGGTCCCCCTGCCGAACTCCTCTTTTGCAGTTGATTTTCTTTCCAGGAACCCCATTTAGCAGCACAGAAGGAGATGCAGTGTACCGAATTTTGCTAATCCAACCAATCCATGTTTCTCCAAAACCCATACATCTCATAGTTTGCAAAATGGCTGAATATTCAACTTTATCAAATGCCTTCTCAAAATCAATCTTGAAGATCACAATCTCCTTCTTGGATTTGTGGCATAAATGCAGATATTCATATGCCCATCCCAGACAATCTTGTATAGTTCTGGTTCTAATGAATCCATACTGATTTTTGTGAACCAGAGGAATGATGATGTTCTGTAGTCTATTAGCGAGTAGCTTTGTCAGGAATTTCAGTGGCAGGCTAACCAAAGATATTGGCCTAAAATCTGTAACATATACAGGGGAGCTGATCTTTGGTATCAGTGTGATGTATGCTGTGTTTATGCTCTCAATGGATAGATTCCCTGCATGAAAGTCCCAGCATAATTTATAGAATTCATTCTTTACCACATTCCAGAATTTTTTGAGGAAAGCTCCATTAAAACCATCAGGCCCTGGTGATTTATCAGTGGGCATATCAGCAACAATACCATTCATTTCCTCAATCGTGAAAGGGGCCTCAAGCTGAGAGAAATCCACATGATTGACCGGCTGAATATAATTTCCAATACGATGAGAGTTTGTAATATTTTCTGATATACCAATTCTTTGTTTGAATGAAGTCCAGATGTGAGCCGCTTTGAGATCATGATCAAGTATAATATTGTCATCTTCAGCCTGTATACTGGACATATAATTGCATCTGTAATTTTTAGTGGCCACTGCATGAAAGAATTTTGTGTTCTCACCTCCCAATTTGGCCCACTTTATTTTTGCTCTGTTTCTCCAAAAAATCCTTTTGGCCTCTAAAAGCTTTAAAGTGTGGGCTTTCAAGATTTTCCTAAAGTTCTTTTCCTGGGTGGATAAAATCCTATGTTCCTCAATACCATCCAGCAGTGCTGCCACATAGTCATGATGATATAATTTTATTCAGCTTAGACAGGTTCTTGCTCCACTTCTTTATACCATTTCTCAGTGATTTAAGCTTGGCAGTGATATCTTTGGCCGAGTTGCTGTTATATCTAGAGGTTTGCCAATTAGATGCTACCACATCCTGCAATCCATCAAACTCCAACCAGTACTCCTCAAATCGAAAAATATGAGATCTAGGAATATCAGTCCCAATAGTAATCAAGATAGGCACATGGTTAGATCAGAGGTTGGTCAAAGGAGTGGCCAGAGTGTTAGGGTAAATACTGATCCAATTATTGCTCAGTTGTACAACGCCCCGGTCGAAGGAGTGGCCAGAGTGTTAGGGTAAATACTGATCCAATAGTAATCTAACCCTTTCTCACGGCTCAGTTGTACAACGCCCCGGTCGAAAGCGTCGTCGACCGTGCCACGTAAGATTAGGCGGGACCCATTTTAATAGCATGGCGCCTAGGGCCAGGGCGTTGTACCTACAACCACGGCGCCTTCAGTCGGGGCGCTGTGCTTTTTTTCTATCGAATTTAGGTAAAGGCGGACACAGAAGAAAATAGGTTGTTTAACTTTAAAGTAGATAATCGTATTATTCATCAACACATATATTATTTGCTCAGCACAAATGTTAAGTTGGGCTCGTTGTCCAAAGTATTTATGAGCTTTATAGATTATTGCTCGATACATTGTGTTTACTTATTTAGTTTTGTGGTCCAATGGTGTACCGGGGACAGACATGGGCATATTTCGTCAAATTTTCTGTTTCTTTAGTTTTTCTTGCAGTGTGATACGATTAGTCCATCTCTTTAACTCTTATTATAGTACATTGTTCGGAAGAGTTAACTATTACTATCTCTGTTTTGTAAAGAAGGCTCACAATATTTTTTTGAGTATAAGACTCATAATATCTTCTCTATCTAAATAGGAGCACCCCACTACAAGTATTTCTCTTAACATGCAAGGTGTCCCTCAGCTAGCATCTCTCTCCAATCCTATGCTGCCATGTCTCTTCAGCTCTACCACCTAAGCACAAAATTTCTTCATACACTGCTGGTAACCCTCCGTGCCTCTTGAAGTGATTACACCCGCTGGTGAAGGCAATGGTGGTACTAGGAGCAGCACACTAGTATGCTTCTGGCGGCATGAGAAGTCGCTCGTACCTGTGCTTCAAACATGAGACATTGACGAACATATTTCGACCTCGCCATGCTCACAGTGAAAGTCGACATATATCAGCGATTGGAAAAAAAGTTATATGTATTGTGGTGACTTCAACCATGAGCAAGTATGTGAAATTAAGGAAGCATGGGCACTATTAAAATATACTTATATTGAGAATTTAAGACAACAAATGCAAGAAGGTGGAAGCATGGTTCTATTTATCCAAACTCTCATGAAAAAACACACACATGCTTTGGAAGCGTCAATCTTATTCTATCTCAACATAACTAGTACCTGTGGAAGCTTCAAAGCTTGAAAAAATAACTAGTAGCAGGAGGACAATATTTAAATTACAAATGGTGCTGAAAATGTCAAACAAAAATCTAGAAGGAAGAATCATGGTTATATGCCGCAAACATTCTATACCAAGTAAAAACATATGTATACATAGGAAGCATGGATAAATTTCATAGTAAGAGATTATATCAACATACATCATTTGTATCGGAAGCACTAAAATTTGAATTGGTAGCACTAATAGTTCTAAGCAAGGAATTAGTTCTATCTCAATACAACAAATATGTATTGGAAGCATAGATATTTTGAAGCACATAACTAATTGTTGAGGCAATGGAGACGGTGATCGTGAGCGGCAGGCCTGCAGTGGCAGCATGCAATCTGTAGCAAAAGAGGTATCTCAATTCTCAAGTATGAACCGTCTCCATTTTACAAATCTAAACTAAGAAATTGACAAGAAACTAGATGGATAAGACATATGTCAATGGAGAATCTAGGCACCAAACGCATGCTGTGGATTGTGGTCGCTGCAGAGTGCAGATAAGGGCCGGAGCACGCCGGGAGATGCAGGCTGCTGGAGCAACCTCCTGCCGCCGCATGTGAGCCTCCGTGCCCAGCCTTCGTTGGTGAAGGGCACCGCGGACACCTATGTCGGCAACGTCAGAATGGCGTGGTACTGGGGATCGTGGAGAGCTGCGGCAAGCCATGCTGGAGGAGGCATGGTGGGGAGGCGAGGTCGCCGGCGACATGTATTTGGATCGAGTTGCGTGGAACGGTAGAAACTGGGGAGTGGGAGCAGGTGCGTGATTTGGGGATCGTGATTTCCACTTTTTTTTGCGGGATCGTGGTTTCCTTTTTTTTTAGGTGCAGGGAGGAAATTGTGGAGCTCTCCACCGAGCGATGAAAACGAAATCGACGGACAGAGGTCGGTCCGACGATTTGCAAAGGATCGGACCACGGTCAATAGTATTTACCTATCAGCAAGTGTGCTGCCATTCGTTTCATTATGTGATAATAAAGGTTCTGGCTTCTATAGCTATCTAGCCTCTTCGTTCTTCAACAACTCAGTTTAATTAGAACTGTCCGTCTTACTTCTCATCCTTTGTGTCATCCTTTGTGTCAGATGAAAGCAAGGACCCCAAGGGAGGCGGTGGAGAAATTGATGGGAATAAGATCCCATGGCATATCTGGTGATCTGTACATGGAGCGCTACAGCCTACAGATCAATCAGGTGAGATGAGCTCTTCTTGCTTTAACCTCTACAACTTTAGAAATAGTTATTTAGTAGGATCAAACCAGTATAGATAACCACGTTAGATGAAAAACATTTTGATGTGATTAGTGCATTTGCTTTTCTTCCGCTGGGCGCTGGCATTCTCATCGCTCGATGGATGCTACTAGGGTATTGTTTGCCAAGATGAGATGACATGCTTGCTTAGCTCCTCAGAAATATCTACAATAATTCACACGCTGGCATCACTACTATAGTGTCGTCAGCGCACTGGATGATCGGATAATCCTCAGATGCAGGTTGCGCAATTGGGGTCGTAGGTCTTTGCATATATGTAATCTGTTTATATGAGTCTAAACGTAGTTGGTGTTTCCCTATTACAGATTGTTCATTGCTAATCATGACGATTGGTATTTGCTTAACAGGTTTATTCTAAAACTCTCATACACACTAAATATTTTCATATTAAACATATTGATACTAAGTCCGCCGCAACGCACGGGGAATCATCTAGTTTATTTAAAAGTCATACTATGTAATTTGGGCTGCTAAGAGCATCTCTAACCGGAGCCCCCAAACTGCGACCGGACGCGTCCGGGCAGGGTGACCGGACAACCCCCAAAAACGGTGTCATATAACCATAACCCTCAAAAATCTCCCCTAAAACCATATTGGACATGCACGTAAATCAAATGATCAACATAGTTCAAACAACATAAGAATAAATAGTTCAAACATTCACAAACATAGTTCAAACATCCACAAATCAAATCGGACACAGGTCATCCGACACATCGGCGCGGAGGCGCGCTCAAACACGACCGGAGCGGAGGTCTCACAGACCCCGGGCGGCAGCCTCCGCACGTTCAGCTTCACGCCTTTGGTGACGGCGGGCTTCCGCTTCACGCCCCAGCTCCTGTGCGTGAGCGGCGAAGGTTGCACGTTGAGCTTCCCGGTTGGCAGCGGCAGCGGCGGCACGTTGAGCTTCGCGTTCTCGGGCGACGACGGCCTCCACACGTTCGCGTGCTTCCCGTTCCCTTTGCCGAGCACGGCGTGCCTGTCGAGCTTGGGTCTCCACTCGGCGGATCATGTCCCTCCTCTCCTCATCCGGCGTGTAGTCCACGAAAGGGCTATCCTTTAGCATGTCCCAATAATAGCCGAACTTCCACTCCGTCGTCTCCGGCTTCCCCCCAAGTGTGTTGTACAGTAGGACGGCTTCGTCTATCTATGAAAATGAAATAGGAACTCCATAAATCGGTGTTATGGATCCAACATTTGTAGCAAATTTTACAATAAAAACTTACGGAACCCATTTGAGCAAAGCATCCGCCGAACTTGCTGACTTCCGCCACTATGTAGCTCCATCTATGGCAGAGGGAGCCCTCATCGCGGACAAATTCCGAGTTTGCATTGAAAACTTGACCGATCCGTTCCCAAAACGTACCACGGTGGAGTCTTCCGGTCAGAGGATCCGACGGGGTGGACAACCACGCATTGCACAGCAACTTATCATCGCCGACGGAGTACGCCGGACCTCTAGGAAACGCCTACGGAGTGCATCGGTCATCAAATTCCCAATCATCCTACTCATTTCTATAATGTGAGCATTCCAACCGGAAGCGGAGGAGGATATTGGGAGGCAAACCTGCGGAAGCACCTCCATTGCCTCGTCGGACGGGGCGGCGGCGGCGGCGGAACTGCCAGCGGCGTTGAACAGAGCCGTCGAAGACGGCGCGGCGACATCCGGCCCGGGGCAGCTCCCAATCTCCTCCTCCGCGAACGCATGCCAGTACAGCTCGGTGGCGGACTCGCTGCCGGAGCCCGCCATTGGCAAGCTGTGGTCGGAGAAGAGTGGAAATGGAGTGGAGTGGAAAGGGGATCGGAGGAGAGTGAGAGCTAGGGTTCCGACCGGGGTGGGGAATTTTCGGATATATGTGGGGTCATGTTGGGCCGCGTCCGACGTGGCGGCCTGTCCAGGCGCGTCCGGACGCCCACGAACCCTCCCTACATATGGGCTGGGTTTGGGGTGTGCCGGACAGCCCGGACGTTTGGGGTGGCTTTGAGAACCTCCTTTGGGTGGAGGTTTTTAGCCCAAACCCTGTCCGGGCTGTCCGCCCGGAAGTTTGGGGTGGGTTTGGGGCCTTCGCTTGGAGATGTTCTAAGTTGCTGTTGGGCCACTCTTCGGCCATTATGTCGTTTGGGCTGCTAAGTTGCTGCTGGGAGACCTGGTGTAGGGCAGGAAACTCGGAAAGTGCCATCGCATCGCATCTCAGGGCAACTCGACGCTAACCTTGTCGTGTATTGGAGAGTACCGGCGCATGAAGAGGGACACCACACCCTACTCATCTACAGCCACACCGGCCCAACTCCGTTGCAAGGTGGCGCGTGCATCTGACAGACACAACGACAGCGACAACAGCAACGGCACGGCACCATAGTTTACTTATTAATTCTTTTCAAATGATTATTCTCCAAATAGTGAATTTAAAATAGAGGAAATTGTGGATATAACTTTTTGGCTCCAAAAGGGAAATCATAGAGATATAATTTATAGGTTTCCGTTTATTCTTGTAATGTAACTAAACTATTGGAGGTGACGACGCTGCTATGCAAAATTTGTAGTAGTATTATTGTTATTTGAACCTCGTATTGTTGTGTTGCAAAGAAGCTCGCATACCCAATTGTAAAATCCTAGCTCCACCACTGAACTGGTGTCTTGTGACCCTTGTCATACTGATCTCTGTAAGCATACATAATAAATACATTTTACAATCTACATTAAGTAGGGAATAACAGTAGTATATCTCTACTATATAATATTTCCGATTTTACCCTTGTGTACTACAAAATTTACCCACCCCTGCCATCGGTAAGTGACAAAAAAAACAAAACGATTCATGCGGCAGCCCGGCATCCGGCGCCGGCCGCCACCCCCCTCCTCGGCCTCCTACGCCGGTCGCCGCCCCTCCCCAGCCTCTGCGCCGGCTGCCCCCATCCCCGGCCTCCGGCACCGGCCGCCGCCTCTACCCGGCATCCCGCATCGGCCGCCGCCCCTTCCCGATGCAGCTTGGTGCGCCCACAGCTCATGCTCCTTTTGTCCGGCGAGTACTCCGTCGCCGTCGCCATGACTGTGGAGGTGTTGGTCAAGGCAGCCGCCGGGAGCCCGGACACGCTCGGCGACTGTGAGTACTCTGTCGTGCCCCTCCCGTTCCGTGCTCTCGTCCTTCACTCGCCGGGTTGATTCGGCGCAGAGTGACCTGACTATTCCGGGCGGCGTGTCCAGGTCCGTTGGCAGTAAACTTGCAACACATCCTTTACCTACTGAGCACTCTCCCTATTCGCCCTAAAAAACAGGTTGTCATCTGCAAAGAGAAGGTGGTTCACCGACGGAGCTGACGGTGCCACCAAAATACCCTGAAGTGTTGATGAATGGTTTCTATGTTTCAAGAGGCACGAAAGGTCCTCTGCTGCCAACAGGAAGAGATAGGGAGAGATTGGATCGCCCAGAGGGTGCTGCTCATGCTGGAGGAGAAGAAGGAACCCTACGCGATGAAGCTCGTCGACCTCAGCAACAAGCCCCATTGGTTCGTATGTCTCCGATCCCCCTCACCTCTGAAAAATTGTCCTACACGCACAAATAGCAGGCGCCCTTCGACCAGTGCCTCACGGATTATAAATTGTTGGCCTGGTCGCATCTGGTGAAGTAGCATTGAGATTTTTTTTTGTTTACCTATGGGTGAGGCTGAGGCATGTGGCGCTGTCTAGATGCCTCTGATTTAGTAGATCCAGTGCGTAATACTGTAGTATAGTCCTGAAATTTGGAGTGGGGTTGACGGTTGATGCTTGGTAGGCTTGGGCTCTACGCTGTACCTGCCATTTTGGATTAAGTTTACAATGAATAATCAGGCGAATTTATTTTTATGCCATATTCACCTATTTTGTTGTTGTTTCTGTTCTGACCATCCATGGTTTTTCAAGATTTCTGTTGAGGGCCAGTGAGTACACACGTTTCCTGTTTTGTTTTGTGACTAGAAATCCCTTGGATCTTGAATTCCATTTTTTATATGTTGAGTAAGTTTGAATAATATATAATTGATCCATAATAGCTTCCTGGGACATTTTCAAAGATGTTTGTAAGGGAAGGAGTTCTTCAAGATCTATCACCAGTTCACCACGGGGAAAGGATGTACACACACATCTTCACGTTCAGGTCGCTGTAGTGTTGCGTGTGCAGCGCAGACTGAATTGCTTGTGGCAAGAATCCATTCAGCACAGAAGCAATCAGGGGAGGTGTATTATTCTCTACACGAACATGATGCAAGAACTTGCTTGGTTCGTGAATACTTATTATTCAGTTTTACTTCATATGTGTAGAGTGGAGTGGAGTCGATGTATGCTATGATGAAGTGCATGGCTTAGCAGATGTAGTTAGTTACTCTCTTCAGTGTCTTGTTTCATCGGAAATGTCTGATCTTTTCCTTCTCTGTAATTCTGTTTTTCATTGTACCCTGTGTTGGTCTGCATTATACCCTATGTTCAGTGAAAATCTGGTCTTGATGTTCCTTGCCTCATGAAATACTAGATATTTAGGCTTTTATATGAAAAGAATGGCATACATGCAATGGTTATTTTACACTAAGTCGCTAGAAAGATGTGTTCTTTTAATCATGTTCATTTTGTGCAGACAATTGTTGGTGTATTATTTTCTAAGGCCTCTACAACCGTGGTGAAAATCAAAGTCTTCCATATTATTAGTAGGGTGGAGAAAGAAACATATTGTTCTTCTTGTGAGTTGAAAGTGGAAACTGGAAGGCGACTTTAAGGAGCAGGGAGACGAAAAACGTCTACATAGGAGGGAAGGAAAGGGGAGTGGAATAAGATGACCTGTGTTTTCCGGATTCTGTAACAATAACACCGCAATCAAAATGTTTCTGGAGACGAAGTCAATTGTGATGATTGCAAAAATATGGCATATTTGGGGAATTTATAAAACTAATTGATATTGTGATACCATCATTCTATTTTTTTTTGGTACTTCCCACGTCGAGGTGAAGGTGCTATGACAAGTTTTTTTTACAGAAAAAGAGATAATTATAGTGAGATGACTCGACGACGCGAGTGAGTGTCTACATTTATGTGTTGCTCTATGTGTTAGAAGGTTTCTTATGAGTTGATTTGATTCTCATGCTATGCTTAACACATAACCTGATTGTGGGCCTCTGAACGTTGTGATCTGATTTTTATTTAGATTATTTCACAACTCTAAGGCGGGAGTGGAAACATGCACGATTACTATTGCCAAAAGTGTGATGATTGCTGCAAGCCTGCAAGCTCTCCAAAGTCAAGGGGCTGGGGGGCTCACTATAACAATTTGCGAGAATTGGAGAAAACACGAACTCACAATGGTGAGTGATGACACGTTTGTTGGGTGGGTGACTATGAAATACAATGGCGTTGTTGAAGTGGGTTGAATACACAGCACATCCGTGATGCAGTGGTGAAAGAGGTGGAGTTTGAGGGATAGGTTGGTGCGAGTGAAGAGGAGACATAAGCAATGATAAAGATTCACGAGCATGTTTTGTATTTCTTTTTTGTGCAGAGAGCATGATTTGTAGTTTTTTTTCTTTTGTGGAGATCATGATTTGTATTTTGAGTAACCTCTGGTGGATAGTTTTGTCCTCAAAATTAGGATCGCTTATATTGTGTTTTGACAATAAATTTGACGACCCGTAGCAACGCACGGTTATTTATCTCAAGAATATACCGCTTCACTTTATTTGGACCAAGTGACTCAACAATAAACTTATCAGAAATTGCAATAAAAATATCTAATATAATTCAGTTGATATCTCAAATAAAATAATTATAAACACGTTGCAACGCACGAGCACTTTTGCTACATTTACCACATCACTAACATGTTCTTTCTTTTTTTTCCGCTACATTGACTTAAGACATATGTTCTCTATGTCACTTTGTACCTCATAGCCAAAGATGTCGTAGCTAAAAGTGGTTGATACAAATTTACAATGTTTTTAGAAATTGAACAATATATGGATTTATTTTACGCCCGTTGCAACGCACGGGCATTTTGCTAGTACGAATAGTTTATGATGCCCTGCTTCGGTATCTTTGCGTGATGGTATGCCAATTAGATGGAGGAAGCGGCAAGTTAGGGTAGCTTGTGAAGATATTTTTTCTACTAAAAACACTACATATACTACCACTCTTTTTTGTTTCGGTTTGGCCATGGGCAGAGCTTCCTTCGATCAAATTCCTCGACGTGAACGAGTTTGTGTCACGAAGTTTGTGCTATAGCAACGGCTGTGATAAACAATTTGGGCTAGAATCGGGAGCCACCCAACATACACACGTTCGTATTGCATGCTGATGCCGCCTCTTAGTCGAATACGGGGTTACGGATTTGCAAATAGGTACATATCGAATTTCTCAGCGGATACGCGTGAAACCCTAGTCCTCTTGCGCCGTCTCCACGGCTCCACCGTACCAGGCTAGCTAGGTGCCACACATCCTCCACATGACGCCGTCGCCCAAGCACCGGTCTCCTAAACGCCGCCGCCGCAGTCTTCATAGCTCTCATGAGGCCACGTCAAGCTGCACGCCTCCGCCGGCGGAAGGCGCCACAGCGGCCGCTGTCACGTTGCCGAACGATCTCATCTTCGACGTCCTTTCCAGGGTGCCATTGAGGTCAGCTTGCCGATTCCAGTGCGTGTCTAGAGGGTGGCGTGCCCTCATCTCCGATCCGGCTTTCATCGCCGCACATAAATCTCTCCACGCCGAGCCTGTCATCGTCGTTAGCTCCGGGGATCCTTACAAAAGCCGCGACCTGCGGATGATGGACATGGAGGGCAATGTCGTGATGCTGTTAAAGAGCGTTCCCGGCTTCGGGGTGCTCTCCACGAGCCAGGACAACCTCATCTGCACTACCGACTATTCTTTTGATGCTCAGAATACATGTGTGATCGACCCGGCCGCCCGGAAGGTGCTTGCGAACGTCCGCGGAGTGCTTCCATTGAGATCCAACCTCTTTGGGTTCGGTTGTGCGCTCCCTTCTAGTGTGCACAAGATGGTCCACCTGAGTATCGTCCAGACATGGCGATGTGACGTATTCTCTTTGGGAGGCTGCAGAGGATGGAGGAGTTCAGAGACGCCCCAAGCCCCTGTCTCAGAAATCAGGTCCTCCGTCACTGTTAATGGTGTTGTGTACTTCTTGGTGGCAAAAATACTAAGCGATGCCACCTTACTTCCCTTTGACCTCAACACTGAAAAATGGAAGAAGACGATTGAAAGCCCGGGGAAAACGGTAGGATCCGGGCTGTGGAGGAGAACAGTGATGACCCGCATAGCCGAGCTCAACGGTGCACTGTGCATGGTTCAGTCGGAGATTTACAAGCTTCAATACACGGATAGTATATGGCTCTTAACGGACCAGGATATATGGATCAAGGCATACACGATCCCGACACCTGCATGTACGCCTTTGAGGATAACACAGGACGGTGGTAAACTGATTTTCCATTGTAGGCTTAGGGAAGAAGGGTCAGTAGTTCGAGTCTATGATTCTCGCACCGAGACATGTACAACGCTGTGGAAACTGGATGCATCCCTGGATAGAATCACAGGCCTTTGCAGTTTAAGCTTGGACAACTTTATCTTAACCAAGATTTAGTATATATATGTTGTAGCTCGGTCCTGTGTACACTGTACACTGAACTAGCATTTGTTTACCCTTGACACATGCATGTGCTATTTGTTAACATGAATATAATTTGTTCCGTTTATTGTTAAGCTGGACACGTTGTTCAAAGTATTTATGATTGTGTTTTTACCAAATGTGGGTGGATTGTAGTTACTTACTAGAAAATACCACGCGCGTTCCGGGGGAAATCTCTTTTAGAAAAATATTGTGTAGATAAAGGCATATAAGACCCATGAAATATGAAGTTGTTTATAGAAACATAAATTGACCACAATAGTTGAAAAGCTAAAAATAATTGATATGATTTTTTGTTGTATTTGATGATTAAAATTGTTGATGTGGACAATTGAATGGATAAAAAAGTAGATGGCATGGATATGTTGCATGTAAGTCATGTTTGCTTTAATGCATGCTAGTAGGTGACATGGACATTTGATTGGCTAAGAGAATGAATGATGTGGATAGCTTGCATGTTGAGATAGAAAATAATTAATATACTTAGTGGGGTTTTGCTTTATAAGAGGTACAGATTTGTTCAAAGTATGAACCTAGTTTTTAATCACTAAACGTATTTTCAACGATGAACATTTTTTAAACCCGTGAACACTATTTTAAACCATAAAACATACTTTTTTAAAAACCCTCGAATCTTTTCAATCCACGTGAAACAAAACAGTAAAAACTACAAAAACAAAACACGGAAGAAACCAGAAGAGAAAAACCATAGCCAGATGAACCGCTCGATCCCAGAACCTAGAGATAGAAAACCGAACATGCCAGAACCATGGAAAAACAAACGAAGTTAGTTGCTTAGCTAAGGGTGTGAATTTTTCTTCAATTCTTGATCTAGCAAGCGAGCCGCATGCATGCCGCGAAAGCTAGAATTCTTGGTGGCACGAAAGCTATAAGAAGCCATTACACTTTGATATGCTCTCGCGAATGAAGAGTGGATTGGGCATATCAAAGGCCCCACAAGTCGTTGTGTGGGTGGGGGAGGGAGGGGGGGGGGGGGGGGGTTGTCTATGTAGTGGAGCTCAGTGGCTCATTGTGCACTCTTTTTTCTGTCCATGTATAAACTATCATAAAGGAAAATTTATCATCAGAAGTGAATGTTCGGATTATAGAATTGGAGAGAATGATTTGCATGTATTCATTCTCGAATGAGAATTAGCGAAACAAATACTAAAAAAATTATATTGGAAGATGCATCTACGGCAAGTTATAGATTGTATTACTATGTTGTTTAAGAAAGTTAGGTCAACCAGAGATTTTCTTCTTCTTTCGGTTACTGGGTTGGCAATTGAATAGGCCCAATACACATCCCTTTTGCCTAGTTCTAGTTGGAAACATCTGTACGTAACGTAACTTACTACTCCTCGTCAGAAAACCCTCGTCCCTTGCGGCGTCGCCAGCGCACCACGAACGCCGCCGTACATCGCCATGACGCCACTCCCGTCGGCTGAGCAGCAACACCGTCGTCACTCCCCTGTCGCCTTCCTAGTTCTCCTGTAGCAGCGACCAACACATGTTCACCGGCGGAAGGCGCTGCCAAGTTGCCAATCGATCTTGTCTTTGAAATTCTTTCCAGGCTGCCGGTGAGGTCCGTGTGCCGGTTCCGGTGCGTGTCCAAAGGCTGGCGAGCCCGCCTCCAAGATCCGGTCTTCGCCGCCGCCCATAAATCTCTCAACGCCGAGACATTCATCGTCGTCAGCTTCTTGAAGATATATCCCCGTAGAGTCCGTGAGCTGCGGCTGATGGACATGGACGGCAATGATGTGAGGGTGATAGAGGAGATAAACTGCACCGGCTTGCTCTCTGCGAGCACGGACGACCTTGTCTGCGTCAGTGACGAGTCTCACGATGGTGCACGTGTGATCAACCCGGTCACCGGAGAGGTGCTAGCTGACTGTCCGAAACTGGTGGTTGTGGAATCATGGGAGGCGTGGTACGCCGTCTTCGGCTTCGGTCGTGCCGTCCCGTCTGGTACTTACAAGGTGCTACGCTTCAGACATGGCCGGGGTTGCGAGGTATTCTCGGTAGGAGATGGTGCAGGATGGAGGTGGTCAGACTGCCCCCCAGCCGATCTGTCTTTTAATTCAGACTATATGTCCGGTGACCAAAGCTCCTTTGTTGCTGTCAAAGGTGTAATGTACTTCTTAGTGACGCAGTACGTATACGATGACACATTACTTTGCTTCGACATCGAGAGTGAAAAGTGGACGAAGGCAATCCAAGGTCCACAAAACATAGTGCGTTACAAGAGAAGATGGGGGTTATCAATCAGCATAGCAGAGCTTAACGACACTGTCTGCTTTGTTGACCTTCACCATCACCCGAATGGACTGTCTAATTCTCGTCAATGTGCCAACATATGGCTCCTAGAAGATTCTCATAAGGATATTTGGATCAAGGCGTACAAGATCCCCATGGTTGAGTCCACCCATCATTTTACACCTTTGGGAGTGACACGTGATGGTGGCAAGTTGATTTTCTGTTCTAGCGGTAACGCAAAAGGAGAGGCACTCCGGGTCTACGATCCTCACACCGATACATGTAAGACACTACGAAAAGTAGGCAATTTAGTAGGCAGCATCAGCCTTTGCAGTACTTCTGTACTTGGACCGCCTCTACCTCAAGTCTCAACCTAAATCCTGAATTCGCACGTGCTGCAGAGCCAGATCATGCTGTCTTGAACTGTTTTTGGAATAACCAGCATAAATTATTGGTGGATAAATTAGTTTTATTTTGGTTTCCTTAGAGATTTATATATCATTTGTCCGGCCATTGCTGGACTCGTAGGTGAAAGTTTTCATGGCATTTGAACATATATTTGTTTACTTGGGTGCATGAATAATCTCGCAAACGCATTCAGTTTGTACTACTATACATAGTCTCTCTATTTCGAACGTAAGTTTCCATGCATGTCTATTGATATCATTTTCCAATGCATATAAAATATGCATGTTTATTCCTCCACACTGGCTCTGTTGAACACAGTTTCATGTACAAGCAAATCAAAGAATGATATACTAGTGCCATCTCTGAACCTTGAAATCTCTTGTCTAGACAATCTGTTGGCTTCTCAGTTGTAGTTATTTTCACACTTTCTATCTGTAAAGTTTTGGCAGAGCTCCTGCCCTTCCGTTCAAAAAAATATACTAGTGCCATATATAACAGCTGATAGAAGATCTGCAACAAGGTGCATGTGTGTTTGGTGTGGTATCGATCTGTCGTGAGCTTTGTTGTGCCATATATAACAAGACGTTTCAACAAGTTAGAGCATCTCCAGTCGGGGCGCCCAAATGCCCGTCCAAAGGCCTTTGGGGCGCCCCGGACACTTTTTTCGCCCCAGTCGCGCCGCCCAAATCTCGTTTTCGTCCGGCGCGGACCAGTTTTGTGTCCGGCACGCCCAGCCCACGCCCTCAACTTGGGCAGGGTTGAGGCGGCCCCGGACACTACGAAAACAACGCCTCCGACGCGCGGGCCACGCCTGGCAATGAGACGGCGCTCGCAAACAGTCGTCGTTTTCTCCTCGTCGCCCTCCCACTTCTCCTCGTCGCCGTCGCCGCAGATCTTGAACGACCGCCGCCCGGCCGCGACTACACGCCGGCGTGGCTGTTGGATTTGCCTCCTCTCCTCGCTCTCCTCGCCGTGCTTCTCCGCCGCGGCAGATCGACGACCCCAGCCGGAACCGGCGGCCTGACGTCTCCACCCCGCCTGGAAGGTGTTCGGCGAAATTACTGGTACGCTTTTTTTGTACAGACTTGATTCCACCGGCTATCCGACGACTCCAGTTGGCACCATTGTTCAGAAACGTGCCTTCATGTGCAGATGGACAGCGACGACGAGATGATGGCCGTGATGCTGTTGGAAGAAGAAGCCGCCATTGCCGAGGAGGAAGATGAGAACATTGCGATTCTCACGTGTCTTCTTCGACTCCAAGCCATCGAGGAAGCCAATTGCGCACCAAAACGAGGAGGCTCGGCGTTCGGAAGGAAAAAGAGCAAGCCGAGGCAGAGAATGGAAGGCCATTGCATGTTGGTGAATGACTAGTTTGCCGACGTTCCTGTCGCCACCGCCAGGGATTTTCGTCGTCGCTTTCGGATGAACCGTGGATTGTTCAACCGGATCGTGAATGGCGTTAGGGCGTTTGATCCATGGTTCAAGTTGAAGAAGGACGCCGTGGGGACTATTGGTTTCTCTTCACTCCAGAAGTGCACAGCCGCCATACGAATGCTTGCATATGGAGCACCTGCTGATGCCGTAGATGAGTACCTACGGATGTCAGAGTCGACAATTATCGCGTCGATGTACAGGTTCTGCAGGGCGGTGGTTGGTGCGTTTGGCCCACAGTATTTGAGAGGACCAAATGAAGAAGAAACAGCCCGGATCCTAGAACAGAATGCTGCAAGAGGATGGCCTGAGATGCTTGGAAGCATAGACTGTATGCACTGGAGCTGGAAGAACTGTCCTTTTGGTTGGCAAGGATTGTACAAAGGAGGCCACAAAGGATACTGCAGTGTAGTCCTTGAAGCTGTGGCCGATCATGATTTATGGATTTGGCACGCATTGTTTGGCATGGCAGGATCTCACAACGACATCAACGTGTTGCAGCGCTCACCTATATTCGCAAAGCTAGTTGAAGGTCATGCCCCACCTGTGAACTACGAGGTCAATGGCCACCATTACACCAAAGGGTACTACCTTGCCGACGGCATCTATCCAAGGTGGGCAACATTTGTGAAGAGCATCACCAATCCTCGAGGAAACAAAGCTTCTAATTTCGCAAGTGAGCAAGAGAGTGCCCGGAAGGATGTCGAGCGGGCATTTGGCGTGCTGCAGCAAAGGTTTGCAATCGTTCGATACCCTGCTTTGACATGGTCTAGTGACCAGATGTGGGAGGTGATGAACTGATGTGTGATTTTGCACGACATGATCATCGAGAGCGAGCGCAACAATCCAGTGCATGATCATCAGCCGTATGACTTTGAGGGTCCTCATGCACAAGTTGATCACAACGTGCCGGCAGATTTTGCTGATTTTCTGTCAATGCACTTGAAAATTCGTGATGAAACTACTCATAACGATCTCCAAGCTGATCTAGCAAATCATCTGTGGGCGCGACGGGGCATCGCGGCGGCAGCCCCAGAAGAGGAGGACGACGATTGAGCTGTAATTTTATTTTTATGTTTTAAAACTATTAAACATTTGAATTCTTGCCCTCTTTG
Source organism: Poa pratensis (assembly GCA_947311845.1). Taxonomy (NCBI): domain Eukaryota; kingdom Viridiplantae; phylum Streptophyta; class Magnoliopsida; order Poales; family Poaceae; genus Poa; species Poa pratensis. The sequence goes on from CAMZMU010000063.1 coordinate 162,016,359, forward strand.
ATTTCCCGCCAACTTAATTTATATGTCGGCTTGCTTTCCCGCCGTTAAAATGTTTGAATTCATACCATTTGGCGGCCCCTTTGGGCGGCGCGAGTGGGGAGCGAGGGCGCCCAAATGCGCCAGTCCTTCCAGACAGCGCCCAAAGGGCCTGTCCGGAAGGCCTTTGGGCGGCCTTTTGGGCGCCGCGACTGGAGATCCTATATTTCTAAACTGAAACTGGATGTTCAGATTTCTAAACGTGGCTTTGCCTATATGACTTGATCAAACATATGGCTCCACAGTGACGCGCGCTTCGTGGGGACACAATGTCCTTGAGGATAAATTCCCTGATCTTTTCTCAATTTGTAACGAGCAAAACTTGTCTGTTGAATGCTGCTAGAAGTTGATGGCACTTTACTTCCGGAAGATGATTGCCTAGTGCCTACTGATCTTCAGGACAGTTGAAAGAGTTGCAGAATATGTTATTTGGGGGTAGCTTTAAATTCTAAAAATGATATACATGTGTGGAAAATGACAAAGAATGGGTAATTCAGCATGAAATCTATGTACAAAATATTTATCGAGAATGGTATTGATCGTTAAACATCTATGTAAAGATAATGTATATCTGCAGATCAACGTATGGATTTGGATGATTTGTCATAATGAATTGTCTGGAACGGTAACATGGCTAAAAGATGTCATGCTATTTGTGTTAGAAAATACTCCTATAAGAAAATATTAGGGCATGTAGGGCATGTACAATGGTAGAGAAGGCTAGTCTTCTCTTAGCCCTCCACGTCATTTAGAGAAGGCAATAAATTGTAAACATACAATGCATTATCTCTTATTTTCATCTCTATCAATTAATGAGAATTAATTATTTTTGGAAAGATATTATGTTAATAAGGGAGAGCATGTCGTACAATGCACAAAATAGCCTTCTCTTAATATTTAAGAGATCATCCCTTAGGGCATGTACAATGGGGTGATGTCAGCCTTCTCTTAGCGTTGACACGTAGGATAATTGTCTAGTTGGCGGAGAGAGAATTAAGAAAAAGGAGTTTGCCTTCCCTTAGCTAAGAGATGATCTCTTACGAAATAAGAGAAGGCTAATTTCACCATTGTACAGTTTGTCTTCCCTTAGAACTACGATTTCTTACTAAATATAATTAGTTCTCATTAATTGTAAGGGATAGCAATAAGAGATAACGCATTGTACAACTTATAATTTTGTCTTCTCTAAATGACATGGACGGCTAAGAGAAGGCGTGTCTTCCCTAGCATTGTACATGCCCTTAGCTAAGAGAAGGCAACCCTCTCTCTCTTCATTCTCTTTCCTCCAACTAAGCAAAAATCCTACGTGGCATCTCTAAGAGAAGGCTGACATCACCGCATTGTACATGCCCGTACAATGGTAGAGAAAGCTCGTCTTCTCTTAGCCCTCCACGTCACTTAGAGAAGGCAACAAATAGTAGACATACAATGCGTTATCTCTTATTATCATCTCTAGCAATTAATGAGAATCAATTAAATTTAGAAAGAAATTATGTTAATAAGGGAGAGCATGTCGTACAATGCACAGAATAGCTTTCTCTTAATATTTAAGAGATCATCCCTTAGCTAAGGGAAGACGACCCTCTCTTTCTTAATTCTCTTTCCTTCAACTAAGCAAAAATCCTACGTGGCACCTCTATGGGAAGGCTGACGTCACCGCATTGTACATGCCCTTAGATTAGCAATTATACATACACATTTAATGGTACAGTTCAAGTGATCACATTTCTGTCTGATTTATTTATAAACGTTCAGTCTACATCATGTCGATTTATGAATTCCACATACAACTAATAAAATCCGAATTTTATTAGATACATATTTATATAATTTCATTATGTTATGAGGATCTTATATCTTAAAAAAAAACAGGACTAACTAAATCTATGCAGCTAATCGACTGGGCTTGCACCTGGTGAAGCCCAAAACACAATCCTATTGCCTGCTGCCCATTAGGCCCATTAATCGGAAACATCTGTACGTAACCTTACCTGAGTGTCAGCGAAGCCCACGCGTCTCATCGAGTCCCAAACCCCTCGTCCATTGCGCCGTCGCCGCCACACCACGAACGCCGCCGTGCATCGCCATGACCTCACGCCCGTCGCGTGAACGCCGCCGCTGCCGCCTTCCTAGTCCTCCTACTGACGCGACCAGCAGGTGTGCACCGGGGAATGCAGCTGCCAGGTTGCCATTGGAGCTCATCTTTGAGATTCTTTCCAGGGTGCCGGTGAGGTCCGTGTGCCGGTTCCGGTGCGTTTCCAAAGGGTGGCGAGCCCTCCTCCATGACAAGATCTTCATCGCCGCTCACAAATCTCTCAATGCCGAGACGTTCATCGTGGTCATCTCCCAGGAGAAAGGTCCTGGTGGAGGCCGCGAACTCCTGCTGATGGACATGAACGGCAAGGATGTCAGCGTGATAAAGGAGATGAATTTCTTTGGTTTTCTCTCGGCGAGGATGGACGATCTCATATGCGTCATTGATGATTTTAACGATGGCCCGTCTGTGATCAACCCGGCCACCGGAGAGGTGGTCGTGGACTGTCCCAAACATGATCTGAGGTCGTGGGAGTCGTGGCACATCGTCTTCGGTTTTGGTCGCGCCATCCCGTCTGGCACGTACAAGGTGCTACGCTTCATACAGGGCCGGGGTTGTGAGGTATTCTCGGTAGGAGATGGCACCGGATGGAGGTGGGCAGGGTGCCCCTCAACTGATTTGTACCGTAACCGGAGCTCCTTTGTCACCGTCAAAGGTGTCATGTACTTCTTAGCGGCGCAAAAATTATACGCCGACACATTACTTTGCTTTGATATTGAGAGTGAAGAATGGACCAAGCCAATTGAAAGTCCACAAGAGATTTGCGAGAGATATTCAGGGTTCATCACCATAGCGGAGCTCAACGACACGGTGTGCATGGTTCACGTGGTGGCGTATGAATCTAATAGAGGTGTCAACATGTGGCTCCTAGAAGATTCTCATAAGGATATTTGGATCAAGGCGTACACGATCCCAATGGCTGACTTCGTCTATCACCATGTTACACTTGTGGGAGCGACACGTGATGGTGGCAAGTTGATCTTCTATTGTACCGTTTACGAAAAAGGTCATTCACTTGAAGTATATGATCCATACACCAACACATGTACAACACTCCGAAGACTAGATGATGTGGCTGACAAAATCAGCCTTTGGGACCCCAGCCTTTGCAGCTTACTTGGACCGCCTCTTCTCAACCAAAATCTTGAACTTGCGGGATTTGTTAAGCCAGTCCACGCTATTTCTTAACTGTTTTCTTGTATAACCTACTCACCCCGGTTCATATTAATTGTCGCTGATATGGATCGGAGGAAGTACACACTATTTGTGTAGAAATAAGTTTTCTTTTCTTTACCTTGGAGATGGAGATAGGTATATCATTTGTTCAATTGTTGGTGATTTTTTTCATGGCCTTTTTACTGGTTGTTGCTGGCATATATCTGTTCATGCGTTGGCCTCTGTTGAAACCCAGTTTCATGTACCAGCAAATCAAATACTGTGATATACTGCATAGGCCCATAGCAGCTGATGCAATGTGTGTGTTTATTGTGGTATCGATCTATGTTGTGCTGCTCTTTTGGGAGAATATTACATGCGTATCATTCGAGAGTCTAGTCGGGTCCAAACATGAAATTTCGGCTTAAAAAATACCACTCACGTTCTATAGAAAAGTTTCAGTTCTGCATCAAACAATGGTGCTCCTGCTTTGCACACATGATGGGATTCATATTATACTGCAGAGAAGACAACAAGTAACATGTATGCAGCATATGGAGGTCAGAACGTCCGTTCCCTTTGCTTGATGCTTCTGGTCCAATTAACCGGTAACGACCAATACCGGCCCATTTGTCCATCCATCCGTGCAGCGAGCAAAACCCAGACCTAATCGCGATCTACTTCTCGGCCATCCTCATCCTTCCTGCCCAGTGGCGCAGCTTCCTTCACGATCTACTTAATTTGTCTCCAAGCTCCGCCACCGTTCGTGCCTATCCACCATGACCTCGAGCTCGTCTTTGAGATCCTTTCTAGGACGCCTGTCAAGTCCCTGTGCGTGTCCAAGAATGGTGTTCTCCTTCACCGCGGCGCACGAATTCATGTCATCGTCATCCATCGACCTCTGGCTTATGGACTTGACGGCAATGTCGAAAGGGTGATGAATGAAGAAAGAACGTGGATTTATTTTTATTTATTTTTGGAAAAAATTCAGTCTATTTAACAAGCTTGAAGATATAACACAAGAATCGACAGAAAATACACTCAGCTGCGTAAACCACCTAACGACAATTATGATCACTATAGCGAGTTAGAAGCGTGCCAGTGTCATCGTATCTAAGGCCACATGAGACAAGGCAGACCAGTGTCATGACGGGAGGCAGGAAACCCTCTGGTCCTCCTCTCGAGAGCCGCTAAGGATGGGGTACCAAAAAATAGTATTGTCCGCGAGGTTGGATGACCTAATCTAACATATTGCTTTTGAAATTCTGATAAGATTATATGGATTGAGATGTATACGGTCTCCATTTCTCTATATCTTTACATTTTATAACCATGTCTAAAGTTTCGCAACTAAAAAATATTTTTTGTAACTTGTATAAAAATATAATTCTTGGTGCTAGAAAATGAGTTTTTAAACCACATTTTTGTATTTTTAACACAGGCAACATGAAATATCTTTTTTCTAAAATTTTATGTTCCAGAATAACATTTTTGTAGGTACACCCGATATTCTTTTCACAAAAAATTGGATTTCCGCAAAGGACACGATTTCTTACAGAAAGCACCAAAAGCAAAGCACTCAGCGGGGTTTCCAGTTTTACAATGGCAACATTTTACAAAAGCCAATTATTCAGTTTCATACAAATCGCATGGAGCTATATCCATGAGAGAAAAAAATGCAACCGTTCACACTCTTGGGTGATTGGGTTCTCTCCGAACTCCAATCCCGCATATTGATGGGTTGCTCACTGAATTTGTTTACTCGTAGAGCGAAACTAAGGGCTCACCTGATTTGTAGCACAGGAGAAGTGTAGGGCTAGTAAGTTCATACAACTGGTATTGCATGTCTAATTGAATCCAATGGAGAAAAAAAACGAAGTTTCTTTGATTGTGGGTAGGATTTTTTATGACGTGACCTCATGTTCTTTTTTATGAAGTTGGACTACAAGATTTTTATGGAGAATGAAGCGAAATTAATCCATAGAAGATCAATGCTATACAAAATCCAGCGTCTGCGTTGGCCCAGCCAGAATAAATACCACCCGCGACGCGATCCCCGATGCGGCGAACGGAAGCACGACGCGGACGGGGGGCCGGTCAGAGCCTGCGTACCTCCAACGCGACCCTGCACACAGCCCTGGTGGGTCCTTCAGCGAATTATTCAAGTGCGAAACGCCAACGCCGAAAGATGGATGGATAATGCATCGATCTCCGCGCGCGCCGTCCACCACTTCCGTCTACTCGCACTAGGCCACCCGCCGCCGTCTGCTGGGTCCAGCCGTCCAGGTGCTTTCCGGTCACCGTAGCTGCAGCCTGGGCCCGGCTCTCTCGTGGGTCATTTGTAATGAGTCGTTTCCGTGGTATAGGTTCTGGCAGGTCGAGAAAATTTCTTTCCGTGGTGGGCAAAATGCTCGATTGATATAGAACGCCTTTGCTTTTATACTGGTGCACAAATTCGTTTGCCGGTTCTTGGGAATATTTACGGCTGAGTTGGCACGCTATATCAGCTATGGAAGAGAAAATTGCAAAAAAACCACCACAATTGGTGGTAAAGCTACAAAAGACCACCGGTTTCCACCAAATTCACAAATCGCCGCCACCATTCGTTGACACGTAACAAAAAACCACTACTTCGACGCTAACCGTCTGCGACACTTAGTTAAGTACGAACCTGACGGATGGGGCCCGCTGTCATACTCAATTTTGGGTTTTTCTGTAAACTTACATGGGATCCATCGGGATGGCTCACCGGAACAGGTGCCGGCCATGGGCGCGGCCGCCGGAGCAGGCGTCGGCCACGGTGCGGGGGACGGGCGCGGCCGCCGGAGCGTTTGTCGGCCACGACTCGGGCGGGCGAGCGCCGGCCACGGGCATGGCCGCCGAGCGGGTGCTGGCCATGACGCGGGGGCTCGCGCGCACAGGACCGCCACGGCGCGGGGCCAGGGGCGGGCTGGCCGGCCACGGGCGCGCGCACGGCCGCCGAGCTGGCGCCGGCCACGGCGCGGGGGCGGGCACGCGCCGGCGGCCACAGGGGCGGGCGCCAGCCACGGCACGGGGCGGGTATGCGCCGCCAGCCGGCCACGGGCGCGGGCGCAGGCGCCGGAGCGGGCGCTGGTCACGGCGCGGGGACGGTCACGCGCCGGCGGCCACGGGCAAAATTTTTGTAGAGGACTTTTGTGTAAATGTGGTCTGCGCCACGTCATGCCTGAGCGTGAGCCGGCCACGGGCGCGCGCACGGCCGCCGAGCGGGCGCCGGCCACGACGCGGGTGGGCGAGCCACGGCGCGGACGCGGCCGCCAGAGCGGGCGCCGGCTACGGCGCGGGGGCGGGTGTGCAACGGCCGGCGACGGGCGCGGCTGCGGCCTCGGGCGCGGGCACGGCCGCCGAGCTGGCGCCGGCCACGGCGAGGGGGCGGGCACGCGCCGGCGGCCATAGGCGCGGGTGAGCGCCGGCCACAGGGGCGGGCGCCAGCTACGGCGCGGGGGCGGGTATGCGCCGGCCGGCCGGCCACGGATGCGGGCGCAGGCGCCGGAGCGGGCGCGGGGACGGTCACGCGCCGGCGGCCACGGGCAAAATTTTTGTAGAGGACTTTTGTGTAAATGTGGTCTGCGCCACGTCATGCCTGACAGTGGGCCATACCGGTCAGAAACAGCGTCAACTCGACTAATACAAGGACTAATACAAGGTCACTGCGAAAATCGGTGATTTTTTGTTACGTGTAAACGAATAGTGGTGGCGATTTGTGAATTCGGTGAAAACCGGTGTTCTTTTGTAGCTTGACCACGAATTGTGGTGGTTTTTTGCAATTTTCTCGCTATGGAAGGGAATCAATCTCCCACTCCGGGGCTGAAACTTTCCTTTGGTTAAAAAGGTAGGAACGTCAACTCCGCACAAAAAAAGAGAGGTGGAAACATACTTTCCTGCAAAATACTCGCTCTGTATTTTCGTGTTTCTCCTATTTTCCTTTTTTTTTTGCCTCCACAAATCTTTGCCGAGAAAAACCTTGGCAATGATGAAAATGTTCGATGAGGAAGGAATATTGGAAAACGCAATGGAATAAATATCAGCTCGTTCTATGGCCGCCTGGAATCACGGGAAACTTCCTTTCCCAAGCAAAGAATCAAAGCGGTGGAACAAAAATAATGAAAATTCCCAAGAGAAACAGATTAATATAGCTCGTCTATGAGAAAGAGGAACAATAATATAGCTGGATCGATCACGACGCATCTCGCTTTTGCAAACATTACACATCTATGTGTATTGTCGCTCTTTCAATCTCTAACACGGTACATGAAACATCAGTAAGCACAGACGTGCATCACGTCTCATCCATTCGTGGAACTGTCTTAGGTTGAAATCAGAGCAAGTATGAAATCAAATTCAGTTTCTGTCCTGAAATCGAAGGACAAAGCACACACATGAAGACACGCTAATTCCAACACAATGGAGCCAAGAGGATCAAACAAAACAAAACAAGAATAGGCGACAAAACAGAGGATGGGAGGAAACCTAAATTAAATTCTGAAACCGCGCACAGATATCACCAGAGTAGCGCAAACTCATCGATTCTCATGGCGAAGTTCTCATACAAACGGTTACATAGCAGCGAAGTAAGATGACAGATCAAGTTTCAGTTTCCGTCGTCAGATCGTAAAGGCCAGAACATGCAATTTCCCAGGAGCGTCAAACAAAACGAGAATAAAACAAAACAGAGGATAAGAGGAAGCCTAAATTGAATTCTGCACTGAAACCACGATTGCTCACAGATAGTACCACAGTAGCACAAATTCATCGATTCTCATCGCGAAGTTCTCATATGGAGACGGAAGCACAGCAGCGAAGGAAGATATCATGACAAATCAAGCAAGCAGCCTAAAATAGGCGACAGAGTCCACCTAAAAGCATCCTAAACAGACCATGCATCTCATCTCATCTCACCTGACCTGACGGACAAACAACGACTCATAGTTCAGAACGACGAACACGGCACGGGAGACTCGACGGAACATGCAGATCTAGAGCTGTCCGCAGTCTGCGATGACGACGGGCTTGGATGGGTTCCCGCTGCGTGTGCCGACCTTCTCGATGGCCCTGACGACGTCCATGCCCTCGACCACCTCCCCAAACACGACGTGTTTCCAGTCAAGCCACGCGCAGGGCACGGTGCAGATGAAGAACTGGGAGCCGTTCTGCCGTTGGTGTTGGGCCCGGAGTTGGCCATGGAGAGCGCGCCGGCCTTGGCGTGCTTGCGCACGAACTTCTCGTCGTTGAACTTGGCGCCGTAGATGGACTCGCCGCCCTTGCCGTTGCCGTCGGTGAAGTCGCCGCCCTGGCACATGAAGTCCGGGATGACGCGGTGGAACGCGCTGCCCCTGTAGTGCAGCGGCTTGCCGGAGGCCTTGCCCGCGCCCTTCTCCCCCGTGCAGAGCGCGCGGAAGTTCTCGGCGGTGCGCAGCGCGTCGGCCGCGTAGAGCTCCATGACGATGCGGCCCGCGGGGGGCGCCGCCGATGGTGATGTCGAAGAAGACGCGGGGGTTCTCCGCCGCCGCCGCCGCCATGTCGCCGGGATCGGTGGTGGGGCTGGGGTTTCTCTTGGGGATTGGGGTTTGTCCTTTCGCTTTCGGTGGTCTGCGATCTGGCACCGCGTGCGGGTTAATAGGCGGCTCGGTCCGGGACGAAGAACCTGGGAGGTCAGGCGGTGGGGTTTGGGCTGTCCATGGTTGGGTTCGGGTAGACGCCAAACAGCACGTGACTGTGGGGAATCGGATCTGGTCCCATGAGTCATTGGGGGCGGGTGGATGTGTGGTACGTGTAGCGGTAACTCTGGTTCTGACCATGGTTAAGGCCGTCGCGGTAACTAGGGCTGAACCTGACCATGGTTAGGGCTGGGTAGGGACTTGGGTTGGATCCTTTAGCCTTTTGAGCTGCGCGGGGTGCACCAGCACCGGACGGCTTGGCGCGGGCGGGCATATGCAGCCCGGTGCATGGACGACGTGCACGCAGAAGTAATTCGTAGAAGCGAGCGAATGAGAGAGTACGGATGCGGCGCGTGGGAAGGGGATATGAGCCACTTCTTTTGAGCTTCTGGGCCAGTTTCTGGTTGCCCACAGCAGAAGCCCAAAAGAAGGGTCCAGTTTGTATCTGGCTTATTTCCACCGAGAAACCCAAAACGTGAAGGATGCCAGAAGCTGCGCGCGGCTCGTTTCTGCGGAGTTTCCCGAGCTTCCCAGCAAAGACGCGAATCGTTTTCACCAAATGGACATATCGTTGCGCGTAATTACGGACGATTGCCACCGTACGAGACCCCGAGTCTAGTCAACCGAACAGATTCCCCAGGAAAAGAAAAATCCTGTCACTCTCCCGTCCGTCCCCGACCTCTCGTCCTCTCCTCACCCCTCTCGCCCTCCTACCCATGTTCCACCGCCGCCGCCTCCTGTCACCGCCGCCGACGCCTTCCGCCGTCGCCGCCGGATCCCGGTAGCCAAGGGCCGGATCTCCCCATTCCTCCCCCGGATCCCGCCATCCCGCCCCTGGTTCGGCCGGCCCCAGCTCCGCTTCGCCCCGCCATCGTCGCCTTGGACTGCCTCACATTGTCGTACGCACAAGGCCTCCGCCCCAGCTCCGGTTCGCCCCGCCATCGACGCCTTGCACTGCTTCGATGTCGACTTCCCAAGCTCCGGTGAGCAGCTCGATTTCGCCCCGATTTGTACTGAATATTAATACGAAATTCCATATTGTACTGTGTATGAAGGTGTTGTCCATATGTTGGTGTTGTGCATATCATGCTGTCGATCTACCCAACTTCAACTTCGTGGCTAGCTTATCCTTGGCCTCTACCAGTCAAGTCTCTAGTTTATCCTTGGCCAACATAGCAGTTGAATGTGGATATTCTTTTATCCCCTATGGTTGAACATGGGTCAGTTTAAGTTTTTGCACTGGATGTTGTGCTATCTGCTTGTTTGAGTTTTTGCACTCGATGTTGGGCTTATCTGCCTGGTGTCTTTGCCGCTGACTGGCCAGTACATGTTTCAGTGTTTTACTCGATGTAGGTCCTGTTGTACTGCGTATGATGCTGCTCAAACTAGCATGTAGTGTAAATACTTCACTGTTTTTTGATGATATATGTTGTGTGTTGTGCATCTAGATTGTTAAGGAAAAAGGACCAAAAGCTTGCTGGGATGCTGCTGCACATCGTGTGTTTCTTGACGTGTGCATTGAAGAGATTAATGCAAACAATCGTCCGGTGCAAGTTTTGACCAAACATGGCTACGCAAATTTGATTAAGAAATTCAACGAGCGCACTAAGAGAAATTATAAACATAGTCAAATGAAAAATAGGTGGGAAACACTGAAAAAAGATTACACGGTTTGGAAGAGTTTGCTCCAACACGCAACCGGTTTGGGTATAGATCCTACCACACATACCATTGATGCTAGCGACGAGTGGTGGGAACGTGAGATACAGGTAATGATGAGTTTTTCATATGCTTGGCAATTGTTGTTCCTTTCATGTCCTCTAATGATATTTTGTGATATGCAGATGTGTCCAGAGGCAGCCAAGTTTCGGATAGCTCCACTGCAAGATGAGGAGGACCTGAAGATACTATTTGACAAGAATGTTGTGACCAATGTGACTGCTAGGGTGCCTCCCACTTCTCAGGTTCGATCTTCTGGAGCCACCATCAACATTGAGGAGGATGTTGAAGGGTCAGGATGTGAAGGTGAAGAAGAGCCTCTTGCGACACCTGTGCGTCCCACGAAGAAGAGATCATGCCCCTACTCACCTAGTCCTTCAGCAACACCAAAGATGAGTAGTGGAAGCAGCAGTGCCGTTGCTATGGGCCGTATGATGGAGCTGATGGAAAAGAGGGAGAAAAATAAGGACATGGTAAGGATTATGGAGGAAGAGAAGAGGAAGCTGGAGGAAGAGAGGAAGATGCTGGAGGAAGAGAAGAGCAAGAATTATGTGACATCTCCGGAGAAGTTAAGGAATCTTCTAGGGATGAGATTAGGCGCTTGGTTGCCTTAATCTATGAGGATGGAGCTAAACCGGGGAGTCTGGAGTACTTCTATGCTACACAACTTTTCCTTCTACAGGGGTATCGTGAAATGTTTGCTTGTTTGGTGGAGGATGCAACGCCTACACAGAGGCTTGATTGGATTAGGATGACATGGGAGCAATATAACAAGAAGTAGTGTTATTTGTCATGAACGTGTACTGTGTACTATTTTATTTGCTTAGAAATTGTATTTGTCATGAACTATTTTATTTGCTTAGAACTTGTATTTGTCATGAACGTGTACTGTACTATGTTATTTTCTTAGAACTTGTATTAGTTTGGAACTTGTATCTGCTTACAATTTGTATTTGTCATGAACCCATGTTATTTGTTATGAAACCGATTTTAAAGATGTTTATTTTTGCTTGCAGATGAATTCCTCAAATGATGATTCCGATGATGAGTTTGATATGTGCTTTTTGCTTGTGGCTTGTATTGCCGAGGAAGAGAATGAGAAGGTTCCTTATGCAGCTAGAAGAGTGCCTTTGATCACAGGGATACAATGGGTTGAGGAGAGGTTGAAGGATCCAAGGAGGTTCTACAATGCTTTTAGAATGAGGAGGTCAGTTTTTAGAATGTTACATGACATTCTTGTTGCTAACTATGGTCTCAAGTCCACTTCTCAGATGTCCAGTGTAGAATCACTAGCTCTATTTCTGTGGATGTTGGGGGCACCTGAGTCTAATAGTCAAGCTGCAGATCGTTTTGAGCGTAGTGTTTCTACCGTCAGCAACAAGTTTCATCATGTGTTGGACTGTGTAGATCGTATGGCTGGTGATTATATTACACCAAATGATCCTACTTTCACCCAACCTCATGCTAAACTTAGACATCCTAGATTCTGGCCACATTTCAAAGATGCCATTGGAGCAATTGATGGAACACACATCCGTGTCACAGTTGCTGATAAACTCAAGCAACAATACACTAACAGGAAAGGTTATACAAGTCAGAATGTGCTAGCAATATGCGATTTTGACATGAGGTTCACATTTGTTGTTGCTGGATGGCCTGGATCTGTTCATGATACACGTGTATGGACTGATGCTCGGCCCCATTTCCCCAATTATCCGCACCCTCCTACTGGTAATCCTTTTGCATATGTAATATGTAGTATCATTATTTCTTGATATTTTGCTCATACTACTATCTTTTTCCAGGAAAATACTATCTTGTTGACTCGGGATACCCAAACAGAACTGGCTATCTCGCCCCATTCAAAGAGCAACGTTATCACGTTCCGGAATTTCAAGGGGCACCTCCACGAAACATGATGGAGAAATTCAACCATCTTCATTCATGTCTTCGAAATGCTATTGAAAGAGCATTTGGTGTTCTGAAAATGAAGTGGCGCATTCTACTTGCAATGCCACATTTCCCCGACCCTCTGACGCAAACGAAGATCATCACTGCGTGTATGTGTCTACACAACTTCATTCACGACAGTAATCTATATGATGACCACTTCGACAGGTTTGAGCGGGGCGCATATGTACATGAGGAGAGTGCATCTTATACTGGTGGAGCCGCTCCCTCTTCATCTGATAGCGTCATGGCTGCACTACGACAGAGCATTGCGCAAGGAATAGTAGCTTAGTTCTTCTTATTGTAATTTGAATCATTATGACATTGCTTTTATTTTGACATGTACCGAATCATTATTGTAATTTGAATCTATATGATGCGCTTTATTTCATATTATTTTGATTCTATGTTTTGCTCATTTATCAGATGCAACACAACAAATAAGGCGAGGTTCCAATTTATTAAGTACACATATCAAATCCAGGGGCATTTCAGACATCTCACAACTAGACAGATAAATAAGCCAACTCTGCAGAAGCTCAAAAGAAGTCTCCACACAGTTTCTAGGAGTTTCTCCCCACCACAGTTTCTCCCCACCGAAATCCATAAGCCGGTTTATGAATAAGCAAAAGCTCAAAAGAAGTGGCCCTATGCCGTGCGCCAGTGGGGTAGAGATTCCTGCCGGGTAGCGGGAAACGCACGCAGACTCCATGGCCAACTGGCCGTGCCGGCCGGCCAGGTCCGTCCAACACAGGACGCATCACGGCCGTCATGTGGGATTTAGACGGCCACGATTCGCTACACTAGAACCGGGTGGACTTTTCTAGCGCGATTTCCCATTTTTATGCTGTCATATGCTCACTCTGTTTTCAGGGTGTAGGTATAATGCGAAGGGACCCTAGTTCTAAACTCTTTGGTTGTTAAAAATTTACATGATGAATGACGTGGTAATTATTATTAACAAGGATGGATCCGTATAACAAATAACACCTTCGCTTTTATAGAAGGGTATGTTGGCCTCATGTCCCTCTAATCACCCTGGCCAACACCGGAGGACAGCGAGAGAGGGGCGCAAAATTGCCGCATCCTCTTAAGGGAGCACAAAGAGAGAGAAAATAAGAGGGAGCATACCCATATATGGAGTAAAGTTCTTCTATGGGAAAGTATCGAATAGAAAGGGTATATGGTGGTTCTTGTTGCATTTGGTCCACATAAATACTCCATAATACATCTTGCTAATGTCGTCAAGAAGAAGAGCGTCAACCGGGGCATGAGCCTCTCAATTGAAGTAACATAGGTGTGTCAGGTCGCTTTTGCTATCGAATCCTCCATCAAGGTATGCCAAAAAGATATCAACATCCTACAACATGGTTTGAAAAATGTAGACTTCGGCAAGTTCGTAATACCATTGGCACTCGAAATCGCTTTAAATAGTTATGTCCATCGGTGCAATGCCACCCGAAGTTGCAATTGTCCCGTGAGGTTCAGTTGAAACTTATTCCAGTAATATCAATGTGATGCGATTGCTTTATTATCACCCAACATTAGTGTCCATTAAGTCATATTTATAAAGTGGAAACAATATGTGATCATGTTGTCTATTGAGCATTGGCACGTAATTTTTCTATGAGCTACATCATGCAATTTTGCGAAAATGAATACCAGATTTTTAATCGTCATCTTATATTGGTCACATTGAGTAGTAAAATGGCAAATCCTTTACGAGTCTATGTACAAATTGCTTGAGAGTTCAGAAGGGCTTTCATGAGGCTAATTATATGTGCATATATAGAGAGAGCAAAATCCCTCTTTAGATCACGACCTTTATCAAATAAAGGAAAAAAAAAATGAAAGATTGGAAATTGGCTTAGTTAGATGTGGTGTAGAAAACAGTCTTACGAATTTAAAAAGATGCCTTGCTTTTAACTGAATGGACTCTACAGGAAAAGTCGTATGAATTGAAATCGTTTAGATTAACTTCTTAAATAATTAAGAGAGCACCCCCGGTAACATACTATGTGCACTTTTTAAACACTGTTCGCATCTGAATTTTGCAACATCTCATATGTAAGATCAGATCTTAATTCTCAGAAACTTCAAAAAAAAAGAATCTTATTCTCAGATGTAGACATGAACCGTTTATATTCGTCAGTACTTATTCAGATCTTCATCTCAGATGCAGGCATATTAGCAAATTTGAGTCAGTCAGTACTTATTCTAGGCTGTCAATCTAATTAACAGGTATTTCCGGAGTCAGATAAGACAGGCCAATAAACAATTACACAGAAACCAGAGTGACAAATCTCACCATGCCGTCATCAGTTTCGATCGACGGGTGCAAATCTAGGCTATCAATCTGAAGAACAGGTTTCAATAATTTCCGGCATCAGTCCAAAATCACAGAAACAGAGCAAAAGATAAACATGAAACACAGATATCTCATAAACGAAGCGGCGTTTATTCAGTTATTCTCTCGGAGGACACATCAGGGGGATTCGCTAAGCGAAACATGGAAACGATACATCGGGCAACGGATAACACAGATCTAGAGTTCGCCGGACGGAAGCAACACGGCTCGAAAGCATGACCTGCAGATGCGGCAGATCTAGAGCTGGCCGCAGTCGGCGATGACGACGGGCTTGGAGGTGCGCCCGCTCTGTGAGCCGACCTTCTCGACGGCCCTGACGACGTCCATGCCGTCGCAGACCTGTCCGAAGACGACGTGCTTGCCGTCGAGCCAGGCGGTCTTGTCGGTGCAGAGGAAGAACTGGGAGCCGTTGGTGCCGGGGCCGGCGTTGGCCATGGAGAGGACGCCGGGGCCCGTGTGCTTCTTGACGAAGTTCTCGTCGTTGAACTTGGCGCCGTAGATGGACTCGCCGCCGGTGCCGTTCCCGGCGGTGAAGTCGCCGCCCTGGCACATGAAGCCGGGGATGACGCGGTGGAAGGCGCTGCCCTTGTAGTGCAGCGGCTTGCCGGACTTGCCCACGCCCTTCTCGCCGGTGCAGAGCGCGCGGAAGTTCTCCGCGGTCTTGGGCACCACGTCGGCGTAGAGCTCCATCACGACGCGGCCGGCCGGGGCGCCGCCAATGGTGATGTCGAAGAAGACCTTCGGGTTGGGAGCCATCTCGCCGGGATCGGAGGGGGGAAGGCTGCTCGAGATTGGTTTTGGGGGATTTTTTTTTTTTTGGTTTCTCGCCGCGGGCTTGTTGGATCTGGCGAGGTGGGGGAGGTGGGTTAAATAGGGGGGAGCCATGGTTAGGTCTAGGGTTTGGGTTCAAGCAGGGCCTGCCCTTTTCTCACGGGGTTGCCGAGGACGGAGGCACGAGAGGGTGGGGCCAGGATATGGGGACCCACATGTCATGGAGCGTTGGTGGGCATGGTAAGTTTCTGAGGCGGTTCAGGATTCCATACGGTGGCGTTAACTAGGGTTCCGGCCGTGGTTACTGGGTGGGGGCTAGGGTTAAAGTGCGTGATTCGTCTTTGAGGTGCGCGCGGTCCACCAAGGACCGAGCGGTGCGGCGCCGTTGGGGATTTGCGTGCGGTGTATGGACCCGGTGCGCGGGGCGGCTCCGATGGCAACTCAGGATGAGACAAGACGCCGCGGCGTTTCTTTGTCTTTTTTTCTACCGGGAATTGCCAAGGCCCAAGGGCCTCAAAAGCGGTGACTACCAAAATTACATCGAGGACCTCGGATGAAAGGAAATTACAACATCGTCAAACTTTGCAAACAAACCCCCAAAATGAAAAAGGCAAAAAGAAAAGCCGAAAAAAGATAAAGGCAAAACTCGCTGGTCCTTCGTTTTCACCGCAATCTATGCACGACCCCAAGGTCATTGCACCAACGACCACTGGGGACGTCAGAGCATCTCCGCGGCTCCAAATGACCCCAAAGGTCCTTGGGGTCCAGACAGCAAAAACGCTCACCAACGGCTTCCCAAATGGTCGCCCCGAGCGATTTCGTGTCCGACACCCCCGAGAGGGCCTCCAAATTTGGATGCCCTCTCCAGGGTGCCGGACATGGGGGCGGACATGGCCCTGACAGGGGTGACCCGCCCGTCATACGCACAGCGCGCTGCGCCCGTGTTAATGAGGGCGCGCAGAAGACCGTTCCGACGCGTTTAATGGCGGTCAGTCGTCGAGCGGTTTCCCAGGCGACATGTACCGCTACGGCCTGCTGGTGCCGCCGGACTCTCGTCTGCCCTCGGGGTGGCGCACGTCCCCCACGGCGGTCTCCCCGTGCCGGCGCTGCCGGAGACGCCGGTCCTGGCTGACCCCGCACGAGCGCACCCTCCCGAGTACGAGGACAACAACTGGGGAGCGTGGCTACGGCGGTTCGAGCGCGAGCAAAACGAGGTGCTCGTCGCCTACGACGGCCCGACACACCGGGCCGCCACAACGTGGAAGGCCGCCATCGGTGGTGGGAGGGCACCGGCCACACCGTGGCCTCCGCCATCGAGGTCGCGCGCTAGCACGCAAGGGCGGGGAACACCACCCCGTTGCGGCTGCTGCTCGTGCGGCCACGGCGCCAGGAGGAGCGCCAGCAGCGCCGCAGTTGCCGCCGGGTGAAGGAGGAGCCACGCTCGCCCCCCGCGTCATGGAGGAGGTGGCGGCGGCATCGTCATCCGCGAACGCCGCGAACAACGGCGTTCGCCACCACGCGGACGCCTCTACCTGTGCCGCCCTAGAGCCAGGACGCCGCCGCCTTCGGTGGAGATGATCCCGTACGGGTACGCCGTGCCATCCCCGCTGCAGAACGAGCACGACGGCGACTCGCCGGGGTTCCTGACCGCCATCGTGGGCTCGGTGACCACCATTGAGCGCGACAGCCCCGGCTACATGGCCACCATCGCCACCTCGGTGGCAACGGCGGCGGCCTCGTCCTCCTCCGATGGCGCCTCATGCAGCCGTGCACGTACCACGCTGCCAAGACGGCGCGTCCACCAGCCGTGCCGGCTCCTCCTCCGCGTACGTCGTGGTCGACGACGACGAGGACAGCAGTAGTGACGACGCGTGGGTGTACGACTAGGCTAGGGTTAGGGCTAGTTCAAATTTCATTCAAATCTTTGTAATATTTAACAAATATGAATGAAATTTGAATCGTTTCAGTTTTTGTGCAATCTAATTTGAACGCCCGCAAGGTGTTCGACCCGTTGCTCGCGTTTTGGGGTGGGACTTTGGGGTGCGCCGCTGTGGACGGCCTCCAAAAATCGGGCGGACACATGTCCGGCACCCCAATTGGGCCTCAATTGGGGATGTCAGACACGAATTTGGAGCCCCCGGTGGAGATGCTATGACAACTCGGCCGACCGCCAGCAAGGTTCACTTAACTGAACTCGAACATCCTCCAGAGTGGATTTGTAAGAAAAGGCTCGGGATGATCTCAAACCCGAGCGCGGAGAGGCTTCGATGGTCGTGGGTAACAACAGGCATTGTGTACTCCACAAGTCGACGGAGCTTCGCGGGCACACACATGTGCACGAACTCCACCTCCATGTAGAACTTCAGATCTGGAGGTCTTTAACGCAACTCCTATCTCCTCCACCTTCCCATCTCCACGATAGCAAGAAGAAGGCTCTAGATCTTACTAGAGAGAAGCAATGTCGAGCTTCTTGACACAAACCACCTTCGACCCACTCCTCCGTTTCAACGTTCGCCATGGACAAGAAATCGAGAAGTGCTTAATTTTTTTGATGCTTCATCTCACGTGAGCTCTCACTTTTCTCGTGGTTAAACCAATCACGTTGGGACTAGATTCTCAAAAACACGTTAGTCCCCTAACCAGTTGCCATCTATCATACAACATTCACACAGATGTCATTAGATGCACTTTCAACTATCTACCGGCTAGCGCCGTCCCAACCCCCGGGGTTTTCCATACAAAATATAATAAGAAACACACTCCTTTCATCCTAATGCATGTAGCGTCCTCGTTTTACTTGTTTTATTTTTGACAAGTAATTTCACCAATAATACATGTGTCACGTACCCAAAAAAATGATTCCAACATAAAGTTAACTCGCATAAGAATGTAACGGTATAATTACATACAGTCAATATTTATTTCGTTAAACTAATGAGATCAAATTTAGACCTCAACAAACACAAGCGCCACCTAGACGGGGCGGACGCGGTATATATGCATTTCTATCTTAAATTCTACCCTTTCTTCACTGCGACATGGAAATCCGTCACATCTTCAATCGTTTCTCACATACGCAGGCTCGGCCGAAATGGTGGCATGACCTCGACATTCACCATGGCAACTATACGATTCAAAAGGTGTTGCATCCGGTTCTCTTTTATGGCTCCTTAGTTTTCATGGGTGCTTTCGGAATCTCAATATGCCTGAAAATCGTTCTCTCGATGCTAATTCTGTCCATACACATCAGAAAAAGGAAAAGAAAAATAGACGCGTTGGGAGAACGCTAAAGGTGTGGCACAAGTGGTACATCCTTTTCATCCTTTTGTGGTCCGGCATGCAAGCCGTGAAGCGCAAACCTGTGATTCCAATTGACATCTGCATCAAACAGTACTTTTTTGCACTTTGAAAATACTACCATGATCGGAATAATAGGATGAAGATGAGTACCACGCACGGTACCTACCAGTAGATGCATATGATCTGATCGACATGTTTTCTTCATAATTTTGCTCATTGGTCTATACTAACACCCAGAAGCTCATAACCAAGAAACCAAGAGAAAAACACTATCCAATTTTAATTACAACGTACACAACTAAGGGAAAAGAAATTAGCTTAGGCATTCAATAAAAAAGTTTATTCA